>CM054063.1:213307099-214507099 GCA_028641055.1 Alopecurus myosuroides | reverse complement strand
AGCCGGTTTCGGAAAACGGTCAAAACGGGGGACATGACCGTTCGTACCTAGGTGGTGAATCTTGATGAACTCTTGGTGTATCTATGTTGAAATAGGTACTTGCATACCTAAAAATAATTTTTCCAAAAAATAAAGAGAAAACTACGAGTCACCTGTAGTTCAAATTTGGCCCGGTTTCAGATGAATCGGCAAAAATTTGTCTTTTTCAAAAGAGGTGTATTTTGAGCTATTAATAGGTAGTAAGTTTGTTATTTGTATATCAAAGATGACATAACGTATTTAGAATTTTACTTTGTACATTTGTGGAACATATTTTGTGTATGTGCTTCACAAAACAACCCGGTTTTGACACTCCAGAAAGGGAAAATGGTATTTTTATTCAACGAAAAATAAAACTTTTTTCGTGAACATTGTTATTTGTACCAATATGCATCTTTGTGTGGAATATGGTCACATTTAAACAAACTATGCCATGGATGTGGCCAAAACATCCGTCATTTGACCCGAAAGCCATGAATCTTCGTACGAGATAGCTCATTTATGTGAACACTTTTTCAACCCAATTGTCGTATTCCAGGTTTATTATTTTTGGTGGATACTAGGACATATATTACAACACCACGCGAAGATCTTGCATCGTTCGAGTTTTTTTTTGAATTTTCTGGAATTTTCAAAGCCGGTTTCGGGAAACGGTAAAAACGGGGGACATGACCGTTCGTACCTAGGTGGTGAATATTGATGAACTATTTGTGTATCTATGTTGAAATAGGTACTTGGCTACCTAAAAATGATTTTTCCAAAAAATAAAGAGAAAACTACGAGGCACATGTAGTTCAAATTTGGCCCGGTTTCAGCTGAACCGGCAGAAATTTGTCTTTTTCAAATGAGGTGTATTTTGAGCTATTGAGAGGTAGTAAGTTTGTTATTTGTAGATCAAACATGACATAATATATTTAGAATTTTACTTTGTATAGTTTTGTGTCATATTTTGTGTATGTGCTTCATAAAAAACCCATATTTTACACTCCGAAAATAGAAACGATGTTTTTATTCAAAGAAAAATAAAACTTTCTTCGTAAACATTATTACTTGTTCCAATATGCATCATTGTGTGGAATATGGGCACATTTAAACAAACTATGCCATGGATGTGGCCATAACATCCGTCATTTGGCCCGAAAGCCATGAATCTTCGGACGAGATAACTCATTTATGTGAACACCTTTTCAACCCAATTGTTGTATTCCAGGTTTATTATTTTTGGTGGATAATAAGACATATATAATAACACCACGCGAAGGTCTTGCATCGTTTCGAGTTTTTTTTGAATTTTCTGGAATTTTCTAAGCCGAATTCAGAAAACGGTCAAAACGGGGGTCATGGCCGTTGGTACCTAGGTGTTGAATCTTGATGAAATTTTGGTTTATCTCTGTTGAACTAGGTACTTGGGTACCTAAAAATGATTTTTATAAAAAATCATGAGCAAACTATGAGGCACCTGTAGTTCAAATTTGGCCCGGTTTCAACTGAATCGACTGAAATTTGTCTTTTTCAAAAGAGGTGTATTTTGAGCTATTTAGAGGTAGTAAATTTGTTATCTGTAGATCAAATATGACATAATAGCTTTATAATTTTACTTTGTACAATTTTGTGTCATATTTTGTGTATGTGCTTCATAAAAAAAACCATATTTTACACTCCGAAAATAGAAACGATGTTTTTATTCAAAGAAAAATAAAACTTTCTTCGTAAACATTATTACTTGTTCCAATATGTATCATTGTGTGGAATATGGGCACATTTAAACAAACTATGCCCTATCTCCTCTGTCTCTCCTTCCAAAATCCAGATCCTAATCCGCGGTAGCAGCGTTACTAGCTCATGACCCTCCGTTAAAACCACTCCCACTTAGCCCTTCCCTTTGTCTCCCACCACGATGTGGTCGTGAGGCCGGCGGAGGCTACTTCCTCTACACGTACTACAAGCTCGCCCACAACTCCACTGCCCTCCAGGTCCTGTACACCTGCATTCTCCTTCCTTCCTCCCCTTAGATCTCTCACTCGAGGCGGAAACCCTAGCCGATTTTATCTGTGATCGACATGAAATTTTATCTCCAAAGAAAAACCTTTTGTCACCGCATGAAAAGGGAGGAATCCAGTACACAGCTAAATTTTAGAGGCATCCAGTACACAGCTAAATTTCATCTCTAGAGAAAATTTTAGAGGCATCCAGTACACAGCTAAATTTTAGAGGGTGCAACCCCATTTCCCTCTAGTTTTTAGGTGAAATTTTCGGTGGCCGCCCAAACCTAAAATTAGCAACACGGGCCGCTAGATATTTTCGAACCCCCAAGCCGCCGCTCCTCTCCCCCAGATCTCGATCCCCTTTCATGAGCCGCTCCTCTCCTCCTCCCTTTCTTTTCTTCCCAAATCTCGTTCCCCGAGCCGTCGCTCCACCCCGCTTCCATGTCGCCTTCTCCCCCACGAAGAAGCCTTCTCCTCTGTCGCAAATCCCACCTCTGCCCGGTTCCCACCGTCACCGCCGACATGTCGTTCGTCCCGGGGAACCACAGCGGGATACTCCCCAATCCCCTTTCTCCTGGATCCCCGTCGTGGGCGTTCATCGCGCTGGTGCGCCTCGTGCGGAGGCCGCGCGTCATCATGTATCGTCCCCCGCGCCGCAAGCCCCTCCCTCCCTTCCTTCTCCTTCACTGAGTCGGTACGTGGGTATCGCCACCGAGCTGCAGATGGGGGAGCTCGGGCAGAAGCGGTGGATCGACTCCAACCTCTCCAGACCGCCACGCCACTCCAACCTCTCCAGACCGCCACGCCACTCCAACCTCTCCAGACCGCCAAGCCGCCCTCCATCGAGCGGAGTTCTGGTATGGATGCGACCACCGAAGTGGGGCGGTTCCTTGCAGCCGGACCTGCGCCAAGGGGAGCAACGCCACCACCGTTGACCTGCGCCAAGGGGAGCAAGGCCCCCACACGCGAATCATCTGCTCTTGGAGGTGTCTTCCCCGAGCCATGTCTCCCCGCCACGTCGGGGATGGATGCGACCGCAAGAAGGCTTCTCTATATTCTGGCAGAGAGGTATATTCTGGATGCCAATTCGTGATTCGATCATATCCAGATTCAATTCGTGATTCAATCATGGCTCGGCGGTGTGGCCTGCCATGGATCTGGATGCCAACGCTGCTCGAGATGTTCAGGAGCTGTCTCCTCTCGATCCTTCGATTAATAGAATGGCATGGGTCTCTGATTTTTTGATCTAGCATTTTTCTCTTTTTTCTGAATGTTTGGTCGCACCGACAACTTGTATGCATGTGATGTTTCTTGCAGTGCCCATTAGCAGAGTAGAGAATAGTACCAAATACATATGTTTTTCTTGTCTTATTCTGAATCTGAACCTACATGTAACACACCAATAAGAATCTGAACCTACATGTAACACACTGATCATATGCATATACATTAAATTGTGGTCGTAGTTTGCAATTTTCTCATTAAATAGAGCATAGATACGGCTACATTCAGAGAATCACTACCTACCGAAGGAAGAAATGATATCATCACATCATTACAATAGTTATTCCTTCCCATCTCAGTCATAGTTTTGTAAAGTACATGCATACAACTTGCTGATATTATCTTATCATGGCAGGTCGTCAGGCTAGAGAGTATGCAAAATGCGCAAGAAAAGATTACCGGCCATAGTTTCAAACAGTGCTCACAGGGACCTCAGACTTCTAAAGTAAGAATTACATGTTTGTGTTAACAAAGCTTTCAGTTTCAGTTATGAACGCATCATGCTTCAGAGATCTTGAGTATTTGCTATCTTTATCCACATATATAAACATCCATTAAATTCTTTGCTCTGCTTTGATTGGTTGTGATACAGAGGAAGAAAATTTGTGCAGGTAACCTTGAGTTGCTCTGCTTTGATTCGTTGCTCTTACGCTCAACATGTGTGCAGTTTCAGGTGGCATCAAGGTGAGCACTGGACGCGTCTGGAATCTCGCCAATCCCTCCATCGCTACCAGCCCCTCAGCTCCAATGGGACCTCTGTCCGTCACCCAACAACAAGCTACAAGGTGAGGCCATCCGATCCCCCTTCTGATTCTTTCATTTGTGCTAAACTCACAAGTAAGATATACTCCATTTACAGCCAACAGATGATAATCTATTTGGTATTGCATATGTTGTGGAGTATCAAACTCAATCTAATGAATATTCCACTAGAAATTATTTCTATAGTTGATTATACATAGGAAAATTGAAATGCTATATTTTACGTCTTGCACTTTTTGACTCACTTAAGTGGCAAGAGCGAGAGTTTTATTACGCTGAGCATGCTTCCCTTGTCCACATAAATCTGAAATGAGATCATACTTGCAATATGTTTGAGCTGGGACTTGATGAAGTAGGTTCTTTTATCTATCATAGGTCTATCTAAATTGTTCATTACTATTATTTCTCTTCTTACTCTGGCTGGTACTTGATGATGTAGGTTCACTTCGTGCAGGAAGTTATTTTTGACTGGCAAAACCATGTAAGAAGATGTCTCATGTTTTAAGGTTCTTGCAGGACTTCTGAAGTTCCTTTGAAAATTTGCTCATTTATTTTCTACAGATGTCACATGTTGTGTTGGCTTTTGAAGTTCAAGGGGGCTGTCTTCAAGAGAAAGATGCTACAAGTATGAGCTTCATACAGGTATAGCTAAGGGTTGCGTATGAATTCCGCTGTTAATGACTTCCTGCTGGTGATATACCTGTATGAAGCTCAACCGAATCAATGTTTGAACATAGTTACAAGATGATTCATCTGTAGCTATTAGTTGCATCTTTTTCTGTAGATTCCACATGTACAATATACGGATATATGTGGTTGTTCTACTATGAACCGAATGTACATGATTGAGCTGTGCTTGCTTATCATCTTGTTGCTCTTCCAGCTGTCTCAATATTGTTCCATGTACTTATACCTGCAGACAATTCAAATCATTTATTTATTAATGTTTTCTAATTGTCCCTTTTAATTGTTCTGTTTTAGGAGCTACAGGCTGGAGAAATTTGAAGAATCTTGAAGCTTACTTTGTAGATTATCAAAGAGTAGTTGGCCACTGTACTTGTAAGAGTGGTATATATGTAATATTGTGTGACGTGAACAACAATAGAATTTCACATGTATGACTGGTATATTGTAATAATAGTTGCTATTTGAAAAATAGATTTCGTGTGGTTTAAATCTTCACTGTTTGGTATATTTGATTATATTATTAATGGCCTAATTCTTTTTCTGGCCCATTTAGATGGCCACCGTGGATTTGGCCCAGCTAGCACTGGACACTATTCTGTACAAATAAATAAAATTTCGATAATAAATGGAATGACGTGGGCCAGTACCAGGGAACAAATTCGACCAAACGCCAAGGCCCAATAAAGGACCATAAAAATGCTATGGCCCAAAAAGTAAAATAGCTCAATCATTCCAATCGGCGTGTTAATTTCACCAGAAATTTCAGAAAAAAATAAAATGGACCAAAATGATGGGCTGGCCCATATAGAGGAGCAGCATGGACTGGGCTGAATCTTATCCTCGACCTTCTTATTTGGTCACAATTTTGCCACGTAGGATTGGCCACGTAGGATCTGACGTGGCTATGGCAGGACATCCCATGACCAAAATAATTGGTTGGTCATACAAGGCTATATGACCATTCCATTAAAATGGTCGTTGACGATCGAATAAGACGCTCGGTATGTGACTTTCAATTTTTGGTCAAAAAGGGGTCATGAATGAATGCATGTGACCATTCGGTGACAAAAATTGAGGGTCATGTATCAACATATTTATTGTGGTGGATCTTTGGAAGGTTGATGCCACTGACGGTGGTGATGGCTCACCGGTGTCAGCAACAACGCGGAACCTGCAGACAACACAACAAAAATACTTTGTCCCAACGGTACAGTGAGGTTGTCAATCTCACCGGTCTTGCTGAAAACAAAGATTAGACGTATAATATGGAAAATAGTGTATGCTTGCAGTAAGTAAAGAAAACAGAAAATTGTAGTGGTTTGTTTAACAGTGTAGGAAAATGGAATGGAGTTCATAGGTTCACTAGTGGTGTCTCTCCTTAAAAGATAACATGCTGGGTGAAGAAATTACAGCTAGGCAAGTGACAAATAAAGGTTGCACCGTAGTGCACATTCATGACATGATGACTACTATGATATTTAGTGCGGGTATTACAACAATATACATAGACCGTAATCCAACTGCATTTATGACTAATAATCCACCCTCAGGTTATCATCCGAATCCCCTTAGGTATTAAGTTGCAAGCAATATATAATTGCATTAAACAAAGTTTGTAATGTAAGCAATGATTGTACACGTGGGCACTCACACCGCTGTTTTCTCCCTAGTGGCAACAACACATCCTCCCCCGTCACGTTTCTGTCACTCGAGCACAGGCGAATAGGAGGCATGAACCCACTATCGAGCATAAATACTCCCTCTTGGAGTCACTAGCAACTACTTGGCCAGAGAAACCACTAGCAACGGAAAGCATGCAAGATCACAAATAGCATATGCAATAAATATTATAATCAACTTGGCATAAGTTCAATATTCATCGGACCCCAGCAAACACAACACATAGAATTACATAAGAACAATCTCGATCATGTTAGGCAGCTCACGAGATCTAAACATGGAGGCATATGAGGAGGAGACAACCATCTAGCTACTGCTATGGACCCGTAATCCAAGGATGAACTACTCACGCATCACTCCGGAGGCAGGCATTGTGATGAAGAGGCCTCTGGTGATGATTTCCTCTCCGGCAGGGTGCCGGGAGACAGCTTCAGACCCCTCCTGATCTAGGGTTGACGATGACAGCGGCTGCGGAACTTTTCGGGGATATTTGATCAGGTGCCTAGGGTTTTCCATCCGGGGGGAATAAATAGGCCAAAGGGCAGAGGCGGTGGAGCCCTGGAGGCCCCACACCACCAGATGGCGCGGCCAAGGGGGGGCACCCCATGGTGTGCCCCCCTTGTGCCCGTCTTCGACTCCTGTTCGGTCTTCTGGATGCTTCCGGGGAAAATAGGAACTTCGGGCTTTGTGGGGTCCAATTCCGAGAATATTTCCAGAACAACTTTTCTGAAATAAAAACAACAAAAAACAGGGAACTGACACTTGGCATCTCGTTAATAGGTTAGTCCCGAAAAACGTGTAAAAATGCTATAAAGAAGGGAGAAAACATGTAGCAATTAGCATAATATTATCATGGAGCATCAGAAATTATAGATACTTTGGATACGTATCAGGCCCCACACATGGTGGATCTTGGGCTTCGCAATGACGCGGTCAAGTGCTGGTCTCTTCGCAATGACCCGTCATTAGGCATCACCGATATAGTCATCGACACTAATTTTGCACTTCATGTCAGTAACGAATCAGATATGTCCACGCCTTTACCTACATAGTAGATCATGTGTGTTACGTAGGACGGTTTTTAAAAAATTCTTCTACGTACACCAATAGTTTCAACATTGTGGCTAGGTAGACCCAAATAGTTAAGGTACTATGAGATTAGTTTTGCTAAATAGTATCATCACAAGATGGTTATTTTGTTTTCTTCCTTAGACCATGGGAATATACGATGATGTTCACCGTAAAGATCATTTTGGTATAATCAAGTATCAATCGGAGTCGTTTCAAAGGAGTTACTATGAGAGAGAAATACGTTGCACGCTTTACGGAAAAAGTACAGAGGGACATGAGATGTCCAGGAAATGTTATAATATATTTATAACACCGTTAGATAGAGTCGATGATTTTATCTATAGGGATTATATAGTTCCACATGACTTTCCATAAAAGGGGGAGTGCCGAAGGGGGACAAATGTCCTCCTATGGGCGAACCCAAATTTTGGGGGCTGCTAGGTGGGCCCCATGGCCTCACATTGTGAACTACCACTCCCTGGGATTTTCCCCTAATTTATTTGATAGATAAATGAGGTGGAAAAGGAGGGGGAAAAGGGAAAACGGGGAAGGAGTTGGACTCCATCTAGGAGTCCAATCCAAAATCCCCTACGAGATTGGTGGGGCCAAGGGAAGGGGACGCCAAAACGACCCCCCCTCCAAAGCAGGTGCCCCCTTTGTCCCACTATATAATACTACGCTCCCTCATTGTGAGATATACAATTGGCTTCCGGGCCCCTCTCGATAAGAATTAGAGACCCTCTAATTGGATTAGAGCTTTTAATTAGAGACCCACTAATTGGATTAGAACTTCTAATTAGAATCCTCTAAATTGGTTTAGGGCTTGTTCTAATTAGGAGAGAATGATCATCTCTAGATTATACCTAGCTCTAATCTCTCTCCCTATGTTTCCCATGTGTTGGGATCTCTCCATCTCAATTCTGAACCGGCCGTGCCTAGTCCTAGACGGCTGTGTGCGAACTCTCAGAGGGGTAACATGTGATACCCTCACCCAGCTGGATCCAGAAGGTGGGATATGGGGAATCGACAACAGTCCCACCGCTAGGCTTAGCCGTGGGAATCTTCATCAGGCTTCACCGACATTGTCATCGACACTCCTTCCGTGCTTCGTGTCTGCAATGATTAGATCTATCCTGATCCATACCTTCATAGTAGATCGTGTGTTACGTAGGACGATTTTTTTTTTAAAATTATGCTAAAGTCCAATAGGGCATATATCCAACAATGAGGAGGGGGGTTGGGCGAGTGCACGACGCGACACATCTGTTCTAGTGTGTTTGTACATTTGGGTGGCACATTTTTCTCTAGTTTTCGTTCCTCCGTCTACCGATAGGGCACATGCCCTTTGTATCCGATTTTGTTCACTTTTAACCGGAGAACTCTACTCCTAAGAGCATCTCCATCGGCACTCCCCAAAGGCCCGTTGGGTTGCTGGACACAAAATCGCGCCACAGACCCCGCCCCCAATGGTGGGCCCGACACTATTTTTTGTCCGACACCCCCAGTGGGCCTCCAACCTTGGGGGCGGAGTGGGCGGTGCCGGACAGCCTGTGGACAACGTCGCATGCAGATAATGACATGCGGGCCCGGTGTGCCATCCTCACATTATTCACATCGTGATTAATTGCGCTGCGTCTTTTGTAGCGGCACTGCCAGGCCAACACGGCGGAGACGTGTCACCGGCATTGAACCTCGCGTCGCTTCCCGCGCACGCCATGGAGCTTCTCGCTGCTTCCAGCCTCTTCCCGCCACAGTTTCCCGCCCATTCGGCCAACTATATAAGAAGCCCCGCCGTGTTTCCGCCCTCGCCGAGCTAGTTCATCTCGTCGACAACACCAGCAGATCCTACGCAATGTCACGAGTGGAGTAGGACGCACACAGCTGGGAGGATAGCGAGGAGGAGGTGCAGCCGGAGCAGGAGCCGCAGACGCTGTAACTCTTCCCATACCAGGTCGCAGCGTGGAACTCCATTGCCACCTACCGCGCCGAGGAGAAGTGTCGCCACCTGAGCGCCGTCCTCGCCCACGCAAACGACGCGGCCGAGGCTGCTGCCATCAAGAGGTTGATCAAGACCACGAAGATGAAGGAGGCGTACCGTAATGTCTTTGGGCCCGACGCTGACCCTGCCATGAGAGCCGAGGCGTACTAGCAAGCCTTCAGTGTCCCGTACCCTGCCACGCCAGAGGATGCTTCCCAGGAGGAACTGATCGCCTAGCCCGTGGAGTTCTGTGAGAAGGAGGAGGCCGCCAAGAAGGAAACCCACGAGGAACTGAATGCGACAGTGCGCGACTTCCTTCGCTGGTGCCTTCGACGCCTGCCGCTACGACATGGCGGACGCTCACCGTCGCCAGGTGGAAGAAGCTTTTCGCCGGGCCGAAGAAGCTTTTCGCCGGGCCGATGAAGCGCATCAACTGGAGGGGAGGGCTCGGGAGGAGATGGAGGAGCGGCAGCACACCAAGGAGGAGGTGGAGGTGAAGGTGGCCGCAACGACGACGAGGCTGGCCCTACCGCGCCACCTCCTCTCGGCGTCTAGTTTAGTTTAAGTTTAAATCAGTTTAAGTTTGTAGTTCATTTTAGTTGTACAAAAGCGCATTATCTATGAATGAACTGGCATTTTGTTCCGCGCGTTCTCGACGACATCGCCGGCTCGACTTCCATCCTCGACGGGACGCGCACACCAAATGTTTGTGCCAATGCGTGCCAGTTGGGGGCAAGATTCAAGGTTTACCGCTGGGAGAGCGACACCGTTGGAGATGCTCTAAGTGAAATTCAGTATCCATGCTAGTCCAAAAAAAGTTCACATATGCAACTGAAAGAAAAATACATCACACTAGGAGAGAAGATGAGAGTAGGGTTTGTCTGCCGCATGCATGAGGCCATGACCAGGAAGCCCGAAAAAACCGTGCATAATCTGTTTTGCCCATGATCTAGTCCTAGTCGGCATTATAGCCCCGTTGTCCTCTGCTCCTTCTCGTGCTTACACGTTGATACTAACACAAGAGGACTAACACACGTTACACACCTGCCTCGTGGACCAAGAGGACTAGAAAACCACTTCGATGTCTATAGTTTTTATATACGTACTACTAGTATAGTATATAAAGAGAGTTGCATGGCACAAAACTCGTCCGTGTGACACGTCCTGCATATATTTCTGCCACATGTAGTGACCTCTAAGAGACGCCTTCTAGAAATGTGAGAGAACTAATCATTTGCTCCGATAAGGAGTCCTGGCATTTCATGATATACTCCAACATCGCCCAAATTGACTAGCCTTTCGTGTGCTACTCCATTAGTTTCTTCTCTTTTACCCCCTATGTCCCATATTAATTTACCCTAAAACAAATTTGCCTACAGAGGTCTTTGGTCCCAAAAAGTCGGCTTCAAAATGTTTGCCACAAGAAATCAAAAGCGTTGTCATTTTGATGTTTTTATTTTATAGCTCAACTTAACTGTTGATAGAAATGTTGTTTGGTTGAATTATGTTGCCACCTTCATTCCAAAATGCATGATTTCATAGAGAGCGTGCAATCCTGCAATCCATATATCATCATTTGAAAATCTACTAAGCATTTTTCTAGTTGCAACAAATATAAATTATACTATTAATTTTGTCCAAAAAGATTTCAAAATACATTAATTCTTTATGATGTCTTACTAGCATTAAGCGTGAATGCCATACATTTTGTAACAACGTGAGTATTTATTACTTATTACTCTTATTATCTTTGTATTAAATTATTCACATATTTTGTATTCTTGATATATATATATATATATTGGCCCATGGTGGATTGCTAATATAAATAAATACATTAAAGTGCTAGTATACATTCGCTGAAAAAAACACAAAAATCTGACACTATATAGCATCAACAATGATTTAATACAAAGATAAGAAATAAAATATATTTTGTTCCAAATTACACGATTTAATAGGGAACATGCAGTCCATGTACCATGCTTTCGAAACAACTTTTGTTTCGGCGGTAAAATTGTACCATTAATTTTGCCCCAAAAAGATTTCAAAGTATTTTTTAATGTTGTTTTCCTCTTATTGTACATTTAAGTTGCAACTTAAAAGGTCATGTCTATGTCTAAAGCGTCGTATTTACGCGCGCACTGCGCGCCGCACGGTGGATTGATAATAGATACAGAGACATTAAAGTACCGATCTAAATCTCCACAAAAGATATACTTGAAAATGGCACTATATGCTATCAATAAAGGAAGATTTATATAACTTTTGTCCGCCTTCGTCCCATTTTTTAAACCGTAGAACTAGTAATAATCAATTATACTAGTACTTACTCCATTTTACGGATAAGAGAGAACAAATGGTCATTATTAAGTGTTACAGATAAGATTATGTTTATCTTTGTTACATTTTTATTACAGGTAATAATCATCCTTCATGTAATAAGAGTAGGTAATGAATCACCGCCAACGACGCAAGGAAGGCTACTTTTTGAGGCGAAACCGAAAAGAGAAAACGGGATATTGACCGCGCAGTCTTCCCTCGCCGTTAACACGCCATTTACGGCGTCACCTTCCTTGTATTCACTCTCAAATCTCCCTCCGAAATCTGCATTTCCGTATAAGAAGCACCATTCGCCGCCGCCGCCTCCCTCTGCTTCCCCCTCCCATCATTCCCGAGCTCTCAACTCCGACCAAAGCATGCCCTTGCCATCCTCCTCCTCCCAAGCTCCCAAATCTGCAACCAACTCGTACTGATCCGGCTCCGGTCCGCCGGCGGCCGCTGCCGCATTGGTTGAACCCCCGCTCCGCCGCCTCCCTTGCTCGCTGTAGGCTCGCTCCTCTCCGAGCGCCCCCCTCCCTTCGGGGCGTTGGGCTGGGCACACCAGTTAGTTCCACGACGCGCGCGCGCTCGCGTGTGTGGGTGGTCGGTGGCTTAGACAGGAAGGAAGCTTCCTTGCGGCCTCATCGCTTAGGTTCGGTGCGCCGCGTAGTTTCCTGCTGCATTTTTGGCAGTTTTTCTGGCCGCTTGGTTTTAGCTTAGCGTGAGAGGGATGGGTGTGCTAGATTTTGCGGCGGTGGAGAAGATCAGATCCCTCGTCGCCGACCACCCGCAGCGCCACATGCACAAGGGCCGCATCACCGGTGGGGACGCCCTCGCACGCATAGAGACGCGACACCGGCAGGAGGTGGGACAAGGTGGCAGCGCGCCAGGGCGGCCGCACAGCCCGGCGTCGCCCGTCGAACCGCCCACGACGCCGCTGCGCGCTCCCGAGGCGAGATCCAGGAGCAAAGGCGACGCGGCTCCGCGCTGTCCTCCTCCACGCTGCGATATTAGGTAAGGCATTTAGTAACGCCAAATTGATTGGTTCTAACAGTAAACCAGATATAGTAGATTTAACAACTGATTAATATAGCGAGTAGACAAGCAGTTACTACTAATTTCTCGTGTTAACTAGTATACTAGTTATAAGTGCAAAATGTGTGGTCAATTACTTTTTAATGTTGACGATGGGTCTTGAATAATTGTTGAAATTTGTTTTTGGTTGTGGATGCAGTCAAGCAGATGACGAGGAGGCTCATGAATCCAGGGCCCAGTTTTTAGCCCCAGGGACTTGCATCTTACATGACTTTTCAGATACAGATTCTAGTGTTAGTGTTAGTAACTCAATTTACAGATCAGTGACCCCAAGCCCCAGCGAGAGTCCTACTTGTGCGCTGAGGCAGAGTGATTCTTCTGATCATGATGCAATAGCAACGACTGACTCAGATGATGCGCGGGATCTAGCCGAAAACAGCCAAGAGATCCATGGACCATCTTGTATCTTTGATTTTGGTGATGATATTTGGTGCCTGCCACCACCTGAAGATGAGATTGATGACATTGAATCGAGGTTATTTGGATTTGATGACGAGGATGACGACATTGGTGACACCAGCAATACTTTTGCACCTAGTTGCTTCAGATCTGATAAAGTAGCTGGTGTTAATGGTGTCATTGACGGATCCTATCAAGAGAATGTCCAGAGTGATTTATTCAGGCATTTTCAAGCTCTAGTTGCACAGTTACTGAAGGGGGAAGGTCTTTGGCTGGTCAGTGACAAGGATTCCAAAAGTTGGCTTGAGATTGTGGCCTTGTTGGCATGGCAAGCCGCTTACTTTGTGAAACCTGACACCAAGAAAGGTGGCAGCATGGATCCTAGTGATTATGTCAAGATCAAGTGCATAGCATCAGGGAAACCAACTGACAGGTATGTGCTTGGTTGTGTTGTTCCCACACATTGCATGCTTGTACTTATCACTGTATAGTACTGATATATTATATTTGAAGTGCAGCAATTTTGTAAGAGGAATTGTTTGCTCCAAGAATGTAAAACACAAACGCATGGTCTCTGAGTACAGGAAGGCCAAGTTGCTCATTTTAGGAGGTTCACTCGATTACCAGAAAGTTTCTAATAAATTGGCATCAATTGGAGCTATACTGGAACAGGTTTGTTTCTGTTCATGCTGCAATTTTAAGTATGTTGTTTGTGATCTTGCTGACATATGTTCTTTCTGCAGGAAAAGGAATATCTACGGACTATTGTTGGAAAGGTTGAGTCTAGGAGACCTAAAGTGCTGATAGTTGAGAAAAGCGTCTCATCTTATGCCCAGGAGATCTTAGCGAAAGATATCTCGTTGGTTCTGAATGTGAAGAGGCCACTTTTGGAGAGAATATCAAGATGCACAGGTGCTCAGATTGCCTCATCAATTGACAACATTGTTTCAGCAAGGCTAGGGCAGTGTGACATGTTCAAGGTGGAAAAGGTTCTGGAATCATCATCATCAGAACATCCAGAGAAGAGACCAACAACAAAGACACTGATGTTCTTTGAAGGCTGTCTGAAGCGCCTGGGTTGCACGGTAATAATCACTTTCTGAAGACAGTGTTAAAATTGTCACTCTTTGGCGTTTAGTTTCATGTCTCCAATTTTATGGTGTGCTCAACTGTTGATCGTATGTTACTTGTCGTACTAAATACATACTGGAACTGCTTACTGATATATTTTCTGAAACCATTTTGCAAATTTGCTCCTACTGTACCAGCTAAACGTTCAACACTTTTTTATGTAGATTTTACTGAGAGGAACTTCTCGGGAAGAATTAAAGAAGATTAAACGTGCAACGCAACTTGCAGTATTTGCTGCTTATCATCTGTCCCTTGAGACATCATTCCTTGCTGATGAAGGTGCAACAGTTCCACGAGTTCTTTCAGTGCCTGTGATAGGTGCACGAGAGGAATTTCCCAGTACAGTTCACACTGATCATGATACTGCTGATAATCTCAGAGCCGCAGAAGAGAAATATCCAGACAATGCTACCATCACCCATATATTTGATGGTATTTCTACATCACCACCTTCATCACTGTTGGATGGGATAAGCCAGGGAAGTGTACCTGAATGTACAGAACCTAAATCTCCTGTTAATCGTGTCAATTCTCCAGTCGCCGCTGATGCCTGCCAAAAGGCTGTTTTGGATAATAAGACACCCATGGAATTATGTTATTTGGAGAACAGTGGGAACCATGTATCACTAGATGACATTCAAGCAGGAGACCTAGATGACCAGAACAAACTTTCATGTAGCTACTTACCTGGTACTGACAATCATCAGAGCATCTTAGTTTCCCTCTCAAGAATTTGCATCCCCAAAAACTTGGCATGTGAGCGTTCTCACCTCTTCCGCATCAAGTTTTATGGTAGTTTTGATAAGCCACTTGGGAGATACCTTCGTGAGAACTTATTTGATCAGGTATAGCTGACATGGGCCTATGTAATCTATTTTGCCACATGTCGCTTTGTCGTTTGTTATAACAATCTTTTGTTGTGTATCTTTTCAGGCATATTGCTGCCCTTCCTGTAAGGAGCCTTCAGAATCACATGCAAGATGCTACATGCACCAGAATGGAAGCCTAACAATAAGTGTTAGGCGTCTCTTGTCCCAAAAGTTGCCAGGTGAACATGATGGAAGGATATGGATGTGGCACAGATGTATGAAGTGTAAGTTTAAAGATGGAATGCCACCTTCAACACATAGAGTAACCATGTCGGATGCTGCCTGGGGTCTATCATTTGGGAAGTTTCTAGAGCTCAGCTTTTCGAATCATGCAACTGCCAACAGAATTGCGAGCTGTGGGCATTCTTTACAAAGGGACTGCCTTCGTTTCTATGGGTATGTAGCTCATTCATATGTTTCTGTCTCTCTTAACCGATCCTCCCATCACGGAGTTTCATTTTTCCTACTGAACATTGCAGGTATGGAAATATGGTAGCGGCCTTTCATTATAGTCCCATGGTTACTGTATCTGTTAACCTCCCACCCTCAGTGCTGAATTTTGATTGCCACCGTATGCAAGACTGGGTGAAAGGAGAGGCAGTCATGGTATGCTGTTAAATATTCCATGTTAAAGAGATCAGTGATTCATTTCCATACTCCACATTTTTGTTCTTATGACAGGGATAATTTAATGCTTGCAACAATTTTTTTGTAGGTATTTGATGAAATGGAATCCTTACACATGGAAGTAGATGGGTTCCTTAATAATATTGAAAAGAGTTTCTTTCCTTGGATGAACCAGGAAAAACAGGTATACAGAGGCAGATTATAGAGATGAAAGATTTGCTTAACAAGGAAAGAAAGGAATATGAGGTTTGCCTTCTGATTTTGTTTTGTTTCATTTGTCTCAGGCTTCATTGATGTTCGTATTGATTTTTCTATATTATTTATACTATCATTGTTTCTTGCTTCGCAGGGTTTGCTTCTACCTGTTATGGAGGGGAGTGGTCATTCTGTGAAACCGACTTTTGATACTTTGGAGCTTAACCGTGTGAGACGTGGTCTCCTCTTAGATGCATACATTTGGGACTGCAGGTTGTGCAACATAGATTCACTTAAATCAAATGGCCACATTTCCAGAACTGATGGTTCCCATCCAGAAAATCTCCAAGCCCCCTGCATAAAAGAAGATAAATCTGAATTGCTCCAGAATGTTACACAGCATGGAGAAACACATGACAAACCTGCTACAGGTTCATGGCACTCCTCAGCAAGTCCAAGGAAATCCCTACTGTCTAGAGAGGGCCACTCACTGGCTGATGGGATTATCTTGGTTGAAACAGATTTATCAGTTGGGCTGGTGGATGGTTTGGTGAGTGCTGCCGGAGATCTTGATGGGGTCTTCAGCAAATTCAGTGGATGGGAAAATGGACAGTGTCTACCCAAGGATTCTATCAAGATGGTACCGGTTGAGAGGTTACCCTCATTGGCATCTATTTTATCTGACAAAATAGATATGGCATGGAGCGGATCTAGTGAATTACACTGCAGTCCTCCACAAGATTTTACCACTGGTGGAAATGGATCTCTTAGTTTGGGCCATCCAAGTTACAAGAAGGCAATCTCACCAGTTCGAGTCCATTCATTTGATTCTATATTCAGATTGCATGAGCAGGAACAAACTGGATTATTGCCTGCTTCATTACATTTGTCCTTGAAAATGAAATCAGCTCATTCCTATAGAGATTTGACAAGCCTTGTAAAGGATCCAATGACAAACATGCGTAGGGCTTTTTCTCAGTTATCTCCCAGATCAAGAGGAAACTTAAATGTTATTCTTACCCGTGCACCTACATATCTCAAGTCTGCTTCATATATGGTGAGTGATGGGGCACGACTGCTGCTGCCTCATATTGGCTCTGAAGGTGCCCTTGTTGTTGCTGTCTATGATAATGAGCCAACCAGTATTGTAGCATATGCCATGACATCGCAAGAATATGTTGAGCATATTATGGACAAACTGGATACGAAATCTAGCTTTCAACATAAGTCAAATTATGCCGTGGTCAACAATAACGGACTTGAGAAATCTTTGCCCTCACAAGAAGCCCCTTCAGATTTGAAAGGAAGCCACTTCAAGTTTTCGTTTGACGATGAAGCATTTTCTGCTGATAATACAAAGTTTTCAGTAACCTGTTATTTTGCAAGGCAGTTTGCTTCACTTAGAAAGAAATGCTGTCCAAGTGATATTGATTACATACGTTCACTAAGTCGTTGTAAGAGATGGAGTGCTCATGGTGGAAAAAGCAATGTTTACTTTGCAAAGACAATGGATGATAGATTCATAATTAAACAAGTCACCAAGACAGAGCTAGACTCGTTTGTTGATTTTGCTCCTCACTATTTCAAGCACTTGACACAATCATTGACTTCTGGAAGCCAAACTTGCCTGGCCAAAATATTAGGAATTTATCAGGTTTGCCATTTTCGACTTCTGCACATTTTGTTCACTAACTGTTCTTGCTTCAAGCTTTTAGTAACTTGCTGTTTTTTTTTTAATCCAGGTTAGTATCAAGGGCATGAAAGGAGGGCGGGAGGTGAAAATGGACCTCATGGTTATGGAGAACATTTTCTTCCAGAGAACAATATCAAGGGTCTATGATCTGAAGGGTTCAGTGCGCTCACGCTATAATTCGGATACATCCAGCCACAACAAAGTACTTTTGGATTCTAATCTCATAGAGGAACAACATACAAAACCCATATTTTTAGGGAGTAAGGCGAAGCAAAGATTGGAAAGAGCTGTCTGGAATGATACATCAGTTCTTGCGGTATGCAACTCTTCTAACTTACCTAGTCTTATACTGCCAAATTTTGGAAACCCATATGAACTCTTGAATTGCAATATTGTTAGCAGCAATCTTGTTGACCTTAATTTGCCAAGTAAAAATACTGATGATCACAAGTTTGTTTTTGTGATATGAGAACCATAAAATGCCCTTTATAAAAAAAAGTGTGTCACGAATAATGAAGCAAGAAGGTCATAGCTTTTGCTAGATTGTGATAACCCATATTATCGTATTTCAACCAGCAACTGGTAGTAACAGATATTGCTGAGTTTCAAGGAAAATTGGATATCTCCTTCCCTCCCACCTCTGTTTCAAACAAGCCCTAAACGAAGGTCCAAAGACCCAGCTCATATTGAAAGATAGAATAAGAAGCTGAGTACGTACCAGTCACCATCCATATTTTGTTGTCAAAAGTAGAGCAGAACAAGCTCAAGAAATATTGGAAATGGAGCTATTATAACCTCTCGGAAGTGATAAAAACATCAGCCAATTCCAGTACTATAGTAATAACACAATGGTTTTGCTACAAAAGTCTATTATAGCAGAATCTAGCACTTACATAGGTTTAGCCTTATTCTATTTCTTGCCACTGTCTCCCTTCTAGCCGATAAGAAAGGTGCTGGTTCCTGTTATAGGGGTGTTCAATGGTTCGAACTCAACCCGTGAAAAGTGGAGATTGGTAAGCCAGTAGAAGTTACAGAACTGACAGTTTCAGCTGGTTATTCCTGATCTTTCTCCTAATAGCACTTGTTTTCTCCAAAAAAAAGGGGTCATATTTGTTGTTTCTGACACCAGAGCTATTGTAGTAGTAGGTAACCTAAGAACTATTCTCTAGATCACCTTGCATCATCTTGCCTGCTCAGTTTAGGGATCACCTTGCATCATCTTGCCTGCTCATTTTGGAGATCACCTTGCATCATCTTGCCTGCTCATTTTAGAGATCACCTTGCATCATCTTGCCTGCTCATTTTAGAGATCACCTTGCATCATCTTGCCTGCTCATTTTAGAGATCACCTTGCATCATCTTACCTGCTCATTTTAGAGGCACATGTGGTGCTTAATCAATATGATACGTTTTTGCAGTCCTTGGATGTCATGGACTACTCGCTTCTGGTCGGCATTGACGAGGAGAAGAACGAGCTTGTGATCGGCATCATCGACTTCCTGCGGCAGTACACTTGGGACAAGCAGCTGGAGACGTGGGTGAAGGCATCAGGCATCCTTGGTGGTCCTAAGAACGAGATGCCAACTGTTATTTCGCCGGTCCAGTACAAGAAGAGGTTCAGAAAAGCGATGTCGAAGTACTTTGTTTCCGTCCCAGACCAGTGGTCTTCTTAGAGAGCGTTTGTTAATCTGTCACCATGTCAGCAAAAACAGCAGCGTTCATCCTCCCTGGTAATTTTTTGACCAAAGTGGGGGTGAATTGAGACCGATAGCCATTCTTTGGTTGGTTTTTTCTTTCTTTACCAGATGGCAACATTGTTGCACCTTACTTAGCTGTAGGGGATTCTCATTGCTTGGCCCATGTAAATCGCGGTGATCGACGCGGAATATTTAACGCCGAGATGCACCTTCTTTTTAGCCCGGCTTCTATACCAACAGTTGTAGGAGAAAGATGATAGATTTTAACATGTAACAGCTCAGTTCTTCTGTACATTTGCGTTCTTGCCTCGTGTTAGCCGTTGAGAATTTCCTTTTGCTGGCATAATGCACGCGTGTTGCTATGAAAAATAGACAAAGAAATTTCTGTTGCTATGAAGTACTTTCATGTTGCAAAATAATTGAAGTTCTAGATTTGTTTAAAGTCGGACTTCTCTAAGTTTGATCAGATTTATAGATTTGTATGTAGATATTTGCAACGTAAAATCTATATAGTTTGAACATATATTTTATGAAGAATCCAATGAAGGTAACTTGGTGTTGTATTTGTTGATATATGTTTATATAAATTTGGTCTAACTTAAAATAGTTTGACTACGAATAAATGTGAAACTACAATTATGTTAGAATAAGAGGGAGTAAAAAAAAACGATTAGGGCATCTCCAGTCGCCCCCAGGCGGCCTTTTTAGCGGCGAATAGCGTCGTTTTCGTACCAGTCGCCCCCAGAAGCTCAAATAGCGCCGAAACGGCGCTATTTTGCGCCGCGGCACCCAGGCCAAACCCAGCCCGTTGGGTTCGGCTTGGGGGAGGGGGGGGGGGGGGGGGGGGGGCGAAACTGCGGTGCAGCCCACGCGGGCCAGCTCTGTTAGTGACGCGGCGAAAAAAACGCGGGAACAGAAACCCACGTGATCATCTTCTCGGCTCCCGCGTCGGTCAAAGGCTGTCGGTGTTTATGGCGTGGCGGCCGCCTAGTGCATGCGCCCGTTCAAAGGCTGCCGGCGTAATGGCGTGGCGACGACGATGGCGACTACAGCCAGGCGATCGCGGCAAGCCTAGGGCTCAAGTAGAGTAGTTTGTAGTTTAAATTTGCTGTTTTTAGTTTAAATTTGCGTCGAACTGTATGAAATTTGCGTCGAATCAATAAAACGCGTCGAATTTCATTCCTCGGGTTTTTGGGGCCGAATGTTGGGCTCGGGGGGCGACTGGGAACCCTGCCCCCAGGTTCCAGATTAGCGCCATTTGGCGCCGCGGCGACCCCAAAATGGCGGCGTTTTGGGCCCTGGGGGGCGCAACGACTGGAGATGCCCTTAGTCTGCTGCCGATTTGTGCTGTGGTCAAGCAGTGGCGAAGCGTGTGGGGCGAACCTGGGCGGTCGCCTCCCCGAGCCCAGGAAAAATGGTGTACAAGTTCATTTTCTAGCTTCGCCACCACAAGGACGACGATAGAAAGTTTTTTTTAGAAAATGAGGACAAAAGTTTTGCCCCAATCTATTAATTAAGAAGAAGTTTTACAAGAAAATAAATGCGGTTACCCTCAAGAAAGTTTTCAAATTCTCGGATACAAACCGTTTGGATCACAAAGAACAGGTAGTGACACAAGTTTTTTCTCTCTATTTTCTTGTGTTCTTACACAACCATGTATTCCTTTTCTTATCTGTCGGTATGTAGTTTCAGTGTTCAATTTTAATATCTTTTGTAGGTCATGTTTCTAGTACTACAGAACTTAAGTTCAGTACGACAAGTTTTCTGTGGCCACTACTATCTGGTTAATCTTAACCTCAAAGTGGAAAGGTTTGAGATCATGGACTCAATGAGGAACGAATCAGACAAGTAGTACTGAGAAGATACTGCCAAAATTGTTGGTTCTATCAAATAGATGTGGGATACATGCTTTAAGCAATAAAATATCGAAATTTAGGAGTTTGAAACCAAGTTTATTCTATGCCCGAAGCAGCAAACAACGTAAGTTTATGTTTACTGAAAACATGTTATTATACGATTATCGGTTCAATTATTGTAAACTACAACATATATTAGTTACTTTTTGTCTTTTTTTATTGTTACTTCTGTTTTTTGTTCTCACATGTAACCTGTTTTTTCTGCTTGTTGTTATGAAAAGATACGACTGTGGGTATTGCATGCTGAAGAACATGGAAAGTTGGGATGGAAGAAGGATGACACCTTACGACATCAAAGAAGTGGGTTGATTGGGCGGTGAACAAAATTTTATGGCGAAAATTATTGTTTAAGCCTTGAATGGATCAAAATTGGTACAATAAAAAAAGGTACTACATAATGTTCAATATCACCATGTGTTCTTACTGATGTATTATAGTTTCCATCAATGTATGCCATTTGAAGGCATGTTTTTAGCCAGATTTTTTTTTTGTTTTCGAGTGAAAAGTAATCACTAACATAATAGTGCTTCAGTAACGACTAGAATAGCTGAAAATGTAACATTGTCTTCAGTATCATGGCATTGGTATATCTTTTATTGCTTTCATCAATAAACCACAATAAAGCCAACCGTAAAGAACTAGAAATGATGAATCTTTATACCTCACACAAGCAAAACAAAATCTCAAATAGATGCACTAGCCTTCCATATCATCGTTTATTCTACTATTTTTGTAGCACTTAAGTCACATCCTTTGAGATGATATAGTCAAAACGGTTCATGCAATGACCTTTTTTCCTTGTCAGCTCATTTGAATAACCCCATCAATGGACTTGAACGTCGCATTGCAACTGTATTAGTACAATCTTTTGAATTGTGTTCTAAAGAGCCACATGTCGTGGTGGTGTCACGGCAGATGCCATAGGATGGCTAAAGATGTGGGGACGAAGGACGCTGGAGGTGCTCGGGGAGGGAGCACGCGACGTGTAGCCACGTGAGGTGAAGATCAAACACTGCAAACAACACGATCTACCCAGGTTCAGGGCCCTCGTGAGGAGGTAAAACCCCTACTCCTGCCTTTCTCTATGTATTCTGGTGTCTCACCGAGTAGCCACAGTACAAATGTTCTTGCTACCGAGTAGCCACTCTTCTCTCTCCGGGTAGGATTAGGTCAAGAATATCTACGTGTGAAGTGTCCCTTGTGAACGTGTGAAGCATGCCTCGCGCAGGAGGCGGCTGGGCACCTTATATACCCGGTGCCCTGCCGGATACAGCCAAATACAACAAGTGTCGACATTGTGTGCACATCGTCCTTCTTCCGAGTTCCCGCTGACAGCTTTGGCTTCTAAGCTTGTCCTGATGCAGAAAGTCGTTGGGCAAAACCAAGTAACCAGTCTGTTATCACTGTGCAAACACAGAGTAGGTCCCCCTATCCTGCGACGCCCTGCTGACAGACTGTCGTTGTCAGGCATGCCGTCCCCAGATGAACAGTGCTGTGAACAGTGCCAAGTACGGACCCGGGATACGCGGGATCCTGTGTCAGAACGGCTCCTTTGACTTCTGGCCCGAGTAGGTTCCCGCCAGTTTTACTCGGGCCAACTTTTCTACTCGAGCAAATATAACTTGCTTGATATCTCCTTCTGGTCATCTTTTTGTGAGACCGAGTAGCAGTCGACCGGGTAGCAAGTACCGGGTAGACGGCTACTCGACCAAACTTCTCTTCTGACTGTTGCCTTTACCACTTGCCTTTACCCTACTCGGGGGTAACCCCCCGACAGCAGTCCCCGAAGCTGGTAGAGCCCTGCGAACTCGTTCACTGGGCCCTGCCAGCTTAAAACCAAGCCTGGCAACCTTGCCCTTGAATCTCAATATGCCGAGTAAAACCTCCGAGTAGCACTTTGAAGAGTACCTTGAGTTTCCTCCCTTCCGAATAGAGCTAGCCTCCTTCTCTGTAGCCGAGTAAAAAGACTTAGGGAATTTCTTCAATCGAATCTCTGCAGCGCAGAGCACAATCCGGCTTTCCGTGCTGCAACTGGGCACGTGTCACGCATCCAGGACCGCGACGCCTCGCTGCCCAGGACCTGACAGGCCACGCGCCCAGTTTTCATGGAGTGGGCCCACGACCTCGTAATGTCCCATCATGCGCAGTAATCAGCCACGATCTCGTCGTGGGATCAATTGCGGCCGTTACGCGCGCGTTCCGCGCTGTGTGCGTTTCTAACCGGCCACAGACCCCACGCCGCACGATTTACTGCCACGATCGATCCCACTACTCCAATCGTAACGGTAATCCGTGGTGCGGTATAAATACCCCCACGGTAACTTCCTCTTCTCCTTCCCCTGCACTTTCCTCTTCTGCCTCTCTGTTTCTCCGCCGCTGCCGAGCTGTCCGCCGCCGCGCAACTCTTTGCACCGCCGCGGATTCCACCATTCCACCAACCTCTTCCAAACATTCACCACTTCCTACTCGCCGCCATGGCTCGCGGTGACAGCGCTCGCGCCGGCTGGGACGGCTCCTACGTCACCGCCGAGGACTGCCAATGGCTCGTGAACACCCGGAGAGTTCCTCCCGGTGTTCGCTGCCGGCCGTCCAACGGCGAGATCGTCCCGGCTCCCGAGGAGGGGGAGCACGTCGTCTTCCTCGCTCACTTCGAGCGGGGATTCGGCCTTCCTGTGTCTGATTTCCTCCGCTCCCTTCTCGACCACTACGGTCTCTGTATGCATCACCTTCCACCCAACGCGGTCGTCTTCCTCTCCTACCACGCCGTGGTGTGCGAGGCCTTCCTCGGCGTTCGCCCCACGACGGAGACGTGGTCGAAGTATTTCTTCTTCCGCCAACAGAGCCAAGGCAAGAAGGACGGGGCGGCCGCCAGCAGCCGGACAACCGACACCGGCAGCGCCATGATGGTGCAGCGGACGGGAACCAACCACCCTCGCATCAAGGGATTGGATTCTGTCCGCAAGTGGCAGAAGTCCTTTCTGTATGTGAAGAACATCGCCGCCACGAAGGACGCCAAGGTGGAGGACAGGATCAATCTGCCCCTTGGAGCAACCGAGTTCCTACCGGGCAGAATTGGAAAAGCAAACCATCCAACAGCAGGAACCTGCTGCAGATGGAGGAGCGGCTCGCGTATCTGATCGGAGAAGGACTGAAGAGCGACGATCCAGTCGCCTGCTGGATTCGCAACCGAGTGCTGCCTCTGCAACGCCGCTCCCATCCCATGTGCTACATGGGAGGCCCCCGCGACTGCACTCGGACGACCACGTTCGAGCTCAGCAACGCGGACGTCGCCGCGCATGCAAGGTCCATCCTGACCATAGGCCTCCGAGATAACTGGCAGTATGGCTTCATCCCATACAGCCGCACGAAGCCGATTCCACGGGTACATTCTTCTTATTCTGCTTCCAATACATGCAATCCGAGTAGATAGCCTTCTCTCCTTGCTGTGACTAGCAATTGCATTCTGCGCCGAGTAGAGCACTTAGCAGAACTGCTTAGGCTTAGTATACTTGGTGTTTGCACGCCTTGTTGGGTAGCACACTTAGAGGAAACACTTAGGCTTAATGTGCTTGGTGTTTGCACGCCTAGTCGGGTAGGACATTTAGCAAGTTTCCCTAGGCTTAGTGTGCTTTGTGTTTGCACGCCTATCCGGGTAGAGTGCCTTCATGCTATTCGGCTAATTCGCGATGTTTCTCTGTTCCTCAGGTCCTTGACCGTCAGCTTGCTGAGAGCTGTGAGCGCTTCGAGGGCAACTGGTCAGATGACCGAGAGGAAGACGATGAGGTCTCCTTCGAGACCGCGAAGCAGCTTGATCCTCCTGAAGCCGCCCAGACGAGTAGGCACCGTGTCGATGCGTCCGTCCGCGACTGGACCGAGGACGAAGATGAAGGTAATTGAACTCATCCTGTCTGGTCGCAAGCCGCACAAACTAACTGCTTCCTGCTTCTGAATCGCCCTTCTTCCTTTCTATTTCACAGGTGATGCCGATGCTGAGGACAGAGGCGAGGATGAGGACGACGATGAAGGTGAGGACGAGGATGATGCAGCCCTGGTCGTCCCACCTCTTTCAGTTGCCGCTCCTGTCACCCGCAAGCGGGCGGGTAGTGGCGCCCAAGAACCCCCCGCCAAGAAGAAGAAACCGACCGAGAAGACGACCAAGAAGGTCGTGAAGAGAAAACGACCAACGATCCCTACCCGCAAGGGGTAAGTTCCTTCTCGGCTATATGCTTCTATTCACTTCATTCTTCTCGGTTGATTCCCAATCCTTTTACTTTGCTGTTTCCTCTCAGTTTCCTCTGCCCTCTTCTTATTTCTGAACACGATTTTCTCTTCAGAGCCCCCCTGGACACGGATGCCGCTCGTGCGCCCACTGAGACCAAGAAGCAGGCCGCCATCAACGTTGATAAGCTCATCGACCTTGACGGCGACGAGAACGAAGCCGCCAACGCACATGGACACATGGACACGGATGCCCAGAATGTCGAGCTGGAGCAGCAGTCCCGCGCGGATCAAGAAGCGCAGGATGCTGCTCACCAAGATAGGCCTCCTTCTCCTCCGGCCAACACAGCCGAGGAGAACCAAGATCAAGATCAAGAGATGCATGATGACGCCGCCCTTGAGCGGCAGGGAACAGAACAGGAGCAGCCGGCCACAGGGGCTGCTGAACAGGAAGACCCCGCGCCTCAGGCGCGGGTAGAAGCAATGGATGTCTCACAGCCGGATCCCGCTGCCGAGCAGCGGGTAGAAGACGCGACTGGGCAGTACCCTCTGAGCAACATGCAACCTGTCGCCGCGCAGGGTAGCGCCCAGCCGGATGCCGCACCGGATAGCGCGCCCCTGGCGCCACCAACAGATCAAGGTAGCGCCCAGCCAGATTCCTCCTTGGTGCAGACAACCAAGGCTGCAGCCAGCCCTCCGGCCAGGCCGGTTACAAGGAAGAACGCTCATGATGCTGCAGAAAAGGAGGCCGCCGAGAAGAAGGCCGCCGAGAAGAAGAATACCGAGAAGAAGAAAACTGAGAAGCCAATCGCCGAGAAGCCAACCGCTCAGAAGGAGAAAGCTAAGAAGCGGGCTGCCGAGATGCCGCCGCCAACATCAACTGTCCAGTCCAGTCAACTGGCTATCCGCGAGCCTGGCGCGGCTGCTGTCGCCGCTGCTGCATCCACCGTCTCAGATCAGCCCGGCTACCCTCCTTACATGGTGAAGGTTAGCCAGCAGCACCAGGTTGGCTTCACCTCCAAGGAACAGAAACTTGCTCTTCAGAAAGGGAAGAAGGCCGTGGCAGTGGACTCCAGACCCCCAGCTCCAAATCAAGACAAATCCCTCTCCATTTCTTCACGTGGGGTTCAGGACCAGGCAGTAACGTCCCAGGGCCTTGAGCAAGTACTGGATCTGGTCGGCTTCATCGATGCCAAGTGGGACAACAAGGTCCTTGGCAACACGAACTGGAACGGCACGGATCTGGGCGACATAGACCATATGCGTGTCGACTGGAACAAGGTAGACCTGGGTTACAAACCCATGACTGTCTCATCCACCTCTGCTACGCTTGCCACCAAGATGTTTGTCCACCGCAAGAACGCCGAAGACCTTGAGCAATCCTACGCGGTAAGTTTCTACTCATCCTCTCCGAGTTGCATTTTCACTTTTCTTCTACTCTTCTTCTTTTCCTTATCCATCACCCAGTCCCCGAGATTCTGGCCGAGTAGGCGGATACTCTCCCGAGTAGCCGCATTTTCGGGTTGAATCTCTACTACTTTGCCTGACTCTTTTTTCTTCTGCTTCTCAGAATAGCGTACTGAAGCGGACCGACTTGCATCGTCGGCTACTCTGGAATCACGCTGTTGCCAGGAGGCGCATTGCCGCCTTGGAAAAAGAGAAGATAGCCGCCGAGGAGGCTGATAAAGAAGTGATGAATAGCACCCTGAGGCTTTCTAAAGTTGAAGGTACGCTTTTAGCTACGCGGTTCTTGCGTTTGGTGTTTACGCCCGCTTCTGCTTTGTAACATCCCAAGTATGAAAAACCACCCCTAGCATGTTTGTTTCTTGTTTACTTAAAGTATTGCATCATATCATCATGTTGTTGCATTTGTTTCATTTCTGTTTGCATCTGTTTTACCTTTGTTTCATAATGAAACTCAAACAATTTCAAATGTTTATTTCATACTTGTCATGTTACAATCTTTTTCAAATAAAGAAATGCAAATCAAAACCTCAATTGTTTCATTTAGTTCCATAATGATCAATTATTAAATTGTTGGTTTTAATCAAACAATTAATTCAAACAATTAATCCCAAATCATTTCAAATTCAAACCTTATTCAAATGATTGTTTCATACTTGCTCTGCTACAACATTTGAAATAAAAATCACAAATAAAGACAACCATTTTGTTTCATTTTATTCCATGTTGATCACTTATTAAAATGATGGTTTTAATCAATCATTTAAATTCCAAAATCACATTTAAAAATTCAAATCAAAGCACCAAAACAGAATCACTTTGAAATTATGTTGTTATCAAAACAAATCAACTCAATTTGTTTATATCTAACATAGGGGTTACCCTATTTAAAAGTTTGATTTTAATAATGATCATTTAATAAAGAAATTCATCCAAATTTGGTTTAAACCCAAACAACAAACAAATTTCAAAATTTCTGAAAACAGAACTTAACATTTGTTTGCAAATGACCTAAAAAGGTTACTCTATTTTTTCCGAATTTTTCACTAACCTAAAAACCATCTTATTCTTCCAAATACTATTTCAGCAAAAAAAAAAGGGAGAAATAAAAATTCAAAACGATTTTTGGCGCCAACAGGGAGAGTGGGCTGCGCCCAGCCCACTTCTCCATTTCTTTCCCTCCGCGCGCAGCCCAACCCGACAGTTAACGCAGAAAACGGTTCATTTTTTTCTGATCTATTCGATCATCGTCCCCGCGTACGGCAGCCATCCCCGCCGTGCCACGTCGCTGCCGCGCCACCCGACGGCCAGGAGGCGCTCCCGCGGGCTATAAAGCCGCCCTAGGAGCCCCGCAGCCCTACCCTAACCCTAGGCGCCTGTTCCCCCTCGAGCTCCGCCGCCGCTCCCTTTCTCTATGTCCGTTCCCCCCACTGCCACCTCGCCGGAAACCCTCTGAATCGCCGATGACAACCACCGCGAGAGCCACCCACCTACCCACCTAAAGCCTGGAAACGATTCGCCACCATCTCCTCTCCCGATTGAACATCCAGAGGAGCTCGCCATCGACTGTAGCCTCGCCGCCGTCCACGGGATCGCCGCTGTTGTCGCCGACGGGATCGTCTCCGCGCCTCTGCCACGACGACACCGGTGGTGAGCCACCATCTACCCCTCTCTGTTACCCTCTGCTTGCACCAGCTTCTGCACACGCTTCCAGCACACGCACGCACCACCAATTCGAGCACGGGTCCGTGTATCCCCGCCGGCGATCTGCTTCTGTCAGCAAAGTTCAGAGTGGCGCGTGTGTTGGATTCAGTTAAAAACTGGATCTGAACCTTAACCTCCACTCGCCCCCGTTACTGTCAAACCAACGGCAGCAGCGCAGTGGTTCAGTGCCGTGTGCGCGCCCGCGAGGTGCAGGGATCGAATCCCTCGCGCTGCGAATAATCCCATCTTTTTCCTCCGCGCCGCTGACAGGTAGGGTCCACCAGGCAGTGACCCTGGTGGCCACGCAAGCACGCGCGCAGCGCCACGTTGGCCTGTGGCCCACTGGCAGTGGCTATGGCTAGCCACTGTGCGGTGCTTTTTGTTTAATACATTTCTGTTTTCAAAAATCAAATTCTTTTAAATTGCAGAATAGAACCCTAAACTTCAACCTTTAATAACTTTTAAAATATAACTCCAATTAATAAAAGTTATATATGTTTGTTGTTCCAAATTAAATGATCTATCCAACTATGCCATTTGTTCCCTGTTTTGAATTTTCAAAATGCAATTCAAATTTGAATTCAAATAATTCAAATGCAATTTTCTAAATTCCATAACTAATTCATCTTTAATCCAAATAATGCAAATAAAATATGTTTTCCATACCATTTTGAACCACCTATTCAAATATAAATTTTGTTTCTTGGTTTGAATAATTTAAATCTTATTTAAATCATTTAAAATTGCTAAAATCATAACTTGCTCAATTTAAATTATTCTTGAACATGCAAAATATGTTTTCGAACCACCAAAGTATAAACTTTTCAAATATGAGTTTGAAATTATGTTTTGAGCAAATAAAATTCAAATAAAATTCATGCTTGTTTTAAATTCATTTAAAACTTGTTTAATTTTGCTTAAGTCATAATAAATTCCTCCTAATGCCTTTTTCAATATTTGAAACATGTAATCCACCCAAAATTTCATGATCTTTTCAAATATGAATTTTTTTATTTATTTTGCACAATTTAAATTGGTGAAAACAATAACTTAATAAATAAAAATTCTAAATTGCTAAACCTCATTTCAAATTGGTTCTAATGTTGTTATTTCATTGTTTTTCCTCATGCATGCATCATACTAAACCACTAGCACCTGTTGATTAGTTGGAAAACAAATAATCTAACCAAAATCCATGGGCTTTTCATATGCAACTCAAAAATTGCATACGTGTCCATTTAAATTGTGTTACCATGTCAATTAGGTTATTTTGATGCATCTATTAACTTGACATGCATCATCCCATGATTGTGCACTATGCCATGATATTGATTGTTTATTTTCCTGTATTGTTTGTTTGCTTCTTCTCGGATAGACGACGACGTTGAGACCGACGATCTTTACGACACCCCTTCTGAGGATCTAGCTCAGTACCCGGCTGCTGGGTTTGCAGGCAAGTTATCACTCACATGAACCATTGTGTTCCTTTCAACATTGGTTACCGATACTTTCCGTTGTCTATATTTGCTAGCCCTATGTATCGTTGCTTCTGTTACGAACCTATCACATGATACCCTGAACCCTGATATTGCCTCACCTCCAGTCCTAAAACCCCGTTGCTTGGGCCCGTGCCTTACTAGCATGCTTAGGGTTGTTTTGCTCGTTTCTGTTATCCGTTACTTTCTGTTATCATATCTGCTTATGTTCTGGGGCTCGATGTTAAACAACAACCTGTTAATTTGAGGTAATAATAATTTGCTGATAAGGCACCGGCAGGAGGCCCGGCGTGGTTTTGAGGCCTGCTAGTGTCGACCCTAATAGGAAAAGGGTCTTGTCTACTGATCCATGATGAGCGCACTATCCGCATGTGGGAAGCGTGTATGGGCACCCCCCTCAATTTGATTCGATTCGCATCTCGTCCAAATCACCACACTTAGTTCGGGCTTTCCATTTGATGCACGCATATGCAGGTACGAACCCGAGGCCAGGGTGGAACTTTTGTAGTCGGCATTTAGGGCGGCGTGGTCTTCCAGTGCTATGAGGGTCCCCTTTTCTTCGTGGGGCTCGATTAGCCGCGCACGCACAACGTGGTGCTTTGGGCTTGATGCGAAGAAGAGTTGAGTTGTGTTGAGTGCCCCGCTTGGTGGGAAAGGCCTTCCCATCTGGCGGGTTATTCTTACGTGTACGGCCAAATTGGTGCACCCCTGCAGTTTCCGCGGTTATGGTTGACTTGGTGAAAGTACTGGCTAACAAGTACTCAGAACAACTTACACCTAACTAATGATAAGTTGACTAGTAATAGGCTTATTGACCCAACAATTTGATCCATCATTAATCCAACTGTGTGAGTTATCCTCGGATTGCTTCTTTGGATAAGGGGCGAGGTCCAGGATGGGTTTGTTTGGTGGTTAGCTATAGTTGGTTACGATACGCTATCTTATCTCTTTCTGTTACACCGGAAGTTGTAGTATGTTCTGTAGTTGGTTAGTGCAGCCAGTTGCAGCACCTTTTATCCCCTTTTCTTCCGTTGATCCCAAGGCATCTGTGCGTGGTGTTGACGGGCTACACTTTGGTGAACTGTGAGTCTTGCTTGCCAGTACGTTTATGTACTGACCCCTTTGGGGCTATGGTTTCCGCAGACTACGCTTACGAGGATCCAGGTGACGGCTACTACGTGGAGTTTGACGAGGCTGCTGACGAGTAGTTAGCGGACCTGGGCAGGATCCGAGACATCGTGGATGGGCTCCGTTTTCTTTTCATTCCCGGCTTCTTAAGCCTATTTGGATTTGTCTGTACTCAGACCCTTTGAATGCTTCCGCTGAGTTGTAATGATGCTATGTTGGGACAGGTGTCCTCTGGATGATTGTATTTGCTATTCTCTGCCCTAGTGAGGGCCAGTTGCAACTTATTTCAATCTTTTGTGTCTTAGAGATATGTTATGTTATCATCTTGTTCAAAGCCGTTGACGTACCATGTGTGTATGGTATGAAGTACGTCAATGGTAGTGTCCTGATTTCTACGGGATAGTTTACATCGACGGTGAATAGTAAAGATTGGTTGTCACACATAAGTGTTGGCCTACTCGTAAGAGATGCGGGTGCCGGTAAGCCCCGTAATCCAATCAAAATACTGTTCAGTTCGTACGGTGAGTATCCCCTAGAAGTCCGGGCGCGACAAATGGTATCAGAGCCTGTCTGCCTGTAGGATCCCTTTTACTGGTCGCAGTTGAGTCTAGAGACTATTTTGTAGCTATATAGGAAAAATAAAACGCGAGAGTAGGAATTCTGCCATTTTTCTTCTTTTTTTTTTTTTTTTTTTTTTTTTTTTTTTTTTTTTATTTTTTTTTTTTTGTTTTTTTTTTTTTTTTTTTTTTTTTTTTTGTTTTTTTGTTTTTTTTTGGCAGTAGATATTGATCCTTTAGAAGCCCGGATGGGTTTTTCCGTAGTACCTCAGGAGTTTTGGTCTCGTGTTTCCCGTTGTTGCTTCGATATCCTGTTCTTCTCAACATCCTTTTCGTCCGTTGAAACCTTGTTGTTGCTTTCCACTTCAGTTCTCTACCGGCGTCTAATCAAAACCTCCCAAATCATCTGCAGATGGATCTCAGGTTCTTCCCGCAGGTGGTTCGGATGACTCGCTGTGAGAGCACTGCCGGTTATCCGGAGATGCTGAGAGACATGGTCACTTATCTGGGATTCCATTGGGCACCAGAGTACCAGGTCTACGAGCAGCAGCGAGAGTTTGACCAGACCTACTACCAGGCTATCGTCTACATTCTGTCAGATGATGGCATGAGCGTTGTCCACCGCTACGAGGCAGTAGGTTCCACAGTGGATATGGCCGTGCAGCAGGCAGCTTACGTGAGTCTCACCGTCCTCCGTGCTGACTACTGGGGGTTTGACGATTCTATCTATCGCCACATCCCCCGTGGTTACATCACTTCAGCGGGAGCTCACTTCACCCTCTACGACAACCTGGATGTCTACGAGCATGATAACACCAGGCTGCACACCACCGCTCAGTTTGTGAGGCACAGTGACGCTGTTGCCACCACACTTTCTCAGGAGTTGGCCTCAGTCAGGGAGCAGCTCTACCTTGCTTGACTCGTCTGGCTACGTACACCACAGACTTTGTTGGAGATGGGCGCTTTGCACGTTTCCATCAGACAGTTGGATGTAGTTTGCCAGATGCTGGAGGTTACGAGCCGATCAGAGGTCCACTCCTCAACCTCGGAGCTGGTTACACTGGGATTCCACGCTTTGGAGCACAGGGAGACGACGCTTTCTACTTCACCACACCGAGAGTCGCTCTCAGAGCAGTCCCGATCTACGTGGATCGTCGTTCTACCTACTTCCGTGGGATTCCTCCTCATCGTATCTCTCGTCGTACTACTCACCGCCGTCCTGCGTGATGAGCATGGGAGTACCGATGTATCCATTCATAGCTATGTTTAGTTATCCTTTGGCTTTCGAACCATGTATTGGTCTGTTGGATATTCTGATGTATTTGAACATGTGATGATGTACCTGTTGGTTATCTATTCATGCGTCGGAATAATCTCTCTTTCGGTTACCAAGTCTATCCTTTTCTATTGTTGTGCTAAAATGCATGTCTATTCAGGATGCCGCCAACAAGGAGCAACCCGCCTGAACCACCTCCGCTCACGGAGCTGTTGACTCAGATGACTCAGGTCGTGACTCAGATGGCCCAGATCCAGGCTAACCAGCACAACAACCAGAATGCTCCGCGAGTCAGCATCAAGGAGTTTCTGAGTCTGGGGCCGAGAGCTTTCGTGGCAACACGTGAGCCTCTGGATGCTGATGACTGGATCAGGGAGATGGCCAGGGCTCTTGACATTGCTCACGTTGCTGAGGAGGATAAAGTTAAGTATGCCACCTACCTACTGAAGGGTCAGGCAACTACCTGATGGGAGAACTATCAGACCATGAGAGCTGGATACCCAATCACCTGGGGTTGTTTCAAGGATGCCTTCCTGAAGCACCACATCCCAGATGGTCTCATGGAAAGGATGCGTGAAGAGTTCTGCTCTCTTAAGCAGGGCAAGCTGGACGTCATTGGCTACCAGAATGAGTTCAATCGCCTCGCTCGTTATGCTGGTGATGAGGTGTCCACTGAGGCCAAAAAGATGACAAGGTTCCGCCAAGGTTTTAACCCGGAACTGAAGTACGCTCTCACCAACATCAAGTGCAAGGACTTCGAGGAGCTCGTGAACACCGCGCTCAATGAGGAGAATGGGCGCAAGGCGTTCGAAGAGTCCCGCAAGCACTCGCGTGAGGGTGGTTCCTCCTCCAACATGACCACCCCTCCGCAGAAGCGCCGCATCTGGGTGCCAAATGGTGCTGTCACTAGGGCTCCATATGCCCAAGCTTCTCAAGGCTTCGCTTCCCGCCCACCCAACCCAGCTCAGATGCAGGCTCAGAGGTTCTCAATGGGGCAGCCAAGGCCAGATGCACCTCGTGTCGTCACTTGCTTCAAATGCAAGCAGACTGGACACTATGCTGATAAGTGCACTCAGAGGCAGCTACCTCCACCACCTCCTCGCCCCAACACCAACGAGGCAATGGTTCATGCTCCCCCGGCTAAAGCCTTCAACTCCAACAACAGGCCTGTCGGGAGGACCGCGAGGGTGAATCATATCAAGGCCGACAAAGCTGAGGAAGCTGCTGACGTCGTTCTCGGTACATTCCCCGTAAACTCTAACCCAGCTAAAGTGTTGTTTGATACCGGAGCATCGCATTCTTTCGTGTCAAAGATCTTTGCAACAGCAGTTAAGCTACCTTTTGTTCGTTTGGGTTCCCCGCTAGTAGTAAACTCCCCTGGAGCAACTATGCAAACTTCCAAGATCAGTCATGAGAATCAGATCTTAATTGGAGGCCATATATTTCTTGCTTCTCTCATTCTGCTTGGCAATTCTGACATTGATGTCATCCTTGGCATGGATTGGTTGAAGGCCAATAAAGCTACGATTGATTGTGCTAAGAAGTCAATAACTCTGTTCCACCCTTCTGGCCAGATAGTCTATTCTCCAAGTGAATCAAGTTCTGTTCAGCTGTTCAACCTAGATGCAAAACCCCTTCTTGCAATTGAAAATGTTCCGGTGGTTTGTGAATTCCCTGACGTCTTTCCAGAAGAGTTGCCAGGGATGCCTCCGGACAGAGCAGTTGAGTTCGTGATCGAGCTTGAACCAGGTACTGCTCCAATCTCTAAGCATCCATACAAGATAGCTCCTCCTGAACTGAAATTGTTGAAGGAGCAAATCGATATGTACATGGAGAAAGGTTACATTCAGCCTAGTTCCTCCGCTTGGGGTTTCCCAACTCAGTTTGTTGCCAAGAAGGATCAAACAAAAAGACTCGTGGTTGACTATCGTCCTCTCAACGAGAAAACCATCAAAAACAAGTATCCAATTCCTCGTATCGATGATCTTTTCGATCAACTTGCTGGAGCCTCAATATTCTCAAAGTTGGACTTGAGGATGGGTTACCATCAAATAAAGATCAGAAAGGAAGATATTCCAAAAACAGCTTTCACCACTCGTTACGGTCTATATGAATACACCGTCATGTCCTTTGGTCTCACCAATGCACCGGCGACATTCTCAAGACTAATGAATTCTGTCTTCCATGAATACCTCGACAAGTTCGTTGTGGTATATCTCGATGATATTCTAGTCTACTCAAAATCCGAGGAAGAGCATGGAGAACACCTTCGTCTCACTCTCATGAAACTTCGTGAGCATCGTCTATATGCCAAGTTCTCCAAATGTGAGTTCTGGATTCCAGAAGTTGCTTACCTTGGTCATATCATCTCTGCCAAGGGCATAGCCATTGATCCAGAAAAGGTTAAAGCAATTGTTGATTGGAAACCTCCTAAGACGGTGAAGCAAGTTAGAAGCTTTCTTGGCTTGGCTAGCTATTGCCGTCGTTTCGTCCAAAACTTCTCAAAGATTGCCAAACCTCTCACTGATCTCACAAAGAAGGACAAGAAGTTCGTTTGGACTCCACAGTGTGATGAGAGTTTCAATCTCCTCAAGACTAAACTCACTTCCACACCTGTTCTGGTTGGCCCAGATACTACCAAACCTTTCCAGATATTCTGCGATGCATCTCTCCAAGGTCTAGGTGCAATTCTTATGCAAGAACGTCAAGTTGTGGCTTATGCTTCACGTCAGTTGAACCCACATGAGCAAAACTATCCCACACATGATCTTGAACTTGCAGCAGTTGTGTTTTCCCTCAAGAAATGGAGACACTACTTGTTGGGTAACAAAACTGAAATCTTTTCCGATCATAAGAGTCTGAAATACATCTTCACTCAACCAGATCTAAACCTCAGGCAAAGGAGATGGATTGAAAAGATTAAAGACTTTGATCTCACCATTTCTTACACTCCAGGCAAGGCTAATGTTATGGCCGATGCTCTCAGTCGCAAGTCATATTGCAATAATCTCATGATCATGGAAAGCCAACCTCCACTTCATGAAGAATTCCAGAAGCTGAACCTTGGTCTTGTTCCTCAAGGCTACCTTGCTAGCTTGACAGCTATTCCAACTCTCGAGGACAAGATTCGTTCTGAACAACTTCGTGATACTGAAATCAAGAAGATGGTTGAGCACATCAAGGAAGGCAAGGAGAAATTCAAGTCTTTCTCAGTTGATGACAAAGGAACTGTGTTCTTTGAAGGACGCATTGCAGTTACTCAAGTTCAAAGTCTCAAAGATATCATTCTCAAGGAGGCTCATCAAACTCCTCTCTCCATCCACCCTGGAAGTACAAAGATGTACCAGGATCTTAAGACACTGTATTGGTGGCCTGGCATGAAACGTGAAATTGCTCAATACGTTTCTGAATGCGACGTTTGTCAACGTGTTAAGGCAGTCCATCAGAAAACAGCAGGTCTACTCCAACCTTTGAAAATTCCTGAGTGGAAGTGGGACATGATTGAAATGGACTTCGTCACTGGTTTTCCAAAGTCCAAGAAGGGCAACGATGCAATCTTCGTTGTTATTGATCGTCTCACTAAGGTAGCTCACTTCTTTGCTGTCAAAGAAACAATCTCAGCTAGCCAGTTAGCAGAGCTCTACACAGCAAAGATCGTTCCTCTTCATGGTGTTCCATTGGAAATAAGCTCAGACCGTGGAAGTATCTTCACTTCTCATTTCTGCCGGAGTTTTCAAGAAGCATTGGGCACCAAACTTCTGTTCAGCACAGCTTATCACCCTCAGTCTCAGGGGCAAGTCGAAAGAGTCAATCAGATTCTCGAGGATATGCTCAGAGCATGTGGTCTCTCCTTTGGCATGAAATGGGAGGATTGCCTTCCATATGCTGAATTTTCCTACAACAACAGCTACCAGGCAAGCCTAGGCATGGCACCATTTGAAGCACTCTATGGCCGCAGATGCAGGAGTCCAATCAATTGGTCTGGAGCTGGTGAACGTTCACTCTTAGGTCCTGACATTGTTAAGGAAGCCGGGGAGAAAGTTCGTATCATTCGTGACAATCTTAGGATTGCTCAGTCTCGTCAGAAGAGCTACTATGACAGCAAACACAGGGATATGATCTATGCACCTGGTGATAAGGCATATCTCCGTGTAATTCCCCTTAGAGGCACTCGTCGTTTTGGTGTGAAAGGAAAGCCTGCACCAAGATACATTGGTCCTTTCAACATTCTCTCAAGGCGGGCAGAAAATGCTTATCGTCTTGAACTTCCAGAAAAACTATCCAAGGTGCACGATGTGTTCCACGTGTCACAGCTCAAGAGGTGTTTCAAAGATCCAGATCGTGCAGTTGATCATGATTCCATTGAACTGCAAGATGATCTATCTTATGAGGAGCACCCTGTTCGTATTCTCGATGAGACCGAGCGTAAGACTCGCAACAAGAGCACCAAGTTCTTGAAAGTGCAGTGGTCGCATCATTCCGATAAAGAGGCAACGTGGGAGACCGAAGAGGATCTTCGCAAGAAGTATCCGGACCTTTTTCCTTTCTCAGTAGGAATCTCGGGGAGCGATTCCTTCGAGGGGGGGCGTTTTGTAACATCCCAAGTATGAAAAACCACCCCTAGCATGTTTGTTTCTTGTTTACTTAAAGTATTGCATCATATCATCATGTTGTTGCATTTGTTTCATTTCTGTTTGCATCTGTTTTACCTTTGTTTCATAATGAAACTCAAACAATTTCAAATGTTTATTTCATACTTGTCATGTTACAATCTTTTTCAAATAAAGAAATGCAAATCAAAACCTCAATTGTTTCATTTAGTTCCATAATGATCAATTATTAAATTGTTGGTTTTAATCAAACACTTAATTCAAACAATTAATCCCAAATCATTTCAAATTCAAACCTTATTCAAATGATTGTTTCATACTTGCTCTGCTACAACATTTGAAATAAAAATCACAAATAAAGACAACCATTTTGTTTCATTTTATTCCATGTTGATCACTTATTAAAATGATGGTTTTAATCAATCATTTAAATTCCAAAATCACATTTAAAAATTCAAATCAAAGCACCAAAACAGAATCACTTTGAAATTATGTTGTTATCAAAACAAATCAACTCAATTTGTTTATATCTAACATAGGGGTTACCCTATTTAAAAGTTTGATTTTAATAATGATCATTTAATAAAGAAATTCATCCAAATTTGGTTTAAACCCAAACAACAAACAAATTTCAAAATTTCTGAAAACAGAACTTAACATTTGTTTGCAAATGACCTAAAAAGGTTACTCTATTTTTTCCAAATTTTTCACTAACCTAAAAACCATCTTATTCTTCCAAATACTATTTCAGCAAAAAAAAAAAGGGGAGAAATAAAAATTCAAAACGATTTTTGGCGCCAACAGGGAGAGTGGGTTGCGCCCAGCCCACTTCTCTATTTCTTTCCCTCCGTGCGCAGCCCAGCCCGACAGTTAACGCAGAAAACGGTTCTTTTTTTTTTCTGATATATTCGATCATCGTCCCCGCGTACGGCAGCCATCCCCGCCGTGCCACGTCGCTGCCGCGCCACCCGACGGCCAGGAGGCGCTCCCGGGGGCTATAAAGCCGCCCTAGGAGCCCCGCAGCCCTACCCTAACCCTAGGCGCCTGTTCCCCCTCGAGCTCCGCCGCCGCTCCCTTTCTCTCTGTCCGTTCCCCCCACTGCCACCTCGCCGGAAACACTCACCTCTGAATCGCCGATGACAACCACCGCGACAGCCACCCACCTACCCACCTAAAGCCTGGAAACGATTCGCCACCATCTCCTCTCCCGATTGAACATCGCAGAGGAGCTCGCCATCGACTGTAGCCTCGCCGCCGTCCACGGGATCGCCGCTGTTGTCGCCGACGAGATCGTCTCCGCGCCTCTGCCACGACGACACCGGTGGTGAGCCACCATCTACCCCTCTCTGTTACCCTCTGCTTGCACCAGCTTCTGCACACGCTTCCAGCACACGCACGCACCACCAATTCGAGCACGGGTCCGTGTATCCCCGCCGGCGATCTGCTTCTGTCAGCAAAGTTCAGAGTGGCGCGTGTGTTGGATTCAGTTAAAAACTGGATCTGAACCTTAACCTCCACTCGCCCCCGTTACTGTCAAACCAACGGCAGCAGCGCAGTGGTTCAGTGCCGTGTGCGCGCCCGCGAGGTGCAGGGATCGAATCCCTCGCGCTGCGAATAATCCCATCTTTTTCCTCCGCGCCGCTGACAGGTAGGGTCCACCAGGCAGTGACCCTGGTGGCCACGCAAGCACGCGCGCAGCGCCACGTTGGCCTGTGGCCCACTGGCAGTGGCTATGGCTAGCCACTGTGCGGTGCTTTTTGTTTAACACATTTCTGTTTTCAAAAATCAAATTCTTTTAAATTGCAGAATAGAACCCTAAACTTCAACCTTTAATAACTTTTAAAATATAACTCCAATTAATAAAATTTATATATGTTTGTTGTTCCAAATTAAATGATCTATCCAACTATGCCATTTGTTCCCTGTTTTGAATTTTCAAAATGCAATTCAAATTTGAATTCAAATAATTCAAATGCAATTTTCTAAATTCCATAACTAATTCATCTTTAATCCAAATAATGCAAATAAAATATGTTTTCCATACCATTTTGAACCACCTATTCAAATATAAATTTTGTTTCTTGGTTTGAATAATTTAAATTGCTTAAATAATTTAAATCTTATTTAAATCATTTAAAATTGCTAAAATCATAACTTGCTCAATTTAAATTATTCTTGAACATGCAAAATATGTTTTCAAACCACCAAAGTATAAACTTTTCAAATATGAGTTTGAAATTATGTTTTGAGCAAATAAAATTCAAATAAAATTCATGCTTGTTTTAAATTCATTTAAAACTTGTTTAATTTTGCTTAAGTCATAATAAATTCCTCCTAATGCCTTTTTCAATATTTGAAACATGTAATCCACCCAAAATTTCATGATCTTTTCAAATATGAATTTTGTTATTTATTTTGCACAATTTAAATTGGTGAAAACAACAACTACTTGTGTGTGTCACTTTTAAGTAACCAAAAATTCTTTAACTTAATAAATAAAAATTCTAAATTGCTAAACCTAATTTCAAATTGGTTCTAATGTTGTTATTTCATTGTTTTTCCTCATGCATGCATCATACTAAACCACTAGCACCTGTTGATTAGTTGGAAAACAAATAATCTAACCAAAATCCATGGGCTTTTCATATGCAACTCAAAAATTGCATATGTGTCCATTTAAATTGTGTTACCATGTCAATTAGGTTATTTTGATGCATCTATTAACTTGACATGCATCATCCCATGATTGTGCACTATGCCATGATATTGATTGTTTATTTTCCTGTATTGTTTGTTTGCTTCTTCTCGGATAGACGACGACGTTGAGACCGACGATCTTTACGACACCCCTTCTGAGGATCTAGCTCAGTACCCGGTTGCTGGGTTTGCAGGCAAGTTATCACTCACATGAACCATTGTGTTCCTTTCAACATTGGTTACCGATACTTTCCGTTGTCTATATTTGCTAGCCCTATGTATCGTTGCTTCTGTTACGAACCTATCACATGATACCCTGAACCCTGATATTGCCTCACCTCCAGTCCTAAAACCCCGTTGCTTGGGCCCGTGCCTTACTAGCATGCTTAGGGTTGTTTTGCTCGTTTCTGTTATCCGTTACTTTCTGTTATCATATCTGCTTATGTTCTGGGGCTCGATGTTAAACAACAACCTGTTAATTTGAGGTAATAATAATTTGCTGACAAGGCACCGGCAGGAGGCCTGGCGTGGTTTTGAGGCCTGCTAGTGTCGACCCTAATAGGAAAAGGGTCTTGTCTACTGATCCATGATGAGCGCACTATCCGCATGTGGGAAGCGTGTATGGGCGCCCCCCTCAATTTGATTCGATTCGCATCTCGTCCAAATCACCACACTTAGTTCGGGCTTTCCATTTGATGCACGCATATGCAGGTACGAACCCGAGGCCAGGGTGGAACTTTTGTAGTCGGCATTTAGGGCGGCGTGGTCTTCCAGTGCTATGAGGGTCCCCTTTTCTTCGTGGGGCTCGATTAGCCGCGCACGCACAACACGTGGTGCTTTGGGCTTGATGCGAAGAAGAGTTGAGTTGTGTTGAGTGCCCCGCTTGGTGGGAAAGGCCTTCCCATCTGGCGGGTTATTCTTACGTGTACGGCCAAATTGGTGCACCCCTGCAGGGATAAATCTTCTCGAGAAGCCGTGTTTTCCGCGGTTATGGTTGACTTGGTGAAAGTACTGGCTAACAAGTACTCAGAACAACTTACACCTAACTAATGATAAGTTGACTAGTAATAGGCTTATTGACCCAACAATTTGATCCATCATTAATCCAACTGTGTGAGTTATCCTCGGATTGCTTCTTTGGATAAGGGGCGAGGTCCAGGATGGGTTTGTTTGGTGGTTAGCTATAGTTGGTTACGATACGCTATCTTATCTCTTTCTGTTACACCGGAAGTTGTAGTATGTTCTGTAGTTGGTTAGTGCAGCCAGTTGCAGCACCTTTTATCCCCTTTTCTTCCGTTGATCCCAAGGCATCTGTGCGTGGTGTTGACGGGCTACACTTTGGTGAACTGTGAGTCTTGCTTGCCAGTACGTTTATGTACTGACCCCTTTGGGGCTATGGTTTCCGCAGACTACGCTTACGAGGATCCAGGTGACGGCTACTACGTGGAGTTTGACGAGGCTGCTGACGAGTAGTTAGCGGACCTGGGCAGGATCCGAGACATCGTGGATGGGCTCCGTTTTCTTTTCATTCCCGGCTTCTTAAGCCTATTTGGATTTTTCTGTACTCAGACCCTTTGAATGCTTCCGCTGAGTTGTAATGATGCTATGTTGGGACAGGTGTCCTCTGGATGATTGTATTTGCTATTCTCTGCCCTAGTGAGGGCAGTTGCAACTTATTTCAATCTTTTGTGTCTTAGAGATATGTTATGTTATCATCTTGTTCAAAGCCGTTGACGTACCATGTGTGTATGGTATGAAGTACGTCAATGGTAGTGTCCTGATTTCTACGGGATAGTTTACATCGACGGTGAATAGTAAAGATTGGTTGTCACACATAAGTGTTGGCCTACTCGTAAGAGATGCGGGTGCCGGTAAGCCCCGTAATCCAATCAAAATACTGTTCAGTTCGTACGGTGAGTATCCCCTAGAAGTCCGGGCGCGACATGCTTTTTGCGCCAACCAATTTTACTCTTCAGGGAAGTTGAAGGCCCTGTCCGACGAGCACGAGAACTGCCGTGCCTTCGTTGAGAATGGCCAAGCCACCATCAAAAGACTGGAAGGTACGTTGCCATCTTCTCGGCTTGTCTTTGTGTTTCTTTCTTCGCTACTCTGCTGACCGTGCTTTGCTCTTTTCAGAAGATCATAAGAAGTTTGCCGAAGAACATCAAGACTGTCTCAAGCCTGCTGAGGTGCAGCAGCAATTGTCCAGCCGGGCTGTCGAGCTGCAGAAGGAACATGTTACCGAGATGGAAAAGCTCCAAGTCCAGCTGCGCACTGCGCTCCAGGATGCTATTGACATTGCTGCCGAGAAGGATAGAATAATCGCCGAGAAGGCAAAGAGCGAAACAGCAGCCAAGGCCAAGGTGAAAGCCCTCGAGCAGGAGTGCGAGGTGCTGAAGAAAAGCAATGCTGATCTCTTTACTCAGCTGAACGGGCTCCGCCTGATTGAGGAGAGGCACGTAGCCAACGAGGAAACATGGAAGAACCAGCTGCAAGGGCTGCGCCACGACTTGAACAGTAAGTGCTCTTTTTTCTCTGCTTCTCCGCTACTCGGCTGCACCTTTCTTCTCTGCTTCTTGTTTCACGTTTCCACTCTGTTATTGTTTCTGATCTTCTCGATAGCTCTTGCAGGAGTCTTCCCCGACTTCGAGTCTTCTTGCGTGCCTGCCCTGGCAAAGGTCCGAGCAGCTCGCGCTGAGAAGGGCGAGCCTCTGGACACCAGAGCAGAAATCGAGGAGAGCATCCTGATTATGCAAGGGCAGGTTCCGCGGCTAGCGGGCGTGGGCACCGAGCTGGTGCGCGTCGCCTTCCAGATCCACAGCCTTTTCTGGCCTGATGACTCTGCGCCGACAACAATCTCCGGACTTGCCTTGAAGTTGCAGCTCGTGAAAGCCGAGCTGAAGAAGTGGCACGCATCAGGAGCTCGGACCGGCGCGGACATGATGCTTCTATTCATCACTAGCTGGTATGAAAATCTCAATATGCAAATTATCCGCGAGATGCGCCAGGACTCCAAGTGGGAGAAGAACCCCGACTGCGTGGCTATCCGCCAGCTGGTCGCTCACGAGGTCGCTCAATATGCTGACACTGCAACCTTCATCGACGGCCTCACCGAGCCCGACACCGAGGTGGACGAAGGCGAGGAGGAGGATGAAGATGAAGAGACGGACACAGAGGAGCTGGACCTGAGCTGCTTCGAGTCTCCTGGTGGCAAGACCGGGAAGGGGAAGGCCGCGGTCGTCGCGGATAGCGATGAAGAGGACGAGAACGAGAAGATGTCGATTGACACCTCCGCGCTCGAGTTCGGCACCTCGTCAGGAGCTGCCCTCGACGACACCGTCAGCCTTCGCGCCCAGGCCACCGAGCCCGACGCCGAGCTAGCAAAGACCGTCCCCGTCAACCCGGAAGCGGATGCGACCAAGTCCGGAGCCGAGGACGAAGCTGCGAAGACTGTTGACGCCAGCTCGGAGGCTGACGCAACCAAGGCCACTACTGAAGATGAAGCAACCAAGGCCAGCACCGAGAACGCCGCCTCGACCTGAACTTTTTCCTGCAATCTTATTGCTCAAACCCTTATCAGATCCCCGGGATGCCGGGTGCAAATGTATCAGACTATTTATGCCGTTGCTACTCATTTTTATTCACACTTGTTGCTTTCAACTTAATCAATTTGTTCAGCCTGGGCTCGATGCCTGGTTGCGTTATCATGCAAGTCCCCGAGTTGCATTTCTTATTCACTCTCTCTTTTCGTCTCAGCTCTACCCGCAACTTGTTGCTTTTTTGGTATTCGAGTCACAAGAGTTAAAGAGCAGAGCTGCAAATACTTAGCCGCTTAGAAACAATCATAGTAACGCAGCCCACCACTTAGCCGAAAAGATAAGACAAAGAACAATAGTAAACGCACCCTACTCGGTTCCTGCACTCTTCCTTTCCTTAGTAATTTTTCTTGTGCTCATGGACCTTTTGCTTGTTCTCTTGCTTGCCATGAAGCAGGGTTTCGGACAGCAGCAAAGTCGAAGAGTTGGCATGTAGGTTTAAACACAGTACTCAATGTACCTTTGAATTTTGAAGTGGAGCAACCGAATAGACAGACAGTAAAGCCGAGTAGAAACACTTAGAGCAATTTTGGACGAGGGCAGTCCCCGAGTTCAATTTCAGATTGCAGAATAGAATTTCAACTCGGATAAGAGGGTACATACACATCTTTGCTCACGAATGAAAACGACGGAGTAGAGCTACATTCCAGGGACGCTTAGATTCCTCTCCAGCTTTATCTGCCCTGTTCGCCTGTGTTGGGCGCACATCTACAAGATAGTATGCATCGTTGTGCAGCGCTTTGCTCACAATGAAAGGCCCTTCCCATGGAGGAGACAACTTGTGCATCCCGGCTGTGCGCTGCACAAGCCTAAGGACCATGTCTCCTTCTCGGAAAACCCTTGGGTTCACCTTTCGGCTATGATAACGCCGCAGGTTTTGCTGGTAGATAGCCGAACGTGACAGAGTCAGCTCTCTTGCTTCTTCAAGCAGGTCAACGTCGTCTTCTCGAGCTTCTCTCGCCTCCACCTCAGTATAGAGGGTTACTCGGGGGGAGTCATGCTCTAGGTCTATTGGCAACACGGCCTCAGCCCCGTATACCAAGAAGAATGGCGTGTAGCCGGTTGACCGGTTTGGGGTAGTCCTTAGACTCCACAACACCGCTGGCAACTCGTCTAGCCAACACCCAGGTGTTTTCAGCAGTGGCTCAATCAGCCTTGGCTTTATGCCTGCCAGCACCATACCATTTGCTCTTTCCACCTGTCCATTGGAGGCTGGATGCGCAATAGACGCAACATCTAGTCGGATGTGCTTATCTCTGCAGAACCGCACCATTGCCCCCTCTGTGAAATTTGTGCCGTTGTCGGTGATGATGCTGTGCGGGTAGCCATATCTCAGGATCACATCCTTCAAGAATTTCACAGCTGTGGCCCCATCGCACTTCCGAATAGGCTTCACTTCGATCCACTTGGTGAACTTGTCCACCATGACCAAGATGTGTGTCATGTTGCCTTTAGCCGGCTTGAATGGGCCAACCATATCCAGGCACCATACGGCAAACGGCCATGTGATAGGAATTGTCTTCAGCTCGGAAGCGGGCATGTGAATCTTACTCGCGAACATCTGGCAGCCATTGCACTTCCTCACGATGTCTTCAGCTTGCTGCAGAGCTGTGAGCCAGTAGAAGCCATGCCGAAAAGCTTTCTTGACCAGTGCCCGAGAAGAGGCGTGGTGCCCGCATTCTCCTTGGTGTATTTCCAGCAGAATTTCTCCTCCTTCTTCTGGGTCCACACAACGTTGCAGCACGCCGGTGGCACTTCTTTTGTGCAGCACATCTCGGAATATAGTGTAGCCCTTGGATCTTCTCTGAATCTGTCTTGCGGCCACCTCATCTTCTGGCAAAGTACCGTCCCTTAGAAAGGATAATATGGGCATGGCCCAACTCGGTGTCTCCCGTGTGGGAAACACTGGTTCGTCCACTTCCATTGGGACAGGCACCTCTGGTTGCTCTTTAGGGTTAGGAGCACTTCTCTGGAGCCCTGATCGATTGGCGAGGACCTCCTCAATGAATGCGACAGTCCCCGGGTTAAGGACAGCAGTCCCCGAGTATGGAGTGGCAGTCCCCGAGTAAGGAGTGGCAGTCCCCGAGTAGGGAGTGGCAGTCTCCGAGTAAGGAGTGGCAGTCCCCGAGTAGAGGACGGCAGTCCCCGAGTCGGGAGCAGCAGTCCCCGGGTTTCCTGTAGCATTCCCCCAGTCAATCTCCATGGGATCAGATTCCTCACTTGGCAGAGAAGGAACAAATATGGATTCCGAGTTGGGAGAGGGCTTGATGGATGGCTTCCTCAAGTGCTCCAAGGCAACCCCCGCCGGGATGGATTGCCGAGAAGATCCCAACTTGGACAGCTCGTCTGTCGCTTCGTTCTCTGCTCGGTGAATGTGCTGGAACTCGCAGCCCTCGAAGAATCCAGTAATAGACTGTACCAGGAAGCGATATGATGCCATGTTGGCATCTAGAGCATCCCAGGTGCCAGAGATTTGCTGCACCACCAGATCTGAATCGCCATAGCATATAATGCGCTGCACGCCAACCTCCTTGGCTACTCGCAAACCATGCACCACTGCCTCGTACTCTGCTACGTTGTTGGACGCCTTGAAATGAATCTGCAGCACATACTTGAGTTGATCTCGCTTGGGTGACGTAAGCACCACGCCAGCACCAAGGCCTTCCTTCACCTTCGAGCCATCAAAGTGCATCTTCCAGTAATTAGAAACTGGAGCTGGAGGTTCATACTGCACCCCGGCCCAATCCACCAGAAATTCCGCCAGAATCTGAGATTTGATAGCCTCTCTTCTCGCGTACGCGGGTGCATACGCGGCCAGCTCGATTGCCCACTTGGCTACTCTGCCACGCGCCTCCTTGTTGCCCATGATATCCGAGATGGGAGCAGAGCTCACAACCGTGATAGGATGCTCTTGGAAGTAATGATTTAGCTTCTTGGCGCCCAGGTACACGCCGTAGGTCATCTTCTGGTAGTGCGGGTAGTTTTGCTTGGAGCTAGACAGCACTTCACTGAGATAGTACACTGGGCGCTGCACACTCTTGCCTTCTTCTTCTCGTTCCACCACAATCACCACACTGACTACTCGGTTAGTGGCAGCAATGTACAGCAGCATTGGCTCCTTGGGTAGCGGACTAGCCAAGATGGGAGCGCTAGCCAGCATTGCTTTCAGCTCGTTGAATGCCACATCCGCTTGCGGAGTCCAAACAAACTTGTCACTTTTCTTCATCAGCTGGTACAGAGGCAGGGCCTTCTCGCCCATTCGGCCCAGAAAACGGCTCAGAGATGCCAAGCAACCAGTGAACTTCTGTACATCCTTCAGGGATCTCGGCAAAGACATGCTCTCAATAGCTTTTATCTTTGAAGGATTGGCTTCAATGCCCCGACTAGACACCAGGAAGCCGAGTAGCTTGCCAGCCGGGACACCAAAGGTGCATTTACTCGGATTCAACTTCATTTTGTACTTGCGTAGGTTAGCAAAGGTTTCCTCCAGGTCGGCAAGCAGAGTATGTGTTTTATTCGTTTTGATGACAATGTCATCTACGTACACCTGCACATTCTTGCCGAGCTGGTCGTGCAAGCATTTTTGCATGCATCTCTGATAGGTTGCACCCGCATTCCTCAAGCCAAAACACATGACACGATAGCAATAAGCCCCGTACGGGGTAATGAAAGCAGTCTTTATTTGATCAGCAGGATTGAGTGCAATCTGGTGGAAACCAGAGTAGGCATCTATGAAAGACAGCAGTTCACAACCAGCAGTGGAATCGATCACCTGATCGATGCGAGGTAGCGGGAAAGGATCCTTGGGGCACGCCTTGTTCAAATCGGTGTAGTCGACACACATGCGCCATGCAGTGGCAGCCTTGGGATCTTCCTTCTTCTTCTCGACCATGACCGGGTTGGCTAACCAATCCGGATGCAGCACCTCCATTATGAAATTGCTTATCAGCAACTTGGTGATCTGGTCACCAATGGCCTTCCTTCTCTCATCTCCGAAGCGGCGCATAGCCTGCTTCACTGGCTTGGCGTCAGGACGCACATGTAATGAGTGCTCAACCAACTCCCTCGGGACTCCTCGTAGATCTTCATTGGACCAGGCGAACACGTCCCGATTCTCACGGAGGAAGTGGATGAGCTCGCTTTCCTATTTCTCCGCCAACCCGGAGCCAATGATGGCTACGCGGTCGGGGAACTCGGGGTCGATCTGGACCTTCTTGGTTTCCTGAGATGCCTGGAACGCGGTCCCGTGTTGGGTACTTGGCATGCCCTGCGCGCCAGCTTGTGCGGATTGCGCCATGGCCACCACCTCATACATCTTCTTCTTCTCGGCAGCAATCACCATCGACTCCGCCAACTGGGAACCAGCAGAGGCACACTCCATGGACTTCTTGTAATCACCAGAGATAGTAATTATGCCATTGGGACCAGGGATCTTCATCTTCAGATATGCAACATGAGTAGAGGCCATGAACTTGCTCAGAGCGGGCCTGCCGAGTAGAGCATGGTAAGGGCTCTGATGATCAACCACTTCGAACTGCAGGCGCTCTGTGCGGCAGTTCTCCCTGGTGCCGAATAGCACATCTATCCATACTCGGCCAATCGGGTTGCACGAGATCCCGGGCACAATACCATGGAAGGTGGTCTTGCTGGGCAGCAGCATGTTCTCGGCCAGCCCAAGCTTCTCGAGTGTGTCTTTGTACACGATGTTGATGCTGCTGCCGTTGTCGATTAGCACCTTGCTGAACCTCACATTCTTCTCGGGACCCAGGAAAGTAGGATCCAGCACCAAGGCGTAGCTACCCGGGTTGGGCATCACCTTGGGATGATCTACTCGGGACCACCTGATCTCCTGGTCACACCAATACATGTAGTGAGGGACAGCAGGAATCACTGCATTGACCTCCATGGCACGCCTGTGCTGTGATTGCTTGTCGACTGGCTCAGAGGTGAAGATCATGTAGCTCTCGTGGTGCTCTTGGTACTGGTTGGAGCCTCCGCCCCCATTGTTGCCGTTGTTGTTGTTGCCCTGGTAGTTGTTGTTGTTGCCTCTGTCATTGTTGCGATTGTAGTAGCTGTTGTTGTTGCGATAGCCCTCATTGTTGAAGTGACGGTTGGCTCCTAAAGCTACTTGGTTCACATTTTCTCTTCTCGGGAACACTGGCGGCCGAGCTGCGGGTGCGCGAGTAGGCTGCACGTTGGCATTGGCCGCTGGCAGAGGAGGAGGAGGAGGCAAGCCATCATTCTTGATCACATCCCACCACTCGCACTGCCGAGTGGTGTGGTTAGCAGGCCTTGAGGGGTGGTGAGTGTGAAAACTGCATGGGCCATCCTTCATGTCGTCAAAGACGAACTTCCTCGGCTGCTCGGAGTTGCCGCTACCCGAGTGAGGAGCACGGAATGGTTTCTTGTTGCCTTGGCCCTGGTTCTGGTTCTGCCCGTAGGCTCCAGCAGGTTTCTGCCTTTGGCTACCCCCAGCTCCAACAGCCACTGCATTCACCTCTTCTGGGTCATACCGAGTATCTATTCGGTCACCCCTGCGCTTGTTGCGGAACTCGTTGCGCTTGCCGTTGCTGAAGTTTCTTCTCGGCTCAGAGGAGTCCATCAGGGGCTGAGTAGGATCACCGAGTGCGTACTGATCCGCGATCTTGATGGTCTCTGCCAGAGTGTTTGGCATCTCCCTCTGCAACCTCTGCCACAGCATACTGCCATGTCTGCAACCCTGCGCAAACCAAGTGATGGCCTGGGCCTCGTTCACACCTTCACAGGTGTTCCTCAATGTGCTCCACCGAGTAAGGTACTCGCGGTCCGTCTCATCTTCTCGCTGCCTGCAAGCGGACAGCTGCTGTGGCCTATTCGGCCTCTTGTACGTGCTTGTGAAGTTGCTGATGAAGGCGTCCGAGAAGTCCAGCCAGCAATTGATGTTGTTCTTGGGCAAGTTGTTGAGCCAAGTGCGGGCTGGACCCTCTAGCATCTGCGGGACATAGCGCACCGCCCATCTCCTGGTGTCGTTCGCGATATGAACCGCGGTGACATAGTCATTGAGCCAATCTTCCGGCTTGGTGCTGCCGTTGTACCTCTTGGTGCCCCTTGCGAGCTGGAAGTTCTTCACGGACGGCTCGTTCATGATGCGCGGGCCAAAGCACTCGGGGCCAGGAGGACCCGTGTTCTCCAGCCGAGCTGACAAGTTGATCCGGTCTAGCTGATGCCTTGCGTCTCCAGGCGCCAACACGCGCTCGCCAACACGGTCCAGAATGTCATAACCAGCCATCTCCATGGCCGAGTAGCCTTCATCATATCTGTCCACCTGCACAGCTGCAGGCTGCTCCACCGGGTTGGCGACTGGCGCCACTGCGCGCGGCTGCTGCCTCTGCCGAATAGGCTGGGCAGCGGGACGCTGAGAAGGACCTGGGCGCGCTCCACCTCGGGCCTGGCTTTGAGCTTGATGGGCTTGGGAGCCTGCTCTTGCAGCATTGTGTTCCTGACCGGGCTGCTGCGGCACAGCGAGCTGTTTCGCGGCAGCAGCCGGGTCGTACACCTGCATCTGCCTATCTCTGGCGGAACGTCCGCTGCGGCTCTTCTCGCGGCTGGGATGCGGAGATGAGGCCCGATCGTTAGATCTAGCCGCGTGCGAGTGCACCACCTGAGAAGCTCCGGCACCAGGGTTGGCTTTTCGGAACTCCTCGTTCTGCCTAGCGGCCTCCAACACCAACTCATTGAGCCTTTCCTGCTGCCTAACGCGCGCGTCGCCGTCGAGACGAGGCAACTCGGCGGCCACGGCCTCTGCAGCTCTAAGTGTCTTGGCGGGTGTGCTATACCTAGGCCTAGTGGAGGTGTTTGCGGTGGCGGACTGAGCGGGAACCTCTACAACTGTCGCCATCTCGGCACCAAGGTTGCGCAGCGTGGCGCCTACTCTGCTAGCTCTCCTAGTGACTGGCGTGAAGCCGTGAGCCTTGTTGTACTCAAGCTGGTCTAGACTCAACTCAAGCCTAACCTTCTCCAACTCCGCCTGCTCGGCGAGCAACTCCTGGCGCTGCCTGTCGAGCTGCTCCTTCATGGTCAAGAGCTCGAGGTCAGTGGGAGGCGGCATGCCATTCTGCCCAGCCGACGCGGGAATGGTCGGAATGGTGGAGGGAGGGAGGTTGCAGTCCTTCTCGTAAGGCCTGTGGGTCCTGCCACCAGCGCTCGAGCCAGCAAGATCCTCGACGACGACCGCGGCGCCAGCAGCAGCTGCGCCGGCGTTTGCCGCCAAGCCGGTCACCATCACCTCAGCGCGGTCCGCAGAACGGCGTGCAGGCCTTCCGCGAGCAGTGATCACAGCAGGAGGATCCTCCGCGTCATGCACCAGCTCGGGGTAGTCGCGGTCGATGACGGTGGCGACGTAGACGAGGTGCGCGCCGAAGGAGATCACCGTGCTGCCCTCTGGCATGGCCTTGCCACCGAAGTTGCCTGCGTTGTCGGTGACGAAGTCGAAGGAGCCGAATCTGTGGACAAGGCCACAGACTACGCGCTCCGCTGAAGAAGATCCCGTCCGAACAGAAACTCCAGCCAGCGCCGCTGATTGCCCCATGGTGGGCGCCAACTGTCGTGGTGGTGTCACGGCAGATGCCATAGGATGGCTAAAGATGTGGGGACGAAGGACGCTGGAGGTGCTCGGGGAGGGAGCACGCGACGTGTAGCCACGTGAGGTGAAGATCAAACACTGCAAATAACACGATCTACCCAGGTTCAGGGCCCTCGTGAGGAGGTAAAACCCCTACTCCTGCCTTTCTCTATGTATTCTGGTGTCTCACCGAGTAGCCACAGTACAAATGTTCTTGCTACCGAGTAGCCACTCTTCTCTCTCCGGGTAGGATTAGGTCAAGAATCTCTACGTGTGAAGTGTCCCTTGTGAACGTGTGAAGCATGCCTCGCGCAGGAGGCGGCTGGGCACCTTATATACCCGGTGCCCTGCCGGATACAGCCAAATACAACAAGTGTCGACATTGTGTGCACATCGTCCTTCTTCCGAGTTCCCGCTGACAGCTTTGGCTTCTAAGCTTGTCCTGATGCAGAAAGTCATTGGGCAAAACCAAGTAACCAGTCTGTTATCACTGTGCGAACACAGAGTAGGTCCCCCTATCCTGCGACGCCCTGCTGACAGACTGTCGTTGTCAGGCACGCCGTCCCCAGATGAACAGTGCTGTGAACAGTGCCAAGTACGGACCCGGGATACGTGGGATCCTGTGTCAGAACGGCTCCTTTGACTTCTGGCCCGAGTAGGTTCCCGCCAGTTTTACTCGGGCCAACTCTTCTACTCGAGCAAATATAACTTGCTTGATATCTCCTTCTGGTCATCTTTTTGTGAGACCGAGTAGCAGTCGACCGGGTAGCAAGTACCGGGTAGACGGCTACTCGACCAAACTTCTCTTCTGACTGTTGCCTTTACCACTTGCCTTTACCCTACTCGGGGGTAACCCCCCGACACCACAAATAGTTGTAACACCTGTGGTGTTACCTGTTTGATTTGGTTGCATCATATGCATCACATTGCATTGCATCATGTTTGCATCAACTGAAAATTTCAAAAACAATTTAAACTTTCACCCTTGCTCAAAAAATTCCAACTTCAAACCATTAATTCAACCAATTAAATTCAAATCTCTTCCAATCCTCAAATCAGTACCTTTGGAAACCATATCAACTCACCAAGCTTTCTTCCTTCTCTAATCATTCTAAAACCCTAGGGGTAACCCCAATTCTATGCATGTTTTTATTAAATGTTCTATTAATATCCAAAATCCCTCTATTTTGATTTTAAACACAAACTACTATTTTAAAATTTAAATTTTGAAAACCAAAGTTGGAATGTGGTTTCTATTTATCTAAAAAGCTTAACTGAATTTTTCTGAATTTTTTCTCAATTAAAACTTTAACAAATTTCTTCCAAAAGCAAACTACAAAAAAAAAATGAAACAGAAAAAGAATAAAACAAGCTAGCCAGCGCACAGCGCGCGGCAGCTAACAAAGGCCCAGCCCACCTAGCTCTGCGCGCGACCCAGTCCAGCTATTCCCCCCCCCACTTACCGTTTCGCGCAGCTTCAAGATCCGTGCGAGGGCCTGATCTCCTTCTCCTCGCAGTACGGCAGCCATCCGGCTATGCCACCGCGGCAGAGAACTTCCTCGACGGCGATCCAAGCTCGTGGCGACCTATAAAGCATGCCCTAGCCGCAGACCTAACCCTAGACCCCCCTGCCCTAATCCCTAGGTCCCCTTCTCCCTCGAGGGCGCCGCCAAATTCTCTCTCCCCGCTCTCTGTCAGCTCACCGGAATCGACACCAAAACCCTCTCTGAATCCGGCGGGTTTCGTCGCCGTGGAGCCTCCCTAGCCCCGGCTGAGCAGTGGGAATGGAACCACCGTGGTTCCTATTCCACGATCCCGCCCTCCGTTGAGCCCGAGGAGCGCTCGTTTCGCCGCCCGCTTCCACGAGTTCGCCGCCAGCCACCGTGGCTCAAAACTCTGAACTTCGCTCGCAGACAGCGCAGCCTTCCTCCTCGTCGCGTTCCAACGGCTGGATGCGACCCTGCGTTTCTCCCTCGACCTCCTGGACGGCCCCGCTGAGCCCGTCACCGTGCGGAACGTCGCCGCGATCTCTGCTGCAGCCGCGGCGTCCACCTCCCGACGTCGAGCCTCCGCCAAGACGCCAATCGCCGGTGAGCACACCGCCTCCGTCCCCTCCTCTCTCTCTTTTGTTTCGCAAGCACCTTCAGCACCACAGCGAGCACGGCCGTGCTGTTCCTCGCCGGCGAGCTCCTCGTCTGTCGCCGCGCATGTTTTCGTCAGTAAAGTTCAGTTAGTTTTCAACTGAACCTTACCTTGTCTGAACCCCCCTTACCTGTCAAGAACTCGCTCGCAGCGCAGTGGTTGCGCGCGTTATGCTCCTCCTCGCGGTCGCGAGTTCGAACCGCGGGCGCGCAAGAAATTTTCCACCTTTTTGCGCTCCTAGCTGACAAGGTGGCCCCCCTGTCAGCCTCTCCTCTGCCACGCCAGCGTGCTGACCCCGCAGGCCCACTGGCAGCGTGTGGGTGTACACAGCAGCACGGTAACACAAGCATTAAAACAAATCTGTTAATTCTAACTCTTTTTAAAATGGGCAGAATTAAACTAAAACTTATAAATTCAATAACTTCATTTCTGTAATTCCAATAAATGCAAACTTTATATGTTATCTGATCCAAATTTCCTAGACTTTCCAAATAACTTATTTGTGCTCTGTTTTGAATTTTCAAAATGCAAATTAAATTCAAATTCAAATAATTCAACTGCCTTTTGCAATAATTCATAACTAATTATTCCTAAGTCCAAATCATGCAAATAACACATGTTTTCAATACCATTTTGAATACCCTATTCAAATATAAACTTTGTTTTCTGGTTTGAATAATTTAAATTGCCTAAACATTTTAAATCTTGTTTAATTCAATTAAAACTTGTTTAATATTGTTTAATTCATAATTAAATAATCCAAAGTCCAATTTCAAATTGTGAAACATGTAATCCACCTAAAATTTGATGTTCTTTTCAAATATCAACTTTGTTATTTGTTTTGAACATTTTAAATGGTTGAAAACAACAAATACTTGTGTGTTCCCTTTAAGGCACCCAAAATTCCCTGAGTTAATAATAAAATTCTAAATTGCTACACCCTATATTAAATTGATCCTAATGTTGTTATTTTGTTGTTTCCCTTTTGCATGCATCATGCTAATCCACTTGCACCTGTTGGTTAGTTGGAAAACAAATAATCTAACCATAATTCCTGGGCTTTTCATATGCAACTCAAATTGCATATGGGTCCATTTAAATTTGTTTATCTTGTCAACTAGTTTATTTCTATGCATCAATTAAATTGTCATGCATCCATATCTTGATCATGCTGGATCTTTTGCCGTAGTAGTAATTGTTGCATTCCGGTGTTTGTTCGAGGTTCGTTGCTTCTTCTCGGATAGGACGTTGAGATGATGTGAGCAACGACAAGTTCTGCTACCTTGCGGGATCTCAGGCAAGTATACTCACTTGTATGCCATATGGCTGCCTTTCATCACTTGTTACCGATAATTCCGTTGTTCTTTTCTGCTAGCCTTAGTAGTAGATTGCTTCTGATACGAACCTATCACATGATACCTTGAGCCCTGATATTGCCTCATTCCCACACCTACAGCCATTGATTGAGCCTGTTCCTATCTAGCCTGCTTAGGGTTGCTTTTGCTCGAACTCGTTGTCGGTTACTTCTTCACTATTACTATTGTTCCGGGGGCTCGTTGTTAATCAATCAAACCTGATAATTGCTAATGGTAATAATAATAATAATTTGATGATAAGGCACCGGCAGGAGGCCCTTTGAGGTTTTGAGGCCTGCTAGTGTCGACCCTAATAGGAAAAGGGTCTTGTCTACTGATCCATGATGAGCGCACTACCCGCATTTGGGGAGTATGGGCTCCCCCTCAGTTTGACCCGATTCGCATCTCGTCCAAATCGCCTCATTTAGTTCGGGTTTTCCATTTGCTGCATGCATGATTTTGCGAGCCCTTGGATCCCGGGTGGAACTTTCGTAGTCGGCATATAGGGGGACACGGTCTTAGAGTGCTATGAGGGTCCATTTTCTTCTGGGCCCGAGTAGCCGTGCGCCCAAGGTTCTTTGGGCTTGATGCGAAGAAGGGTTGGATTGTGTTGAGTGCCCCGCTTGGTGGAGTGGCCACTCCATCTGGCGGGATATTCATGAGTGTCGGTTACTATGGTGCAACCCTGCAGGGATAATCTTCTCGAGAAGCCGTGTTTTCCGCGGTTATGGATTACTTGGTGAAAGTACTGGCTAACAAGTACTCAGGACAACCTAAACCTAATGATCAATCATGTTTTCACCCAATGATTAATAACTTGACTAGTAATAGGTTATTCACACAATAACTTGATTCACCTTTAATACAACTGTGTGAGTTATCCTCGGATTGCTTCTTTGGCTAAAGGGGCGAGATCCAGGATGGGTTTGTTTGAAGTTATATTTCAGTTGGTTACTATCACTCGATCTTATCTCCTTTCTGATAGTTGGAAGTAATAGAATCTCTGTAGTTGGTTAGTGCAGCCTGCTGTCGCTTATTTGCCATAACCCCTTCCTTTCCGTTGATCCTAAAGTATTTGTATCTTGTGATGACTGGCTACGCCGGTAACTTGTGAGTATGGGCTTTATCCCCCTTGCCAGTACTTAACCGTACTGACCCACGAATCTCTTTCGTGGCTGCAAATTCCAAATTGCAGTCAACAGGTTTGAAGTCTGACGACGTTAGCTTGGGAATCCCTCCGGCTTGGCCTGGGCAGGGATTGGACGCCTTCGGTTATCTTCAGGACTCTTAGTCCAATTTGGATCTTGTCCGTAGACGGACGTTTGTTTCTTCCGCTGTTATTTGGATCTTTGTATTGTATCAGTTGTATCCCTGGCTCGTTGAGTCATCTTGTATCTTTCTGATGCTGTTGTAATTGTGGATTATTCGTGAACTATTGTAATGTTATCATAAATGGCAACCTGGAATCGGTTATTATGCGGATTTGGCGGGAATGCTGAAATCTGCATAGTGCCCGATCTAGGGGCGTCACAAATGGTATCAGAGCCTTGGTTCCGATTCCCGAGATTGTTTCGATACGAATGGTTATCGAAGCAACGGGTCCGCAAAGCCTGTAGGATAACCTCGCTAACGGTCGTTGTTTCTAGAGTGTCAAAAACTACTTCTGCTAAACTATTTTGGAAAAAAAAACATCTCGATAGGATTCTTGTTTTCTCCTTATCCCTATCCTATTTCCCCTCCCATCTTATTTGTTTTGGAGTCTGCTCTCGTACTCAAGCTTTCAAAGTGTTAGGATCCTACGTGGGTGGACGTTTTCTGAGCCCTTAACCTAATAGGTTCGATCATCGGAAGATTCCTGGTGGAAGAACATCGTCGTCACTCCGAGCAAGAATCCCTTGTTAGTGGTGTCGAGAAGCCCTTGTTAGTGGTGTCGAGGAGATCAACCGGAAGCACGAAGAATCGATAGTCGAACTTCTTTCCCCTCCCGGGTTAGCAGGTGGATTGCGAGGGCGCAATCCCTTGTTAGTGGTGTCGTCTGTAACACCTGTGGTGTTACCTGTTTGATTTGGTTGCATCATATGCATCACATTGCATTGCATCATGTTTGCATCAACTGAAAATTTCAAAAACAATTTAAACTTTCACCCTTGCTCAAAAATTTCCAACTTCAAACCATTAATTCAACCAATTAAATTCAAATCTCTTCCAATCCTCAAATCAGTACCTTTGGAAACCATATCAACTCACCAAGCTTTCTTCCTTCTCTAATCATTCTAAAACCCTAGGGGTAACCCCAATTCTATGCATGTTTTTATTAAATGTTCTATTAATATCCAAAATCCCTCTATTTTGATTTTAAACACAAACTACTATTTTAAAATTTAAATTTTGAAAACCAAAGTTGGAATGTGGTTTCTATTTATCTAAAAAGCTTAACTGAATTTTTCTGAATTTTTTCTCAATTAAAACTTTAACAAATTTCTTCCAAAAGCAAACTACAAAAAAAAAATGAAACAGAAAAAGAATAAAACAAGCTAGCCAGCGCACAGCGCGCGGCAGCTAACAAAGGCCCAGCCCACCTAGCTCTGCGCGCGACCCAGTCCAGCTATTCCCCCCCCCACTTACCGTTTCGCGCAGCTTCAAGATCCGTGCGAGGGCCTGATCTCCTTCTCCTCGCAGTACGGCAGCCATCCGGCTATGCCACCGCGGCAGAGAACTTCCTCGACGGCGATCCGAGCTCGTGGCGACCTATAAAGCATGCCCTAGCCGCAGACCTAACCCTAGACCCCCCTGCCCTAATCCCTAGGTCCCCTTCTCCCTCGAGGGCGCCGCCAAATTCTCTCTCCCCGCTCTCTGTCAGCTCACCGGAATCGACACCAAAACCCTCTCTGAATCCGGCGGGTTTCGTCGCCGTGGAGCCTCCCTAGCCCCGGCTGAGCAGTGGGAATGGAACCACCGTGGTTCCTATTCCACGATCCCGCCCTCCGTTGAGCCCGAGGAGCGCTCGTTTCGCCGCCCGCTTCCACGAGTTCGCCGCCGGCCACCGTGGCTCAAAACTCTGAACTTCGCTCGCAGACAGCGCAGCCTTCCTCCTCGTCGCGTTCCAACGGCTGGATGCGACCCTGCGTTTCTCCCTCGACCTCCTGGACGGCCCCGCTGAGCCCGTCACCGTGCGGAACGTCGCCGCGATCTCTGCTGCAGCCGCGGCGTCCACCTCCCGACGTCGAGCCTCCGCCAAGACGCCAATCGCCGGTGAGCACACCGCCTCCGTCCCCTCCTCTCTCTCTTTTGTTTCGCAAGCACCTTCAGCACCACAGCGAGCACGGCCGTGCTGTTCCTCGCCGGCGAGCTCCTCGTCTGTCGCCGCGCATGTTTTCGTCAGTAAAGTTCAGTTAGTTTTCAACTGAACCTTACCTTGTCTGAACCCCCCTTACCTGTCAAGAACTCGCTCGCAGCGCAGTGGTTGCGCGCGTTATGCTCCTCCTCGCGGTCGCGAGTTCGAACCGCGGGCGCGCAAGAAATTTTCCACCTTTTTGCGCTCCTAGCTGACAAGGTGGCCCCCCTGTCAGCCTCTCCTCTGCCACGCCAGCGTGCTGACCCCGCAGGCCCACTGGCAGCGTGTGGGTGTACACAGCAGCACGGTAACACAAGCATTAAAACAAATCTGTTAATTCTAACTCTTTTTAAAATGGGCAGAATTAAACTAAAACTTATAAATTCAATAACTTCATTTCTGTAATTCCAATAAATGCAAACTTTATATGTTATCTGATCCAAATTTCCTAGACTTTCCAAATAACTTATTTGTGCTCTGTTTTGAATTTTCAAAATGCAAATTAAATTCAAATTCAAATAATTCAACTGCCTTTTGCAATAATTCATAACTAATTATTCCTAAGTCCAAATCATGCAAATAACACATGTTTTCAATACCATTTTGAATACCCTATTCAAATATAAACTTTGTTTTCTGGTTTGAATAATTTAAATTGCCTAAACATTTTAAATCTTGTTTAATTCAATTAAAACTTGTTTAATATTGTTTAATTCATAATTAAATAATCCAAAGTCCAATTTCAAATTGTGAAACATGTAATCCACCTAAAATTTGATGTTCTTTTCAAATATCAACTTTGTTATTTGTTTTGAACATTTTAAATGGTTGAAAACAACAAATACTTGTGTGTTCCCTTTAAGGCACCCAAAATTCCCTGAGTTAATAATAAAATTCTAAATTGCTACACCCTATATTAAATTGATCCTAATGTTGTTATTTTGCTGTTTCCCTTTTGCATGCATCATGCTAATCCACTTGCACCTGTTGGTTAGTTGGAAAACAAATAATCTAACCATAATTCCTGGGCTTTTCATATGCAACTCAAATTGCATATGGGTCCATTTAAATTTGTTTATCTTGTCAACTAGTTTATTTCTATGCATCAATTAAATTGTCATGCATCCATATCTTGATCATGCTGGATCTTTTGCCGTAGTAGTAATTGTTGCATTCCGGTGTTTGTTCGAGGTTCGTTGCTTCTTCTCGGATAGGACGTTGAGATGATGTGAGCAACGACAAGTTCTGCTACCTTGCGGGATCTCAGGCAAGTATACTCACTTGTATGCCATATGGCTGCCTTTCATCACTTGTTACCGATACTTCCGTTGTTCTTTTCTGCTAGCCTTAGTAGTAGATTGCTTCTGATACGAACCTATCACATGATACCTTGAGCCCTGATATTGCCTCATTCCCACACCTACAGCCATTGATTGAGCCTGTTCCTATCTAGCCTGCTTAGGGTTGCTTTTGCTCGAACTCGTTGTCGGTTACTTCTTCACTATTACTATTGTTCCGGGGGCTCGTTGTTAATCAATCAAACCTGATAATTGCTAATGGTAATAATAATAATAATTTGATGATAAGGCACCGGCAGGAGGCCCTTTGAGGTTTTGAGGCCTGCTAGTGTCGACCCTAATAGGAAAAGGGTCTTGTCTACTGATCCATGATGAGCGCACTACCCGCATTTGGGGAGTATGGGCTCCCCCTCAGTTTGACCCGATTCGCATCTCGTCCAAATCGCCTCATTTAGTTCGGGTTTTCCATTTGCTGCATGCATGATTTTGCGAGCCCTTGGATCCCGGGTGGAACTTTCGTAGTCGGCATATAGGGGGACACGGTCTTAGAGTGCTATGAGGGTCCATTTTCTTCTGGGCCCGAGTAGCCGTGCGCCCAAGGTTCTTTGGGCTTGATGCGAAGAAGGGTTGGATTGTGTTGAGTGCCCCGCTTGGTGGAGTGGCCACTCCATCTGGCGGGATATTCATGAGTGTCGGTTACTATGGTGCAACCCTGCAGGGATAATCTTCTCGAGAAGCCGTGTTTTCCGCGGTTATGGATTACTTGGTGAAAGTACTGGCTAACAAGTACTCAGGACAACCTAAACCTAATGATCAATCATGTTTTCACCCAATGATTAATAACTTGACTAGTAATAGGTTATTCACACAATAACTTGATTCACCTTTAATACAACTGTGTGAGTTATCCTCGGATTGCTTCTTTGGCTAAAGGGGCGAGATCCAGGATGGGTTTGTTTGAAGTTATATTTCAGTTGGTTACTATCACTCGATCTTATCTCCTTTCTGATAGTTGGAAGTAATAGAATCTCTGTAGTTGGTTAGTGCAGCCTGCTGTCGCTTATTTGCCATAACCCCTTCCTTTCCGTTGATCCTAAAGTATTTGTATCTTGTGATGACTGGCTACGCCGGTAACTTGTGAGTATGGGCTTTATCCCCCTTGCCAGTACTTAACCGTACTGACCCACGAATCTCTTTCGTGGCTGCAAATTCCAAATTGCAGTCAACAGGTTTGAAGTCTGACGACGTTAGCTTGGGAATCCCTCCGGCTTGGCCTGGGCAGGGATTGGACGCCTTCGGTTATCTTCAGGACTCTTAGTCCAATTTGGATCTTGTCCGTAGACGGACGTTTGTTTCTTCCGCTGTTATTTGGATCTTTGTATTGTATCAGTTGTATCCCTGGCTCGTTGAGTCATCTTGTATCTTTCTGATGCTGTTGTAATTGTGGATTATTCGTGAACTATTGTAATGTTATCATAAATGGCAACCTGGAATCGGTTATTATGCGGATTTGGCGGGAATGCTGAAATCTGCATAGTGCCCGATCTAGGGGCGTCACAATAGTGCATTTAACATTTTTTGATGCCTTCAGATGTAGTCCATCTTTCTTTCTAGCTGATTCTGGCCTCCCTTTTGTTGCTGTGCATGGTGGGTCTCTTGTTGTTTTATTTCTTTTACGCCGTTCTTCGGTAGCAACATACAATCCAACGCCTGAGCTTCCAGGGATATCGTCTTCTTGTGAATCAACATCAGCATCATTTTCTTCCTCAGGAACTGTGGTCTTTTTCTTCCTCTTCTTTACTGCGTCTGCATCAGCTTTTCTATTTTCTGCCAACTCATCTTCAAGATTCTTCATGTGTTTCCGAGCTATCTGTTCCGATTTCTCCGAGCATGCTGCAACAGCTGCTATCTTTGTGAAATTTTGGCCTAGGTTACCATAGCGAAGTAACCGCATTTATTTTCTTGGAAGCTTGCCCGGTGGTATCAACTTTGGTTCAAAATCAGGAAGAACTATGTCAGGAGGCGGTACTGACCACCTGGGTAGTATGTACGTTCCTGGTATTTTGTCAATCGCACCTAGAGTTGTCATAACCTTGATTACATGGCAACAGAGAAGCCCGTACCTAGCGAACTTGCAGCATTCACAGTCATACACTTCTTCTGGCAAGTTAACTGAAACTTTGTAATTCCTTCTCCCATAACCAAACACATAGTCCCTTACAGGATAGCACTCAAACACTGTATCACTTAGTTGTCTAACATTGTATGATGTAAACTTCCTAAACTCAGTCTGGAACCTTCTATAGATGGGCAATGTGTAGACAACCTTAATTTGTTCTTCCATCGGAAAGTCTCACCAAGGCCTTAAAGTTTTTCCCTCATCCTTGAACTCATTGGAATCTCTTGCAATTTCTATCCGCTCTTTCAATCTCATGTATTGCTTGAAAAATCGGTAAAGACTGTCATGTGGGTTGACGTATTTCTTCAACACTGCATTGAATCCCTCAGTCCGAGCGGTTGTTTGTAGGAAAGGAAAGAAACGGTGAGCTCTGGTATCATAAATGTCTTGAAGATGCGTGTTGTCTGCCACACCATGTCTCTCAATCATTGAATGCCATTTTCTCTCAAACTCATCGGAGTAATACTGTAATCAATTAGTTCATCGAACTCTCTCCGAAGTAACTCATGCTTAGACATGAAAACACCAAGCGTTCCATGCGCATTCTGCATTATATGCCACCGATGGTTCCAATGCCTTGCATTAGAAAACAATACTAGTATCGCAGTGTGCATAGAACTATTATGGTCAGTGATAATTTTTAGGGGATGTAATCCATCCATAGCTTCCAGGAACTGCTGGAACAACCATGCAAAGTTTCCTATCTTCTCATTCCTCATGAAAACGCATCCAAGTTATATAGACTGCCCAAATCTGTTTATCCGAATGAATGGAGCACATGACATCTTATACATATTTTTTATGTAGGTTGTGTCAAAGCTTATACAATCATTCTATAGCTTATATACTTCCCTTGCTGCGCAATCTACCCAGAAGAGATTCTCCACTCTGCCTTCAAAATCTTGCTGGTAGGTGTAGAAGAAATTTGGATCTTCTTTCTTCAACTCCTCAAAGTGATCTAGGAGTGCAGGGATGTCTTGAATTCTGTACTTGTCTCCTATATGTGCCTTGTAATTGCTTATTGTTTAAGTCTCATATGGAGCAGTCTTAGCTCCGCCATATATTTCAGACATTATGTCCATTATCCGCTGTCGCACCCGGACTCCTAAAGGATACTCGCCGTTCCGTTGAACAGTAGTAGGTTGGATTACGGGGCTTACCGGCACCCGCGTCCTCTTACGAGTAGGCCAACACACGTATGTGTGACAACCAACCCCTATCTGTTCAGCGTCGACGTAAACTATCCCATAGAAATCAGGACACTTCCATTGACGTACTTCAAACCATACACACATGGTACGTCAACGACGTTGAACAACTGATATCACAACAAATCTCTACGACACAAAAGATTGAAATAAGGTTGCAAATAGCTCTCATTAGAGCAGAGATAGCAAATACAATCATTCAGAGGGCACATGCCCCAACAATACATCAGTACATCACAGCGGAAGCATTCAACATGTCTGAGTACAGACAAGAACCAAATAGGCCTAAGAGGCCGGAAACGAAAAGACGGAGCCCATCCACGAAGTCTCGGATCCTGCCCGGGTCCGCTATCTACTCGTCAGCAGTCTCGTCATACTCCACGTAGTCGCCACCATGTAGATCCTCGGAAACGTCGGTCTGCGGAAACCACAGCCCCAAAGGGGTCAGTACATAAACGTACTGGCAAGCAAGACTCACAGTTCACTAAAGTGTAACCCGTCAACACCAAGCACAGATGCCTTGGGTTCAACGGAAGAGAGGGGATATAAAAGATGCTGCAAATGGCTGCGCTAACCAACTACAGAGATTCTACCACTTCCGGCTAACAGAAAAGGAGATAAGATCGAGGATTGTAACCAACTGAAAGATAACTTCAAACAAACCCATCCTGGATCTCGCCCCTTATCCAAAGAAGCAATCCGAGGATAACTCACACAGTTGTAATAAAGGTGAATCAAGTTATTGTGTCATCAACCTATTACTAGTCAAGTTATTAATCATTGGGTGTAACATGTTTGATCATTATGTTTAAGTTGTCCTGAGTACTTGTTAGCCAGTACTTTCACCAAGTAATCCATAACCGCGGAAAACACGGCTTCTCGAGAAGATTATCCCTGCAGGTGAAAGTAAAGTATAGGCACCTAGAGGGGGGGGGTGAATAGGTGCTACGACCAATTTTAATTTTTTCTTAAGATTTAGGCTTGACAAGAAGGTAAATTCTCTAGATTATGCAACTAGGGGTGAATTTACCTATATGACAAGGCAAGCAATAGAGACAACTAAAACAACACTTAATGCAACTAGTACAACAATAAATGTGACAAGTACTAGAAGTGAATAGGGAGGAACGAGATAACCGATGGAAGCACACGGAGACACGATGTATTCCCGAGTTCCTCCTTGTTAAGGGAGTACGTCTCGTTGGAGGGGTGTGAGCTCGCCACGAAGGCCTACTCAACGCCACAAAGGCCTCACCCTATTCTCCGATGAACTTCGCCACAAAGGCCTAGTTCACCTTCCACTATAGAACCCCTTTGAGGCGGGGATCGAATCCTTTACAAACAAGTTTGGGGCACACACCCACCACTTAATTGGGGGCTCCCAACACTCACAAATCACCAAAGAGTAGCAAGAAGCCTAGGTTCTCCACATGAGGAAACCCTAGGCCAAGATTCCTCAAGCAAAGGAGAGGGGAAATGAAATCCGGTTGGTGAAGACGTAGATCGGGGCCTTCTCCTTCAATCCACCAAAGATCTAGGCTTTTGGGTGGTTGGATTGGGAGATCTAGCAAGGTGGTTGAGCTTCAACAATGGAGTCTTTAAGTCTGGTCGAGCTAACTTGAGGTTGGTGGAGGGGAGGGGGTATTTATACCCCCCATAAATGCAAAGAGCCGTTGGAGCTTTTCTGGCGAAAGTCACACCGGAGACTCCGGTGTAAAGACCGGAGACTCCGGTCCGGGCCGGAGACTCCGGACAGTTTCCGGTGTCCCAAAGTTTCAGGAAAAATCCACTCCGGAGACTCCGGTCTGGTGGACCGGAGACTCCGGTCTTGGTGCTTCGAAAACGCTGAGAGTATGTCTGTGGTCTTGCGATCGAAGGAAACAAGTACTCACACCGGAGACTCCGGACAGTATCCGGTAAGTCTCCGGTGTGGGTTCAGTGCGCGACACCACCTAGTCCTTAGAGAAAATCCTTGAAGAAGAGCCCACACCGGAGACTCCGGACAGTCTCCGGACACTCTCCGGTGTGGGTACAGTACGCGACACCAGAAATTCCTTAGCCAAAATCCCTGTGCAAATATCCACACCGGAGACTCCGGTCTGGTAGACCGGAGACTCCGGCCTGGGGAAAATTCCAGAGAGCAGAGATATTGGACAACAGCTCCTTTTTGTACCTCATCACCACAAATGATAATAAGTTGACGTAACCCCTGAAATACATCAAACACCTATTAGATTACATGTGTTGTTAACAAACACCAAAACAAGATGATTTAAGCGCGTTTGCACTTTCAATCTCCCCCTTTTTGGTGTTTGATGACAACACACATAAAATGGCAAATAGATCATAGCTAGGCTTTGTTTGTAAAAGATAGAGCACTCACTAAGTGAGCTCCCCCTATTTTTCACAAACAAAGCCCCACTTGAACAAACATCAAGTAGTAGAGACAAGGATATGATAAATAAGATAGTTTCACGGTCTCTCACAAATAACAACCATAGTTCACTAAGCACTTAAGATCGAAATCAACTAGGATAGTGGGAACACAAGCCATAAGAGGCAAAACAAGTTCAACGACTTGTGTTCCGAAGCAAATAAAGCAAAAAGGAGAAGCCAAGCCAAAGCTACTTCTCCCCCTTTGGCATCGAGACACCAAAAAGGGTGAAGAGAACACCGTGGTCCAACAAGCTCAGTCCTCATCCTCATAGTCCTCATCATCATCCTCCCCAGGTTCTGTGTCACCCTCATCATCATCAGCTCCACTCCCATCATCATCATCATCATCACCGGAGGCAAAGTCACCAAGGTCCTCATCCTCTGGATCATCCTCAGGCTGATCATCAACGAAGTCCTCCTCAATCTCCGGGGTCCTAGCACGGTGAGTCGAGGTGGAAGGAGCCGAGGTGACATCCTCAAAGTCACCCCAAGGAAACTGATCAGTGTTCCACCCCTCATAGGACATAGTCACAGAAGCAGTGGGAGGGGTGGGTGGAGTGGTGGGAGGAGTGCCCATAGGAGGGGTAGCACCAAGGCCCGCATGGTCATGCAGCTTGGTAATCATCTTCTTCAGCTCACGTCTCTCCTTATAAGCCACATGGTTCTCCTTGTGCACAGCCACAGTCATGCAAAGAATGTTACGCTGGAACCACGTGAGCTTCTTCAACTCATCCTGCGTCTCCTCCCTGCTAGAGCGGCGAGAGGGAGGATCGGCATTCTTCCTCCTCGAGCCAGAAGGTGCCTCAACATCCCCCATGGGAGTGTCATCATCATCACGAGAGCGTCCGGACAGAATCTGGAGGGAGCCAACAGGGTGAACAGTATCGTGGGCTAAGCCAGGCAGCTGGTCAAGAATGAGCCTCATCACATATGGAGCATAGACAGGCACCTTCTTGATCTCAATCATGGCACAGTAAATCTCCTCCTTGATAAAGTGCATCACGTCAATCTCAAATCCCTCGCCATCTGAGCCGGCAAGGTGACACTGGAAAGCCTGATAAAGGAGGTTCACTAGGCCACCACGAATAGCATCAACGTTCCCCACCTTGGGAGCAATGTTGCAGCGAAAGAGACGAAGGCAAATGTTGTAGACCCTCTTCAGATTCTTGGCAGTGCCGCAGCTGGAGAGCTTGTCATACATAGGAGCCATGCGCTTTTTATCATAAGCAACTCCATGAACGTGCATACGCTCACCATTCCCTTCTCCCCAAGGGTAACCAAGCAGCTCAGCAAAGCGTTCCATGGACGACTCGCACTCCACTGTCCCAGACATCCACTTCATAGTGACCTTCTCATCTTCAGCAAGAGTGACAGTGGCAAAGAACTGCTGGATAATAGGAGGGTTGTAGTTCTGCTGAATGCCCACAAGCTGCTCGAGACCCAGCTTCCTAGTGATCCAGACTGCCTCCTCAAAGTACTCAGATCGTCCAAGTGCCTCTAAGTCAAGGACTTTCTGTGGACACACGGGCTGCCTGAACTGAGAATAGATCTCCTCCATGATCAACTCGGACTCCCTCCTCCAATAGTGGGCTGTATGAGCAGTGCGGGGCATCTCGAAGAAAGGACGACCCCTCATAAGCCTGTACTCCTTCTTGCTCAAGGATGCCACTGAGGATAAAGAATCATATCTTGCCTTCTTTGCAATTTCAGCATTCATTCTGCTTTCGTGCTTGTTTTTCTGACGCCTCTCACTCTCAAAGGCACCCCTCTGACCATAACGACCGGTGGCTTCATCAACAACCATATAGTTGCGGGAGTGAGGGCGAGACTTTCGCTTGACCACGGCCTTCAGCTTTGTTCCTGAAAACCAACACAAACAGAACAACAACAGAGAAAACAAGAAGAATGAGCATACATGTTCAATGAGGTGCAGAAACACTGCAGATGCACCAGCAGACGCATCTGAAAGAACCACACCGGAGTCTCCGGTCTGAGACACCGGAGTCTCCGGTCTGAGACACCGGAGTCTCCGGTCTGAGACACCGGAGTCTCCGGTCTGATAAACAGCAAGGTGCAGGGTTCTTTAACAGAGGGTTCTACTGATGAATCTAAGCAAGTTCTACACACAAAAACTAGCCATAGGAAGTTCTACCAACAGAAAGTGCATCATCCCCAAAAAGGTCACCTAGGTTTTCAGATCTAGATGAAAAAACAGAGAACACACGAGGGGGAGAGGATGTACCCTTGCTTCCTTGGCCTGTCATTGTCTCTCCACGGATGGGAGAGGCAAGGGGAAGGTTGGGGGCGGAGGAAATCGCCCCGGGACGGCTCCTGGTGAAGGCGGCGGCGCTGCAGTGCGTTTGGGGGGCGTGGGGGAAGTGGGGAATGAAACCCTAACTTCCCTCAGCCCCCAGATTAAATAGCACTCGCAGCACACCGGAGTCTCCGGTGTTAACACCGGAGTCTCCGGCCTGACCGGAGTCTCCGGTATGGTACACCGGAGTCTCCGGCCTTTCACCAGAAAAACGACCCAAAAGAACATGTAATGCTCTAAAACACCAAATATGAGTTTTTGGCATGAAACTCAGAAGCAACTCAAGGAGGGAAAAATGTACTCAAACAACAATAAGAAGGAAATGAAGAACATCAAATGTGAGTACATCCCTTAACAAAAAAATGCCAAAAGCTCGCAAATAAGAACCAATGCTTGACGGAAGAGGTTGGTGGCCTAGGCCACCATGTAAGAGTTTATGGTATGCAACCGCGAAGATATATCTTGGGGGCATTGCCATTACTCAACATTGAAGCTCACAATTCAACATTAGAAAAGGAGAGTTTACAATGAATTTTTGCTTTGGGCATAATGGGAGGAGGGAGAACCCAATGTGTTAGGATAACACTCCCCCTATGTCCATGCCTACATCTAGACTCAAAAGCGTTTCATCTATAGGGGTGTGTGCAAGATGGTCAAGTCAAGCTCCTTGAATCAATCACATTTAGCTCATTCCTCAAGAACAAGAATCTTGCATCATCAAGTGGCTTCGTGAATATATCCGCAAGATTGTCCTTGGTGGGCACATAACTTAGTGCAATGTCTCCTCTTGCCACGTGATCACGGATGAAGTGGTGGCGAATTTCAATGTGCTTCGTCCTTGTGTGTTGCACCGGGTTGTAAGCAATCTTGATGGCACTTTCATTGTCACATAAAAGAGGCACTTTGTCCAAATGGACACCATATTCCTTAAGAGTTTGCCTCATCCATAACAATTGGGTGCATGCACTAGCGGCGGCAACATACTCGGCTTCGGCGGTGGAGAGTGAAATGCAATTTTGTTTCTTCGAGGACCAACTTACAAGGGACCTACCAAGAAATTGGCAAGCCCCGGAAGTTGACTTCCTATCATCTTGATCACCCGCCCAATCGGAATCCGTATAACCATTGAGAGAGAATTGTGCCCCCTTTGGGTACCACAAACCAAATCTTGGGGTATGAACCAAATAACGAAAGATCCTATGAACCGCCACTAAGTGGCAATCCTTAGGAGCCGCTTGATACCTTGCACACACACCTACACTCAAAACGATATCGGGTCTAGATGCACAAAGATAGAGCAAAGAACCAATCATAGAACGATAAAGTTTTTGATCCACATCCTTACTCCCTTTAGGATTGCGTGATAGATGACACTTGACTTGCATAGGAGTGGTTTTGATCTTTGCCTCTTGGAAGTTAAATCTCTTGAGCATGTCTTGAGTATACTTGGCTTGAGAAATGAAGGTACCACGGGCCAATTGCTTGATCTCAAAGCCAAGGAAGAATTTAAGCTCACCCATCATAGACATCTCGAACCTGTCAGTCATAAGTTTAGAGAACTCATTATTGAAAGCTTGGTTAGTTGAGCCAAAGATAATATCGTCCACATAGAGTTGGCATATAAAAAGCTCTCCTTTTACTCTCTTGGTGAAGAGAGTGGGGTCAATCTTCCCAACTTCGAAACCACGATCATCTAACAACTCCCTAAGGTGCTCATACCAAGCACGAGGTGCTTGTTTGAGACCATAGAGAGCCTTGTCAAGTTTGTAAACGTGGTTAGGAAAGTTGAGATTCTCAAACCCCGGAGGTTGCTTGACATATACCTCCTCTTTTAGAGGACCATTCAAGAAAGCACTTTTCACATCCATTTGTTGTAATTTGAAATTATGTGAGGATGCATAAGCAAGGAGGATACGGATGGACTCAAGGCGAGCCACGGGCGCGTAGGTTTCATCAAAGTCAATGCCTTCAACTTGGGTGTAACCTTGAGCGACCAATCTTGCCTTGTTCCTAATGACAATGCCATTCTCATCTTGCTTGTTCTTGAATATCCACTTGGTGCCAATAACATTGTGGCAATCCTTGGGTTTCTCAACCAATCTCCAAACCTTGTTGCGCTCAAAATTATTGAGCTCATCATGCATAGCTTCAACCCAATCGGAGTCCTCAAGAGCTTCAAACACTTTCTTAGGCTCCACCATAGAGATATGAGCATGATGCTCACAAAAATGAGCCAATTGCCTTCTAGTGGATCTTCTAGTTTGAACATCCTCCAAGACCTTGTCATCTTGGGCATCAATTAGCTTCAAAGCTCTTCTTATCCTATTGATGCGACGGGATTCGATCTCCTCATTATTGCGAGGAGGAGAAACTTGATCATCTTGATCATTTGGGTCCCCATCTTGACCATAATGGCCTTGATCATCAACATTGTCAACAACAATATCTTCAACACTAGCTTCATTTTGGGAAGAGGATGACGAGGAAGAATGATCTTGGCCTTGATCTTGACTCGCATTAGTGAGAGGAGTGGGTACGACTTGCGGAGTCACTTGATCAATGAGAGGAGGGTCTTGAATATGTTCTCGGTTAGGTGTAGTGGTTGGCTCCTTGGCTTGATCTTCAAGTGTAGAGGAGGGCTCCACTTGGGTAGAGCATAGTCCTTCTCGAGTCGCCATAAGGTGTCCCTCGATGGGGCGGAAGAATCCCACACCCATCCTTCCTATGGCTTCTTGAGGCATTTCAACATCTACATTTGAAACATGAAATTGCGCCACTTGGGAGCCGTCATTTTCCTCGAAAACCACACTACAAGATTCTATGACAATCCGTGAGGCTTTGTCATAGACTCTATAAGTGTGGGATTCGGCACCGTAACCAACAAAAATACCCTCAATAGTTTTGGATTGAAATTTCGACAACCTAATACCCTTGATCAAATAAAAGCACTTACAACCGAATAACCGGAAGTAGGATACGTTGGGCTTGTTGCCGGTGAGGATCTCATATGGGGTCTTGCACAAGCCTTTGCGGATGTAGAGGCGGTTGGAGGAGTGGCATGCGGTGGATATGGCCTCGGCCCATAAATATTGGGGAGAAGAGTACTCCGCCAACATGGTCCTTGCCATATCCAAGAGAGTGCGATTCTTCCTTTCGGCAACACCATTTTGTTGAGGAGTGTAAGTGGCGGAGTATTGGTGGCGAATGCCTTCTTCACTAAGAAATTCATTCAATGTATAGTTCTTGAACTCCGAACCATTATCACTCCTAATAGCCATGATTTGCACATTGTGTTGACGTTGCACTTCGTTGGAGAAGTCGATGATGGTTTGTTGGGTCTCACTTTTGCACTTGAAGAAATAAACCCAAGTGTATCTTGAGTAATCATCGACAATCACCAAGCAATACTTCTTGCCACCAAGACTTGCTTCGGGCACGGCACCAAAGAGATCAACATGGAGAAGCTCCAAGATCCTCTTTGATGAAATAATAGTCTTGGCCTTGTGCACAATGTCATGCATCTTCCCTTCAACACACGACCTACAAACACGATCCTTTGCAAAGGAAACATTTTCTTTTAGTCCAACAATAAGGCCACTTTTGTGAAGACTTTGCAAAGTTCTCATGTTGACATGGGATAGGCGGCGATGCCACAACCATCCCAAGTCCGCCTTCCCGAAAAGACACATTGCTTGAGTGTTGGTTGACTTCGAAAAGTCCACCACATACAACTCATTTTCAACATGTCCCACGTGAACGACGTCAAGAGTCTTGCTTCTCAAAAGGACCACAATATCACCATCAAAGAAGACGGAAAGACCCATCTTACTAAGAGACCGGACGGAAAGTAAATTATAACCAAGGGATTCGACAAGCATGACGTTCACGATAGTGATATCGGGAGCCACCACAACCTTGCCAAATCCGGATACCTTAGACTTGGACGAGTCCCCATAGGTGACGGTTGCTTGGATGTCATTTGGTTGCAACTCCGTCACAAGTTCTTTGCTTCCGGTCATATGATTAGTGCATCCACTATCAAGAATCCATTTAGTCCCACCGGAAGCATAGTCCTGCAAGAGATCATTGACTAGAGTTAGGACCCAAGTTGGGTCCCTTCATGTTAGCAACAAGGGTCTTTGGAACCCATATAGTGTAGTCAATAAAGCCCTCAATAGGACCAACATATTTAGCTTGCACAACACCATAATAATCAACATATAAGAAATGGTGTGGGTTGTTAGTTCCCGCGGAGGTGCTACGAGTAGTGTTGTCCCTTATGACATTACCACCCGAAGCACCATTCTTGTTCTTCTTCTTGTTCTTCTTCTTCTTGTTCTTTTTCTTGGTTATATATCCAAGACCTTGCTTGCCCACTTGTTGCCTTGGAGCACTCAATTGTGATCTAGAAATGACCACATTAGAGCTTGAGGCAACCACTTGTGGGGTGGCAAGCACCACCTTTTCAACTTGAGTGCTTTTGCCCTTGAGCCTTGCTAGCTCATCCTTCAACCTAGCATTTTCTTCAATAATATTTGCACGATCACAAGAAGAAGTAGAAGTGCTAGGATGGTTAAGTTGAGTAAGTTGAGTTTGAAGTTGTTCATGCAACTCTTTGAGGGATGAGTGTTCACTTTCCAAAGCTTTGTGAGCAATGGTTAGTTTTTCAAACTCCTTGGTTAGTTTACCATGACCAACCCCAAACTCTACTTTATCCTTTTTAGCCTTTTTATATTTAGCAATAGCAAGATCACGTTCCTTAATGATTTTAGAGACAAGTTCATTATGGGTAGTTTCAATAGTTTCAAGTTCATCTTCTAGAGAAACTCTACCATCATGTTCTTCCTCAAGAGTCATTGAGAGAGATGCAATTTCATCCGCATCCCTTCTCTCAATCTCACCTTTCTTCTCAAGAGACTCTTGGGCCTCTCCCAATTGCCTCATGAGATGCTCAAAGTACTTCTTGGTCTCCCCTTGCATGTTAGACATAAAACGGTCCAAAGAGGCCCTTTCCTCTTCTTCTCTAAGACTAGCAATATGTTCTAGTTCACTAGGGGTCTTAGAGTTAGGAGAAGATGATACCTCCGTGATCTTAGCCATGAAGCACTTGGCATTGCGTTGAGGAAGATTTTCATTGGGGGATTCAAAGAGAGATGACGAAGATGGAGTGGAAGCAATAGCTAGAGCGGCCACTTCACTTGTGGTTTCTTCTTCTTCATCACTCCCGGAATCATATTCCTCTTGAGTCAAGAGCACAAACTTGGTGGGGGTCTTCTTGTTGAAAGGTTTCTTCTTGAAGTGAGGTTTCTTGTATTCAACCTTGGACTTGTCCTTGCGGATGAGCTTCCCGCTATGGTTCTCTCTATTCTCATAGGGGCACTCCGCAATGAAGTGGTACTTGTCTTGGCAATTGAAGCAAGATCTCACTCTTTGAGCCCCATCATTACCATACCGAGACTTGGTCTTTTCCTCAACAAATTTCTTGCCTTTTGGGGGATTGTTCCAAAATTTTTGCACGGTGAGAGCAATTAGATCCTTTAGAACGGGATCATATTCTTGTTCCTTCAAAGGAGGCAATGCTTCTTCACCATCTTCATCATTCTCAACTTCTCTTGTCAACACCTTGGCCTTCAAAGCAACGGAAGCTCCTTGATGCATCCCAATGGCCCTAGCACGGTTGTCAAGAGCATTCTTGGTTTGCACTTTGTAGGAGCTCAATTCTTGCATGACTTGGGTAGAGGTCATGATGGAGAAATCATGTCTCCCTTGAATGCTCTTCATATCCGTGCCCTCAAAAGGCATCACGGCAATTATGAACTTCCTCTTGATCCAAGCATCATCAATATGTGTTGCACCCGCATTAGAGAAAGCGGTGGCAAGAGATTTGAGCCTCCGATACATGTCAACGTGATCTTCTCCATCACGCATGAAAAATCCTTCGGCCTCATTGGTCAAGGTGTCATAGCGATTTCTTTGCATGCTTTCATTCCCAACAAACATGATGACAAGTGCATCCCATGTTTCTTTGGCGGTGGAGAAGTGTTGAAGATGCGGCATGTGATTGGGCCCCACGGCTTGATGAAGGATGGATAAAGCGGTGTAATTGAGTTGGCAATCTACAACCTCTCTTCTTGTGAGATTCTTGGGATCATATGGCTTGTATCCATCACGAGTGATTCTCCAAAGATCTATACAAGAAGAGTTCAAGTGAGTCTCCATGTAGTATTGCCATTCACGAAAAGAATATGCATCAATTTTAGGTGGATCTCCCCTAGGAATTATATGAGGAAAAGGAATGGGGGGATCGGGAGAATACGAGCCTTCTACGGCACGATATCCTTCCTTTCCACTCGCACCCTTCTTAGAGGATTGTTCGGCGGAAGCAGTTTTAGGTAGTTCACCATCAACCCCAATCTTGGCACCCTCCGTTTCCGGAGGGGATGAGTCGACCACCTCCGGTTCCTTGGTTTTGAGGAGTGTTGTCATGAGTAGACGCAACTCCTCAAATTTAGTGTCTATGGATGAGGTCAATGATTCTCTCAAAGCATTGAGATCATTCATGGACACATTTACTTCGGACGGAGCGTCATCCTCATCACCCATACTTAAACTCTTAGGCGGTTAAGCCCGATAGAAGAGCCGAGGCTCTGATACCAAATGAAAGTAAAGTATAGGCACCTAGAGGGGGGGGTGAATAGGTGCTACGACCAATTTTAATTTTTTCTTAAGATTTAGGCTTGACAAGAAGGTAAATTCTCTAGATTATGCAACTAGGGGTGAATTTACCTATATGACAAGGCAAGCAATAGAGACAACTAAAACAACACTTAATGCAACTAGTACAACAATAAATGTGACAAGTACTAGAAGTGAATAGGGAGGAACGAGATAACCGATGGAAGCACACGGAGACACGATGTATTCCCGAGTTCCTCCTTGTTAAGGGAGTACGTCTCGTTGGAGGGGTGTGAGCTCGCCACGAAGGCCTACTCAACGCCACAAAGGCCTCACCCTATTCTCCGATGAACTTTGCCACAAAGGCCTAGTTCACCTTCCACTATAGAACCCCTTTGAGGCGGGGATCGAATCCTTTACAAACAAGTTTGGGGCACACACCCACCACTTAATTGGGGGCTCCCAACACTCACAAATCACCAAAGAGTAGCAAGAAGCCTAGGTTCTCCACATGAGGAAACCCTAGGCCAAGATTCCTCAAGCAAAGGAGAGGGGAAATGAAATCCGGTTGGTGAAGACGTAGATCGGGGCCTTCTCCTTCAATCCACCAAAGATCTAGGCTTTTGGGTGGTTGGATTGGGAGATCTAGCAAGGTGGTTGAGCTTCAACAATGGAGTCTTTAAGTCTGGTCGAGCTAACTTGAGGTTGGTGGAGGGGAGGGGGTATTTATACCCCCCATAAATGCAAAGAGCCGTTGGAGCTTTTCTGGCGAAAGTCACACCGGAGACTCCGGTGTAAAGACCGGAGACTCCGGTCCGGGCCGGAGACTCCGGACAGTTTCCGGTGTCCCAAAGTTTCAGGAAAAATCCACTCCGGAGACTCCGGTCTGGTGGACCGGAGACTCCGGTCTTGGTGCTTCGAAAACGCTGAGAGTATGTCTGTGGTCTTGCGATCGAAGGAAACAAGTACTCACACCGGAGACTCCGGACAGTATCCGGTAAGTCTCCGGTGTGGGTTCAGTGCGCGACACCACCTAGTCCTTAGAGAAAATCCTTGAAGAAGAGCCCACACCGGAGACTCCGGACAGTCTCCGGACACTCTCCGGTGTGGGTACAGTACGCGACACCAGAAATTCCTTAGCCAAAATCCCTGTGCAAATATCCACACCGGAGACTCCGGTCTGGTAGACCGGAGACTCCGGCCTGGGGAAAATTCCAGAGAGCAGAGATATTGGACAACAGCTCCTTTTTGTACCTCATCACCACAAATGATAATAAGTTGACGTAACCCCTGAAATACATCAAACACCTATTAGATTACATGTGTTGTTAACAAACACCAAAACAAGATGATTTAAGCGCGTTTGCACTTTCAGCAGGGTTGCACCAATTTGGCCGTACACGTATGAATAACCTGCCAGATGGGAGATCACCCCACCAAGCGGGGCACTCAACACAACCAACCATTCTTCGCATCAAGCCCAAAGAACCTTGGGCGCACGGCTAATCAAGCCCCGAAGAAAAGGGACCCTCATAGCACTCTAAGACCGTGTCCCCCTATATGCCGACTACAAAAGTTCCACCCTGGCCTGGGCTCGCAAAAACATGCATGCGGCAAATGGAAAACACAAACTAAATGAGGCGATTTGGACGAGATGCGAATCAGGTCAAGTTGAGGGGGGCGCCCATACTCGCTTCCCACATGCGGGTAGTGCGCTCATCATGGATCAGTAGACAAGACCCTTTTCCTATTAGGGTCGACACTAGCAGGCCTCAAAACCACACAGGGCCTCCTGCCGGTACCTTATCATCAAATTTATTATTTAACAATAACATTAGCATGATTGATTGATTAAACATCGAGCCCCCACAACGTAATAGAAATAGTAACAGAAAGTAACGGGTAACAGACTCGAGCAAAAAAACCTAAGCATGCTAGTAAGACACTGGCTCAACCAAGGGGGTGATAGGAGTGGAGGTGAGGCAATATCAGGGTTAAGGGATTCATGTGATGGGTTCGTAACAGAAACAACTACTACTAAGGCTAGCAGAAAAGAACAACGGAAAGTATCGGTAACCAATGTTGAAAGGAACACAGTGGTTCATGTGAGTGATAACTTGCCTGCAAACCCAGTAGCCTGGTACTGAGCTAACTCCTTAGAAGGGGTGTCGTAAGTATCGTCGGTATCAACGTCGTCGTGTATCCGAGAAGAAGCAAACAGACAATGCAGAAAAGGTAGACAATCAATATCATGGCATAGTGCACAATCATGGGATGATGCATGTCAAGTTAATAGATGCATCAAAATAAACTACTTGACAAGATAACACAATTTAATTGGACCCATATGCAATGTGAATTGCATATGGATGCAAGTGGTTAAGGTGGAAGCAATGATCTACATTTGATTAACAAGTGTAAGTGGTTAAACATGATGCATGCATGATGATAACAAGAAGTAAACAAGATTAGATGCAATTGGAATGAGAGTTAACAAGTTAGGGAATTTATTATTAAGTTTGGAAATTGGTTACTTAATGATGTTATATAAATAATTGGTTGTTTTCATCAAGTTAAAGGGTTCAAAACAAATAACAAAGTTTATATTTGAAAAGAACATCAAATTTTAGTTGGATTACATGTTTCAAATATTGAAATTTGGATTAGGATGAATTTATTATGAATTAAACAATATTAAACAAGTTTTAATTGAATTTAGAACAAGTTTGAATATTATTTGAATTTTATTTGTTCAAATCATAAATTCAAATGCACATTTGAAAAGTTCACACTTTGATGGTTTGAAAACATATTTTGCATGTTCAAAAATATTTTATATTGAGCAAGTTATGATTTTATCAAATTTAATTGAATTAAACAAGTATTAAATTATTTAGGCAATTTAAATTATTCCAAACAGAAAACAAAAATTATATTTGGAAAGAGGGTTTAATTTTGCATGGAAAACATATTTCATTTGTTGAAATTGGATTTAAAATGAGCAAGTTATTATTTTGGCAATTTTAAATGCAATAAACAAGAAACAATTGTTTTCAGCAATTTAAATTATTCAAAACATCAAACAAAATTTATATTTGGAAAGTACATGAAAAGTTGATTGGAAAACATATTTAGTTTGTGGAATTTGGAATTTTTATGAACAAGTTATGAATTTTTCAAGTTTAAGTGAATTTGACAAGTTTTCAAATTTTGCACCAATTTAAAATGTTCAAAACAGTAAACAAATTTTATATTTGGATAGAACATTTAATTTGGGACAGAAAACATATTTAAAAAGTTAAAATTGGAGTTGGGATGAATTTCTTATGCAATTTACAAAATCTAGTGTAAATCTGCCATTTTTAATCCATTAGGGACTTAGGAAAAATTATTTCAGGGGTCTAGATTTAATACCAGGGGCCTATGTGTGATTTGCTGGAAGTTCCTGTACCAAAACCTTGCAAAATAAAATGTGGTTTTATTCTGCAGGGGGTGGGATTCGACCCCCCCACCTCCTGGACGCGCAAAGGGGGCAGAACCACTGGGCTGGTGCGGCTGTTGTGTTAGGGAGGGGGGCCTCGGGGGGTATGTGTTGCTGTTTGCGGGATTAACTGAATTTAAACGAAAAGGAGCAGAAAAGAGTTGGGTGCGGGACTCGAACCCGCGACCTGAGGGTTCGCTGCGTGCAGGGTCTCTGCCAGTGCGGCTGCTGCTGCTTTGTGAAGGAGAAAGGAAACGGGGGTGGTTAAGGTGTGGCCGCGCGGGATTTCTGAACCGAATCCTGGAACCGATCTCTGTACCTCGATGGAGCAGGCAGCAGCGAACGCAGCGGTTGGCTGCTGCTCGCCGGAGGGCTGTGTGCTGCGGCCGTGGGGGCGCTGTGAGGGTGCGGTTCAAGGGGAGATGAGGGAGGAGAGGGAGGAGGTCGAAGGGGGCCTCACCTTGGGCGGTTGGAGGCGATCGGGTCGTTGGGGCGGACAGCAGGGCAGCAGCAGGGAGGCGGGCCGGCCGGAAACCTCGACGGCGGCGCCGCCTCGGGCATCCACGGCCGGCGACGTCTACAGCAACCTTGGAGCAGGAGGAGAGCCGGTTCCATTCCCGCCCCCGCGGGACTCTCTCGTCGACCACACCCACCGCTCCACTCGCTACGAACGCCGGCCATGGCAGCAGTTACAGAGATGATCGAGGAAGGGAGATGAGTTGGAACGGCGGCGATGGGAGAAGGAGGGAGAAGGCGCGGCTAGGCTAGGGTTAGAGTTTCTCCTCCGGTTGGGGATAGATATAGGAGAGGGGGGGGGAGAATCGGGTGGAGGAGGTTGGACAGCAGGTCGCTGTCCATGGTTGCTGACGAAAGCGTACGGAGATGGGGAAGAAAGGGGTATCGGGCTGAGATGGAAAATGGGCTTGGGCCTCGTTCTCTCCCCCCTCTAACAGTTTTCTTTTTATTCTTTCTGTTTCATTTTTTTTTTGCTGAAACCAAATATGGAAGGAAAAGAAGGCTTTTAGGTTAAAGAAAAAATTGGAAAATTTTGAGGGAGTTCTTTAGGACAATTGCAAACAGTTGTTAACTTTTACTTCCATAAAGTTTGAGTTTTGTTTGCTGTTTGAAATTAAAACGAATTTAGGTGAAATTTTTATTATTAAAGATCATTAATAGAAACCAACATTTAAAATAGGGTAACCCCTATGGTAATTAGACAATTTGAGTTGATTTGTTTTGTTAACAACATGATTTCAAAATGGTTCTGTTTTGGGTGCTTTGATTTGAAATTTTAAATGTGTTTGTGGAATTAAATGATTGATTTAAAACCATCATTTTCACAAGTGATCACTATGGCAAAACATGAAAAAAATTGGTTGTTTTTAGTTGTGATTTTTATTCAAAAAGTTGTAACAGAACAAGTATGAAACCATTGTTTGAATAAAGTTTGAATTTGAGTTATGAAAACAGTGGAAAACAAATGCAACAATTAAGAAACAAATGCAAACAACATGGAAACAATATGATGACATGATGCAATACTTAAATAAACAGGAAATCAAACATTCTATGGGGTAGTTTTCATACTTGGGCTGTTACATCCGCCCTACAGGAAGGTTGACATTGTGTAGCAGGTCAATGAAATGTCTTTCATCTTTTGGTATTTTCTTGTGTGACCTCAAGAATCTCCTTAGAGAAAACTTCTGGATCAATACATGCGTATGCTCCTCACCAAACTGAGTCACTTCCCATGTCTGCCCTATTCTTTTAACGTGCATCTTAGCTTGGCAATCTGTTCTTATTTTTATGGCTCGCAACCTCTGTTTCATTGTTGCAGCATCTTCTTCTTTCTATGTATTTTTTCCTGATTTGTTGCAGACAAACAAGTACTTGTCTTTCTGTCTGTCCCTTGTAGAGTTTATAGAAGAACTAATCTTCATTGAGAAGCCTTTATATTTGGCGTACTTGTTGTAGTGTATTTTTGCCGCCTCTTATGATTCAAACTTCATCCCAATATAAGGCTTGTGAAGATCTACAACTTCTGGTGTTTACTGTACCTCATCTTCACATCCACTATCCCAATGCAAGGCTTGTGAAGTCTGGCCTATCGGAGCTCCTGTCTCGTTAGTAACATCTATAGATATTGTTGCAGCCTCAAGACCTGGCCCCGCCCCCTGTCTTCGCTAATTACATCATGCTCTATGTTAGGAGGTACATCATCATTTCGAGGTGGAGCTTCATCTTCAGGTGTCTTGTTAAGGTCAAAATCCATAGCCCTGCAATGTAGCAACCTGCATTTGCAAATAACAGCAAAATTTAGTCAAATAAAGAATGGGGTTCGGGTTTTTTTTAATGTAACTAAAGTAATTTTAATTTCTTTTCTAGCAAATGCCAGGAATTCTAAATTTTTCTTTTTTAACTACAGGCGACAATTACTGCAAGTTGCAAAGCTATGAGACTTACGAACCTGTCAGGTTGGCAAGGCAATTACAGCAGGTTCCATCAAGTAATTTTGATGGCACATGAAGTAACTATAAGACAACTGAAACTTAGTAAAACTGCCTTATATAGTACCTATTATGCAGCATGAACAAGTTCTTAGTTCTCCAGACATTGCAGAGTTCTTTTTACTAGGATGTGCATGTGGATTAGTATTTCCCCAGGATGTCTTGCTAGCAATGTAATTTCCTGGGAGTTCTTTTTACAGTGAAAGTAGTTTTCTACAATGTAACCGTAGGTTCAAAATTTGTCATCTTCATGAGACCACCTGGATGGAATTCCTAACTGCTATGTAGTGCTTCACTTTTAGTTGGTGCCCATATACAGGTTTAACAGAGAGCACAAAGGCAGAGTGAGTAGAAAAGTAACACAGATTAGAACTGCTCTTTTGCATACATATCTGGGGCTTTTCTGCAGGTGAGCATACTAACCTGCTTCAAGATTTTGCCTGGAGTTACTTCATCCAACTAGGGGTTCTTTTGTTTAATCTGCTCAGCAACTTCCTCGGTGTTACTTCGAACCCAGACCTGCTGGTATCTGGTAATGGAGGCGGCAACTGGGAGGAAGAAACAAATGGGAGGTTCGGTGGGTGGAAGGGTAGGTTGCGGTTGGGGGGATGAAACTCTGGTCCTGACCACGCGCGACAAGGCATAAGGAGATGCGGGCTTCTATGTGTGCGTCCCCGCGTGCCGAAGTCCTGGTCGGGACCACGCGCGTGGTTCGTCCCGCCCTTTCCTTTTCGGGTCTGTACCGTTTTGTCTCTTTCCGAAAATGGCCGGTCGAAAACTGACCTCTTTTTAAGGCAAAATAGTGGTTGACCATTGTGTAGCACGTTCCTTTAGCTAGGCCCAGAAAACTAGAATCAGGTATTTTCAAGTGAAGAAGCATCCAAATTGTAACTTGTTCTAATAATAGAATCAAAAGCCAACTTCATTCTCTTCCTAGGAAAGTGTTCCACACCTTTCTTGAGTGGGAAATGATATTTAATATTCCCCTCTTTCATATCAATAATAGCACCAACAGTTCTAAGAAAAGATCTTCCCAAAACAATAGGACAAGAAGCATTGCATTCAATATTCATAACAATAAAATCAACGGGGACAAGGTTATTGTTAACCATAATAAGAACATCATCAATTATCCCCAAAGGTTTCTCTCTGGCATTATCATCAAGACGAACATCCAAATAACAGTGTTCCAAAGGTGGCTAATCGAGCCTATCATAAAGTTTCTTAGGCATAACAGAGATACTAGCGCCAAGATCACATAAAGCATTTGAAAGATCATCTTCCGTTTTGATAATTTAATGACAACATACCTATTGGAGTAATGTTTATTTGTTATATACTTATATATGAAAATGTCTAGGTTCATCAAAGGTACAACCTCTATGGGTTACAAATTTGTTTGGAATGAAAAGAGCTAGAAATAACAAAGCTGGGAAGCTATTTTTGTCTGCAGCGGAGGCTCCGGTGAAACCACCAAAACCTCCGCCCTAGTCTTTTTCCAGCACAGCTCAGGCGCGAGCCTCCGGTGTGGGCTCCACCAGAATGGTGTTCGGGAGGATAAGAGCGGAGGTCAGGACGGAGCTTCCGGTGCGCATCCGGTGGGTGGAGCCTCCGGTGAAACCACTAGAGTCTCCGCTTGCTCCACCACCCCCACTGTGGGGCTGGCCTCCGGTGCTGGCTCCGGTGTGGGCTCCGCCAAAATGATGTTCGGGTGGATAAGAGCGGAGGTCCTAGCATAGCCTCCGGTGACCTCCGGTGGGTGGAGCCTTCGCCAAAACCACCGGAGCCTCCGCCCCACAGGATACAACGCGAAGGAAAAATGGGATGCGCTGCTGCGCGCACATGAAGACCACCGGAGCCTCCGGTGAAACCACCGGAGCATCCGGTGCTGCGGGAACTGCTCAACGACCACATTAGGAAGGGCTATAAAAACCCCTTCCCCTACCTCATAAATGCTAAGCTTTTTTCATTATCTCTCCTAGCCATTAATGAAATCTTCAACCTCCTAGATCTCCCTCTCCAACCACCCAAACACTCCGAAACTTTGTGGAGAGCTAGAGGAGACCTAGATCCGTGATTCCACCAAAGGAATTTCAAATCCATCCACCACATCCTAGTAGATCTAGAATCCTACTTGAGGCCTATAAACCTTAGTAGATCTTGTGCTTGTAGCTTCCACGTTGTTGCAAGAAGCTTCGGATTGCTTGAGAGCCTCCATCCATCTTGTGGAGTGACCTCGAGCTCGTGTAAAGGTTTGGTCAACGCCTTCAAGTCGACCTCATAGTGGAAACGAGAATCTCCCTCACCGGAGAAGCTCAAGGAGAATAAGGTGTGCACAACCGTGCTATTGAGGAGCGCCTAGGTGGCTCCCTACCTCTCCAACGTAGTTACTTCTCTTGAGAAGGCACTACGGGAAACATATCCTTGTCTCCTTGTTTACACTTGTGGTTTACCTTGTTGCCTTTCGTTTTACTTCCATTGTGTATCTTATCTTGTATCACTTAGGTTGCTCACCTAGTTGCACATCTAGAGAATCTTACTTTATCTTGCTTAGCCACAATTAAAAGGAAAAGAAGAAAAATTGGTAGTCAACCTATTCACCCCCCCTCTAGTTGACCATAGTGCACTTTCAATTGGTATCAGAGCCTCGGCTCTTTCTAAGGGCTTAACCGCCTAAGAGTATAATGGTCAATGAAAATGAGCCCGACGGTTCTAGTGCGGAAATCGCCAAAATGACCGACACTATAACTAACCTACAAGAAACGGTTGGAACCCTCCAAACCAAATTGTCCAAGGTTAGCTCTAGTGTTGGCTTGGAGGTTTCTAGCATAAAGAAAATGTTGGAGGATATGATGGGGAAAACCAAGGAGCTCGAGGAACCACCTCTCACCGTCGATGATGTTAGCTCGGATGAAGAGTCCATTCCGGACATCGCCGAAATGGAAGCTAACATTATTTTAGCCAAGGCAAAAGCCGATAATAAGGCTAAGAGCGGTGGGAGCTCCGAAGGCTCAAGTCTCAATCGGCTAACGGTTCGGGGTCTAACTCAAAAGTACCACCACCTCACAATTATGACACTATCCATCCCATTGCCACAATGCCACACATTCTAAATGTTGGACTTCCTCCCATGCTTAACACTAACGAATTCCCTTCTTGGAAGTTCGATATGGAGTCTCATATTTCAGGATCTTGCACCGCCTTGTGGAGAAGTGTTCTCCATGGATTTCATCCCCACGATGCAAGCAACTTGACTCCAAGATAATATGTGGAATTTCAACTCAACAAGACCGCTCTTGTCACTATCCAGAAGGCTCTCCCAAGAGAACATCTTGAACACATCCGCGGTATCAAGACCGCCAAGGAGGCTTGGGATAAACTTGACACTTTGTTTCAAGGCAATGCTAGCATTCAATCCTCCAAGTATGATGTGGCTATGGACAAGTCCGAGAACTTCGTTATGCTTGAAGATGAGAGTCCCAAAGAACTATATAGAAGAGTTGTCACTCTTGGCAACCAATTGAGGGACTTTGGAAAAGAGGAGATCTCCGATGAGTGGATCAAGAGGAAGTTTGTCAAGGCCATAACTCCTTTTGAGAAGAACCTCTCCACGAGCATCCTTACAAGATCGTACTACAACTCCCTCAACTCCATTGGTGTTCTTAGTGAGTTCATAGCTATATCCCTATCTCACAAAAGCGTGGATGATGCTCTCGCTCGCTCAAGAGGAGTTGGAAAGTCTCCCAACCTCGCCTTGAAGTCCAAGGTGGTTGCTCGGATAGAAGAAGTGGATGAGGATGACGAGGATGATGAGGATTATGAAGACACATACAAGGGTGCTCACAAGTGCATTGATCTTTCCATGCATGGCTATTGGAAGAGATGGGAGGCTCACAAGGCCGGTGCTCCTAGACCTTCAAGAAACAATATCTACAAGAAGAAGGGGGAGCGGCCAAGGACATGCTTCAATTGTGGAAGTGCAAATCACTTCGTCAAGGAGTATCCTTTTGAGCCTAGAGAAGAGAATCAAGAGAAGCTTGTTCGCAAGGACAAGAACAAAGCTCCACAAAACAACAATCTCGCGAGAAGAGTCCCAAGGGCTCTATATGTTCAAGAAGGCCCCACATTGGAAACATATTACTCGGGAGATGAAGGAGAAGATGAAGTCGTAGGTGTGGCCCATGTCACCATAGATACGACTTCCTCTTCATCGGTCTCTCTATCCGAATCCCCCAATGAGAAGGCATTAGTCCGGCCTACATGTCTCATGGCAAAAGCCACCGCGGTAATATCTTCCACCTCCAAGTCTATTGCTACTAGCTCTCCCTCATTATTGGATAGTGTTGAAAACATTGTGGATGATGAGGAGACAAAGAATCTTAGCTCTTGGCTATGTAGTCTTGAAGGTGAAACCAAGGAAAAGGTAAAGGCCCCCTTAAGGCAACTTGATGATGCTAACTCTCTCATAGATGAGAAGGAAGAAATCATCACGACCTTGGAGAGCTATGGTGGTGGTCATGAGAATCATGACAATGAGCTTGTAGAAGCTCTTGAGAAAGAAAGATCCTTGAGAGCCTCTCTTGAAGAGAGACTATCTAGTTTAGAAGAGACTTATGCTATTAGTGTTTCCAAACTTAGGAAGGATAATGAAAAATCTCGTGCTTTACTTAAAATCTTCGAAGAAGAAGATTTGAAGCTAGGGATAGCTCATGAGGAACTTGTTGAGCGTCATGGAAAACTAGAAAAGGAGTTCACGTCTCTTAAAGAAATCCATGACAAACTCACCACGTCCCGAAATAAGCTCCTAGCTCAACAATCTAATAAGCAAGTGACTTCCTCCTCTAATAGTATTGTTATCATGCCTACCTCTTGTACTACTACTAACATTGTAGGAAGAGAGAAAATTCTCAATGACGCCATAAGCTCTCAAGGAGACAAGAAGGGAAAGGAAGGACTTGGCTTCGTTGCCAAGTCAAAGAAGAAAACCAAGAATGCCACCTCTCCCTCACGGAATGTTGTCTTTGTGAAAGAGGGAGAGGTGACCAAGGAGAAGGATACCAACGCCGTGGTGGGTGATGATACCTCTAGGGGGAGCATCACTCACAACGACTTTGCCGGAAAATATAACCCCTCTTATGTTCTTATGAAATCTAGAGATGGTCATGTTTATGCTAAATACGTTGGTACTTCTTATGGTGATGATTATCATTGGACTATTTGGGTTCCTAAGACCCTTGTTACTAACAAAAGAGGACCCATTGAAGGATGGGTACCTAAATCAAGAAATTGATCTCTTGTAGGGAAGTGCTTCCGGGTCGGGTAGATGGACGGTGGATAGTGGTGCATCCCAACATATGATCGGAAGCAATGACGCAATGAGCAATATTGAACCTCCATTATCTCATCTCAATTGCATCACTATTGGTGACAATTACGAACTTAAGGTATTGGGACGAGGCAAGGTCGCTATCTCAAATGATGTGTCAATTGAGAATGTTCTCCTTGTTGAGCCTCTTGGTTATAACTTGATGTCCGTTCTCCAACTTGCAAATTGTGGTTTTACCTCTTTCTTTAATAAAGAGAATGTGATTTTCACTTGGGAAACAACTCTTAAATTAGACTTTGTTGGGTTTGTCGAGAACGACATGTATGTAGTGGACTTCTCTAAAGTAGACACGTGTGCCGTGACATGCCTAATGGCTAAAGTTGATGTGGGGTGGCTTTGGCATCGCCGGTTAGCCCACACCAATATGAGAATGTTGCATGACCTTCAAAGTGGCAATCATGTTCTAGGACTAACCAAGGCTAAGTTTGCTAAAGATCGTGTGTGTAGTTCTTGCACCTTTGGAAAGCAACATGGAGAATTCCATCCAACCAAGACTAATATCTCCACCACAAGAATCCTTGAGCTCATTCACTTAGATCTCTTTGGTCCACTATCTTATGATAGTCTTGGAGGAAATAAGTATTGCTTGGTGATCGTGGATGATTATTCAAGATATTTTTGGGTGTATTTCTTCAAGAGGAAGAGTGAGACTCAAAAGAGAGTCATCGAGTTTATCACTCTAGTGGAGCACCAACACAATGCTTCCATATTGGCCATTCGGAGTGATAATGGTACGGAGTTCAAGAACTATACCGTTGAGGGATTTCTTAGTGAAGAGGGCATTTCTCACCAATACTCCTCTCCGTACACCCCTCAACAAAATGGTGTTGCAGAAAGGAAGAATCGAACTTTGATGGATGCGGCTAGGACAATCATTGCGGAGTTCTCTTCTACTTATAACTTTTGGGCCGAAGCCGTCTCCACCGCTCGTCATGCTACCAACCGGTTATATCTACGCAAGATCTTGAACAAGACTCCCTATGAGATTCTCACAGGTAAGAAACCATACATATCTTACTTAAAGGTCTTTGGTTGCAAGTGCTTCATTCACAAGAAAGGTAAACGTTTGTCAAAATTTGAGACCAAATCATATGAGGGTATTTTTGTTGGCTATGCCACAAATGCTCACGCCTATAGAGTCTACAACAAGTCCACCGGACAAGTTGAAGAAGCTATAGACGTGATGTTTGATGAGGATAATGGCTCCCAAGAGGGGCGTATAGATCATGGTGTTGTAGGAGATGCAATTCCTCCCATCGTCATAAGAAGAATGGGGATTGGTGAAATAATTCCCATTGAGGGTTACCGGATGACGGAGGTAGAAGGAATATGCCCCACTCAAGTGGAGCCATTGACTACACCCATTGATACACAAGCTACCCAACAAGATGCACGGAGCCCTCAATCAAATGATCAAGGTCAAGCAAGTGATCAAGGCCAAACTTCTCATCAAAGCCATGATCAAAGTCCCATCATTGTTGAGAGAGCTCAACCTAGTGGTGATCCTTCACCCACTAATGATCAAGGCCGAGATGAAGATGGACATGTCTCCGATGAAGAAGGTGATTCTCAAGCAATATCCAAAGAATCTTTGGAGGAGACACTAGCTCGTAGAGCAAAGAGAAGGATAGATAATCTTGAACGAGCGGGTCACACGGAGGACAAGATACTTGGGCAAGTTCGTGGAAGGGTTGTCACTCGGAAGAAATTGGCGGACTTTAGTAAGGCTCATGCTTTTGTCTCTTTCATTGAACCCAAGAAGGTTTATGAAGCTCTCGAAGATCAAGATTGGGTTGAAGCCATGCATGATGAACTCAATAACTTCGAGTGCAACAAAGTGTGGAAGTTACTGCCAAGGCCCAAGGATTGAAAGAATGTTATTGGCACCAAATGGGTGTTCAAGAACAAGCAAGACAAAGATGGTATTGTCATTCGCAACAAGGCAAGATTCGTGGCTCAAGGGTTTTCTCAAGTCGAAGGTGTTGATTTCGGTGAAACCTTTGCCCCAGTAGATCGTCTTGAATCCATGCGTATCTTACTTGCTTATGCATCTAACCATAATTTTAAGTTGCAACAAATGGATGTTAAAAGTGCTTTCCTAAATGGTCCCATTAGTGAGTTAGTATATGTTAAGAAACCTCCGGGTTTCGAGGATCCCAACCACCCCGATCACGTCTATAAACTCGATAAGGCACTCTATGGACTTAAACAAGCTCCACGTGCGTGGTACGAGCACCTTAAAGCGTTTCTAGTGGATCGTGGGTTTAATCGATCCCACCCTCTTTACTAAGACGGTTGGAGGTGACTTATTCATATGCCAACTATATGTGCATGACATCGTTTTTGGGTCTACTAACACTATGTTCAATGAAGAGTTTTGCAAGCTTATGACCGATAGGTTTGAGATGTCTATGATAGGAGAGTTGGAGTTTTTCCTTGGCTTTGTAGTGAATCAATATCATGAAGGAAACTTCATCAAACAAGCCAAATACACTCAATACATGCTCAAGAGATTCAACATGCATGACACCAAGCCTATGAATACTCTCATGTCCACAACCACTGACTTGAAACCTGACCCCAACGGTAAAGAGGTAGACCAAAAGGTATACCGCTCCATGATTGGCTCTTTGCTCTACCTTTGTGCATCGAGACCGGATATCAACTATAGTGTAGGTAAATGTGCAAGGTTTCAAGCCTCTCCGAGGCAAAGTCATTTGGAAGCGGTGAAACGAATCTTTCAATATTTAGTTCATACCACAAATTTTGGTCTTTGGTATCCCAAGGGTTCAAGTTTTCAGCTCATTGGGTATTCATATGCGGATTATGCGGGAGAGAAGATAGATAGGAAGTCCACTTTTGGGGGTTGCCAATTCCTTGGCCGCTCCTTAGTATGTTGGTCTTCAAAGAAGCAAAACTGCATTGCTCTCTCCACCACCGAGGTCGAGTATATCTCCGCGGAAAGTTGTTGTGCCCAATTGCTTTGGATGAGGAAAACCTTGAAGGATTATGGTATTCATTTTTACAAGGTGCCTCTTCTTTGTGACAATGAGAGTGCTATCAAGATTGCTTACAACCCGTTCTTCACTCCAAGATGAAGCACATTGAGATCCGTCATCATTTCATTCGGGATCATGTTGAGAAGGGTGATATTGATCTCTCATATGTATCCACCAAGGATCAACTTGCCGATATCTTCACGAAGGCCCTTGATGAACCAATATTTCGAGCTTTGAGGAATGAACTAAATGTCATCGATTCTTCCAACTTCACTTGAGACCTTGCATATGTACCTTCATTATATGTGCTATTAGGTTTGGATGTAGGCATGGACATAGGGGGAGCATCACTCAACTCATGAGTGTACACTCCTCTTATTATGCAAAAATCAATTAATCATTGCATATCTAGTCAATTTGTGACTTGTTGTGCTTAATTGTGAGTAGTGCTCTTGGACCCAAGATATATCTTCGCGGTGCCAAAGTACACACTCAAACATGGTGGCTTCGGCCACCAACCTCCTCCTCTCGGAGTTGTTTTTTATGTTTCTTTTTGATTTTTCCCGAATATCCTATTCCCCCTTGACAACTTGTGCGGGTTCGGCTTTCATCTCTTTGCATCTTGCGAACCCCATCGAGTAACGTCTCTCGTACAACAGTTACCATCTTCCAACCCAAGCTTCCTTTGCCCAAAACACCATTCCAATCTTAATGCTCTTGTTTTTCTGTTTTTGGTGCGCGAAAACTTGGTCTGGCGGAGGCTCCGGTGGAACCACCGGAGGCTCCGCTGCTATTGTCCACCGGAGCCCACCGGTACCTCCGCTGGCGCAAATTTGCCCAGTGGATCCGTATCGCGCTAAGCTGCGTGGACAAGGGGCGGAGGCTCCGGTGAAACCACCGGAGGCTCCGCCCGCTGCGATTTCGGGATAAGACCTAGGGCGAGCGGGGGTCAACTAGATCTTAGATCTTATTTTCCCCACTCTCCCTCCTTCTTCCTCCTCCAAAACCGCCGCCTCCCCCCAAGTCTCCGCCGCCGGAAAAGGGAGCTCCACCGCCGGGAGCCCTCCTCCTTGCCTTGGGCCACCCCGGATCTTCTTCCTCCTCTCCTTCCACCATGGATGATGCGGGTATGTTTGCTCTCTCTCTCTCATCTAGTTGATGGATGGGGAAGCACTAGGAGCTCCATGTTCTTCACATCTAGATGCGTGGATTTGGTTTTTGGGAGTAGAAGATCACGAGTACAAACCCTAGAAACCTAGATTGTGAGTATTAGGTTTGAATCACTTTGGTTCTTAGGGTGGATTTGTTCATATTCCCTACCCCTTGGTATTCAACCCTAATACTATTCATATCTTTGTTCTCGGATTCGTGCGTCTCCTAAACTTTAGCATTACCTTTTCTTCATCCTATTCTCGCTATTTCTTCCATAGATGCATCCGGCTCCAAGAGAAAGGGAAAGGGCACTCGCACCAAGTGCATGGGTGGTCGCAAGGCTCCTAGGGTCGATGAAATCAAGGAAAATTTGGACCCATCTCACCCCAAGCGCCAGCCAAGATTCCCGGCTCCCGAGAATACATTGCCTCGCAAGGAAAAGTCAGCTTCCAAGATGTCCGAGGGGGTGTTCTTGCAACAACGTAGCGAGAACCCATATGTTATTGAACGCAACCGTCTAATGCCACAGTTCCGGGGTAAGGACCCTCGATTCCACACCGTCTTTCAGAACCAAATCTATCATGAGATCTTGATGAGGAAGCCCAAGGAGAATGTTGCCCCTCAACATGCTATTAATTTTGGGCATCTGGAGAGGAATCCCAAGTACTTTGGAGAGGCACTTGAGCTTGTTGATGCACTTGGACTTGCTCCCATTATGCAAGTTCAACAATATTATGATGAAGGCTTGGTCTGTGAGTTCTTGGCCACTGTGCATCTCACCAATGAGATAGAGTGTCATCTTATTTGGATGACCAAGGGACAACAGCTGACTATCAAGTGGTCTGAAGTGGGGACCCTTCTTGGTGGATACCCGGATCATGGACCTTTTGTCGGTGGCGAGGAGTTTGAAAGTGGATGGTTCCAGGTTCATGCCCCCAATACTCAATCTCTCTCCAAGGATCAACTCACCCCTCTGTATCACTGGAAGAAATTTGTTGTTGGGTTTGTCAAAGGTCTCTACCCCACTTATGATATTATGCTCCACATCTATAGAGAAAGCATCAACCCAAAGGCGGGGAACATCGATGATATCCAAGGTTTTCTCAAGAATCTCATGCTTCTTACTCATGAGAAGCGGCTTGCCGATTTAACTCAGAAGCTTGATGTGCTTGATTATCTGTGGAATGAGTTGTGGCACATTATTGTCAATAGGAAGAATGCTTGCTTTGGGACCTTTATCATGAAGATCATCTTGCATGTGTGGGCGGACAAGTTCCCGGACAATCCTATTGAGGATGATAATTGGATCCCACACACGGAGAAGCGACTTCTCATCAAGGACCACACCGAGCCCATTGTGCATGCTACCCCTGCTCCTCGCAAAGGCCAGGCCAAACCACATGTCATCGTTGATGAGGAAGAAGAAGAAGAGGCAGCTGGTCCCTCTCGTCCTCCTCCTTTTGACAGTGCCTTCAAGTGGATGGCAAGGGCCCTCAAGAAGGTGTTAAAAGTGAACAAGAAGATTGAGCAGCATCAATGGGAAGTTCACTATGATAAGGAGCTCAAGCACCGCAAGGCAGCACAGGCAGAGCGTCTGCTTCGTCGTGATGGTGGCGAATCTGTGGAGTCCCGGTACTACCTAGCATCACCAACTGGGACAAGTGGCAAGACAAGGATTCTGCTGGGAAGCTCATTGAGTGGTCTCACAAGGAAGAAGGAGAAGAGGTCACCAGCTCTCGCTGCCGCGCCCGCCCTCTGAGCCTGGATAACTCCTCCGAGTGATCTTCGAGACGTTAGCATCGGTCTCCTCCCTCTTTTGGTATCTTGATGCCAAAGGAGGGAGAGATATCTATTAGGAGCGGGCATTTGCATGGGTCTCTCTCAAGCATGCTTTTAGATTTGCATCTTTCTTCTTGCTTGAGAGAGTTGGTGTTGTAATATTTGGAAACTTCGTTTGTTTAACTATTATGTGTTGTGAACCTCGTTATATGCATTGTGAGCTCGTAAACTTACTACCTGAATTCTATCACTTGTTATGTGCTCACTTTTACATATGTGTTTAGATATCAATTGTGTTTAAAATATCTCAACATGAAGGGATCATATCTCTAGGGGGAGCTCCGTCCATGTTTGTGTGTTTTAAATTATGCAAATAGGGATGTTGTCATCAATTACCAAAGAGGGGCAGAATGAAAGATCATCTTCCGTTTTGAATATTTAATGACAACATACCTATTGGAATAATGTTTATTTGTTATATATTAAAATGCCCAGGTTCATCAAAGGTATAACCTCTATGGGTTACAAATTTGTTTGGAATGAAAATAGCTAGAAATAACAAAGCTGGGAAGCTATTTTTGTCTGCAGCGGAGGCTACGGTGAAACCACCGGAACCTCCGCCCCAGTCTTTTTCCAGCACAGCTCAGGAGCGAGCCTCCGGTGCGGGCTGCGGTGTGGGATCTGCCAAAATGTTGTTCGAGAGGAGAAGAGCGGAGGTCAGGACGGAGCTTCCGGTGCGCATCCGGTGGGCGGAGCCTCCGGTCAAACCACCGGAGTCTCCGCTTGCTCCACCACCCCCACTGTGGGGTTGGCCTCTGGTGCTGGCACCGGTGTGGGCTCCGCCAAAATGACGTTCGGGTGGATAAGAGCGGAGGTCCTAGCGGAGCCTCCACCCCACAGGATACAACGCGAAGGAAAAATGGGCTGCGCTGCTGCGCGCACATGAAGACCACCGGATCCTCCGGTGAAACCACCGGAGTCTCCAGTGCTGCAGGAACTTCTCAACAGCCACATTGGGAAGGGCTATAAAAACCCCTTCCCATACCTCATAAATGCTAAGCTTGTTCCATTCACTCTCCTAGCCATTAATGAAAACTTCAACCTCCTATATCTCCCTCTCCAACCACCCAAATACTCCGAAACTTTGTGAAGAGCTAGAGGAGACCTAGATCCGTGATTCCACCAAAGGAATTTCAAATCCATCCACCACATCCTAGTAGATCTAGAATCCTACTTGAGGCCTAGAAATCTTAGTAGATCTTGTGCTTGTAGCTTCCACCATGTTGCAAGAAGTTTCGGATTGCTTGAGAGCCTCCATCCATCTTGTGGAGTGACCTCGAGCTCATGTAAAGGTTTGGTCAACGCCTTCAAGTCGACCTCGTAGTGGAAACGAGAATCTCCCTCACCGAGAAGCTCAAGGAGAATAAGGTGTGCACAACCGTGCTATTGAGGAGCGCCTAGGTGGCTCCCCACCTCTCCAACGTAGACGTACTTATCTTGAGAAGGAACTACGGGAAACATATCCTTGTCTCCTTGTTTACACTTGTGGTTTATCTTGTTGCCTTTCGTTTTACTTCCGTTGCGTATCTTATCTTGTATCACTTAGGTTGCTCACCGATTTGCACATCTAGAGAACCTTACTTTATCTTGCTTAGCCATAATTAAAAGGAAAAGAAGAAAAATTGGTAGTCAACCTATTCACCCCCTCTAGTTGACCATAGTGCACTTTCAGCATTACAATCAAAATCATTCACATTCATTTTGATGATGGGTTCCCAACCATCATCTAACTTCCTAGGGACAGAGGCTTCACGTTTTAATTCTTCTTCTCTATTGCATGGGAGCATTTGTAATATGTTTTATGAAAGCCATATTCATAGTACTAGCATTAGGACTACTAGCAAGTTTTTATAGGAACATAATTACTTCAGATATATTGCAATCATAAAAATTAAGATCATTTTTATCAAAGGTAATGAGACCATTGTCTCCCATATTTCGGAAAAAAAATCAGCACTTTTATCAGAAACTATTTGAGTGGTTTCAGGAAATTTTAAACGTTTAACAGAAGAAGTGGAGGTATTGCCAACACCAATTACTTTACCATTAATAGTAGAAGGTTTACTAGCATGAGAAGATTCAGTATTACTAGTGTTGGTAATAGTGCAAACATTAGTCATATTATTTTTTCTAGCTATTTTATCTTCTCTTTCCCATCTAGCATGCAGTTCAGCTAAGATCCTAACATTGTCATCAATTTTAACTTGAATGGAATTAAAAGTTTTGATTTCTTTAACATCATGAGGCATAAACTTTATTTTAAGAAGATCAACATCAAGACCAAGGCTATCAACTTTAGAAGCAAGAACATCAATTTTGCCAAACTTTTCCTCAACGGATTTATTAAAAGCAGTTCGTGTACTAATAAAATTCTTAAACATGTTTTCAAGATCAGAGGGTACACTTCTATTGTTGTTGTAGAAATTACCATAAGAGTTGGCACCATTATTAGGAGGATATGGCCTATAATTGTTGCTACCAAAATTATTCCTATAAGTATTGTTGTTGAAATTGTTATTTTTAATGAAGTTAACATCAACATGCCCTTCTTGAGCAACCAAAGAGGCTAAAGGAACATTGTTTGGATCAACATAAGTTTTACCATTAACAAGCATATACATAATAGCATCAAGCCTATCACTCAAGGAAGAGGTTTCTTCACACAATTTACCTTCTTACCTGTTGGAGCTCACTCAGTGTGCCATTCAGAATAATTTACCATCGTATCATCAAGAAGCTTTGTTGCTGTCCCTAAAGTCATGGACATAAAGGTTCCTCCAGCAGCTGAATCCAGAAGGTTTCTTGAAGAAAATTCAGACCTGCATAAAAGGTTTGGATGATCATCCAAGTAGTCAGTCCATGAGTGGGACAATTCTTTACTAAAGATTTCATTCTTTCCCAAGCTTGAGCAACATGATCATTATCAAGTTGCTTAAAATTCATAATGCTACTTCTTAGAGATATAATCTTAGCAGGAGGATAATTTTCCAATGAAAGCATCTTTACATTTAGTTCATGAATCAATACTATTTTTAGGCAAAGATATCAATCATTCTTTAGCACTTCCTCTCAAGGAGAAAGGAAACAATTTCAGTTTAATATTTTATCCATCTACATCCTTATATTTTTGAACCTCACAAAGTTCAACAACATTATTAAGATGGGCAGCAGCATCATCAGAACTAACACCAGAAAATTGCTCTCTCATAACAAGATTTAACATGGCAGGCTTAATCTCATAAAAATCAGCAGTAGGAGCAGGTGGAGCAATAGGTGTGCTAATAAAATCATTGTTGTTTGTGCTAATGAAGTCACACAACTTAGCATTCTCAGGAGTACTCATTCTAGCAAGATTAAACACATGAAAAATAACAACTAGAATAAGAACTATTTTGTGTGTATTTATGATATAGAGAAGCAAACAAGACAAAATAAAATAAACTAAGTAAAAAAAACAAAGTAAAGAGATTGGAGGTGACAGACTCCCCTTGCAGAAATCCTCTTCTTCCCCGACAACGGCGCCAGAAAAGCTTGATGGTGCAGGAGTGCACTCGTTGGGAAAGCCCAAGATGAAGGTTATGAAGAGCACAACAACAAGTTTTCCCTCAGAAAAAAAAACAAGGTTGAATCGACCAGTCGGAGAAACAAATCACTTCCTAAGGTTGTTGTCAGCTGATGTTGGCAGGACGCACTACCGGTTCAGCAGCAACGTGGAATGTACACAACACAATCAAGTTACTTTGCCCCAACAAAGTAGTGAGGTTGTCAATCTCACTGGTTTTGCTGAAAACAAAGGATTAGACGTATAGTGTGGAAAATAGTACTTGTTTGCTTTAGATGAAAGAGAACAATAATAGTAGTAAAACAGTGGTTGTATTATCAGTATAAAGAAATGGACCGGGGTCCATAGTTCACTAGTGGTGTCTCTCCAAAACAGATAGATAACATGCTGGGTAAACAAATTACATATAGGCAATTGAGAGATATAAAGGCGACATCGTAGTGCATATGCATGACATGATGATTACCATGTGATTCATGCGGGCATTACAATAAGATACACAACCCGTTATACAACTGCATCTATGACTAATAATCCACCCTCAGAGTGTCATCCGAGCAAACCTTCGGTATTAAGTTGCAAGCAACAGATAATTGCATTACAATAAGATGATCTTGATCATGTTAGGCAGCTCACAAGATCTAAACATGAGGCATAAAGGGGAGAGAACAACCATCTAGCTACTGCTATGGACCTGTAGTCCAAGTATAAACTAATCACGCATCACTCCGGAGGTAGGCATGGTGATGAAGAGCCCTCCGGTGATGATTTCCACCTCACGGCATGGTGCCGGGGAGAGCTTTAGAACCCTCCCGAACTAGCGTTGACGATGGCGGTGGCTACGAAACTTTTGGTGGAAAAAGGCTCTGGTATTTAGGGTTAACCCGTGGAGGAGCTTAAATAGGCGAGAAGACAACGTCGGTTGGTGGCCAAGGGGCCACACCACCTGGTGGCGCGGCCAAGGGGGGGCGCCACCCTATGGTGTGGGGCCCCTGAGACCCCCCTCCTCCGGAGCTCCTACGGACTCCATGGACGTGACAAACTTCTAAGACCCTTGGATTATTTTTCGTCCAATTCCGAGAATATATTCAGAACAACTTTTCTGAAACCAAAAATAGTAGAAAACAGGAACTGGCTCTGTGGCATCTTGTCAATAGGATAGTCCTAGGAAATCCATAAAAATGACATAAAGTGTATAGGAGACATGTAGCATATGGCATGAAAACAACATGGAACATCAGAAATTATAGATACGTTTGAGACGTATCAACAGACTAGCTGACAAGTTGCCTACCTAGAAAGCATCTATGATGCCTAAGGCGGGTCGACTTGCGCTTGTCCGATCGGTGCTTGCAGCATTCCCGTTGCACCAACTGGTTGTCTTGAGCCTCAACAAGAAGGTTCTCAAACAGGTGAATACGATCCTGCGCGGATTCCTATGGGCGGTAGGTTGGATGCCAACGACGGACACTGCACGTTAACGTGTCTAGGGTTTGCCGCCTGTAGCGTGTGGGTGGCCTAGGTATTCCGGACCAAGCCCGCACTTCCATCAGCTTGAGGGTGCTATAGCTATGAATGATGTGCACCGACCCCTTGCGACCCTGGCGAGGGCTTGACATGCAGTTCTCCATAGAGGAGAAGGAGATCTTTGACGCCTACGCGTACATGATTGTTGGAGATGGCGCCTCAGAGCTATTCTGGGTGGACAGATGGATTGACGGGAGACCGATTAGGGAGATAGCGCCGGACCTTTTTGCGCTTATCCCTAAGCGCCATCAGAAGCCCCGCACGGTACAACAGGCACTTGCTGGGCGCACCTGGATCACGGACATCACTGGTACCTTCAGCCTGGTCGCTCTTTGGCAGTACGTCCAGCTTTGGACTAGGCTCCACGACTACCAGCTTCGGGTGGTGATGACCCACAAGTATAGGGGATCGCAACAGTCTTCGAGGGAAGTAAAGCCCAAATTTATTGATTCGACACAAGGGGAGCCAAAGAATATTTATAAGCCTTAACAACCGAGTTGTCAATTCAGCTGCACCTGAAAGTAGACTTGCTCGCAACAATTTATCAGTGGTAACAGTTTTATAGCAGCAGTAGTAATAAAATAATATCAGGAGTAAAATAATAACAGTAGTAGCAATTGCGGGAAACAGCAGGATGAAAGTACAATAGGCAAAGGGAATGGATGCACGGGTGTTGCATGGATAAGATAGATCATGTAATAATCTAAACATGGGGATTTCATATTGTCGGGGGGTTACACCCGAGTAGGGGTAAGGCAAGTGATAAAGGCAAGATCAAAGGAGAGGTTTGGCTGAGTAGTTGGCTACCCGGTACACGCTACCCGGTCGACTGCTATTCGGCCATACACGCTGATGGCCAGGAGAAAGAATCAAGGAAGTTATTATCCTCCGAGTAGAGGAAGTGGTCCGAGTAGAGGGAGTGGTTTCCTACTCGGGCCAGAAGTCAAAGGAGCCGTTCTGACACAGGATCCCGCGTATCCTTGGTCTGTACTGGTGCACTGTTCATCTGCAGAGCGCGTGCTTATCCGCGCCAGGGTGTCAGCAGGGCGGTGCAGGTTAGGGGGCCCACCCTGTGTCCGTGACAGTGATAACAGATCGTCATCTTGGTTTTGCACAACGACTTTCCACACAAGACAAACTAGGAAGCCAAAGCTGTCAGCGAGAAGCTGGAAGTGTGCAGTGTGCACACTATGTCGACATCTGTTTGTACTTTTCCCTCTTGGATGTATCCGGCTGAGCACCAGTATATAAGGTGCCCTGCCTCCTCCTGTGTGAGGGTCGCGGCTTTGGAGAGAACACCTAGCTTACACGTTACATAGAGAGAAGAGTGGCTACTCGGCTGTAGGACAAACTTGTACTGTGGCTACTCGGTGACACACAAATACAAAGAGAGAAAGGCAGGAGTAGGGGTTTTACCTCCACACGAGGGCCCTGAACCTGGGTAGATCTTGTTGTTTGCAGTGCTTGAGTCACCCCACACGCGGCTACTCGCTGCATGATCCCTCCCCGAGCACCTCCAGCGTCCATCGACCCCAAACAATTAGCCATCCTATGGCATCTGCCGTGATACCACCACGACAGTTGGCGCCCACCGTGGGGCAACCAGCGGCGCTGGCTGGAGTTCACGATCGGACGAGATCCTTTTCTGCTACTGGGGAGCGCGTGGTCTGTGGCCTTGTCCACATATTCGGCTCCTTCGACTTTGTCATCGACAACGCCGGCGATTTCGGCGGCATGGCCATGCCAGAGGGCGGCACGGTGCTCTCCTTCGGCTCGCACGTCGTCTACGTCGCCACCACCATCGTCCTCGAGTGCCCCGAGCAGGTGCACGTCGCGGAAGATCCCCCTGCTGTCATCGCTGCACGCGAAAAGCCAACTGGCTGTTCTGCGGACAGCGTGGAAGTGCTGATGACCGGCCCGGCTATCGCTGCCGGGAAGGGCGCAGCTGCATCCGCGGCAGTCGTTGAGGAACTCGCTGGCCGAAGCGAGCTCCCGAGAACGCACAAGCCCTACGAGCTGCCCCAGAACCTCCCGGGCTACATCCCTCCTTCCACGACATCGACGATACCGGCATCCGCCGTGCGAGTAGGCATGCCGCCTCCCACCGAGCTCGAGCTTATGGCCATGAGAGCGCAGTTCGACCAGCAGCGCCAGGCGCTGCTCGCCGAGCAGCTGGAGTTGGAAAAGGTTAGGCTCGAGCTTAACCTGGACCAAAACGAGTACAACAGAGCTCACGGCTTTACGCCCGTAGTTAGGAGGCCTGCCAAGGCAGGCGCTACGCGCCGCAACCTAGGCACCGAGATGGCAGCAGTTGGTGAAACTGCTGGGCAAGCTGATAGCCAAAACACCGCCACCACCAGACCTAAATACAGCACCCCCGCCAAAACCCTTAGAGCTGCTGAGGCTGTAGCTACTGAGTTGCCGCATCTCGCTGGCGACGCGCGCGTTAGGCAGCAGGAGAGGCTCAATGAGCTAGTGCTAGAGGCTGCTAGGCAGAACGAGGAGTTCCGGAAAGCCAATCCGGGTGCTGGAGCTTCTCAGGTGGTGCATTCGCATGCGGCCAGATCTAACGATCAGGCCTCATCACCGCATCCCAGCCGTGAGAGGGACCGGAGTGGGCACTCTGGCAGAGACAAGCAGATGCAGGTGTACGACCCAGCTGTCGCCGCGACAGTCCGGTCAAAAACACAACACTGCAGGAGCAGGCTATCAAGCCCATAAAGCTCATAGCCAGGCGCGAAATGGAGATCTCCCAGACCCTTCTCAGCATCAGGTTGCTCAGCCTACTCGGCAGAGACCGCAGCCACGTGCGATCGCGCCAGCCGCCAACCCGGTGGAGCAACCTGCAGTCGTGCAGGTGGACAGATATGATGATGGCTACTCGGCCATGGGGTTGGCTAGCTATGATATCATGGATCGCGTGGGTGAGCGTGTGCTGGAGCCTAGTGATGCCAGACACAAGCTGGACCGGATTAACCTATCCGCGCAACTCGAGAGCAAGGGGCCGCCTGGCCCAGAATGCTTTGGCCCACGCATCATGACAGAGCCATCTGTGAAGCAGTTCTAGCTCGCTAGGGGGACCAAGTGCTACAACGGCAGCACCAAGCCGGAAGATTGGCTTAATGACTATGTCACAGCCGTGCACATTGCAGGCGGCAACCGGAGATGGGCCGTGCGGTACATCCCGCAGATGCTTGAAGGACCAGCAAGAACTTGGCTCAACAACCTGCCCAAGCACAGCATCAACTGCTGGCTTGACTTCGCGGAGGCCTTTGTCAGCAACTTCACCGGCACCTACCAGAGGCCGAATAGGCCGCAGCAGCTATCCGCTTGCAGGCAGCGGGAAGAGGAGACGGACCGAGAGTATCTTACTCGGTGGAGTACTCTGAGGAACACCTGTGAAGGTGTGAACGAGGCCCAGGCCATCACTTGGTTTGTACAGGGCTGCAGGCATGGCAGCATGTTGTGGCAAAGGCTGCAGAGAGAGATGCCGAGTACTCTCGCTGAGACCATCCGGATTGCGGATCAGTACGCACTCGGTGACCCAACTCAGCCTCTTCTTGATGCTGCTGAGCCGAGAAGGAACTACAACAACAACAAGCGCAATGAGTTCCACAACAAGCGCAGAGGTGACCAGATTGATACTCGGTACGATCCTGAGGAGGTGAATGCTGTGGCTACCAGAGCTGGGAGTAGCCAGAGGCCAAAAACTGCTGGAGCCCAGTACGGGCAGAACCAGAATCAGGGCCAAGGCATCAAGAAGTCGTACAACGCTCCCCAGCAGGGTAGCGGCAACTCGGGTCCTGTTCAGAACTTTGTCTTCAAGGACATGAAGGATGGCCCATGCAGCTTCCATACTCGGCATCCCGCTAGACCCGCCAACCACACTACTCGGCAGTGCAGTTGGTGGGAAGAGATCAAGAATGAGGGCCTGCCTCCTCCTCCTCCTCTGCCAGCTGCGAATGCCATTGTGCAGCCTGCTCGTGCACCCGCTGCACGGCCTCCAGCATTCCCGAGAAGAGAGAATGTGAACCAGGTGGCTTTAGGAGCCAACCGCTACTTCAACAACGATGGCTACCGCCACAACAACAACAGAGGTAACAACAAAAATGGTAACAACGGCGATGGAGTACGCAACCAGTACCAGGAGCATCATGAGAGCTACATGATCTTCACCTCTGAGCCCGTCGACAAGCAGTCTCAGCACAGGCGTTCCATGGAAGTCAATGCTGTGATCCCTGCTGTTCCTCACTACCTGCACTGGTGCAACCAAGAGATCACGTGGTCCAGAGAGGATCATCCTAAGGTGATGCCCAACCCGGGTAGCTACGCCTTGGTGGTGGATCCCACCTTCTTGGGTACTCAGAAGAACGTGAGGTTCAGCAAGGTACTGATCGACAGCGGCAGCAGCATCAACATTGTGTACAGAGACACGCTTGCGAAGCTCGGTATGACCGAGAACATGCTGCTACCCAGCAAGACCACTTTCCACGGCATTGTGCCGGGAGTTTCTTGTTCTCCAATTGGCCGAGTGTGGATAGACGTTCTATTCGGCACCAGGGAGAACTGTCGCACAGAGAGCCTGCAGTTCGAGGTAGTTGATCACCAGAGCCCCTATCACGCCCTACTCGGCAGGCCTGCTCTGAGCAAGTTCATGGCCTCTACTCATGCTGCATATTTGAAGATGAAGATCCCTGGTCCCAATGGCGTGATCACCATCTCTGGTGATTACAAGAAGTCTATGGAGTGTGCCTCTGCTGGTTCTCAGTTGGCGGAGTCTATGGTGATTGCTGCCGAAAAGAAGAAGATGTACGAGGTGGTGGCTATGGCGCAAGCAGCGCAAGGTGGTGCGCCAGGCATGCCGGGTTCCCAGTACGGGACGGCATTCCAGGCATCCCAAGAGACGAAGAAGATCCAGGTTGACCCTGAGTTCCCCGACCGTGTTGCCATCATTGGCTCAGGGTTGGGGGAGAAATAGGAAAGCGAGCTCTTCCACTTCCTCCGCGAGAATCGGGACGCGTTCGCCTGGTCCAATGAGGATCTACCAGGTGTCCCGAGGGAGTTGGTTGAGCACTCTCTACATGTGCGTCCTGACGCCAAACCAGTGAAGCAGGCTATGCGCTGCTTCGGAGATGAGAGAAGGAAGGCTATCGGTGATCAGATCACCAAGCTGCTGATAAGCAATTTCATCATGGAGGTGTTGCATCCGTATTGGCTAGCCAACCCGGTCATGGTTGAGAAGAAGAAGGAGGACCCCAAGGCCGCTACCGCATGGCGCATGTGCGTCGACTACACCGACTTGAACAAGGCCTGCCCCAAGGATCCCTTTCCGCTACCCCGCATCGATCAGGTGATCGATTCCACTGCTGGTTGTGAGCTTTTGTCTTTCATAGATGCCTACTCTGGTTTTCATCAGATAGCTCTCAACCCTGCTGATCAAATAAAGACTGCTTTCATTACCCCGTACGGGGCTTATTGCTATCATGTCATGTGCTTTGGGTTGCGGAATGCGGGTGCTACTTATCAGAGATGCATGCAGAAATGCTTGCATGATCAACTTGGCAAGAATGTGCAGGTGTACGTAGATGACATTGTCATCAAAACGAATAAAACACATACTCTGCTTAGTGACCTTGAGGAAACTTTTGCTAACTTGCGCAAGTATAAGATGAAGTTGAACCCGAGTAAATGCACCTTTGGCTTTCCGGCTGGCAAGCTACTCGGCTTCTTGGTATCCAGTCGGGGCATTGAGGCCAATCCTTCAAAGATAAAAGCTATTGAGAGCATGTCTTTGCCGAGATCCCTGAAGGATGTGCAAAAATTCACTGGTTGCTTGGCATCTCTGAGTCGTTTCTTGGGCAGAATGGGCGAGAAGGCTCTGCCTCTGTATCAGTTGATGAAGAAAAGCGACAAGTTCGTCTGGACACCGCAAGCTGATGTGGCATTCAATAAGCTGAAGGCGATGCTGGGTAGCACTCCCATCTTGGCTAGCCCGCTACCCAAGGAGCCAATGCTGCTATATATTGCCGCTACCAACCGGGTAGTCAGCGTGGTGATTGTGGTGGAGCGAGAAGAGGAAGGGAAAAGTGTGCAGCGGCTAGTGTATTATCTCAGTGAGGTGTTGTCCAGCTCCAAACAGAACTACTCGCACTACCAGAAGATGACTTACGGCGTGTACCTGGGCGCCAAGAAGCTAAAGCACTATTTCCAAGAACATCCCATCACCGTGGTGAGTTGAGCTCCCATCTCGGATATCATGGGAAACAAGAAAGCAAGTGGCAGAGTAGCCAAGTGGGCAATCGAGCTGGCCACGTACGCTCCCGCGTATGCGAGAAGAGAAGCCATCAAGTCTCAGATTCTGGCGGAATTTCTTGTGGATTGGGCTGAGGTGCATTATGAGCCTCCTTCTCCCGTAACCAATTACTGGAAGATGCATTTTGATGGCTCCAAAGTGAAGGAAGGCCTTGGAGCTGGCGTAGTGCTTACATCACCCAAGCGAGATCAACTCAAATATGTGCTGCAAATCCACTTCAAGGCGTCCAACAATGTTGCAGAGTATGAGGCCGTGGTGCATGGTTTGCGGGTAGCCAAGGAAGTTGGTGTGCAGCGCATCATATGCTATGGCGACTCGGATCTGGTTGTGCAGCAAGTTTCTGGTACTTGGGATGCTCTGGATGCCAACATGGCGTCATACCGCTTCCTGGTCCAAACCATGACGGGATTCTTTGAAGGCTACGAGTTCCAACACATCCACCGAGTAGAGAACGAGGCAGCTGATGAGCTGTCCAAGTTGGGGTCTTCTCGGCAGTACATCCCGGATGGGATTGCCTTGGAGCATTTGAGAAAACCATCCATCAAGCCATCCCCCAACTCGGAGTCCATTTTCGTTCCTTCTCTGCCTAATGAAGAAGCTATTCCAATGGAGATTGACTGGGAAGGTGCAAAAGAGGACCCGGGGACTGCAGTCTCCATCCCGGGGACTGGCGCCTGCAACCCGAGGACTGCCCCTCCTTACTCGGGGACTGCCCCTCTCAACTCAGGGACTGTCGCGTTCATTGAGGAAGTCCTTGCAAACCGTTCGGGGCTGCAGAGAATCAACCCCAACTCAGAAAAAGACGCAGTGGTGGCTGTTCCGATGGAAGTGGACGAACCAGTGTTTCCCGCACGGGAAACACCGAGTTGGGCTACCTTTCTAAAGGACGGTACCCTGCCAGATGATGAGGTTACCGCAAGGAAAATTCAGAGAAGATCCAAGGGCTACACCATTTTCAGAGAAGCGCTGCATAAGAGAAGTCCCACTGGCATGTTGAAACGCTGTGTGGAACCGGAAGAAGGAGAAGAAATTCTGGTGGAGATACATCAAGGAGAATGCGGGCATCACGCCTCTTCTCGAGCTCTAGTCAAGAAGGCTTTTCGGCATGGCTTCTTCTGGCTCACTGCTTTGAAGCAAGCTGAAGATATTGTGAGGAAGTGCAACGGCTGCCAGAGATTCGCAAGTAAGATCCACATGCCTGCTTCCGAGTTGAAAACCATTCCCATTACTTGGCCATTTGCTGTTTGGTGTCTGGATATGGTTGGTCCCTTCAAGCCGGCTAGAGGCAACATGACTCACATCTTGGTCATGGTTGATAAGTTCACCAAGTGGATTGAAGTGAAGCCTATTCGGAAATGTGATGGAGCAACTGCTGTGAGTTTCCTGAAAGATGTGATCCTGAGATACGGCTACCCGCATAGCATCATCACGAATAACGACACGAATTTTGCTGAGGGTGCCATGGTGAGATTCTGCAAAGATAAGCACATCCGACTAGATGTCGCGTCTGTCACGCATCCCGCCTCCAATGGGCAGGTGGAAAGAGCAAATGGCATGGTGCTTTCAGGCATAAAGCCAAGGCTGATTGAGCCGCTGCTGAAAACACCGGGGTGTTGGTTAGACGAGTTGCCAGCGGTGTTGTGGAGTCTAAGGACTACCCCTAACCGGTCAACCGGCTACACACCATTCTTCTTGGTTTATGGGGCTGAGGCCGTGTTGCCAATTGACCTAGAGCATGACTCCCCCCGAGTAACCGTCTACACTGAGGCGGAGGCGAGAGAAGCTCGAGAAGATGACGTTGACCTGCTAGAAGAAGCAAGAGAGCTTACTCTGTCATGATCAGCTGTTTACCAGCAAAACTTGAGGCGTTATCACAGTCGGATAGTAAACCCAAGGGTTTTCCGAGAGGGAGACATGGTGCTTAGGCTCGTGCAGCGCACAGCCGGGATGCACAAGCTATCTCCTCCATAGGAAGGGCCATTCATTGTGAGCAAGGCTCTACACAATGATGCCTATTATCTTGTGGACGCACAGCCATCACAGAAGAACAGGCCGGATAAAGCTGGAGAGGAATCTAAGCGCCCCTGGAATGTAGCTCTACTCCGTCGCTTTCATTCGTGAGCAAAAATGTGTATGTACCCTCTTATCTGAGTTAAACCCCTACTCTGCAATCTGAAATTGAACTCGGGGACTGCCCTCGTCCAAACTGTTCCTTGTGTTTACTATGCTTTACTTTGTCTATTCGGTTGAAACACTTAGAATTTCAAAAGCATACAAAGTAGTGTGTTTAAACTCATCGGACACTCTGCGACTCTGCTGCTGTCCGCAACCCGGCTTCCTGGCAAGCCAGAGAACAAGCCAAAGAGTCAATAAACACATGAAAAATTGCAAAGGAAAGGAAGCGTGTGGCAACCGAGTAGAGTGTTTTTTGCTGTTTTTTCTTACCGGCTAAGTGGTGAGTAGCGTTACTATGAATGTTTCTAAGTGGCTAAGTATTTGAAACTCCAACTTTAAACTCTTGTGACTCGACTACCAAAAAAGCAACAAGTTACAGGTAAGAGCTGAGATAAAAATGAAGAGCGGATAAAAAATGCAACTCGGGGACTTGCATGATAACGCAACCCGACATCGAGCCAGAATTGCTCAAATACTAAGTACAAAACATCAAACTGGAATAAAAACTGAGTATCAACAGAAAAGATAATTGTTTGATACATATGCACCCGGCATCCCGGGGATTTGATAAAAGTTTTGGAGCATAAGTGTTTTCAGGAGGTAACTAATTGGAAGTAGCAGTGTTCTCCAAGTTGGCGTTAGCAGCATCAGCTTCAGTGTTGGCAGCAGCTTGCTCAGAGGTGGCAGTGGCCACCGAGATGGGGTCGGTAGCTGAAGTAGAGGCAGTGGACTGCGTGCGGAGTAGCGTCGCATCGTCAAGGGCCGCGCTAGAAGACGAGCCCATCTCGGGAGCCGCATCCTGGCTCACAATCTCGGCAGTGATGGTGGTGTCTTGGTTTTCAGCATCCGGCTCCTCGTCGCTATCCGCAGCAGCTTTGCCCTTCCCCTTCCCGGATCCATCCTTGGCACCAGTGTTTTTGAAGCAACTCAAGTCATCCGACTCGGTGTCCTCGTCCTCGTCTTCATCTTCATCTTCATCCTCGCCTTCCACCTCGGTGTCAGGCTCGGTGGGGCCGTCGATGAAGAGGGCGGTGTCCGTGTAGGAGGCAATCTCGTACGCAACTACCTGGCGGCGAGTCACGCAGTCAGGATCGTCCTGCCACTTCGAGTTCTAGCGCACCTCAAGGATGGTATCGAGGTTCAGGTTCTCGTACCAGCTGCAGATGAAGAGAAGCAGCAGATCAGCGCCTGCCTGAGCTGCGGACGCACGCCATTTCTTCAACTCGTCCTTGACACCATTGAGCTTCTCGGAAAGCGCGCGGATGGTCTCTGGCGCAGGGTCTTGAGGCCAGAATAGAGCGTGAAGCTTGAAGGCTGTGGACACCAAGTTGGTGCCCAAGCCCCTAAGATGGTGGAGTTGTGACTGCATGCTCATGAGATTGTCCTCAATTGTAGACTTGGTGTCCGTGGGCAGTCCTTTCTCAGCTCGAATCTTTTGCGCCTTAGCCAGGGCAGGTGTGCAAGCCGAGCAGAGGTCAGGGAAGATTTCTGAGAATGCTATCAGAAAGGATTAGAAACGGAGGCAGAGAAGAGATGCAAATCAAGCCAAACAGAAGAAGAAGGAAACAGACAAGTGCAGAGAAGCGCGAGCTTACTGTTAAGTTCCCAGAGTAGCACTTCCAGCTTTTTCCTCCAGGACTCCTCATCGGCAATATGCCTCTCCTCGACTTGGCGAGCAGTGCCAAGCTGGAGCATGAGATCCGCATTGCTTTTCTTTAGCACCTCGTTTTCCAACTTGAGGGCCCTCTCCTTGGCCTTGGCTGGTGCCTTGATTTTGTCCTTCTCGGCGGCTTGGTCTATGGCGTCCTGAAGGGTAGTCCTCAATTGGACTTGCAACTGTTCCAACTCGGTGTCGCGTTTGTCCTTGAGCTCTGCTTCTTGGCTCTCCAGTTGCTGCTTCACCTCGGCGGGCTTCAGGCAATCAAGATGCTCCTCACGGAACTTCTTGTACTCTTCTGCGGAAAGAAACAGCACGGTGAGTAGGGTAACCAAGAAAAAGGAGAGAAACAAACACAGAAGAATCAACAACTCACCTTCCAGCTCCTTGATCTTGCTCTTGGCGGAGGCAGTGAAGACGTGGCAGTGCTGGTGCTGCTCCTGCAGTTCTTTGAGTTTGCCTGCAGAGTAAACAGAGTTAGAGCAAAGAGCAAATCCGGCGTAAACACAAAACGCACTAACCGAATAGCTAAAGGCTTACCTTCCATTGCAGAGAGTTGAAGGGCACGATCCACTGCCGCCTGATCCGTCTCAGTGTCAGTCTTGCGCTCCTTATCCAGGGCCTCAATGCGCCTCCTTGCGATGCTATGATTCCAGAGCAGCCGCCGGAACAGATTTGTCCTCTTCATGAGGCTATTCTGTGAAAAAGAAAGAAAAGGAGTTAGATAGTTTTTTGAAGATTTGGCCCGAGAAGACGACAACTCGGTTGAGTACTCGTCTACTCGGCCCGAATCTCGGGGACTGGGTAATGGATAAGGACAAAAAGAAGACTAGAAGAGAAGAAAAGTTGCAACTCGGAACAAGCAAATGAAACTTACAGCGTATGTCTGTTCGAGATCTTCGGCGGCCTTGCGGTGAACGAATAGCTTCGCGGCCAGTGTGCTTGTAGTGGAGGAGATGGTCATGGGATTGTAGCCCATGTCAGCTTTGTTCCAGTCAATGCGCCAGTGGTCCAGTGGGCCCACGGTCATGCCATCCCAAGTTTTGTTGCCATGGACGGCGCTTTCCCACACCTGGTCGATGAAGCCTACTCGGTCAATAATCTGCTCGAGCCCCTCGGATTGCATCTCAGTCTCCTGGACCTCGCGTGAGTAGATCGAAAGGGCTTTCTTCTTATCCGGCAACGTGGAATCTACCGCTTTGGCCTGGGCGCCCTTCGTAAGGGCGACCCGCTGCTCGGTCTTGCTCAACTTGATACCATGCTGCTTGGCCATCTGCAACATGTAAGGCAGGAAGCTGGGTTGCGGCTGTTGAGCGCTCGATCCCTCGCCTGCGCCAGCGGAACTGCCAGAGGCGCCAATCATAAGATGCGCGCTCTGCGCAACAGCCTTCCCGGTTGATTTCGGCGGCGGCATCATAGCAGCATCCTGCGCAGCGTTGTTGTAACATCCCAAGTATGAACAATAAGCCTTTAGAATGTTTGCTCTCTGTTATTTTATGTTTTGCATCATGGCATCATGTTGATTGCAATTGTTTTGTTTGTTTTCCTTTTGTTTTCCTCTGTTTTCATTTGTTTTCCAACTGTTTTCATTTGTTTTCCTTTGTTTTCTATTTGAATTTCAAACCAAATTTTAAACCTTTTGTTTCATCCTTGTGATGTTACAATTTCCAAAATGTTATTTCAAATAAAAACAACCAATTGTTCTCATTTTATTCCATATTGATCAACTAATAAAATGGTGCTTTTATTTCAATTAATTAATTCCAAATTGGTTTCAAATTCAAAGTAATCATCAACAGCACCTAATTTGAACATTTTGAAATTACCAAACAAATCAACCATTTGTTCTATTTTTAATCAATAGGGTTCACCCTATTAAAATCCTTGTTTTCAATATTAATCAATTAATTTCCAAATTGCTTTCAAATGCACATCAAAAACCTTCAAACAGCACACCAATTGAAATCATAAAAATAACCAAAACATTGTTGTGCTCTTTGTTTCCAATTAAATTCTTTTGATCACCCTATTTTTAAGAATATTGTTCAATAACCATTTAATAAAAAAATTCAATCAAACACAATCCAAATTCAAACAGCACCTAAAATTAAAATGTTGTTGAATTCCAAACTTGGCTTTGGGTTGTGTTTGACCTAAATATGCTACCCAATTTTTTTATGGAATTTTTGCAAACTCCAAAGTCATCTATTCCTTCCAATTCTTTGCTGCAAAAAAAAATAAAACATAGCAAAAAGAATAAAAGTTAGAGGGAGAGAGAGAGCAACCAGCAGGCCCAAATATTTCCCCCCAGGCCTTTTCCTTCTGGCCCAGTGCCTTTTTCTTCCTCCTCCCTCTGTACGACTCCATCTCCTCCACCCGATCACCCCCTCCTCCAACGTATGCCATGCCGTACGAGCTCTCCCCCCCATAAGACCACCTCCTCCCCCTCTGCCTAACCTAGACCCTCTCCTTCTCCCTCCTCCCTCATCCTCGAGCGCCGCCATCCCTTCCTCTCTCTGCCCCTGCTCCCTCCCGCTGCTTTCTGAACCCACCGAACCCTCCTCGCCACCACACTTCCTCACCATAGCCCGACGACCACGATCACCTCGGGGACCTTCTGTCCCCGGGAATGGAACCGGCATCCTCCCAGCTCCAAGTTCGCTGAAGGCGTCATCGGCCGTGGCTGCCCGGAGCGCCGCCGTCGTCGCCTCAAACCGCCGCCCGACGTCCTCTGCTCCCTGCTGCATCGCCCCTGCTGCTTCCTGCGCCAACCTCCTGTCCGCCCGCTCGAGGTGATGCCCTCCCGCTCCCCTTCCTCCTCTCGCCTTCCCTCCTCCTCCCTTGGCCGCAACAGCCCCTCGCAGCAGCCCCCTCCGGCGAGCAGCCCTTGCTGCCGTCGACCTTGAACTCGCTGTCGAGTTACAGTAGGAGCGAACAGGTTCAGTTAATTTCAGATTTACGCGCGTCCACCACCTTATCCACCCCCGAGCCCCTTCTCTGTCACAAACACAAGCCAGCCCCACTGGTTAGCTCCTTGTGCACGCACTAGAGGTGCTGGGTTCGATCCCCAGGCCCCCCTTTTATTTTCTGCTGTTTTTTTTTCTTTTCTGCTCGAAATTCAGAAAAGCAGATCTGAAACATTACTTGTAAAATCCATTAAAAATTGAATCTTGCTCCAAATTGAATGATTCAAGTTTCTGTGGATTCAAATTTTTGTGCGCTTTCTACTAGTAACAAAATTGCAACATGTTTCTGTAATACTTTTTGCCCTAAATAATTAATTACTGAAAATGCCATAAAAAGTGGAAACTTTGGAATTTCATAACTTGAGTTTGGCTCATCCAATTTAAGCAAATTTGGACTCTAAAAATTTGTCTTAACAAACTCTACACATTGGTATTTTATTTGGGCACAATGGAATTAATTTTGAACATGTTTTCCTCTGTTTACTAAAAAGGGCAGAATAAAACTATTTATGGAAAATAGCTTAATAACTTCAATAATAACCCAAAAATTATGTTTGATAGCCCTAAATGTTCAATGAAACATTTGCTACATGTTTTAAACCTTTTCAATGCAATTTGTCACTGTTTTGAATATTTTAAATTGGTGCAATATTTGAATTCTTGTTTAAATCACTTAATTTTGCAAAAATCATAACTTGGTCATAAAAATTCCAAATTCCACAAACTAAATATGTTTTCCAATCAACTTTTCATGTACTTTCCAAATATAAATTTTGTTTGCTGTTTTGAATAATTTAAATTGCTGAAAACAACTGTTTCTTAATTATTGCATTTAAAATTGCCAAAATAATAACTTGCTCATTTTAAATCCAATTTCCACAAATAAAATATGTTTTCCATGCTAAATTAAACCACCTTTTCAAATATAAACTTTGTTTTCTGTTTTGAATAATTACAATTGGTTAAATAATTTAAACCTTGTTTAATTCATTTAAAATTGGTAATTTCATAACTTGATCAAAACAAATTCTTTTGGGACATATAAAATATGTTTTCCAACCCTAAAAGTATAAACTTTTCAAATATGAATTTGGTTTAATGCTTTGAACAAATAAAAATTCAAATAAGTTCATGTTTGAATTAAATTCATTTAATCCTTGCTTAAACTTGTTTAATTCATAAATAATTTATTTGAAATCCTTTTTCAACAAGTGAAACATGCAATCCACCTAAAATTGTGTGTTCTTATCAAATATAAACTTTTTTATCTATTTTGAACAATTAAAATTAGTGAAACAACAAATGCTTGTGTGGCACCTTTAAGAAACCAAAATTTCTTAACTTAATAAATGAATTTCCAAACTTGTTAAACCTTATTTCAAATTGTTTCTATTGTTGTTATTTTGCTGTTTTCCTCATCCATGCATCATGCTAATTCACTTCCACATGATGATTAGTTGTAAAACAATTAATTCAACCATAATTCATGGGCTTTTCATATGCAACTCAGTTGCATGTGGGTCCATTTAATCATGTTGTTACCACATCAACTAGTTTATTTTGATGCATCAAATAAATGGTCATGCATCATCCCATGTTTGTGCACTATACCATGTTATTGATTGTTTATCTTTCTGTATTGCTTGTTTGCTTCTTCTCGGATAAACAACGACGTTGAGACCGACGATACTTACGACACCCCCTCTAAGGAGTTAGCTCAGTACCATGCTACTGGGTTTGCAGGCAAGTTATCACTCACATGAACCACTATGTTCCTTTCAACATTGGTTACCGATACTTTCCGTTGTCTATTCTGCTAGCCCTATGATTAGTTGTTTCTGTTGCGAACCTATCACATGAATCCCGTAACCCTGATATTGCCTCACCTCCATACCTATAACCTTTTGTTTGAGCCCGTGTCTTACTAGCATGCTTAGGTTGTTTTGCTCGAGTCTGTTACCCGTTACTTTCTGTTACTATATTCCATTATGTTCTGGGGGCTCGATGTTTAATCAATCAATCATGCTAATGTTACTATTAATAATAAATTTGATGATAAGGCACCGGCAGGAGGCCCAGGGTGGTTTTGAGGCCTGCTAGTGTCGACCCTAATAGGAAAAGAGTCTTGTCTACTGATCCATGATGAGCGCACTAACCGCATGTGGGAAGCGAGTATGGGCGCCCCCCTCAATTTGATTCGATTCACATCTCGTCCAAATCGCCACACGTAGTTCGGGCTTTCCATTTGCTGCATGCATGATCTTGCGAGCCCAGGCCAGGGTGGAACTTTTGTAGTCGGCATTTAGGGCGGCGTGGTCTTCCAGTGCTATGAGGGTCCCCTTTTCTTCGTGGGGCTCGATTAGCCGCGCACACACAGCACGTGGTGCTTTGGGCTTGATGCGAAGAAGAGTTGAGTTGTGTTGAGTGCCCCGCTTGGTGGGAGGCATCCCATCTGGCGGGTTATTCATGCGTGTACGGCCAAATTGGTGCAACCCTGCAGGGATAATCTTCTCGAGAAGCCGTGTTTTCCGCGGTTATGGATTACTTGGTGAAAGTACTGGCTAACAAGTACTCAGGACAACTTAAACCTAATGATTAACAACCTTACACCCAATGATTAACAACTTGACTAGTAATAGGCTTATTGACACAATAATCTGAACCATCATTAATCCAACTGTGTGAGTTATCCTCGGATTGCTTCTTTGGATAAGGGGCGAGATCCAGGATGGGTTTGTTTGGTGGTTAGCTATAGTTGGTTACGATACACGATCTTATCTCCTTTCTGATAGCCGGAAGTGGTATTAACTCTGTAGTTGGTTAGAGCAGCCCGTTGCATCATCTTTTATGCCCCCTTTCTTCCGTTGAACCCAAGGCATCTGTGCTTGGTGTTGACGGGCTATACTTTGGTGAACTGTGAGTCTTGCTTGCCAGTACGTTTATGTACTGACCCCTTTGGGGCTGTGGTTTCCGCAGACCTACGATTCCGAGGATCTCCATGGTGGCTACTACGTGGAGTATGAAGAGACTGCTGACGAGTAGATAGCGGACCCGGGCAGGATCCGAGACTTCGTGGATGGGCTCCGTCTTTTCGTTTCCGGCCTCTTAGGCCTATTTGGTTCTTGTCTGTACTCAGACATGTTGAATGCTTCCGCTGTGATGTAATGATGAATTGTTGGGACATGTGTCCTCTGGATGATTGTATTTGCTATCTTTGCTCTAATGAGAGCTATTTGCAACTTATTTCAATCTTTTGTGTCGTAGAGATCTGTTGTGATATCACTTGTTCAAACGCCGTTGACGTACCATGTGTGTATGTTTTGAAGTACGTCAATGGAAGTATCCTGATTTCTATGGGATAGTTTACGTCGACGCTGAACAGATAGGGGTTGGTTGTCACACATACGTGTGTTGGCCTACTCGTAAGAGGACGCGGGTGCCGGTAAGCCCTGTAATCCAATCTACTACTGTTCAACGGAACGACGAGTATCCTTTAGAAGTCCGGGTGCGACAAATGGTATCAGAGCCTGTCTGCCTGTAGGATCCCTTTTTACTGGTCGCAGTTTGAGTCTAGAAACTATTTTGTAGCTATATAGGAAAAATGAAACGTGAGAGTAGGAATTCTGTTCTTTTTCTTCTTTCCCCACCCACCCTCCCTTTTTCTGGTAAGGAAGTGCAACGTTGTTTTCCCTTCTCATCTAAACTTTCAAGTTAGGTTTTCACGAATTCTGGTTTCTCTAGGATGGTTATATCTACTAGACCATAGGAATGGAGGTGGTTGTGACATGATTTATCATGTTGCCTACTCACGATTGAGAACGGAGGCGTGTAAGCCCCGGAAGCAGATCCTCTATTCCTTAAGAAGTAGATATTGATCCTTTAGAAGCCCAGATGGGTTTTTCCGTAGTACCTCAGGAGTGTTTTGATCTCGTGTTTTCCCGGAGTTGCTTCCTTATCCTGTTCTTCTCAACATCCTTTTCGTCCGTTCAAATCTTGTTGTTGTTTTCCACTTAAATTCTTCTACCGGCGTCTAATCAAAACTTCCCAAATATCAAGTCTATCTGGCCAGAAAGGTTGTTGTTGTTGTTGTTGTTGTTGTTGTTGTTGTTGATTCCAGGCTATGAGAGCTGGCATTCCTATCACCTGGGGTTGTTTCGAGGAAGCATTCCTGAATCAACACATTCCAGATAGTCTATTCTCCAAATGAATCAAATTCTATCCAGCTATACACCCTCCATACAAAACCTCTCCCTTTACTTGAAAATGTTCCGGTGGTTTCCAAATTCCCTGACATCTTTCCAGAAGAGTTGCCAGGAATTCCTATCGTTTTGAACTTCCAGAAAAACTATCCAAGGTGCACGATGTGTTTCACGTGCCACAGCTCAAGAGGATCTTCTCAAGAAGTATCCGGACCTTTTCTTTTCTCAGTAGGAATCTCGGGGCGCGATTCCTTCAAGGGGGGCGTTTGGTAACATCCCAAGTATGAAAAATAAGCCTTTAGAATGTTTGCTCTCTGTTATTTTATGTTTTGCATCATGGCATCATGTTGATTGCAATTGTTTTGTTTGTTTTCCTTTTGTTTTCCTCTGTTTTCATTTGTTTTCCAACTGTTTTCATTTGTTTTCCTTTGTTTTCTATTTGAATTTCAAACCAAATTTTAAACCTTTTGTTTCATCCTTGTGATGTTACAATTTCCAAAATGTTATTTCAAATAAAAACAACCAATTGTTCTCATTTTATTCCATATTGATCAACTAATAAAATGGTGCTTTTATTTCAATTAATTAATTCCAAATTGGTTTCAAATTCAAAGTAATCATCAACAGCACCTAATTTGAACATTTTGAAATTACCAAACAAATCAACCATTTGTTCTATTTTTAATCAATAGGGTTCACCCTATTAAAATCCTTGTTTTCAATATTAATAAATTAATTTCCAAATTGCTTTCAAATGCACATCAAAAACCTTCAAACAGCACACCAATTGAAATCATAAAAATAACCAAAACATTGTTGTGCTCTTTGTTTCCAATTAAATTCTTTTGATCACCCTATTTTTAAGAATATTGTTCAATAACCATTTAATAAAAAAATTCAATCAAACACAATCCAAATTCAAACAACACCTAAAATTAAAATGTTGTTGAATTCCAAACTTGGCTTTGGGTTGTGTTTGACCTAAATATGCTACCCAATTTTTTTCTGGAATTTTTGCAAACTCCAAAGTCATCTATTCCTTCCAATTCTTTGCTGCAAAAAAAAATAAAACATAGCAAAAAGAATAAAAGCTAGAGGGAGAGAGAGAGCAACCAGCAGGCCCAAATATTTTCCCCCAGGCCTTTTCCTTCTGGCCCAGTGCCTTTTTCTTCCTCCTCCCTCTGTACGACTCCATCTCCTCCACCCGATCACCCCCTCCTCCATCGGATGCCATGCCGTACGAGCTCTCCCCCATAAGACCACCTCCTCCCCCTCTGCCTAACCTAGATCCTCTCCTTCTCCCTCCTCCCTCATCCTCGAGCGACGCCATCCCTTCCTCTCTCTGCCCCTGCTCCCTCCCGCTGCTTTCTGAACCCACCGAACCCTCCTCGCCACCACACTGCCTCACCATAGCACGACGACCACGGTCACCTCGGGGACCTTCTGTTCCCGGGAATGGAACCGGCATCCTCCCAGCTCCAAGTTCGCTGAAGGCGTCACCGGCCGTGGCTGCCCGGAGCGCCACCGCCGTCGCCTCCAACCGCCGCCCGATGTCCTCTGCTCCCTGCTGCATCGCCCCTGCTGCTCCCTGCGCCAACCTCCTGTCCGCCCGCTCGAGGTGATGCCCTCCCGCTCCCCTTCCTCCTCTCGCCTTCCCTCCTCCTCCCTTGGCCGCAACAGCCCCTCGCAGCAGCCCCCTCCGGCGAGCAGCCCTTGCTGCCGTCGACCTTGAACTCGCTGTCGAGTTACAGTAGGAGCGAACAGGTTCAGTTAATTTCAGATTTACGCGCGTCCACCACCTTATCCACCCCCGAGCCCCTTCTCTGTCACAAACACAAGCCATCCCCACTGGTTAGCTCCTTGTGCGCGCACTAGAGGTGCTGGGTTCGATCCCCAGGCCCCCCTTTTATTTTCTGCTGTTTTTTTTTTCTTTTCTGCTCGAAATTCAGAAAAGCAGATCTGAAACATTACTTGTAAAATCCATTAAAAATTGAATCTTGCTCCAAATTGAATGATTCAAGTTTCTGTGGATTCAAATTTTTGTGCTCTTTCTACTAGTAACAAAATTGCAACATGTTTCTGTAATACTTTTTTGCCCTAAATAATTAATTACTGAAAATGCCATAAAAAGTGGAAACTTTGGAATTTCATAACTTGAGTTTGGCTCATCCAATTTAAGCAAATTTGGACTCTAAAATTTTTTTTTAACAAACTCTACACATTGGTATTTTATTTGGGCACAATGGAATTAATTTTGAACATGTTTTCCTCTGTTTACTAAAAAGGGCAGAATAAAACTATTTATGGAAAATAGCTTAACAACTTCAATAATAACCCAAAAATTATGTTTGATAGCCCTAAATGTTCAATGAAACATTTGCTACATGTTTTAAACCTTTTCAATGCAATTTGTCACTGTTTTGAATATTTCAAATTGGTGCAATATTTGAATTCTTGTTTAAATCACTTAATTTTGCAAAAATCATAACTTGGTCATAAAAATTCCAAATTCCACAAACTAAATATGTTTTCCAATCAACTTTTCATGTACTTTCCAAATATAAATTTTGTTTGCTGCTTTGAATAATTTAAATTGCTGAAAACAACTGTTTCTTAATTATTGCATTGAAAATTGCCAAAATAATAACTTGCTCATTTTAAATCCAATTTCCACAAATAAAATATGTTTTCCATGCTAAATTAAACCACCTTTTCAAATATAAACTTTGTTTTCTGTTTTGAATAATTACAATTGGTTAAATAATTTAAACCTTGTTTAATTCATTTAAAATTGGTAATTTCATAACTTGATCAAAACAAATTCTTTTGGGACATATAAAATATGTTTTCCAACCCTAAAAGTATAAACTTTTCAAATATGAATTTGGTTTAATGCTTTGAACAAATAAAAATTCAAATAAGTTCATGTTTGAATTAAATTCATTTAATCCTTGCTTAAACTTGTTTAATTCATAAATAATTTATTTGAAATCCTTTTTCAACAAGTGAAACATGCAATCCACATAAAATTGTGTGTTCTTATCAAATATAAACTTTGTTATCTATTTTGAACAATTAAAATTAGTGAAAACAACAAATGCTTGTGTGGCACCTTTAAGAAACCAAAATTTCTTAACTTAATAAATGAATTTCCAAACTTGTTAAACCTTATTTCAAATTGTTTCTATTGTTGTTATTTTGCTGTTTTCCTCATCCATGCATCATGCTAATTCACTTCCACATGATGATTAGTTGTAAAACAATTAATTCAACCATAATTCATGGGCTTTTCATATGCAACTCAGTTGCATGTGGGTCCATTTAATCATGTTGTTACCACATCAACTAGTTTATTTTGATGCATCAAATAAATGGTCATGCATCATCCCATGTTTGTGCACTATACCATGTTATTGATTGTTTATCTTTCTGCATTGTTTGTTTGCTTCTTCTCGGATAAACTACGACGTTGAGACCGACGATACTTACGACACCCCCTCTAAGGAGTTAGCTCAGTACCATGCTACTGGGTTTGCAGGCAAGTTATCACTCACATGAACCACTGTGTTCCTTTCAACATTGGTTACCGATACTTTCCGTTGTCTATTCTGCTAGCCCTATGATTAGTTGTTTCTGTTGCGAACCTATCACATGAATCCCTTAACCCTGATATTGCCTCACCTCCATACCTATAACCTTTTGTTTGAGCCCGTGTCTTACTAGGATGCTTAGGTTGTTTTGCTCGAGTCTGTTACCCGTTACTTTCTGTTACTATATTCCATTATGTTCTGGGGGCTCGATGTTTAATCAATCAATCATGCTAATGTTACTATTAATAATAAATTTGATGATAAGGCACCGGCAGGAGGCCCAGGGTGGTTTTGAGGCCTGCTAGTGTCGACCCTAATAGGAAAAGGGTCTTGTCTACTGATCCATGATGAGCGCACTAACCGCATGTGGGAAGCGAGTATGGGCGCCCCCCTCAATTTGATTCGATTCGCATCTCGTCCAAATCGCCACACGTAGTTCGGGCTTTCCATTTGCTGCATGCATGATCTTGCGAGCCCAGGCCAGGGTGGAACTTTTGTAGTCGGCATTTAGGGCGGCGTGGTCTTCCAGTGCTATGAGGGTCCCCTTTTCTTCGTGGGGCTCGATTAGCCGCGCACGCACAACACGTGGTGCTTTGGGCTTGATGCGAAGAAGAGTTGAGTTGTGTTGAGTGCCCCGCTTGGTGGGAGGCATCCCATCTGGCGGGTTATTCATGCGTGTACGGCCAAATTGGTGCAACCCTGCAGGGATAATCTTCTCGAGAAGCCGTGTTTTCCGCGGTTATGGATTACTTGGTGAAAGTACTGGCTAACAAGTACTCAGGACAACTTAAACCTAATGATTAACAACCTTACACCCAATGATTAACAACTTGACTAGTAATAGGCTTATTGACACAATAATCTGAACCATCATTAATCCAACTGTGTGAGTTATCCTCGGATTGCTTCTTTGGATAAGGGGCGAGATCCAAGATGGGTTTGTTTGGTGGTTAGCTATAGTTGGTTACGATACACGATCTTATCTCCTTTCTGATAGCCGGAAGTGGTATTAACTCTGTAGTTGGTTAGAGCAGCCCGTTGCATCATCTTTTATACCCCCTTTCTTCCGTTGAACCCAAGGCATCTGTGCTTGGTGTTGACGGGCTATACTTTGGTGAACTGTGAGTCTTGCTTGCCAGTACGTTTATGTACTGACCCCTTTGGGGCTGTGGTTTCCGCAGACCTACGATTCCTAGGATCTCCATGGTGGCTACTACGTGGAGTATGACGAGACTGCTGACGAGTAGATAGCGGACCCGGGCAGGATCCGAGACTTCGTGGATGTGCTCCATCTTTTCGTTTCCGGCCTCTTAGGCCTATTTGGTTCTTGTCTGTACTCAGACATGTTGAATGCTTCCGATGTGATGTAATGATGAATTGTTGGGACATGTGTCCTCTAGATGATTGTATTTGCTATCTCTGCTCTAATGAGAGCTATTTGCAACTTATTTCAATCTTTTGTGTCGTAGAGATCTGTTGTGATATCACTTGTTCAAACGCCGTTGACGTACCATGTGTGTATGTTTTGAAGTACGTCAATGGAAGTATCCTGATTTCTATGGGATAGTTTACGTCGACGCTGAACAGATAGGGGTTGGTTGTCACACATACGTGTGTTGGCCTACTCGTAAGAGGACGCGGGTGCCGGTAAGCCCCGTAATCCAATCTACTACTGTTCAACGGAACGGCGAGTATCCTTTAGAAGTCCGGGTGCGACAGTTGTGCGGTGGATTCCCGCGAACTGGGGCGTCAGACTGGATGGCCTTCTTGCCGGCAGCATCCGTCTGAGAAGCAGTCTTCTTAGCACCTTGCTTGGGAGGAGGGCTCGGCGCGGTCTTCTGTGTGCTCTTCTTAGCTGGAGGGCTCGGGGCAGTCTTGGTTTTCTTCTGTGGTCGTGGAGGGCTCGGTGCAGTAGGTGGAGTGACCTGCTGAGTAGGCGGCACAGGAGGTCGGCTACCCAACGCAGCGTCCGGCTGCGCTTGGCCCTGCAGGTCTTGCTCCACCACAGTATCCCCAGCCCGCTGCTCAGCAGCGGGATTTGGGCGTACATCTTCTGCTTCTTCTACCCGCGGTTGGGCCGCGGGGTCGTCTTGAACCGCAGCTTCGTCTTGCGGCTGCTCCAGGTTCTCGTCCTGCCGCTCAAGAGCGGCATGGTCTTGGTACTCGGCATCTTGCGCGATGTTCTCCCCAGCTGAGGCAGCTGGGGGAGAAGGGGGGTTTCGTCTTGAGCAGCATCCTGTGCACTCTGTTCTACGCGGGCCTGCTGCTCCTGGTCCATGTCTTGGTCACCAGCGCCCATGTCCTCGGCGTTGGTGCCTTCTTCTTCTTCCTTCACGGGAGAGGGCGCACGTGTCCTATCCCGTGCGGCTGGCTCATCCTCGTCCTCGGAAAGATCAATGAGAGCCTCGAGGTCGATGGCTGATTTTCTCTTGGAGGTGGCGGGAGCCGCAGCAGCATCGGCATCCAAAGGATCACTGAAGGAGAAAGGGAGTTCAGAAAAAGAGGAGGGGAAGAGAACACCGAGAAGCAGCAGCAGAGTATAACGTAGAAGGAAATTAGTTACCCTTTGCGGGTAGGGAGTGGCCTTCTGCTTGAAACCTTCTTCTTCTTCTCCGGTTTCTTGGCTTTCTTGGCAGCAGGCTCTTGGGCACTGCTACCTGCCCTCTTCCGAGTGGTAGGGGCAGCCACAACGACGGGATCGACGTCGAGGACATCCTCGTCTTCCTCGTCCGCATCGGGGTCATCTGCAGAGTAGAGGAGAAAAAGGAGTTGAGAAGCGGAAAGGAAATGGGATTGCGCTACTCGCAACTAGAGAGGCGAACTCAGTCCCGAATGGACGCATCAACTTGGTTCTTACCCATGCTGTTCGGAGTGAGGAACACAGAAGGTGACCTGGGTGTCGTAGGCGGTCTCGTCATCCTCTTCCCGGTCTTTGCTCCAATTGCCCTCTAAGCGCTCCTCATTCTCAGCGAGCTGGCGGTCAATGTGCTGGAAAGAAAGGCAGTCAATACAAGTCAGTTGAGCAAAAGGCTAAGGGATCCTACCCGGTACGGAATGCAAACACAAAGCATATGAGTCCAGAAGCTCCTATTCGGAGTAGCATGCAAACACTAAGCTTATTTGGCATATTTGGCTAAGGTTCTCTACTCAGCATGGCGTGCAAACACAAAGCACATAAAGCCAATGAGATGCTGGTGGTGTCCTATTCGGAGTAGCATGCAAACACAAAGCATATTTGGCATATTTGGCTAAGGTTCTCTACTCTGCATGGCGTGCAAACACAAAGCACATGGAGCCAATGGGATGCTAGTGGTGTCCTACTCGGCGCAGCATGCAAAGACTAAGCATACTAAGCTGGAAAGCCACCTACTCGGTATCAGAATGCAGAAATAAAGCATAGAGTGCTAACCTATTCGATTGGCTTGTCGCGGCTATACGGCACGAAGCCGTATTGCCAGTTGTCGGTGAGGCCGGTCTTCACGATGGAGCGCGCCCATACGGCTACGTCCGCTGTACTCAGCTCGAATGTGGTGGTCCTCGTGCAGTCCCTGCTGCCTCCCATGTAGCACATGAGGTGGGAGCGGCGCTGAAGCGGGAGCACCCGCCTCGAGATCCAACACGCGATGGGATCATCACGTTTGAATCCCAACTCCCTCAGCTCGGCGAGGCGCTTCTCGACCTGAAGGATATCGCCTTCCAGCTTCGGCTTGTATCCCCAATTTTGCTGGGTGGGCGGCGTGTTCGTCCACTTGGGGAGCCCTATCCGGTCCGTGACCGGCGCTCCTTCTTCGGCAGGAACGTTCTTGACGTAGAAGAAGGTGCGCTGCCACTTGCGCACCGTATCGAGCCCCTTGACGCGCGGGTGGTTGACGGAGCCGCGCTGCAGCATCATTGCGCTTCCCGTCTTCGTCATGCTGCGGGAGCTCTCCGTGCTTCCGGGCTTGGGGACGCTCTGCTTCCAGAAGAAGAAGTAGCGCGCCCAGGTATGCACCGTTGGGCGCACACCCAGGAACGCCTCGCAGACCATGGCGTGGTACGCGAGCATCACCATGGCGTTAGGAGGCAGGTGGTGCGGTTGCAACCCGAAGTGGTTCAGGAATTCTTTGAAGAAATCCGAAACGGGCATGCCGAATCCTCGCTTGAAGTGGGCGAGGAACACGACGAACTCTCCCTCCTGCGGTGCAGGGACGATTTCGCCGTCCGCGGGCCTACACCGCACGCCGGGAGGAACACGGCGGGTATTTACCAACCATTGGCAATCCTCCGCCGTGACCTCAGATCCTGCCCATCCGGCGCGGGCGTCGTCATCACGAGCCATGGAGAGGAAGTGGATGGATGGAAGATTCGTGGAGATTTGGTGGAGGAGTGGCTAGCTTTCCGGCGTCGCACGGAGCAGCGGCACGGCAAAGGTGCGCGGCGGAGGAGTGCTCTGCGGCGGCGGAAAGGCGAAGAGGCAAGAGGTGAATGCGAGCAGGAAAGAGAAGGAGGAGTTACCGAGGGGGTATTTATCTCTCTCCCCTCGGGTTGCCGTTACCAACAGAATTAGTGGGATCAGTTGTGCGTGGGGATCGTGCGACGTGGGATGCGAGCCGGTTAGAAACACACACAGCGCAGGTTGCGCGCATAACGGGCGCAATTGATCCCACGTCGAGATCGTGGGCTAATAACTGCAGTTGAAGTGACCTAACGGGCTGGTGGGCCCAGGTCGCAGTGATGGGCGTGTGGCCTGTCATATCCCAGGCACCGAGGCGTCGGGGGTACGAGGGCGTGACACGTGCCCAGTTGTGATGCGGAGAGATGGATTTGCTCTGCCACGCTGAGATTCTGTTCAGGATTTCACAAATTCATTTTACTCGGCGAGAGAGAAGAGAAATGCTGCTACTCGGAAAAGAAGAGACTCAAGCAATAAGTGGAGGCTACTCAGAGGTGCTACTCGTCATCTTACGGTTCGAAGGCAAGATTTGTTTTAAGCTGGAAGAGCCTAGTGAACAAGTTCGCAGGACTCTACCAGCTTCGGGGACTAATGTCGGGGGGTTACCCCCGAGTAGGGGTAAGGCAAGTGATAAAGGCAAGATCAAAGGAGAGGTTTGGCTGAGTAGCTGGCTACCCGGTACACGCTACCCGGTCGACTGCTACTCGGCCATACACGCTGATGGCCAGGAGAAAGAATCAAGGAACTTATTCTCCTCCGAGTAGAGGAAGTGGTCCGAGTAGAGGGAGTGGTTTCCTACTCGGGCCAGAAGTCAAAGGAGCCGTTCTGACACAGGATCCCGCGTATCCTGGGTCCGTACTGGTGCACTGTTCATCTGCAGAGCGCGTGCTTATCTGCGCCAGGGTGTCAGCAGGGCGGTGCAGGTTAGGGGGCCCACCCTGTGGCCGTGACAGTGATAACAGATCGTCATCTTGGTTTTGCACAACGACTTTCCACACAAGACAAACTAGGAAGCCAAAGCTGTCAGCGAGAAGCTGGAAGTGTGTAGTGTGCACACTATGTCGACATCTGTTTGTACTTTTCCCTCTTGGATGTATCCGGCTGGGCACCAGTATATAAGGTGCCCTGCCTCCTCCTGTGTGAGGGTCGCGGCTTTGGAGAGAACACCTAGCTTACACGTTACATAGAGAGAAGAGTGGCTACTCGGCTGTAGGCAAACTTGTACTGTGGCTACTCGGTGACACACAAATACAAAGAGAGAAAGGCAGGAGTAGGGGTTTTACCTCCACACGAGGGCCCTGAACCTGGGTAGATCTTGTTGTTTGCAGTGCTTGATTCACCCCACACACGGCTACTCGCTGCGTGATCCCTCCCCGAGCACCTCCAGCGTCCATCGACCCCAAACAATTTGCCATCCTATGACATCTGCCGTGATACCACTACGACACATATAATAATAATAAAGCATCCAAGTTCTAGACAAACCATAGCCATGTGTTCCAATAGGGGAGCGCTGAGCGTCCCCCGGGGGATCCCGTGCTCCGATCCCCCGGGTCGCCAGCCGTCTGATGGAACCCTTCGTGGCCATCCGATTCTGCTACAGCCCGCTTCACTTTCTCATGTGCAGAAACACATAGACGTGAAAACATCGCTTTCCGTCCCACGTGGGTGGACCCATCTCTCTCTAAAACAACACCATACTTTGACTCTTTCGCTTGTTTCGTCTCTGCTTGGTGCCTGCAAAAAAGGAACCGCACACAGGTCACAGTTACGTGACTGCGTCGCCTAGAAACTCCGGCGAGGAGTCCCCCCGCCGGCTCGCAATGCTGACGGACAACTTATAGCTTCTCTCATCTAGAAAGTGCTTGTAGCAGCGGCGTCTAGCCATGGCAGCACCCGCAACCGCCCTTTGTAGCACCACTGGCGGCGAACTCTGTCAGCATCACCGTCGAGTGTTCGTAGCAGCGGCGACGGGCTTTGGTAGCACTCTCGCCCACCCTTTGTAGCATCGGCGGCAGGCATTGGTAGCACCCGCGGCCGCCCTTTTTAGAGTTGTCGGTGAAGGATTGTAGCAGGAGCGATGAACTATGGCACCATCACCGGCGAGTGTACTTAGCAACGGCAACGGGCATTAGCAGCACACGGGGCCGCCCTTTGCAGCAACGTCATGCTCCTTGGGTAGCACCACCGCCGGCGGCAAGAAGCATCGTCATGCCGCCATGGTAGCAGGACCGGCAGGCCACTGTAGCATCCGTTCGAGCGTCGTGCAGCACCGCGCCACCGCGGCGGCGCATCCGTGCATGGCAGCACCGTGCCACTATCACCCCAGCAGAGCCGCCGTGCCATGCAGCACCACGCCACCATGCGCTGCCAGCGCTATACTATAGCACCACCACTGCCGGTGGCCATCTATTGTTCGCAACACCGTCACCTCGCCATGCGAAAAAACAGAGGCATGCGCCGAGCGCGGGGAACCAGCTGCGGGGGCCCGACCTTACAAATCAGCGGCGAGCTCCGGTGAGGCACGAAGGATCTGGTCATGGCTTTATTGGAGAAATTTTCAGGTGGAAAGGGGAAATTGAGGACAGAAGTGGCAGCGTGACGAAGGCGCGGCTGCGGGAGAGAAACGACGGCGAGGTGGGAGAGAAACAACGACATTCGATGGGAGAGAAAAACATAGCTCCAAATCTCTGTGTCTCTCGTGAGTCTTGAAGAAAAGAAAGGTGCGGAGGAGAAAGGAAGAGGTGAAGATAAGGTGGGGCCAGCTATTTTCTCGTCCACGTTAAGTACCAGACTACCAGTAGACACGCGGCATCAGGACGAGGCGGGGGACACGATCCCCCGGACGAAGCCAAGCGTTTTCCGTTCCAATATAGTCATATGTGCTCGCAATGAGAAACTTACACAACATCTTTTGTCCTACTAGCCCGTTTGCAGCGGGGCCTCAAGGGAAACTACTGGTAATTAAGATGCTCCTTTTAATACAGCACCGGAGCAATGCATTAACACCCTGTGAACACACGTGATCCTCACATAACAACCATCCCCTCCGGTTGTCCCAATTTCTGTCACTTTGGGGCCTCGGGTTCGGGACAATGACATGTGTAAACAACTTGCAGATATGATCAAGAAACATAATTATACTCATAAAACAATAATATGTTCAGATCTGAGATCATGGTACTCGGGCCCAAAGTGACAAGCATTAAGTATAACAAGTTGCAACAATAGAAAACACTAACAATGGATACTAGGCACTATGCCCTAACAATCTGGCATAATTACATGATCGATCTCATCTAATCCCTTCCATCCCTCTCGGCCTATAGTGGTGTTTACTCACACATGGACGGGGTAATCATGGTTGGTTGATGGAGAAGAGGTGGCGGTGATGATGGCGATGATGTCCTCCGAATCCCCGTCCCGGCAGGGCGCCAGAACAAGAATTTTTGATCCATGAATTGAGTTTCAAGGTGGCGGAGGCGGCGCTCTGTTGTGTTTATGTGGAATATGACTAACCCCTTGTTGTTTTAGGGTTATGGGCGATAAGTAGTTTAAAGGGGATCCCGAGGGGGTGCCTGGGGGCCCCACACCACCAGGTGGCGCGGCCTAGGGGGCGTGCCCAGGGGTGGTGTATTCCCCTTCTGGCCCCTCTTCGGGATTCCTTCTGGCTCCGGGGGTCTTCGTGTGTTTTAAGGTCTTTGGGATCTTTTCTGGGAATTTTCCCGAAAGTTGATTTTTCTGCCCAAAAACAAGACACCAAGGCAATTTTGCCGAAAAAAGTGTTAGTCCGTGTTAGTTGTATCCAAAACTCACAAGTTTAGAGGCAAACAATAGCAAAAGTGTTCGGAAAAGGAGATACGTTTTGGAGTATCAACTCCCCCAAGCTTAGCTTATTGCTTTTCCTCAAGCAGTTCAGTGACAACTGAGTGCGATAAAAGAACTTTTACAAACACATTTTGTTTCATATCATGTAAATATACTCACTATATGATGAAGTGCTTAGGCAATTAATAATAAGATGTATGCAATATAAAAGTCACCTAATAGTTACGCAAACCATGAAGAGATACCAACAAACTAATAATAAACAAGATGAAGTATATCAATCTGTAGGATTGCAATGCTCATAATAGGGTATGATAAAGTATACTCACTTGCCCTTAATAATGGAGCAAAACATAAATGCTAGGGGACCTCTAAAGTTCAAATGAAGACTAGAAATAGATATATCAAAGATACAAGCATCAAAGTTATACCACAATCAACCGTGTTCTAGGACAAGCGCATTACACTAAGAATGACAATCATGCTCCCAAGAAGGTGCATAAAGTAAGAGGGTGAAGACTCAACATAAAAATAAAACAAAGGCCCTTCGTAGAGGGAAGCAAAGATTAACTCATGTGCTAGAGCTTTTTATTTTATAAACAAAGGTATCGAAAACATTTTTTTAGAGAGGTGTATGATTTTGTCAACGAATGGTAAATAGACAATACAGGACATCACAAGCCAACTAGATTTCACAAGAGCGACTCCCATATAAGGACACATCTGGGTAGAAGGTCATCCCTCTTTCTCTTTTGTTTACACAATTATGCTTTGACTGATAAATCATGGGGGGAAAATAGTGAAGAGATTTTGTCGTATTAATTTGGGGCTAGGCACCCCGCTGCCAGCTCTTCTATCGTTTGGATAAGCGGATGAAGCCACTATTCCAGGGTGTGAAATACAATCAACAAGTGAGATAAAGATTCTCTATTTGCATCCTCATGAGCTAAAAGAGGGGCGCACAACAGGAATAATTTTTGAAGGTTTTAAAGGTAGCACATGAGAAATTTACTTCGAGTGGCGGTTAAATACCATATATAGGTAAGTATGATGGACACATTTGGAAAACTTTGGTTTTTGGGAGTTGGATGCACGAGTAGAGCTCATACTCAGTACAGGTGAAGGCTAGCAATAGATAGGGAGCGACAATCAGGAGAGCGACAACTTTCATAATCATGCTTGCAAAAAAACAAAATTAACAGGAACATAAAAGTGATACAAATACTCTGAGGCAAAATAAATCGTCGAGGCTTAATTGACCTTTTGTTTTCATTCATATGCATGCGTGAGCATGTGCAAAGTCGATTCAAGCAAAACAAACAGAGGGAGATACCACAATGTCATACCCTTCTATGAATAAAACAATGCAAGCAAACATTTATACGACATGCTATCTTATATTAATAAGTTGGAACTAAACATGTGAGAGCACGAACTACTAAGCATCAATTAAATAACATACATCTTATACGAACAAACTAAGCATGTCCACATGGATGAGTATATGTACAAAAATAAAACAAATAGATTTCATACCAGCCTCTCACCATAACTTGAATTGTCGTAAATCGTCATTACTGCTCTTCACTCGTGTGGATTGAATAATATAGAATGATAACCAAACTAATTTGGAGACACGAAAGACCGGTGAACTCTGCAACAGATTTTACAAAACCAAAGAAGAACAAAAAATATTTTTGGTTTTCGAATTAAAACAAGAACAGAAAGAAACAAGCAAACAAAGCAAAATATTATTGGATTTTTGAATATTAAACCAAAACGAGAAAGGAAAGCAAACCCAACAAAAGAAACTAAAGAAACAAATAAAGAGAAACAAAAGAAATATTTTTGGTCGTTTTTGTGTTTTGGAAAGCAAGAACAAACAATAAAAACAAAGAGAAACGAAAGAAGCGAAAGAAATGAAAGCAAACGAAGAAACGAAAACATGGATATACAAAGAATCGATAGAATAATTATATATAGATGAGTGTGATGTCGGTATACCTCCCCCAAGCTTAGGATTTTTACCTAAGTGGAGATCAATCACGGCGCAGGAAGTATCCCCACTGTGGTGGGTCGTCCCTCGCATGGTCGTACTCGGGAGCCCATGAAGAAGATGAAGGAGCAGGCGCATAGTCATAACCGGGGTGCTGATAAGGAAACCCTACAGTGTCCTATCGTCCCCCTCTCTAGCATCCTCCGCATGCTGGGGGTGCTGCTCAATGTATGCATCCAGCTCACTCTCACAAAGTGACCGTCCTTGCGTGCCATTAAGGTTAAACGAAAGAGGTGGAGGCAGGAGTACTACTCTATCAGTTTTAGTCACTCTCCACCTGAATTGTTTGGAGAAAGTTATTCCAAAAGATAAATTGTTCAGGTTAGCATGGGTAGAGAGAATCTTATGTTGAATCATGGAAATAAGGTCCAACTTATCTAAAGGAAACTGAAGGTCTAGAAGATGTGGCTCCACACCATGCAAAGCTAGCAAACGAGAGGCAATAAGACATCCACAAATTTTGTCCTTCTCACGGTTAAGTGAGAGACGAAAAGAAATTAAAGCTGCAAAGTTATAAGACCTATCATGTCTTAAAGCAGCTGAGATAAAAGCTAGATCATAAACAGATAGCTTGTTGGCAGTTTTTCTAGCTAGCACACATTTGGAAATAAAATAAGCAAAGTAACGAATGGATGAGAGTTGAACTTCTCGTATTTTACCACTATCCCCTGTGAAGCTTCTGCCTTGGCAAATCTCCTAGTATAAATCCAGCAGTGGTTTGGGTTGCCCTCTTATTTTCTCACATGAACCCTATTGTGGCACCTTGATAGATGCACAAAAATCATTGAAAGGCAAGTCTACCACTTTATTATAAATTTTGTAATGGACCATAGGGTTAGGCAAAGACCAGGTAAAGCAAAAATCCTGCACCATAGACATAGTTAGTTTAATATGTTGGGTAGGTTCATCCTCAATGAAATGGTCCAATCCTGCATTTTGCACAAGAGTATAGAAATCCTGCAGAATTCCCGTAGCACGCATGAATTCCTTGCATGGATAGATTGATGGAAATACTCTTTCTTCACGGTGTACAAGCATGAACTCATGTAATTCCAACTCATGTTGGTTAAGTTGATACACATTGTGCTCCATCTCTGAAATTTTTAAGCAAGCATTAAAAAAATTTGGTTTGAAGCAACTATAAGGTGGAAACTACTATAGAGACTTATAGGAGAGCTAAACAAGCATGAAAACTATATTATTTCAACTTAAATCAAGCATGCAAACTCACGTAAGCTGCCCCCTACACTACCAAAATACTCAAGAAATACTCCACTAAACATAATTCTACTAGGATAATCGGAGGAGTCACATATCGGAGAGCAAATGCACCAAATTTCAGCAACAATGGTGGGCGGAGCAAAGAGATAGAAAAATCTCAAGGAAGAACAGCAAGAACTCGGGTTCCAGGAAATGTTTTGAGTTTGGGGGTGAGAGAAGGGAATCTTTGGCAGGGGAGAGTTAGTGGGGGGCAGGGGGCCCACACCATGCCCTGTTGCCACCAGGGGCTGGCCGCGCCACCCTATGGTGTGCCTGACTTGTGGGTCCCCCTTGGGTGGCCCATGTGCCTCTCTGCCTCATTTTTTGACGTAAAAATTTATTATAGTTTTTCTGGAATTTTCGAGAAACTTTATTTTCGAGGTATTTTTAGAATTTAATAATTAATTAAAACCCAGAAAAACAAATGTGGAAAGGTGGATAACAGAAGTATGGGTGGCGAAAACATGCATAACCACGGTAATGAAGATGAAACATGACTAAGGATGATGGAAAACATAATTACACTAAAGTACCAAGGTGATAACATGGTGAAAACATAATGGGGAAGGTGAAAACATAGTGAAAACATTGTTCTCTTCATTAAAAATCATCTTGTTAACAAGGTTGATCAAGTCTTGTTACCAGAACAATTTTTATGTGAAGCAAAAACTTTGCTTATCACTATATAATTATGTTACCTCAACCTTGATAGACATAGTCCCAATCATAATAATTTCATATTCTTTTGGTGGCATTGAAATGGGACAATAAAATTCTCCAATCTTGATGGTCTCAATATTTTCAGTTGAGTTTAAACCATATCTTCTTTCAATCTTTTTGGGAAAATAAACAATATGCTCTTTATCATTAACATTAAAAGTTACCTTTCCTTGACTGCAATCAATAACAGCCCCTATAGTGTTAAGAAAAGGTCTCCCAAGAATAATAGACATAGTATCATCTTCAGACATTTTCAACACAACAAAGTCAGTTAATATCAAACAATTATTAGTCACTTGAACAGGAACATTCTCACATATACCAACATGAATAGCAGTAGATTTATCATCCATTTGCAAAGATATATCAGTGTGTATCAATTTTTTTAGAGAGAGCCTCTTATAGAGAGAAAAAGGCATAACACTAACTCCAGCTCCCAAGTTAGATACAGCAGTTCTAACATAATTATTTTTAATAGAACTAGGGATAGTAGGAATACCAGGAACTGCAAGCTTCTTTGGAACCTTGACATTGAAAGAGTAATTAGAAAGCATAGTGTAAATTTCCTCATTAGGAATCTTCCTTTTGTTAGAGACAATATCTTTCATATATTTAGAATAAGGAGGCAGTTTAATAGCAGTCAAAGGAATTTGCAAAAACAAACGTTTCATCCATTCACAGAACTTGTTATAATGTTCTTCCTACGAAAAGGCATTGCTTTTTGTACCCAGCGCTCTCTTTCATTACCAGGTTTATTAGCAACGAAATCCTCCTTAGTATACTTCACAGTTTTAGTTTGCTTTTCAGGTTCAGCTAGAGTTTCTTCTTTATCAGAAGCATCACTTTAATCATTACCACTTTCAGTTTCAGCATCAGAAATAGATACACTATTAGGATCTTTAGCAGGTTCAGGAGATTCTACAACAGTTTTATGTCTCTTATTATTTTTCTTAGAAGGAGAACTATTGTTTTTAGGTTGCTAAGAATCTTGTTCAATTCTTTTAGGATGTCCTTCAGGATACAAGGGGTCCTGAGTAGAAACACCACTTCTAGTAATTATTTCACAAACATTTTTTTCTCTAGAAGCATTAGCTAGAATGTCTTTTTGCACTTTAGTGAGTTTATCAATTTGAGTTTGAACCATATGGAAATGTTTAACAAGCATTTTAACATCATTAGAGGTTCTCCCAATAATACCATGCAAATTATCAATAGCTCTAGAGTTTTCCATAAGATGATTTTGCACTCTCATATTAAAGTTGTCTTGCTTAAGAACATAATTATCAAATTTATCTAAGCATTGATCAGGTGGTTTTGAATAGGGAATGTCTCTATTATCAAAATATTGGAGAGAGTGTACCTCAACTGTTGATGGGTGAGGAATTGGCTTACATAATTCTTCTATAGGAGGTAAATTCTTCACATCTTCAGATTTAATACCTCACTCTGTAAGAGATTTCTTGGCTTCCTTCATCACTTCATCATTTAATTCAATCATCCCTCTCTTATTAGGTGTTGGTATTGGTGTTGGCTCTGGTGTAGGTGTAGCCTCAGGTATAGTCCGATCATCATTATTTTTGGCTATTTTAGCCAATAATTCCTCAGCTTTTTCTGGAGTTCTTATCCCGAAAACACAACCAGCACAACTATCCAGATATGTCCTAAGTTCAACAGTTAGTCCATTATAAAATATATCTAGGAGCTCATTTTTAGTTAATGGAATGCAAGGTCTAGCTCTTATTAAAGAACAAAATCTTGAATAAAATTCAGGCAATTTCTCTCCTTCAATTTTCTCAAAGTTAAAGATATCCGGCACAGCAACATGTTGGGCACTAGCAGAAAAATATTTTTGAAAGAAAGCACTAACCAAACTCATAGGACTAGTAATAGATCCGGGTGACAGATTGTTAAACTAAATTTTAGCTTCATCTTTCAATGAGAAAGGGAAGATCTTGGTAACAAAACAAGTATGCAACTTAGTATCATCTGAAAATAAACTACTCAAAGATGAAAGCTCATTCATATGTTCCATAGCACTTTTACTTTCAGTCCCACAAAAAGGTTCCTTCTCAACAATAGATATTTAAGATAGATCTAGAGAGAAATCATAATCCTTGTCTCTAATGTGTATGGGAGATGTAACAAACTTAGCATCAAGAGAAGATTTATATTTAACAGCATGCAAGAAGACTCTTATGAGCACTTGCACCAGTAGTAGCCTGAGATTCCTTAATAAAGTCATCATTAAGTTCAATATAGGTTTCATCAAGATCACCAATAGACTTAGGTGAATTAACAGGTGTAACAATATTTTCAACAAGAATTTCAGCACTTTCAATTTGTTTGGATCTAGCAATTGTAGCATCTAGGAAAGGACCGAGTGAACCGGTATTATCAAGCACAGTAGAAGCACCATCAAAAGTATCAGAAGCATTTTCAGACTCAGCGGAAGTAACAGTGTGTGTAGCATGTGGTGGTCTAAGAAGCTTAATCATAACAGATGGTGAATCAAGAGGTGTTCAGAGTTGTACCTCTCCTTGTAGTGGATGGTAATATAGGAACTTTTCCATCACGAGTCTTGCCCATGATTAAAGGCTTGCAGTGAACAATATCACGTTCAAGTGAGAAAATAAATAAAGCTATGCTCCCCGGCAACGGCGCCAGAATATAGTCTTGATGACCCACAAGTATAGGGGATCGCAATAGTCTTCGAGGGAAGTAAAACCCAAATTTATTGATACGACAGAAGGGGAGCCAAAGAATATTTATAAGCCTTAACAACTGAGTTGTCAATTCAGCTGCACCTGAAAGAGACTTGCTCCCAACAGTTTATCAGTGGTAACAGTTTTATAGCAGCAATAGTAATAAAATAACAATAGGAGTAAAATAATAACAACAGTAGCAATTGCGGGAAACAGCGGGATGAAAGTACCGTAGGCAAAGGGAATGGATGAACGGGCGTTGCATGGATAAGACAGGTCATGTAATAATCTAAACATGGGTATTGCAGATAATAATAATAAAGCATCCAAGTTCTAGGAAAACCATAGGCATGTGTTCCAATATAGTCATACGTGCTCGCAATGAGAAACTTGCACACCATCTTTTGTCCTACCAGCCCGTTTGCAGCGGGGCCTCAAGGGACCAAAGGATTAACACTCAGTGAACACACGTGAACCTCACATCACAACCATCCCCTCCGGTTGTCCCAATTTTTGTCACTTTGGGGCCTCGGGTTCCGGACAATGGCATGTGTAAACAACTTGCAGATATGATCAAGAAACATAATTATACTCATGAAACAATAACATGTTCAGATCTGAGATCATGGCACTTGGGCTCAAAGTGACAAGCATTAGGCATAACAAGTTGCAACAACGGTAGAAAACACTAACAATGGATACTAGGCATTATGCCCTAACAATCGGGCATTATTACATGATTGATCTTATCCAATCGCTTCCATCTCTCTCAGCCTACAGCGGTGTTTGCTCACACATGGATGGGGGAATCATGGATGGTTGATGGAGAAGAGGTGGCAGTGACGATGGCGATGATGTCCTCCGAATCCCCGTCCCGGCAGGGCGCCAGAATAGGAACTTGTGATCCCCGAATTGAGTTTCGAGGTGGCGGTGGCTCTCTGTTGTGTTTTTGTGGAATATGATGAACCCCCCCTGTTGTTTTAGGGTTACAGGCAATAAGTAGTCGAAAGGGTAGCCCGAGGGGTGCCTGGGGGCCCACACCACCAGGTGGCGCAGCCTAGGGGGGCGTGCCCAGGGGTGGCGTGGCCCCCTACTGGCCCCTCTCTGGGACTGCTTCTGGCTCCGGGGATCTTCATTTGTTTTAAGGTCTTTGGGATCTTTTCTCAGCATGTTCCCGAAAGTTGATTTTTCTGCACAAAAACAAGACACCAAGGCAATTCTGCTGAAAACAGCGTTAGTCCGTGTTAGTTGTATCCAAAACTCACAAGTTTAGAGGCAAACAATAGCAAAAGTGTTCGGAAAAGGAGATACGTTTTGGACGTATGAGGTGGCATAGGATAGACTCGTCTGGCGCTGGACCACGGATAACCGATATTACTCCCAATCCTATTACAATGCCCTCTTATAGGGATCGGTGGCATCAGGGGCGTCGAGGCTGAACTGGAAGACCTGGCCCCTCTAGGGTGAAGTTCTTCATCTGGCTAGCCTGCTTGGACAGATGCTGGACGGGTGAGCGACTTGCGCATCACGGCCTTCCCCATGAGGTGCGATGCCCGCTATGTGATGAGTCTAAAGAGACTATGGCGCATCTCTTCACGGGATGTGCCTTATCCAGAATGATCTGGCATGAGGTGCTCTCTTGGATCAGATCCACGGCGACACGTCCCCCGGGCGAGGGTCTCTTCTCAGATTGGTGGGCAAGGGCGCTCGGCGCTGCCCCTAGTGTCCTGCGAAGGGCACCTCGTCGCTGATCATGTTGACGACGTGGTCAATCTGGAAACACCTAAACGCGACGATCTTAAGAAACGCTACACCCTCGGTAGTCTCCCTGCTCGACACAATCAAGTATGACGCACGTGACTGGGCGAACGTGGGAGCCTCGGGTCTACGCCAGCTTCTCCCCTAGTTAGGCCGTTTTTTGGGTTGAGTTGTACGGTATGGGGTGGCCCGGTTTGGGCTTTTGTACATATCAACTCTCTTTCTATCAACGCATCAAAACGCAAAGATTTTGCATTTTTGCAAAAAGATCAAACAAGTAATGCAAACTCCACACAAGTTTGGCGTAGAAAGTGCATTGTGAAAATTGAATGAGATGATAGAACCAATGTTTTACCGAAGTTCGAAGATCCAATTATATTCTACTCTCCGTTGGAGGTTCCATGCATGACCACTTCTCAAATCAGTCTGACCTCTTCACAACCTTCTGAAGGAGATCACCAAGCTAACAACTACCAAACTCTCTAGAAGGCAGTGGCCTCCAAGAGTAACATGCTCCGAGACTCTCGCTTGGACCATTTAACGTGTATAGCTCAACCCAATGAAAAAAAATCAACTTTTGCTCAAATCCCCCCTAAGTCAAACTTACCAAAGTTTGATCCGATTTATAGACTAATACGTTAATGTTTGCAATGACAAATCTTTATAGTGCGAACATATGTTTTATATATATTATGATAAATACAATGAAGGTAAATTGGTGTCATAGATGCCGATGTATTTTTATTTAAATTTGGTCTAAATCAAAATAGTTTAAGTAAGAATATATGTGAAACTTCAACTAGAAACACGGGGGTACAAAAAAAGTAGTCCGCCGCTGATTTGAGAGGTGGACGAAAGATAGAGACACCTAAATTGTCGCGTTAGAATATATACATGTATTATTCACTCTCTAATACAAAACATGAACATATATCAATTGGAAGAACAAACAAGTAATTCAAACTCTACAAAAAATTGACATAGAAAGTATTTATTGTGAAAATTAAGTGAGAGGAGACAACCAATGTTTTTATGAGAGTTTGAATATCGAACTATATTCTGCTCTTCGTTGGAGGTGTTACGGCCACCTAAGATCACAACGACCACTCTTCGATCTAGACTTCTTCCCCACTTGAGCTCTCCCAATAAAGCAAGAGATCTTCCACTATGGATAGTTCTTCCAAAGATGCAAAAATCCACAACCACTTCAAAAATTAGTCTGGCCTCTTCACGATCTTCTGGAAGAGATCACCGTGTTAACTGATGAAAATATTCCCTAGAGGCAATACTAAGTGTTATTGTTCATATTTTTGTTTCATGATTAAGTTTATATTCTGTGTTATAACTGTGTTAGTCCCGAATAGTGAGTATTTTGAAAAAAACCGGAATACGTGTGTGGAATATAAACACCATTGATATCCCCGGTTATACCTCTATGATTGGTTCTTATATTATTGATAGTCTTGGTTTCCTGACTATATGTCAAACGACAAGGTGTTGTTGCCATTAATGTATGAGATTGGAGTTTTTGGGGAACAACGATGATGGATATGGCCCATTTTATATACCGTTGAAAAACATCATCAATATTGTTATCTATAATTTTAGTATTGCCGTCACTATAATTGTTTGACCGTGAGACACAAGTTACGACATGGACATGATAGAGACCTCCAAAGGTTACACTATAATAGGGTAATTATAAAGTTGGTATTTCATTCTTACCGGATAGTATGCCAGGTTTCTGTATGGTGTAGTTGCAGGAATTGCTACTCTTAACGATGGATAGATACACTCTCGGACATCTCAGGTATTAAGGTGCCCGTCATTGTTCGACCGGAAACTTGATCATGGTGATGATCATAAAGGAACATCGGAATACAGAATGAGTAAAAGATTACATGTCGGCTAACGAGAATGTTTCACCTTAGATGTTGTAAAGTATCGAGAAGTTGTGCGATAAGTTAATGTTAGTAATACAAGTGGATATCATGATAAATATCTTCGTGATATGTGTGGGGGTCATTATGTGCGTCAAGGTACCTCTAATGATCATTATAGAGAAAGGAGTTCCGGACAGGTCCACATGTATTCGAACCCATAGGATTCTTTGCCTTTTATTGATCAAATGCTAGAAGGGTTGTCTAAAAACACTCAATTTTGCTATTTGGATGGTTATTTTGATTTCTCTCAAATCCATGTTAAAAAAGCAAGACCAAGAGAAAACCACTTTCTATTGTCCTTATAGTACTTATGCTTATAGACGTATGCCTTTTGGTTTATGTAATGCACCTGCTACTTTTCGAAGATGTATGTTTGCTATTTTTCATGGTTTTTGCGAGGAAATTGTGGAGGTATTCATGGACGACTTCTCTGTCTACGGGGCTTCTTTTGACAAATGCCTCCACAATCTTAACAAAGTTTTGCAGCGATGTGAGGATACTAATCTTGTTTTAATTGGAGAAATGCCACTTTATGGTGAATGAAGGAATTGTTCTGGGACATAAAATTTCCGAAAGAGGCATTGAAGTTGACAAGGCCAAAGTTGATGCAATTGAAAAGATGCCCTATCCTAGGGACATCAGAGGTATACGTGGTTTTCTTGGTGATGATGGTTTCTATAGGAGATTTATTAAATACTTTTCTAAGAATTCAAGATCTCTTACCAATCTTCTTCAAAAAGATGTTCCTTTTGTTTTTGATGATGATTGTAAAGAAGCCTTTGAAGTTCTTAAGAAAGCTTTAATAACTGATCCTATTGTTCAACCGCTAGATTGGAATTTGCCTTTTGAAATTATGTGTGATGCTACTGATTATGTTGCAGGAGTTGTTTTAGGACAAAGAGTAGAAAATAAATTGAATGTTATTCATTATGCTAGTAAGACTCTAGATAGTGATCAAAGTAACTATGCTACCACCAAGAAAGAGTTTTTAGCTGTTTTTTTCCTATGATATAGGCACTACATTGTTAATTCTAAAGTCACTATTCATATCGATCATGCTTCTATTAAATATCTTATGAAAAAGAAATATGCTAAGCCTAGGCTTATTAGATGGATACTCTTGTTACAAGAGTTTGATTTTCACATTGTTGGTAGGAAAGGAGCTGATAATCGTGTTGCTGATAATTTATCTGAAGGGAATATGCCCGAGAGGCAATAATAAAGTGTTTATTATGTTATTCGGTGTTTATGATAGATGTTTATTTCTCATGCTAGAATTGTATTAACCGGAAACGTTAATACGTGTGTGATTAATAAACAAACCAACATTCCTAGTGAAGCCTCCCTTTTAACTAGCTCGTTGATTAACAAACTCGCTCGTTGATTAACAGATGACCTAGGTTTCCTGAACATGGACATTGGATGTTGTTAATAAAGGGGTCATGTCATTAGGAGAATGACATGATGAACTTAGACCCTAACTAAGTATAAAAATACGACCAAGTCATTTATTTTTGTTGTTATGTCTTACATTCGGAGTAACATTGTTCCTTAGACCATGAGATCATGTTAATCACTAATACTGAAAGAATACCTTGATGACATCAAACTTCACACCGTAAAAGGTTGACTATAAAGGTGGCGTTAGGTATTCGGAAAGTGTTAGTTGAAGCTCATGGAACAAGAGTGGGATTTGTCCATCCAATATGACGGAGAGATATACTCAGGGCCCTCTCGGTGATATCACATCGACACCGCTTGCAAGCACGTGATATGATCACAAGGATGTTATATCACGGGAACGAGAAAAGAGTACTTGTCGGGTAACGAGATCGAAAAAGGTATGGTTGATACCAATGATCGGATCTTGGACAAATAAAATATCGCGAGACAAAGGGAATTCGTTATGACGTTGAAAGGTTCACACGATCACGAGAGTCATCGTTGAATATATAGGAGTCATCACGGATCTCCAGATCCCGTAGTTGATTATTGATCGGAGAGGAGTCTCGATCATGTCTATATTATTCATGAAACGTAGGGTGACACACTTAAGGTTTGATGAAGCGTTTGAGAGGATACGGAATACCGAAGAATGTTTTGGGCAGCTCCGAAATTGTTTCGGGGAAAATTAAAATAGTTCAAGGGGTTTTTCATCGAATGGTTGTTAATAGAATTAAAAAATGATTCGAGATTCTGCATGCAAAAGGAACTATATAAAAAAATTATTTATAGAATTAAATCTATGTCAAAATTACTCAAATATACCACTTAATTCTAAATTCAATTTTAATTTGATCAAAATTATTTTGGGACAGAGGGTGTGGAAGTACTTATCCGAAGGTTTCCAAAAATATTTTATTTGCAATTTTTGGATTTGTAGAATTTGAATTATGCCAAAATTCATCAAACAAGCATATTTGAATTTGAATAAATTTAAAATGGTAAAATTTAGATTTGGGCAGAGCCAAAAGTTTCTACATGTTGTGCTGATTAAAAAAAGTCCAAATTTGCTAAATTTGGCCTTATGGTTGAAAAGATATGATGTTTCTAAGTTCTAGGGACTGTTCTGCAATTTACAATTCTATTTTCTATTCGAAAACAAAAATAACAAAAAATAGCTGGGCTCAGATTTGGCTATATACCGCGCGTGGTGACAGATAAAACATGGGCTTGGGCCGTCTACGCACAGCGCTGAGCGACGAATAACAAAATCACTCGCAGGTTGACGTGGCGCTATCCTATTCGCTGTTACCGATTCGGTAAGTGATCTATCGTGGGCTGAACGATCAAGATCTAACGGCTAGGGGGGTGGGGGTTACCTCCTCGCCGGATTCACTCGCCGGAAATGGCCACGGGGTGGCGCATGTGCTTGGGATCTCGCCGGAGACGCCTTCCCGTGCCCTCCTTGCTCAACGGTGATGAAGAACCGGCGCTGGAGAACATGGCGGACTCGATGGTGATGATGGCGCGGGCTCGAACCTCCTGGAACAACGGCGCGATGCAGATGGTGCGGCGACGGGCTCCGGCGACAGTAGATGCGCTCGGCGTGGTCCATAAACTGCGCAAAAAAATTGAACATGGGGCTTAGGCAAAGCGTAGGATCACGGGGAGGAAGATGAGGGGAAAATCAAGGTCGGGGACCTTCTCCCTCAGTCGGGATTGACGAAGGACGGCGACGGGCAGAAGCAACTCCGGTGAAGAATTAGAGAGCTCTCAGGTGGTCTTTTGGCGAGGAGTTTAAGGGGGAAATGGAGAGTAAAAGCAGGGCTATAAGGGGCTGGTAACGGGGCTAGCCTTGATGGCCATAAACGCCTGAATCAAACCGAGGAAGAAACGGCTGTCTTCCGTTTCTAGAGCTTGAAGACGACGATGACGTCATCGCCCCCTTTTTTAAAAGAAATTCCTGTTTTCTTGTTTATTTTGTATCTTTTGATTTATAAATCCAATACACCTCAAATAAATTTCTAAAATCTTGAAATGAAATTTTCTTTCAACTAAGCATGTTTGAAAACAATTTTGGACACATTTCACTTTTTATATATTTTTAAATATAATTAATTACTAATATTACTTAATGTATATTTTTAAATTAGAAAATAATAAAATGAGGTTTTGATTAAATAAAATTTCAGAGACAATAAAATGTCAAATAATTTTTTTAAAGTCATTTCACATCATTTTTATGTTTTATATATTTAAAATTTCAGTGATTTACTAATAGTAACTTAATTCTTTTTTTAAAAAAAAAGAAAATTAAATAAATATAAAAGTGGCTTAATAAAACTTGGAAAAATCCCACAAGTCATAATATTATTTTCTAAGTCTTATTTTATGTTATTTTAAAAGTAATGCATTTTATTTTCACACCTTTATGTTTAAAACTTGGAGTATCATTTGTATATCAACATAAATAGTTGTTATTCCCATAGAATAATTTTGAGGCATATAAACTGTTAAGAGGTAATAATTCTTTGGTTTCAAAAGCTATAAAACATTTTCAAAGTATTAGTTGACTTGAAAACATGTTATAAAATAAGGTTTTCTAAAAGAAAACAATTTCTTTGAATAATGAATATTTATTTTGAATGGACTTGTAGGGTTTATGGAATAGAGGTATAATGGATTCTTAATTTCAATTTTCATTGAGTTATGTATTGTTTCCTTTTATTTATTGCATCTCATTGGTTTTTGGTGACTTGCAAAACATGAAAACAAAAGGTTTCAATTTTTAGTGATTTTTTTTTACTTTCCAAAAATCAGGGATGTTACAGACTACCACCCTTAAAAGAAATCTCGTCCCGAGATTTGGAAAGGCTAGAAAGAAAGATAGGTCTGGGGAACTGGGTTACAGAATAACTGGGTGGGCTACCACCCTTAAAAGAAACTTTTGTGGATAGTCTATTTTCATTAGATTGGACTGTAGATTAATTTGAGATTGGCTTGAGTAGAACTTTCCTTCGCGGTAGAGCTGTGGACCAACATATGTATGTTGAACTACCTTTGACACTGAGGGGTCACTCTTTGGGTCAAACAAAAGTCTTTGGTTCACTCTCAACTTGGTCTTTTAATATCTTTGTCAATCTTACATCTTGTTGTTGGCATCCTTGAAGGAAAACACCATGCTATTTCTAAAGAAACTCTCATGGTAGGCAAAATCTTCCATTGCTTGATAGCTCCAAGGTTGGCTAGATCCTCACCTTAGTAACACTAACATAGGGTCATTATTGTATTCTACCATTCTATGGTTCAGGTTTAACATCATCGTCTCTCTAATAGGTATGTCACTCAGATTTAACATTCCTCATAGCAAAAGTAAATAATGTGAGTAGTCACCATGGGGGCCAATCCATGTTGCACTCAATCATTACCTTGCACTTATATTGATGAATCTTGTTTAATAACACTAGGTCACCTCACTTGTCTAACAGAAAGTTTCCAATCTGAAAGACAAACCTGAGCTAAACTATAGGTTCTTACACTAGTGGGGTTGCGTAAACTCTTATACCTCACTAACTGAGTTATTGTAGTTTCTTCATCTATTCTTCTCCTGGTGCAGGGAAAAGCTTCAAAATCTCCATAGCTCATGTAACTTTGAGTCCACTTGTTTATCTTCCCTTGTTGATTGTCTTGCGGCACCTTGGTATATAGTTGTCTTCATCATGGATGTGACTGTTCCTTCACACAAAAAGGATCTTGAAATGTGTGACATTCCTCAATTGTATGGCTTGTCTCCATAGAGAACTAGTCATGACATTCTTGGGTGTAAGGTTTGTTGTTGCACTTCATATGGTAGCCCAATATGGTTGGTAAATGGGTATGGGTTTTGGTTTGGCTTAGCATGACTGAGTAGAGATTAGGAAGAGACTAAAGAAAATCCTACCCCAACACATCAGATCAAGGAAACTCATCTTGCAAACAACACATAACAAACATATAGCAACTCAATCATCACACCAACAACATGGTTTTTAGAAAACACTAATATTGTCATACCACTCATTGTTATGCTCAATACACTAACACGTTAACGTTGTTCTAACCAAATAACTAGATTGGTGGTCTCATCTATATCTTCTTGGGTTTTTCTTCGGATTCTTCTCTCAATGTCTTGTGGTGTCCTTGATTGTTGTGAAGTCTGGGTATGTCTGCAAGTTTCTTCAATTGTCTTGAGTGTAGGTCTTCATGTGGTGAAATTTCTTCTTGCACTTCTTGGTATCATCATCAACATTCCTGTCTGGATGGTATTGAAGAGGTAGGTCATCTAGAAATTTTTGAGGGTGAATAATAGGTGAGAGTATATGAGAAAGATTAAGATGATTGTTTTGTTTCTAGAAAGTTTGAACATAGAAAATTTTCAATCCTAGGGTGATCAATGGGTTATTAACAACTTGTTGCAAATTGGATATTCACTATAGTGAGAAGGACAATGCACCCGCAAGCCAATCAGGGAACGGTCTCGTGTCCGTGGACACGTAAAGTTGTCCGGGCCGCTTCATCTCACTATGCCGCTAGGATCCAAAATACCCTAAGGAGATAATAACATGATCAAAAAAATGGCTTCCAAACCTAAGGGTCTCGAATCCTACAGGAAACACAATGCTCTGATACCATTTTGTAGCGTTCCCACATTTAAATAATGTAAGGACACCTGTGTTATTGTGCTAGTCCCTGGATAAATTGCTAGCACCACAGTACAAAATGAAATATCATGCAAATGCATCAAATTCTATTACATCGCATGATCCAATCTTTACAAAATATGATTACAACTTGCATAGTCTTAGAAGACTAGCAGAAAACAAAGAAATACAGCGGAAAACATCGTACAACATTGAGCCCATCTTCTTCATGTGCCACAGGCAAAACATGTTGGCAATAGTATCGAGATCCTAAACGAAATCCTCACTCGTCTTCAGAATCAACTGCAATATGGAATATGCAGCCACAAGGGAGTCAATACAATTTAATGTATTAGCAAGTAACACTATGGTGGATATAAATGGCAAGACTAATACTACATGCTTATTTGGCTGAGTGGAGTTTTGGCTAAGTTTGCATAAAGCCAGTTTTCTCCTATCTTTTATCATAAAACAATTTAATCTATAATAGGTATCACTGATAGAAACCAATGAACCTTAACTAAAATTAAGGAGTACCACTGATAGAAATCAGGGTAAGCTCCTACCCTTTTTCACCCATCAAAATTTTATTATGAAGTTGGCATGATGAGATTCTTCCGTCATTCCTTGTCCAGCTGCTCAAATTGTCCATGACCGGGGACACGGCTAAGATCTTAGTTTGTTGACTCTGCAGAGTTTGTGCACTTTCACCTTTAGACTCAGATCAGCCCAAACATCCTATACACCCTGAGTGCATTAAGGAAAGTAGAAGATCGAGACGAGATCTTTCAGAAGAAATTCCACCACCGTCAGGCTTACCCGTTCCAACCTATACCCCCTACATCTACTAGTCAAGCACTGGTGAGTTCATTCAACTTAGTTGATCAAGACATAGCCCATATGACTAAAGGCTGCACGGAAAGCTACTAAACTTAGAAGGACATATTAATCTCTTTGTTCCTGGGTGGCCATCCTCAAGTGACAACCTCAAGTGGAATAACCCTTAGATAAGGGCCCTGAGGCAACACTCAACATAAACCAGTCTTACCACTTCTACCCAGGTGTTTCATTAAACTTAGTAGTTTTATCCTCAACATCTAAATAAAACATTTGAAGAACATAGCAATTCTACTAAATTCAATGCCTTCTATACTAGCAGGATATAAAAGGATGGCTACACACTACTTGGGATATTAGCATAGCATAATACTTAGATAAATTTCCTACCATGCATACTACTCAAAACTCTAGTAATGCATAATAAAAAATAATAGGTAGTTGATGGTGTTTTACTTGACTTGTTGAAGTTGGTGAAGATATCACACTCTCTTCACAAAAGATCGTTGCTCTCCGTTCAATCTATTCAGTGAAAACACAATAACAAACATACTATCAAACAAACAAGCAAGTGAAGAAAACATACAAAGCAACAATCATGGGAAAGGAGGTTTAACCAAGTTGGCTAGGACAAGGTCAAGGTTTGATTTTTAAATAATTTATTTTCTAATGGTTCAATACATTCTAAGGAGTTTCCAAGGTTTTACTTGGGATGGACTAGGTTGAGTTTTGTAGAAAACTAACTTTATTATAACCATACTTGTCGAGGAAGTTCCAAGAGTTCACTAAGTTGATCTCACTATTCAACTAAAGTAACACATAACAATGTGTAACACTTAGTCATCTTCATCAAGACATTTGAGTGATCTAAGTTAGTCTTTCCATTTGGGTCAGGGTTGGACAAAAACAACTTGTTATTATTCAACGTGTGTGGATGACTCCAAGTCTTCACATGTTTGTCTTCTTGAAGTTCATCTTCATGCTTCTATTGTAGTTTCCCCCTTGTTGTGAAGCTTCTCTTGTTCTTGGTAAATCTTCATGATTTTAGGTATGAGATGGCACAAATACCACTAAGTCAAATTGGAAAGAATATAAGAAGAAAGATAGAAAGAGAAAGGGAGATGTTTTCTTCTGAATTTCTTCACATTACTTCTTGAGTTCCTTCTAGTTGCCGTGGAGTCTAAATCTTCTCTTCAAAAATTCTTCATTTATCTTCCTTGTATCTCTTCATGTTGTCACCAAGTTGAAAATGAAGTGCCTTCTATTGGTTGAGTCTTGTCTTCCACTTGCTAACTTGATGAATTCTTGAAGCAAGAATAGGGGAGTGGAGGAGTATATAGAAACTATGGTACTAGTGTTTTAAGGTTCACTAGTTGGTATTTTATGTGATTGACACATGCTAGGTACTTGGTCTCCAAAAAATAACCATAACAACAAAGAATAGATGATGAAAACAATTTCTAAGACATGGCTATCATGAGGTTAAAGATATGTGTGATAATTTGGCCAGGATCTCATGAAAATGGTCCTAAGATTTTCAAGGGGTTTATACAAAGTGTTATCTAGTTCAAGTTTACCAAATGGAGCAATTTTGCAAAAGGAACTATATCAAAATTATTTATAGAATTAAATCTATGTCAAAATTACTCAAATATACCACTTAATTCTAAATTCAATTTTAATTTGATCAAAATAATTTTGGGACATAGGGTGTGGAAGTACTTATCCTAAGGTTTCCAAAAATATTTTATTTGCAATTTTTGGATTTGTAGAATTTGAATTATGCCAAAATTCATCAAACAAGCATATTTGAATTTTAACAAATTTAAAATGGTCAAATTTAGATTTGGGCAGAGCCAAAAGTTTCTACATGTTGTGCTGATTCCAAAAAGTCCAAATTTGCTAAATTTGGCCTTATGGTTAAAAAGATATGATGTTTCTAAGTTCTAGGGACTATTCTGCAATTTACAATTCTATTTTCTATTCGAAAACAAAAATAACAAAAAATAGCTGGGCTCAGATTTGGCTATCTACCGCGCGTGGTGACAGATAAAACATGGGCTTGGGCCGTCTACGCACAGCGCTGAGCGACGAATAACAAAATCACTCGCAGGTTGACGTGGCGCTATCCTATTCGCTGTTACCGATTCGGTAAGTGATCTATCGTGGGCTGAACGATCAAGATCTAACGGCTAGGGGGGTGGGGGTTACCTCCTCGCCAGATTCACTCGCCGGAAATGGCCACGGGGCAGCGCATGTGCTCGGGATCTCGCCGGAGACGCCTTCCCGTGCCCTCCTTGCTCAACGGTGACGAAGAACCGGCGCGGGAGAACATGGCGGACTCGATGGTGATGATGGCGCGGGCTCGAACCTCCTGGAACGACGGCGCGATGCAGATGGTGCGGCGACGGGCTCCGGCGACAGTAGATGCGCTCGGTGTGGTCCATAAACTGCGCAAAAAAATTGAACATGGGGCTTAGGCAAAGCGTAGGATCACGGGGAGGAAGATGAGGGGAAAATCAAGGTCGGGGACCTTCTCCCTCGGCCGGGATTGACGACGGACGGCGACGGGCAGAAGCAACTCCGGTGAAGAATTAGAGAGCTCTCGGGTGGTCTTTTGGCGAGGAGTTTAAGGGGGAAATGGAGAGTAAAAGCAGGGCTATAAGGGGCTGGTAACGGGGCTAGCCTTGATGGCCATAAACGCCCGAATCAAACCGAGGAAGAAACGAATGTCTTCCGTTTCCAGAGCTTGAAGACGACGATGACGTCATCGCCCCCTTTTTTAAAAGAAATTCCTGTTTTCTTGTTTATTTTGTATCTTTTGATTTATAAATCCAATACACCTCAAATAAATTTCTAAAATCTTGAAATGAAATTTTCTTTCAACTAAGCATGTTTGAAAACAATTTTGGACACATTTCACTTTTTATATTTTTTAAAATATAATTAATTACTAATATTACTTAATGTATATTTTTGAATTAGAAAATAATAAAATGAGGTTTTGATTAAATAAAATTTCAGAGACAATAAACATGTCAAATAATATTTTTTAAAGTCATTTCACATCATTTTTATGTTTTATATATTTAAGATTTCAGTGATTTACTAATAGTAACTTAATTCTTTTTTTTTTAAAAAGAAAATTAAATAAATATAAAAGTGGCTTAATAAAACTTGGAAAAATCCCACAAGTCATACTATTATTTTCTAAGTCTTATTTTATGTTATTTTAAAAGTAATGCATTTTATTTTCACACCTTTATGTTTAAAACTTGGAGTATCATTTGTATATCAACATAAATAGTTGTTATTCCCATAGAATAATTTTGAGGCATATAAACTGTTAAGAGGTAATAATTCTTTGGTTTCAAAAGCTATAAAACATTTTCAAAGTATTAGTTGACTTGAAAACATGTTATAAAATAAGGTTTTCTAAAAGAAAACAATTTCTTTGAATAATGAATATTTATTTTGAATGGACTTGTAGGGTTTATGGAATAGAGGTATAATGGATTCTTAATTTCAATTTTCATTGAGTTATGTATTGTTTCCTTTTATTTATTGCATCTCATTGGTTTTTGGTGACTTGCACAACATGAAAACAAAAAGTTTCAATTTTTAGTGATTTTTTTTACTTTCCAAAAATCAGGGATGTTACATGTTAAAAATATGTTTTATCAACGTTGTGGCTCTTTTACGTAGGTATGAACGGTTCTATCCTCGTAAGCCCAAGCCACGTAAAATATGCAAAAAATAAATTAGAGGCGTCTAACTTGTTTTTGCAGGGCATGTGATGTGATATGGTCAATGTTACAAACGTTATGTATGAGATGATATCTTTTGTAAATTATTGACATACCGGCTGGAGCCATATGGTTGTCTTATTTTTTATGGCATGCGTGCTGTATATCATATCCATGTGATATGTTGTAATGGACAATCAAGATGGAGGTGCCACGAAACTTGGTGCCACGCCGGTGGAATGATGGAGATCATACCATGATGCACAAGATGGAGATCAAGTGCAAGAAGGACCATATCATATCACATTATCCATGCATGTGATGTTTATCCTTTTATGCATCTTATTTTTCTTAGATCGCGACGGTAGCATTATAAGATGATCCCTCTCACTTAATATCAAGATAATAATGTGTTCTTCCTTAAGTATGCACCATTAAGAAAGCTCGTCGTTTCGAGACACCACGTGATGATTGGGTGTGATAGACTCAACATTCGCATACAACAAGTGTTTTCAAGCCTAGCATGTACAGACATGGCCTTGAAACACACGCAGTACTACGGTTCTACTTGGCAAGCCTAGCATGTACAGACATGGCCTCGGAACACGTAACTGAAAGGTGAAGCACGAGTCATATGGATGATATGATGAACATGTTGATGTTCGCCTTTGCAACTACACCGTCTCACTTGATGATCGGTTTCGGTGTAGTGAATTTGGTTCGTGTAATCACTAAAGACGACTAAGAGGGATGTTGTTTTTGAGTGGGAGTTCATGGGATAATTTTATAATTAACTTGAACTTAATTTATCGTAAACATAGTCTAAATAGTCTTTGCAAATATGTTGTAGATCATAGCACCACCCACCTTCAATTTCAATATGTTCATGGAGAGAGAAAAACTAGCGAACAATGGAAGCAACTTTACCAACTGAGCACTTAACCAGAGGATTCTCCTCACCGCTTGCAAGAAGCTCTATGTTCTTGATGCACCGCTAGGTGACCAGCCCGCTGATGATGCGTCTGATGAAGATAAAAATGTTTATCTGACTCAACAAGAAGACCACGGTATAGTTCATTGCGGCATCCTCTATGGATTAGAGCCAGAGCTGCCAAAACGTTTCGAGAACATCACTGCTTATGCTACAATGGGAGAATTGAAAATAATTTTCGATACCCATGCCGCAGTTGAGAGTTATGACGCTTCAGAAGAGTTCTTTAGCTGCATGATGGAAGAGAACATCTCCATTAGTGAGCATGTACTCAAGATGTCTGCGTACGCTGATAAGCTCATAGCCTTGGGAATATCGATTCCCATTGAGCTAGGGATAAATCGTGTTCTCCAATCTCTGCCACCTAGTTACAAAAACTTCGTGATGAACTATAATATGCAAAGCATGAAGAAGTCTCTTCCTGAGCTTCTCTCGATGCTTAAAACTGCTGAAGTGGAGATCAAGAAAGAACATCAAGTGTTGATGATCAATAAGACCACTAGTTTCAAGAAAGGAAAGAAAGGCAAGCCAAGGGTAAACTTCAAGAAGGGTGAAAAATCTGGTGTTGCTCCTGATAAGAAAAACAAGTATGGCCCTAAGCCTGAGACTGAGTGCTTTTATTGCAAGGGTACTGGCCCACTGGAAGCGCAATTGCCCCAAATATCTGGCAGAGAAGAAGGCCGACAAAGTGAACAAAGTTACATATGATATACTTGTTATTGATGTGTACCTTATTAGTACTCGCAGGAGCAGATGGGTATTTGTTACTGGTTCGGTTGCTCACATATGTAACTCGAAATAGGAGGTGCAGATTAAGCGATCACTAGCAAAGGATGAGGTGACGATGCGCGTCGGCAATGGACCAAGAGTTGATGTGATCGCCGTCGGGACGCTACCTCTACGTCTACCATCGGGATTAGTTATAAAACTCAATAATTGTTATTTGGTGCCTGCATTAAGCATGAATATCGTTTCTGGATCTTGCTTAATGCGGAATGGTTATTCCTTTAAGTCTAAGAACAATGGTTGTTCGATTTATATGAATAATATCTTTTATGGTCATGCACCTGAGAAGAATGGTTTATTTCTTTTGAATCTTGATAGTATTGATACACATATTCATAATGTGAATGCCAAAAGAATTAAGTTAGATGATGATATTGCTACTTACATGTGGCACTGCCGCTTAGGTCATATTGGTTTTAAACGCATGAAGAAGCTCCATTCTGATGGACTCTTAGAATCACTTGATTATGAATCATTTGAAACATGTGAACCATGCCTTATGGGCAAGATGACTAGAACCCCGTTTTCTGGAACCATGGAACGGGTGACAGACTTACTGGAAATCATACATACTGATGTGTGTGGACCAATGAGTGTATCGGCGCGCGGTGGATATCGTTATTTTGTCACTTTCACAGATGATTTGAGTAGATATGGGTATATTTACTTAATGAAACACAAATCCGAGACATTTGTAAAATTCAAAGAATTTCAGTGTGAAGTTGAAAATCATCGTAACAGAAAGATTAAATTTCTACGATCTGATCGTGGAGGTGAATATCTAAGTTACGAGTTTGGCATGCATATGAAACAGTGTGGAATAGTTTCACAACTCACACCTGCCGGAACACCACAGCGTAATGGTGTTTCCGAACGTTGTAATCGTAGTTTACTGGATATGGTTTGATCTATGATGTCTCTTACAGATTTGCCACTATCATTTTGGGGTTATGCACTAGAGACCGCTGCATTCACTTTAAATAGGGCACCATCTAAATCCGTTGAAACGACACCGTATGAATTATGGTTTGGAAACAAACCTAACCTGTCATTTCTAAAAGTTTGGGGATGCGATGTTTATGTGAAGAAGATTCAACCTGATAAACTCGAACCCAAAGCGGAAAAATGAGTCTTCATAGGATACCCTAAAGAAGCAATAGGGTGCACCTTCTCTCACAGATCCGAAGGCAAGTTTTTCGTTGCCAAGAATGGACCCTTTTTGGAGAAGGAGTTTCTCTCGAAAGGTGTGAATAGTAGGAAGGTAGAACTAGACGAGTTCATTGAACCTTCTCTTCTTGGAATGGCGAGTAGCGCAGCGCCGGAAGTTGTTCCGGTGCCGACCCCGTCAGTTGAAGAGAGAGCTAATGATCAAGATCATGAAACTCAAGAACAGGAAACTACCACACCTCGCAGGTCAACTAGGGAACGTACAGCTCCTGAAATGTACGGAGATCCTGTATTAAACTTCATGGTAGATGGAGGTGATGACCCTGTGACGTATGATGAAGCGATGATGAGCCCAGATTCGAACAACTGGCTTGAAGCCATGAAATTTGAAATAGGATCCATGTACGAAAACCAAGTTTGGACTTTGGTGGACTTACCCGATGACCGCAAGGCCGTTGAGAACCAATGGATCTTTAAAAAGAAAACTGACGGTGATGGTAATGTGACCGTCTATAAAGCTCGACTTGTCGCAAAAGGTTTCTGACAAATTCAAGGAGTTGACTACGATGAGACTTTCTCACCAGTAGCGATGCTTAAGTCAGTTAGGATTATGTTAGCAGTTGCTGCATTTTTTGATTATGAAATCTGGCAGATGGATGTCAAAACGGCGTTCCTTAATGGTGACATTGAGGAAGAGTTGTATATGATGCAACCTGTCGCACCCGGACTCCTAAAGGATACTCGCAGTTCCGTTGAACAGTAGATGATTGGATTACGGGGCTTACCGGCACCCGCATCTCTTACGAGTAGGCCAACACACGTATGTGTGACAACCAACCCCTACTGTTCATCGTCTACGTAAACCATCCCATAGAAATCAGGATACTACCATTGACGTACTTCATACCATACACACATGGTACGTCAACGGCATTTAACAGAATGATAGCACAACATATCTCTACGACACAAAAGAGGGAAATAAGTTGCAAATAGCTCTCACTAGAGCAGAGATAGCAAATACAATCATCCAGAGGACACATGTCCCAACAATTCATCATTACATCACAGCGGAAGCATCCAAAATTTCTGAGTACAGACAAGATCCAAATAGGCCTAAGAGGCCGGCAACGAAAGGAAAACGGAGCCCATCCACGAAGTCTCGGATCCTGCCCGGGTCCGCTATCTACTCGTCAGCAACCTCGTCGAACTCCACGTAGTAGCCACCATGGGGATCCTCGGAAACGTAGTCTGCGGAAACCACAGCCCCAAAGGGGTCAGTACATAAACGTACTGGCAAGCAAGACTCACAGTTCACCAAAGGGTAACCCGTCAACACCAAGCACAGATACTTTGGGTTCAACGGAAAGAAGGGTGATATAAAAGATGCGGCAGCGGGCTGCACTAACCAACTACAGATACATACTACAACTTCCGGCTATCAGAAAGGAGATAAGATAGCGTAACGTAACCAACTATAACTAACCACCAAACAAACCCATCCTGGATCTCGCCCCTTATCCAAAGAAGCAATCCGAGGATAACTCACACAGTTGGATTAATGATGGTTCAGGTTATTGTGTCGATAAACCTATTACTAGTGAAGTTATTAAAGTTAGGTGTAAGTTGTCTGAGTACTTGTTAGCCAGTACTTTCACCAAGTCGTCACATAACCGCGGACAACACGGCTTCTCGAGAAGATTCATCCCTGCAGGGTGTGCTCCAGTACCCGTACACACTCGAGCCACCAACTAAAACTCAGGTGGACTCAACACGACTCGAACCATCTCTACAACCTGTCCTAGGAGCCACGGAGCTATAAGGTCCCGGCCAGTCCGACCTAACCTAAGCGCAAGGGTGAAAACCACACCCCCCCGGCACCACAGGCCTCGCCCTATATGCATCATCATCATCATAATCATCACCAACATTAACCATGGGAGCGACCCCTTAATGCTTATGCGCAAATGGAACACCCGAACTAAGTGTGGCTCTTCGGACAAACTGCGGATCAGGTCAAAGTCGAGGGGGGTTCCATACTACCACCCGGATGCGGTGAGCACGCTCATCATGGATCAGTAGACAAGACCCTTTTCCTAATTAGGGTCGACACTAGCAGGCCTCAAAACGACTCCGGGCCTCCTGCCGGTGCCTTATCATCAAATTATTATTACCCATAGCATTAACAGGTTGATTGTTTAACATCGAGCCCCAGACCATAAGTAACATGGTAATAGAAAGTAACTGACAACAGGCTCGAGCAAAAGCAACCCTAAGCATGCTAGTATGACACGGGCACAAGCAACGGGGTCATAGGAGTGGAGGTGAGGCAATATCAGGTTTAAAGGATAACATGTGATAGGATCAAACAGAAGCAACGATTCATAGGGCTAGCAGAATAGACAGCGGAAAGTATCGGTATCCAATGTTGAAAGGAACACGATGGTTCATGTGAGTGAATACTTGCCTGCAAACTCAGTAGCCTGGTACTGAGCTAAGATCCTCAGAGGGGGTGTCGTAAGTCTCGTCGGTCTCAACGTCGTCGTCTATTCGAGAAAAAGCAAACAAACAACGCAGAGAGACAAACAATCAATAACATGGCATAGTGCACATTCATGGGATGATGCATGACCATTTAATTTATGCACCAAAAATAAACTAGTTGTCATGGTAACATAACATGATTAAATGGACCCACATGCAATTTGGATTGCACATGGAAAGCCCATGAATTAAGGTTGAAATAATTGTTTTACAACTAATCATCATGTGTAAGTGAATTAGCATGATGCATGGATGAGGAAAACAGAAAGAAAACAACAATAGAAACAATTTGAAATAAGGTTTAACAAATTTGGAATTTTATTTATTAAGTTATGGAATTTTGGTTCCTTAAAGGTGTTACACAAACATTTGTTGTTTTCACCAATTTTAATTGTTCAACATGGATAACAAAGTTCATATTTGAATAGAACACCAAATTTTAGTTGGAATACATGTTTCAATTATTGAAAAGGAACTAGAATGAATTACTTATGAATTAAACAAGTTTAAACAAGATTTAATTGAATTTAATTCAATTATTAAAATTGATTGAATTTTTATTTGTTCAAAACATTAAACAAAATTCATATTTGAAAAGTTTATGTTTTTCTGGTTTGAAAACATATTTTATATGTTCAAAAATAATTTAATTTGAGCAAGTTATGAATTTAGCAATTTTAAATGAATTAAACAAGGTTTAAATTATTTAAGCAATTTTAATTATTCAAATTATGAAACAAAATTTATATTTGGTTAGGTGGTTTAATTTGACATGGAAAACATATTTTATTTGTGACATTTGGATTAATATTGAATTATTTATGCATTTAATCAAATTTGGAATGATTTGTTTGAATTTGAAATTTGAAAACATTTGCAATGCTCAAAACAGGAAACAATTGATTTAATTATGTAGAGAATTTAATTTGGTTCTGAAAGCATATTTTATTTATATTATTTGGAGTTGGGATTCAAAAGTTATTTGAGTTGGGAGTTTAGGGACTAATCTGTAAAATTAATTGGACTGATATTAAAGAAAAATAGGCAGAAAAGATAAGTGCACCGCGCAGTGACCCAGAATGGGCCACTGCCAGTGGGGCAAGCGCCACTGTGGCGCCTATGTGGCGCGGCTGGAGGTTGACGTGGCTTGCAGGGCCACTGACGGGCGGGGCCCAGCGTGGTTGCGCGCAAGGAAAAATTGGGAGGCAAAATGCCTCCCACGGGACTCGAACCCGCATGCTCACGCTTGCGCGCACGGGTGCTCTGCCAGTTGGGCTGTTGCTGAACTCTTGACAGAACAGGTGCAGGTGGGTGGATATGCTTCTGTAGAGCGCATAACTGAACTTAACTGAAATTTGGGTGCAGGTGCTGTTACTGAAATCGACGAGGAACAGCGAACGCCGGCGGACGCTGCTCGCGGTGGCGCCGTCCGTGGCTCGCTGCTGCGCGGTGAGCTGCCGTGTGCGGCTGCGGCGTGGTGAGGGAACGGAGGAGAGGGAGGAAGGGGAAGAGGAGGGCGACGCTCACCTCGCTGACGAACAGAGGGAGCGGTCGGTGGCGACGACGGTGGCGGAAACGATGGATGGCGGCGGCGACTCCCTAGCTCACGGGGGAAACGGAGGGGACTGCGAGGAAGAGGGGAGCTGGGCGGCTCCGTTCCCGGCCCCAGCCTGGCCGATGGAGCAACGGCGGCGCGGCGATCGCCGGAGGGAAGGCGGCGGTGGTGGAGGCTTCGGTGTGCTTCAGAGCAATAGAGAGCAGGAGGGCGGAGGGAGAGAGAAGGAGAAGTGGCGGCGCTCGAGGGAGAAGGAGGAGGAAGAAGTAGGGCACAGAGGGGGAGCTCGAGGGCAGGTTATAGGGGAGGTGGAGCTCGGATCGGCCGTCTGATCCTGCACCTGTCGACGTGGGCAATGGCATCTGCCTGCCGTACGGAGGTAGAAGGCGAAGTGGGGGGGTACCAGGCCAGTGGTAAGTTGGGCTGGCCCCAAATGGGCTGGATGCCCTTTCCCCCCTCTCCTTTCTCTTTTATTCTTTTTTGTTTATTACATTTTTTTTTTGCTGAAAATGAAATAGGGAGAAAAGGAGAGGTTTTTGTGGTTGGAAAATTTTAGAGATAATTTGTAATGAGTTACTTGTTATAAAAAACAGCAATGCAACATTTTGTTTCCCAAATAAATTTAATTTATGTTGTTTTTTGGAAATTAAATGATTTTAAGTGAATTTTGATATTAATGAATAATTGAGACTTAATCAATGTAAAGTGTTTAATTTCAAGTTTTTATGGAACAATTTATTTGCTTGTTTTGTAGTTCTTATTTGAAACATGTAACATAACAAGTATGAATAAAGGTTTGAATTTTTGTTTGGAATTCATATAGAAAACAAATGGAAACAAATGAAATCAAATACAAAACAAATGCAAACAAAAAGCAATGACTATGATGACATGATGCAAAACAATAATAAAACAAGAAACAAACATTCTAAAGGGAGTTTTTTCATACTTGGGATGTTACAAAACGCCCCCCCTTGAAGGAATCGCGCCCCAAGATTCCTACTGAGAAGAGAAAAGGTCCGGATACTTCTTGCGAAGATCCTCTTCGGTCTCCCACGTTGCCTCTTTATCGGGATGATGCGACCACTGCACTTTCAAGAACTTGGTGCTCTTGTTGCGAGTCTTACGCTCGGTCTCATCGAGAATTCGAACAGGGTGCTCCTCATAAGAGAGATCTTCTTGCAGTTCAATGGAATCATGATCAACTGCACGATCTGGATCTTTGAAACACCTCTTGAGCTGTGACACGAGAAACACATCGTGCACCTTGGATAGTTTTTCTGGAAGTTCAAGACGGTAAGCATTTTCCGCACGCCTTGAGAGAATGTTGAAAGGACCAATGTATCTCGGTGCTAGCTTTCCTTTGACACCAAAACGATGAGTGCCTCTGAGGGGAGTTACACGGAGATATGCTTTGTCACCAGGTGCATAGATCATATCCCTGTGCTTGCTGTCATAGTAGCTTTTCTGACGAGACTGAGCAATCTTGAGATTGTCACGAATGATGCGAACTTTCTCTTCGGCTTCCTTAACAATGTCAGGGCCTAAGAGTGAACGTTCACCAGCTCCAGACCAATTGATTGGACTCCTGCATCTGCGGCCATAGAGAGCTTCAAATGGTGCCATGCCTAGGCTTGCCTGGAAGCTGTTGTTGTAGGAGAATTCAGCATATGGAAGGCATTCCTCCCATTTCATGCCAAAGGAGAGACCACATGCTCTGAGCATATCCTCGAGAATCTGATTGACTCTTTCGACTTGCCCTTGAGACTGAGGATGGTAAGCTGTACTGAACAGAAGTTTGGTGCCCAATACTTCTTGAAAACTCTTCCAGAAATGAGAAGTGAAAATGCTTCCACGGTCTGAGCTTATTTCCAATGGAATACCATGAAGAGGAACAATCTTTGCTGTGTAGAGCTCTGCTAAGTGGCTAGCTGAGATTGTTTCTTTGACAGCAAAGAAGTGAGCTACTTTAGTGAGACGATCAATAACAACGAAGATTGCATCGTTGCCCCTCTTGGACTTTGGAAAACCAGTGACGAAGTCCATTTCAATCATGTCCCACTTCCACTCAGGAATTTTCAGAGGTTGGAGAAGACCTGTTGTTTTCTGACTAACTGCTTTGACACGTTGACAAACATCGCATTCAGAGACATATTTAGCAATTTCACGCTTCATGCCAGACCACCAATACAGTGTCTTGAGATCCTGGTACATCTTTGTACTTCCAGGGTGTATTGAGAGAGGAGTTTCATGAGCCTCCTTGAGAATAACATCTTTGAGACTTTGAATTTGAGGAACTGCAATGCGTCCTTCGAAGAACACAGTTCCCTTGTCATCAATTGAGAAGCACTCATACTTCACATTGCCTGCTTTGATGTTATTTGCGATCTTCTTGATCTCAGCATCACGAAGTTGTTCAGAACGAATCTTGTCCTCGAGAGTTGGACTAGCTGTCAAGTTTGCAAGATAGCCCTGAGGAACAAGACCAAGGTTCAGCTTCTGGAATTCTTCATGAAGAGGAGGTTGGCTTTCCATGATCATGAGGTTATTGCAATATGACTTGCGACTGAGAGCATCGGCCATAACATTAGCCTTGCCTGGAGTGTAAGAAATGGTAAGATCGAAGTCTTTGATCTTTTCAATCCATCTCCTTTGCCTGAGGTTTAGATCTGGTTGAGTGAAGATGTATTTCAGACTCTTATGATCGGAAAAGATTTTAGTGCGATTACCCAACAAGTATTGCCTCCATTTCTTGAGGGCAAACACAACTGCTGCAAGTTCAAGGTCATGTGTGGGATAATTGAGCTCATGTGCGTTCAACTGACGTGAAGCATAAGCCACAACTTGACGTTCTTGCATAAGAACTGCACCTAGACCTTGGAGAGATGCATCACAGAATATCTGGAAAGGTTTGGTAGTATCTGGACCAACCAGAACTGGTGTAGAAGTGAGTTTAGTCTTGAGGACGTTGAAACTTTCATCACATTGTGGAGACCAGACGAACTTCTTGTCCTTCTTTGTGAGATCAGTGAGAGGTTTGGCAATCTTGGAGAAGTTTTGGACGAAGCGGCGACAATAGCTAGCCAAACCAAGAAAACATCTGACTTGCTTCACCGTTTAAGGCGGTTTACATTCAACAATGGCCTTAACCTTCTCTGGGTCAATAGCTATGCCCTTGGCAGATATGACATGACCAAGGTAAGTGACTTCAGAAATCCAGAACTCACATTTGGAAAACTTGGCATAGAGGCGATGCTCGCGAAGCTTCATGAGAGTGAGACGAAGATGTTCTTCATGCTCTTTCTCGGATTTGGAGTAGACAAGAATGTCATCAAGATATACCACAACAAACTTGTCGAGGTATTCATGGAAGACAGAGTTCATGAGTCGAGAGAAGGTCGCCGGTGCATTGGTGAGACCAAAGGACATGACGGTGTATTCATAGCGACCGAAGCGAGTGACAAAGGCTGTCTTTGGAACATCCTCTTTTCTGATCTTTATTTGATGGTAACCCATTCTCAAGTCCAACTTGGAGAATATAGAGGCTCCAGCAAGTTGATCAAAGAGATCATCGATACGAGGAATTGGATACTTGTTTTTGATGGTTTTGTCGTTAAGAGGACGATAGTCAACAACGAGTCTCTTTGTTTGATCCTTCTTTGCCACAAAGAGAGTTGGGCAACCCCAAGCCGAGGAACTAGGTTGAATGTAACCTTTCTCCATGTACATATCGATTTGCTCCTTCAACAACTTTAGTTCAGGAGGAGCTATCTTGTATGGATGCTTAGAGATTGGAGCAGTCCCTGGTTCAAGTTCGATGACGAACTCAACAGCTCTGTCAAGAGGCATTCCTGGCAATTCTTCTGGAAAGACATCAGGGAATTCGCAAACCACCGGAATAGTTTCAATAGATGGTAGAGGATTTGCATTGAGAGTGTAGAGTTGAACAACTGGATTTTCAGCATGGAAGTAGACTATCTGGCCAGAAGGGTGTGTAATTTTGACAGACTTAGCAGGACAATCAATGACTGCTTTGTTGGCTACCATCCAATCCATCCCAAGAATGACATCAATATCTGAAGAGTGGAGAGCTATCAGAGATGCCTGGAATGGAAGGTTTCCAATTGTGATCTCGATGTTCTGGCTAACTTTATTGCTTTGCCAGCTAGATCCCGGTGATTTTACTAGGAGAGGGATAGACAACTGTTCGAAGTTGATTTTACTGGTGTTTGCAAAGTTTTGAGAGATGAAAGAGTGTGAAGCACCAGAATCGAACAAGACTTTAGCACGAAACGAGTTCACAAGAAGTGTGCCCATTACAACCTCTGGAGATTCTTCTGCTCCCTGGGCCTTGACATGGTTCACCTTAACGGTTCTCACTCCAAGGTCGTTGCTGTTGTAGCAACCCAACGGAGGACCACGTATTCTTGTCGGGGTCGACCTGTGGCGAGGTGGAGGTGGAAAGAGGTGCCTTTGCGGACACTTATCGGAATAGTGGCCCGGCTGTCCACACTTGTAGCATGTAACAACAGAACGAGGAGTTGTTGGACCTGGCTGAGATGGAGCACCTCCTGAAGATACCACTGGGGTGGGAGGGCGGGCAAGAAATTCTGCCGGGCTTGGCAAGCAGATGGGCGGTGTTGGAGTGGTATATGGAACCCAAACTCTTCGTTTTTGTGGAGGCATGATAGCTTTTGAGAGATTAGTCTGTTCACGAGAGTGCTTACGAGATTCCTCAACCAACTTGCGCCCATGCTCTTCATTTAGAGCGATGTTGATGAGGTCCTCAAAATTCTTGGCCTTGACGTTGGTGAGAGCATACTTGAGTTCCGGGTTGAGACCCCTGCGGAACTTAGCCATTTTTCTTGCTTCCGTGGAGATTTCATCTCCGGCGTAGCGAGCCAGACGATTGAACTCTCTTTGGTATTCGAGAACGTCCAAACTGCCTTGTGTGAAAGAATAGAATTCCTCACGCATTTTCTCCATGAGCCCATCGGGAATGTGATGGCGCACGAAGGCTTGTTTGAAATCCTCCCATGTGATTGCCACACTAGGACCTCTCATTTCTTGGAAGTTCTCCCACCAAGACATGGATTGTCCACGGAGAAGGTAGGTCACGTAAGGAACACGGTCCTCGTTAGCCACATGAGCTACCATAAGAGTAAGGTTCATTTCACGGAGCCAGTCATCAGCATCCAATGGCTCGGAGGAGGTATCAAACGTGCGCGGGTTGAGCTCAAGGAACTCCCGAATAGACACACGGGTGTTGCCATTACTCCCAAGGCCTTGGTCTGCTGCATCTGCCTTATAACTTGTGTCATCTGAGACAGCACTTTCCCCATCTCGGGTGGCAGTGTGTGTTCTTCGTCACCACTTTCCATCCTGAAGAGGATACCAAGATTAACACACTAACCGGATAACAAAATCCAATATAAGTGCTTAAAAGGATTACTTCAGACGGTAAGTCGACAGCATAGAACAAGGGTGGAGGTTAACAACGGATCAACAGATAAGTTGTTACAACGGAAGAGACAATTTGTGAAGGATGATATCGAAGCAATAACTGGGAAACAGAAGACCACAAACACCTGAGGTACTACGGAAAAACCCATCCGGGCTTCTAGAGGATCAATATCTACTGCTTAAGGAATAGAGGATCTGCTTCCGGGGCTTATTTGCCACCGTTCTCAATCGTGAGTAGGCAACACGAAAATCGTGTCACAACCACCTCCATTCCTATGGTCTAGTAGATATAACCATCCTCGAGAAACCAGGATACGTGAAATCCTAACTTGAAAGTTTAGGTGAGAAGAGAAAAAACAACGTTGCACTTCCTTACCAGAAAAGGGAGGGTGGGTGGGGAAAGAAATAAAAGAACAGAATTCCTACTCTCACGTTTCATTTTTCCTATATAGCTACAAAATAGTTTCTAGACTCAACTGCGACCAGTAAAAGGGATCCTACAGGCAGACAGGCTCTGATACCATTTGTCGCACCCGGACTCCTAAAGGATACTCGCAGTTCCGTTGAACAGTAGATGATTGGATTACGGGGCTTACCGGCACCCGCATCTCTTACGAGTAGGCCAACACACGTATGTGTGACAACCAACCCCTACTGTTCATCGTCTACGTAAACCATCCCATAGAAATCAGGATACTACCATTGACGTACTTCATACCATACACACATGGTACGTCAAGGCTTTTAACAGAATGATAGCACAACATATCTCTACGACACAAAAGAGGGAAATAAGTTGCAAATAGCTCTCACTAGAGCAGAGATAGCAAATACAATCATCCAGAGGACACATGTCCCAACAATTCATCATTACATCACAGCGGAAGCATCCAAAATGTCTGAGTACAGACAAGATCCAAATAGGCCTAAGAGGCCGGCAACGAAAGGAAAACGGAGCCCATCCACGAAGTCTCGGATCCTGCCCGGGTCCGCTATCTACTCGTCAGCAACCTCGTCGAACTCCACGTAGTAGCCACCATGGGGATCCTCGGAAACGTAGTCTGCGGAAACCACAGCCCCAAAGGGGTCAGTACATAAACGTACTGGCAAGCAAGACTCACAGTTCACCAAAGGGTAACCCGTCAACACCAAGCACAGATGCTTTGGGTTCAACGGAAAGAAGGGTGATATAAAAGATGCGGCAGCGGGCTGCACTAACCAACTATAGATACATACTACAACTTCCGGCTATCAGAAAGGAGATAAGATAGCGTAACGTAACCAACTATAACTAACCACCAAACAAACCCATCCTGGATCTCGCCCCTTATCCAAAGAAGCAATCCGAGGATAACTCACACAGTTGGATTAATGATGGTTAAGGTTATTGTGTCGATAAACCTATTACTAGTCAAGTTATTAAAGTTAGGTGTAAGTTGTCTGAGTACTTGTTATCCAGTACTTTCACCAAGTCGTCACATAACCGCGGACAACACGGCTTCTCGAGAAGATTCATCCCTGCAGGGTGTGCTCCAGTACCCGTACACACTCGAGCCACCAACTAAAACTCAGGTGGACTCAACACGACTCGAACCATCTCTACAACCTGTCCTAGGAGCCACGGAGCTATAAGGTCCCGGCCAGTCCGACCTAACCTAAGCGCAAGGGTGAAAACCACACCCCCCGGCACCACAGGCCTCGCCCTATATGCATCATCATCATCATCATAATCATCACCAACATTAACCATGGGAGCGACCCCTTAATGCTTATGCGCAAATGGAACACCCGAACTAAGTGTGGCTCTTCGGACAAACTGCGGATCAGGTCAAAGTCGAGGGGGGTTCCATACTACCACCCGGATACGGTGAGCACGCTCATCATGGATCAGTAGACAAGACCCTTTTCCTAATTAGGGTCGACACTAGCAGGCCTCAAAACCACGCCGGGCCTCCTGCCGGTGCCTTATCATCAAATTATTATTACCCATAGCATTAACAGGTTGATTGTTTAACATCGAGCCCCAGACCATAAGTAACATGGTAATAGAAAGTAACTGACAACAGGCTCGAGCAAAAGCAACCCTAAGCATGCTAGTATGACACGGGCACAAGCAACGGGGTTATAGGAGTGGAGGTGAGGCAATATCAGGTTTAAAGGATAACATGTGATAGGATCGAACATAAGCAACGATTCATAGGGCTAGCAGAATAGACAGCGGAAAGTATCGGTATCCAATGTTGAAAGGAACACGATGGTTCATGTGAGTGAATACTTGCCTGCAAACTCAGTAGCCTGGTACTGAGCTAAGATCCTCAGAGGGGGTGTCGTAAGTCTCGTCGGTCTCAACGTCGTCGTCTATTCGAGAAAAAACAAACAAACAACGCAGAGAGACAAACAATCAATAACATGGCATAGTGCACATTCATGGGATGATGCATGACCATTTAATTTATGCACCAAAAATAAACTAGTTGTCATGCAATTTGGATTGCACATGGAAAGCCCATGAATTAAGGTTGAAATAATTGTTTTACAACTAATCATCATGTGTAAGTGAATTAGCATGATGCATGGATGAGGAAAACAGAAAGAAAACAACAATAGAAACAATTTGAAATAAGGTTTAACAAATTTGGAATTTTATTTATTAAGTTATGGAATTTTGGTTCCTTAAAGGTGTTACACAAACATTTGTTGTTTTCACCAATTTTAATTGTTCAACATGGATAACAAAGTTCATATTTGAATAGAACACCAAATTTTAGTTGGAATACATGTTTCAATTATTGAAAAGGAAATAGAATGAATTACTTATGAATTAAACAAGTTTAAACAAGATTTAATTGAATTTAATTCAATTATTAAAATTGGTTGAATTTTTATTTGTTCAAAACATTAAACAAAATTCATATTTGAAAAGTTTATGTTTTTCTGGTTTGAAAACATATTTTATATGTTCAAAAATAATTTAATTTGAGCAAGTTATGAATTTAGCAATTTTAAATGAATTAAACAAGGTTTAAATTATTTAAGCAATTTTAATTATTCAAATCATGAAACAAAATTTATATTTGGTTAGGTGGTTTAATTTGACATGGAAAACATATTTTATTTGTGACATTTGGATTAATATTGAATTATTTATGCATTTAATCAAATTTGGAATGATTTGTTTGAATTTGAAATTTGAAAACATTTGCAATGCTCAAAACAGGAAACAATTGATTTAATCATGTAGAGAATTTAATTTGGTTCTGAAAGCATATTTTATTTATATTATTTGGAGTTGGGATTCAAAAGTTATTTGAGTTGGGAGTTTAGAGACTAATCTGTAAAATTAATTGGACTGATATTAAAGAAAAATAGGCAGAAAAGATAAGTGCACCGCACAGTGACCCAGAATGGGCCACTGCCAGTGGGGCCAGCGCCACTGTGGCGCCTAGGTGGCGCGGCTGGAGGTTGACGTGGCTTGCAGGGCCACTGACGGGCGGGGCCCAGCGCGGTTGCGCGCAAGGAAAAATTGGGAGGCAAAATGCCTCCCGCGGGACTCGAACCCGCGTGCTCACGCTTGCGCGCACGGGTGCTCTGCCAGTTGGGTTGTTGCTGAACTCGTGACAGAACAGGTGCAGGTGGGTGGATATGCTTCTGTAGAGCGCATAACTGAACTTAACTGAAATTTGGGTGCAGGTGCTGTTACTGAAATCGACGAGGAACAGCGAACGCCGGCGGACGCTGCTCGCGGTGGCGCCGTCCGTGGCTCGCTGCTGCGCGGTGAGCTGCCGTGTGCGGCTGCGGCGTGGTGAGGGAACGGAGGAGAGGGAGGAAGGGGAAGAGGAGGGCGACGCTCACCTCGCTGACGAACAGAGGGAGCGGTCGGTGGCGACGACGGTGGCGGAAACGGTGGATGGCGGCAGCGACTCCCTAGCTCCCGGGGGAAACGGAGGGGACTGCGAGGAAGAGGGGAGCTGGGCGGCTCCGTTCCCGGCCCCAGCCTGGCCGATGGAGCAACGGCGGCGCGGCGATCGCCGGAGGGAAGGCGGCGGTGGTGGAGGCTTCGGTGTGCTTCAGAGCAACAGAGAGCAGGAGGGCGGAGGGAGAGAGAAGGAGAAGTGGCGGCGCTCGAGGGAGAAGGAGGAGGAAGAGGTAGGGCACAGAGGGGGAGCTCGAGGGCAGGTTATTGGGGAGGTGGAGCTCGGATCGGCCGTCTGATCCTGCACCTGTCGACGTGGGCAATGGCATCTGCCTGCCGTACGGAGGTAGAAGGCGAAGTGGGGGGGTACCAGGCCAGTGGTAAGTTGGGCTGGCCCCAAATGGGCTGGATGCCCTTTCCCCCCTCTCCTTTCTCTTTTATTCTTTTTTGTTTATTACTTTTGTGGTTTTTGTGGTTTTTGTGGTTGGAAAATTTTAGAGATAATTTGTAATGAGTTACTTGTTATAAAAAACAGCAATGCAACATTTTTTTTCCCAAATAAATTTAATTTATGTTGTTGTTTGGAAATTAAATGATTTTAAGTGAATTTTGATATTAATGAATAATTGAGACTTAATCAATGTAAAGTGTTTTATTTCAAGTTTTAATGGAACAATTTATTTGCTTGTTTTGTAGTTCTTATTTGAAACATGTAACATAACAAGTATGAATAAAGGTTTGAATTTTTGTTTGGAATTCATATAGAAAACAAATGGAAACAAATGAAATCAAATACAAAACAAATGCAAACAAAAAGCAATGACTATGATGACATGATGCAAAACAATAATAAAACAAGAAACAAACATTCTAAAGGGAGTTTTTTTCATACTTGGGATGTTACACAACCCAAAGGTTTTGTTAATTCTAAGGATGCCGACAAGGTGTGCAAGCTTCAAATTTCCATTTATGGACCGAAGCAAGCATCCCGGAGTTGGAACCTCCATTTTGATAAGGTGATCAAAGGGTTTGGATTTGTCCAAACATACGGAGAAGCTTGTATTTACAAGAAGGTGAGTGGGAGCTCTGTAGAATTTCTAGTACTATATGTGGATGACATATTGTTGATTGGATATGATATAGAACTTTTAAAAAGCGTAGAAGGTTATTTGAACAGTAGTTTTTCGATAAAAGACCTCGGTGAAGCATCTTATATATTAGGCATCAAAATCTACAGAGATAGATCAAGACGCTTAATTGGACTTTCGCAAAGTACATACCTTGACAAGATTATGAAGAAGTTCAGAATGGAAGATAGTAAGAAGGGGTTCTTACCTATGTTGCAAGGCAAAACATTGAGTAAGACTCAATGTCCAGCTACAACAGAAGATAGAGATAAAATGAATAAGATTCCCTATGCTTCAGCCATAGGTTCTATCATGTATGCTATGCTATGTACAAGACCGGATGTGTCACATGCTATTAGTTTGACTAGTAGGTACCAATCCGATCCAGGTTTGGAACACTAGACGGGGGTCAAGAATATCTTTAAGTACTTGAGAAGAACTAAGGATATGTTTCTCATAAATGGCGGTGAAGAAGAGATCGTCGCAAGATGTTACGTCGATGCTGTTGGAACGCGTAGAGATAAACAAAAACTTTTCCTACGCGATGCTTCCAAGATCTAGCCGAGGTAGAAGGCCACGAGTATTACCACTAGACGCGCAGGTGCGGATTATCGATGCAGCGCGTCGGGGCAGTGCAGTACTATGATCCGATCCAGCCGATCTGATCCCTCGAACGTCGAAGTGCTGAACGTACAGCACCTCTGCCGGTATCCACACGTACGAGGAGGAGCTCCGACGGCGGACTGCTAGGTCCGGTGCGACGGCTGGACTGAGTGGGGCTAGGGTTCCCAACGCATGGGAGAGTGGACTAACGTGCCCGCGGGGCAAGCTGCGCCCCTCTTTAGATAGCGTATGGTAATGGGCTTCACAACACTTGTGGCCCATTTCCTCTATGAGTCCGACTCACAAAACCAGTCCATTTCCGGTTCGGGTCCAACCCGACCAATACTTGCTCCCGCTCTTAAGTGTGCGACCCTGCAGGCTCATGGCGACTTGGACACGATTGGAGTCCAACTCCCAATCGATCAATCGGTAGCGGCTCCTAGCAGAACGTGCCGACTCCCAAGTACCATTGAGTCATGACGACATACCTTTCAATGTGATGTTCATCTTAGTCCCTTTTGCCTCACGATATACCTTGTCGAGCTATAGGCGATTTATCGTCATCCCTTAAATAGCTCAACTCTCTTCTCGATCTGTGACATGTGATTCATCTGACTAACTCTTAGTCAACCGACACAGTTAACACTTAACTGAGTCGCGCATGGCCATGCTTCCTGAATCATATCACTCGAGAGGGCCCAGAGAATATCTCTCCATTCGGAGGGGCAAAATCCCATCTTGATCATCCACATCATGCAGCTTGCTTCTCATTCGACCCGAACTCTGCCTTTATAGTTGCCTTGTCATAGAACAACGTTTGACAGAACCTAAGTCGGTGATCCACAACTCGGATTGTGCGACAACCTCAGGTCTAAGAATTACATTGATTGAGACATGCAAATGACGACTTGATCGTTGCATCTCAATGTGGGTCAGTCCGACTTTCTAAACTCTTTAGCCAAGTCCGTGAATGTTGGAATGGCATCACCATGCCCATGACAAGCGGAACCGTGTCATCAGCCAACACTCACATTAGTCTAGGGTGTGTGTCCAGCACAACCTAAATGACCAAGGACAATCTAGTATGAACAACATGAATATATAGTTCCACAATCGAATCACATATGCAATGACATATATCATATGTTCAAAACAAGGACAACTTAATAACTTTATGAATACAGTGGGAATTACATCATACATGATTGCCTCTAGGGCATATTCCCAACAGTCTCCCACTTGCACTAGAGTCAATCATCATGGCATAATATGCCTAGGCATCTAATGCCCATACCTCTCGTGTGCGCCTCATGCTTAGGCTGTGGTAGCGCCTTTGTCAACGGATCTGCAATGTTTGCATCCGTGTGTACTTTGCATAACTTGATATCAGCTTGTTCGACAAACTGGCGAATGAGGTGGTACCGCATGAGTATATGTTTGTTCTTCTGGTGTTGTCTAGGTTCCTTGGCTTGTGCGATAGCACCATTGTTGTCACAATATACGTCCAAAGGATTGGACGCGCCCTGAACCACACCAAGATCCATCAGGTGGTTCCTGATCCAAACAGCTTACTTTGCCGCCTCTGAGGCAGCAATATACTCAGCCTCTGTTGTAGATGCAGACACCGTATCTTGCTTGGAACTCTTCCATCTCACAGCCCCTCCGTTCATTACGAACACGTATCTAGATTGCGAACGAGAATCATCTGAGTCGGTGAGATAACTCGCATCCGTGTAACCCTTTACACTGAATTCCTCCTCACCTCCATAAACTAGGAACATTTCCTTAGTATTTCTCAAGTACTTAAGGCTGTTTTTAACCGCTGCCCAGTGGGCTTCGCCAGGGTCATCCTGGTATCTGCTCGTAACACTTAGAGCATAGGAAACATCTGGCCTAGTACAAATCATGGCATACATGATGGATCCGATTGCCGAAGCATACGGGATCACACTCATCCGACTTCGCTCATCAGTTGTCGAAGGACACTGAGTCTTGCTAAGTTTTATGCCATGGGACATCGGTAAGAATCCCTTCTTGGACTCTTCCATTTTGAATTTCTTCAAAACCTTGTCCAGATAAGTACTCTGACTCAATCCAATGAGCCGCCTTGATCTATCTCTATAGATCCTGATTCCTAATATGTAAGTCGCCTCACCCAAATCCTTCATTGAGAAACTCCTTTCAATGACTCTTTGGTTTCTTGCAACATCATGACATCATTTCCAATCAGTAATATGTCATCCACATGTAAGATTAGAAAGTTTACTTTGCTCCCACTAAACTTCTTGTATAAACAAGAATCATGATCACTCTTGATGAAGCCAAACGATTTGACTACCTCATCAAAGTGAATGTTCCAACTCCGAGATGCTTGTTTCAACCCATAAATGGATTTCTGAAGTTTGCATACCTTGTCAGCATTAGCTGGATCGACAAAACCTTCGGGCTGTATCGTATACACGTCCTCAGTTAAATTTCCATTAAGGAAAGCTGTCTTGACATCCATTTGCCATATCTCATAGTCGAAATAGGCTGCTATGGCTAACATGATCTGAATTGATTTAAGCACCGCTACGGGCGAGAAGGTCTCGTCGTAGTCAACTCCTTGAACTTGTCGGAACCCCTTCGCGACAAGTCGTGCTTTATAGACGGAAATATTTCCATCCATATCAATTTTCTTCTTAAAGACCCATTTGCACTCGACGGGTCTTGCACCGTCAGGCAGATCAACCAAATTCCAAACTTGGTTTTCATCCATGGACTTTAACTCGGATCTCATGGCTCCAAGCCATGACTAGGAATCAGATCCCACCATCGCTTCCGAATAAGTTGCCGGCTCATTACTGTCTAACAGTAAAACATCTCGAGCACTCTGTAATCTGGCAGATCTCCGAGGTTCAGGTGCTGTAACCGGTGTAGGTACCACGACCGGCTCAGCCTCCAAGGCCATTGCCGACTCGCCCCTAGCTGGTTCTTCTCGAATTTCTTCGAGTTGCACCGTGCTCCCACTGACTTCCCGACTGATAAACTCTTTCTCAAGAAAGACATCATTCCGAGCGACAAACACTTTGCCCTCTTCCTGGTTGTAGAAGTAGTACCCCAAGGTTTCCCTCGGATACCCCACGAAAATAGACTTATCCGACTTGGGCGTGAGCTTGTCCGACTGAAGTCGCTTGACAAATGCTTCACAGCCCCAAATCTTAAGAAAAGACAAACTTGGCCTTTTGCCCGTCCACATCTCATGTGGTGTCTTCTCTACTGACTTTAATGGTACTCTGTTTAGTGTGAAAACTGCAGTTTCTAGACAATAACCCCAAAATGATAAAGGTAGATCTGTCCGACTCATCATTTATCGTACCATGTCCAACAAGGTCCGATTTCTCCGTTCCGATACACCGTTTCTTTGCGGTGTACCCGACGGAGTGAGTTGAGGAACTATTCCACAACTCTTTAGATGGTCATCAAACTCATGGCTCATGTACTCGCCTCCACGGTCCGACCGTAGAAACTTTATTTTCTTGCCGAGTTGATTTTGTACCTCACTCTGGAATTCCTTGAACTTTTCAAAGGCTTCCTACTTGTGTTTCATTAAATAGATATATCCATACCTACTCAAATCATCAGTGAAGGTAATGAAGTACTCATAACCACCTCTGCCTGTCGTGCTCATTGGACCACATACATCACTATGTATTAGTTCTAACAAGTCAGACGCCCTTTCACAACTCCTTGCAAAAGGTGTCTTGGTCATTTTGCCTAGTAGGCATGATTCGCATGTCTCGAATGACTCTAAGTCGAACGAAGTTAGAAGTCCATCATCATGGAGCTTCTTCATGCGTTTCCAACTTATATGACCAAGCCGACAGTGCCAAAAGTAAGTCATATTCAGATCATTTGGTTTCAACCTTTTAACATTTATGTTATAGACCGATTCACTATCAAGATTTAAAATAAATAACCCGTTCTGAACGGGTGCAAAGCCATGAAACATATCTTTCAAATATAAAGAACAACCATTATTCTTAATATTCGACTCGTAACCTTGTCTCATCAAACATGAGGCGGAAATAATGTTTCGACTAAGCGCTGGAACATAATAACAATTATTTAGTTCCAAAATAAATCCTGAAGGTAAAGGAAGTTGCATCGTGCCGACTTCCAACGCAGCGACTCTCGCCTTGTTGCCGACCCTAATGTCAACCTCTCCTCTTGCCACGCTCCTAGTTCTTACCAGTCCCTGCAACGAGTTGCATATGTGAATAACTGATCCGGTATCATATACCCAAGAACTATTAGGCGCATCAGCAAGATAAATGTCTATAACATTGCACACAAGCGTACCTGAGTTGGAAGTCACACCTCCACTCTTGGCTCTGTCAGCCAAATACTTGGTGCAGTTCCTCTTCCAGTGGCCATCTTGCTTGCAGTAGAAGCAGTTGGCTCCGGCTGTAGGAGAAGGTTTAGTCTTTGAGGGAGCACTCTGGACAGGGCCATGGGTGCTACCTCCTGACTTATCCTTCTTCTTCTTAGTCCAAGAACTCTTCTTGAACTTAGCCTTATTCTGCACCATCAACACTTGACTAGCGCCTTTCTTGATATCATCCTCTGCCGTTTTGAGCATCCCATGTAATTCAGTGATACTCTTATCCATACCATGCATATGGTAGTTCGAGATGAACGAACCATACGCACTAGGAAGAGAGTTCAGAATTATATCAGTAGCGAACTCTTCGTTAATTGGGACGCCCAGCCGATCCAGAGACTGAATGTAACCAATCATCTTGATTACATGCGGACTCAGTGGATCGTCATCTTTCAGCTTACAGCCCAGCAAAGCTTGAGAGACTTGATACCTCTCGGTCTTTGCCTGAGCCTGGAACATACTTTTGAGGCTTTCGATCATATCGTAGGCCTCAACATTCTCGAACTGCTGCTGCAAGTCTGGTTCCATGTGTGCAAGCATCAGACAGCTAATTTCCGTAGACTCATCTCTAGTCTTACTGTAGGCATTCATGACAGCGACAGTCGCATCGTCATCTGGCTCTTCTGGAAGTGGAGTTTCTAGAACATGTTCTTTCTTGTCATGCTTGAGGACTATCCTCATATTACGATACTAGTTGGTGAAATTAGTTCCATTAAGCTTATCTTTCTCTAGGATTGACCTCAACGCAAAAGTGGACAACTGAGGAAGGTTGCTAGGTGCCATTGATCTACAACAGAAAATATGCAAAAACTCTTAAGACATATATTCATAAAAGAGCAGGCATATTAAACGCTTTAATACTTATGCTCCCACTAGAACCAACACCCCTCTGATGGTTGCTAAGTGATTCAAGATCCTAAATAAGCAAGCCAACTAGTGAGCTTTAGCATCACCGCTAGCCGTCAAGTGATCTAGGTAGGCAACACCTTTCCAATCGTATCCAATACGACTCCTGTTAGTTGGGTGGCATCACATGCCCCGGCTCCCAACCTACCTCGCCCCGAGCCCCACAACCGTTGTGATGGACTCGTCTAGATTACCAAGTGCTTCTGCTTGTAAGAGTCCGACTCAAACCCACCTAACCGGAAAGAATTGGTAGCACCTCAATTTTATGAGCCCACTACCAAGAATGTCCGACTTGTGAGGGTGCAGCACTGGCGGGGCGACCGACTAGACCTTCTTTGAGGGATTAAAGAATCTACCAACTATCTAAATAGAGGTAAATAGAGACATAACAATAACACAAATAAAGCAATTACAATGTGAAATGGTATGGCTCTCTTCATGGTGATCTCCATCTCCACAAAGCTTGTAAGTCGACTCGTGCCAACTCTTGTCACGTGCCATCTTACTCCATGTAGCCGACTTGTACATCGACTTGCATGCCACCGGGTTCTCCAACAAGCTACACTAGCTAGTAAATAAAAAAATTACATAGAGAATCCGACACGCAGGTCGTTATACAATAAAATGACAGCACCTAGGCTCCAGCCGGCTGACAAGAACATGATACGTAGATCATGTATGGATTACACACATCACATGCACATAAGCCATACCATTCACAACTTCCTGCAAAAACAAGTTATGCATAGACACGATATCTACCGGCGTTGTGAAACTCGTAACGACATCTAAGGCGCTACGACAGGGCGAAGCCGGCGCTACGATTTTGGAAAACGCGGATCTCATCTGCATTCCGATCATGGATTTCTTCATCGGATAAAACGATTTTACCCAAATCTGATCCATATTCCGATTCGACCAAACTCTTTGATCTTCGATCACCGCAACTGGATTTATGTGTCACGGTATACCCCGATGGCGGAAACCGACCGGTAGGGGTAAGTTGTTCCACGACCTTAGCAGTATGACCATGGAAACCTGATCATCCATTAACCCCGAGTACGATTGATCCAATCAACCTTGTACAAAACCGATCTATCTCATAGAACGACCACCAAAACAGAAATTAGATCACATCTAACGCTAACTACATATCACATATGTACGGATCTCGGGCCTAATACCAGAAGCTACCGCTCTGGTACCACTGTTGGAACGCGTAGAGATAAACAAAAACTTTTCCTACGCGATGCTTCCAAGATCTAGCCGAGGTAGAAGGCCACGTGTATTACCACTAGGCGCGCAGGTGCGGATTATCGATGCAGCGCGTCGGGGCAGTGCAGTCCTACGATCCGATCCAGCCGATCCAATCCCTCGAACGTCAAAGTGCTGAACGTACAACACCTCTGCCGGTATCCACACGTACGAGGAGGAGCTCCGACGGCGGACTGCTAGGTCCGTTGCGACGGCTGGACTGAGTGGTGCTAGGGTTCCCAACGCATGGGAGAGTGGACTAACGTGCCCGCTGGGCAACCTGCGCCCCTCTTTATATAGTGTATGGTAATGGGCTTCACAACACTTGTGGCCCATTCCCTCTGTGAGTCCGACTCACAAAATCCAACCCGACCAATACTTGCTCCCGCTCTTAAGTGTGCGACCCTGCAGGCTCATGGCGACTTGGACACGATTGGAGTCCAACTCCCAATCGATCAATCGGTAGCGGCTCCTAGCAGAACGTGCCGACTCCCAAGTACCATTGAGTCATCACGACATACCTTTCAATGTGATATTCATCTTAGTCCCTTTTGCCTCACGATATACCTTGTCGAGCTATAGGCGATTTATCGTCATCCTTTAAATAGCTCAACTCTCTTCTCGATCTGTGACATGTGATTCATCTGACTAACTCTTAGTCAACCGACACAGTTAACACTTAACTGAGTCGCGCATGGCCATGCTTCCTGAATCATATCACTCGAGAGGGCCCAGAGAATATCTCTCCATTCGGAGGGGCAAAATCCCATCTTGATCATCCACATCACGCAGCTTGCTTCTCATTCGACCCGAACTCTGCCTTTATAGTTGCCTTGTCACAGAACAACGTTTGACAGAACCTAAGTCGGTGATCCACAACTCAGATTGTGCGACAACCTCAGGTCTAAGGATTACATTGATTGAGACATGCAAATGACGACTTGATCGTTGCATCTCAATGTGGGTCAGTCCGACTTGCTAAACTCTTTAGCCAAGTCCGTGAATGTTGGAATGGCATCACCATGCCCATGAAAAGTGGAACCGTGTCATCAGCCAACACTCACATTAGTCTAGGGTGTGTGTCCAGCACAACCTAAATGACCAAGGACAATCTAGTATGAACAACATGAATATATAGTTCCACAATCGAATCACATATTCAATGACATATATCAGATGTTCAAAACAAGGACAACTTAATAACTTTATGAATACAGTGGGAATTACATCATACATGATTGCCTCTAGGGCATATTCCCAACAGATGCTAGCTTCGACACTGATCCGGATGACTCTAAGTCTAAGTCCGGGTACGTATTTGTTATGAATGGAGGAGCAGTAAGCTGGAGGAGTTCCAAGCAATCCGTGGTGGCGAGATCATCAACATAAGCAGAATATGTTGCTGCCTCGGAGGCAACACAGGAAGCCGTTTGGATGAAGGAGTTCATATCCGAACTAGGCGTGGTTCCGAGTGCGTTGGATCCAATGGTTATCTATTGTGACAACAATGGTGCCATAGCCATTGTAAGGAGACAAGGTCTCACAAGAATTCCAAGCATATCAAGCGCCATTTTCACTCCATCCGTGAACATGTCGCAGATGGGGATGTGAAGATTTGCAAAGTACATACGGATCTGAATATGGCAGATCCGTTGACTAAACCTCTCTCAAGGGCAAAACATGATCAACACCAAAACTCAATGGGTGTTAGATTCATCACTATGTAATATCGATTATTGCCCCTAGTGCAAGTGGGAGACTGAAGGGAATATGCCCGAGAGGCAATAATAAACAAACCAACGTTCCTAGTGAAGCCTCTCTTTTAACTAGCTCGTTGATTAACAGATGATCAAGGTTTCCTGGTCATGGACATTGGATGTTGTTAATAACGGGGTCATGTCATTAGGAGAATGACGTGATGAACTTAGACCCTAACTAAATATAACAATACGATCAAGTCATTTAGTTTTGTTGTTATGTATTACATCCGGAGTAACATTGTTCCTTAGACCATGAGATCATGTTAATCACTAATACCGAAAGAATACTTTGATGACATCAAACGTCACACCATTAAAGGGTGACTATAAAGATGGTGGTAGGTATTCGGAAAGTGTTAGTTGAAGCTCATGGATCAAGAGTGGGATTTGTCCACCCAATATGACGGAGAGATATACTCAGGGCCCTCTCGGTGATATCACATCGACACCGCTTGCAAGCACGTGATATGATCACAAGGATGTTATATCACGGGAACGAGAAAAGAGTACTTGTCAGGTAACGAGATCGAACAAGGTATGGTTGATACCAATGATCGGATCTCGGACAAGTAAAATATCACGAGACAAAGGGAAATCGTTACGACGTTGAAAGGTTCACACGATCACGCAGTCATCGTTGAAATATAGGAGTCATCATGGATCTCCATATCCCGATGTTGATTATTGATCGGAAAGGAGTCTCGATCATGTCTATATTATTCATGAACCGTAGGGTGACACACTTAAGGTTCGATGAAGCGTTTGAGAGGATACGGAATACCGAAGAATGTTTTGGGCAGCTCCGAAATTGTTTCGGGGAAAATTGAAATAGTTCAGGGGCTTTTTCATCGAATGGTTGTTAATAGAATTAACAAATGATTCAAGGTGCTTCATGCAAATGTTTGTTAATGGAATTAACAAATATAAATAAAGATATAAAAATGTTTTACTTATTTATTAAAGAAAAACCTTTGGATTTTCTAAGTGGAAAATTAAGGGAGCATGAGTGGGTGTGAGTGGGGCTTCCACTCACATGAAGAGAGGAAGAGGTGGGGGCACCCATGGCTGGACGCACCCCCCTTGGGCTGCCTCCCCCTCCCCTATAAAAGGAGGGTGAGAGCTCCCTCTTCTCCACACACTTGCCCACTTCCTTTTCCCTCCACCCGCTGCTCCATTCCATGGTCTCCGGCTTGGCGAAGCCCTGACCGTGGGATTCTTCACCACCACCATGTCGTCGTGTTGCTGGAGTTTCGGGGGATGCTCTACTTCCGCTACCCGCTGGATCGAGGGAACGGAAGTCTTCATCGAGCTGAACGTGTGACCGATTATGGAGGCACCGCCGGATTGCGGTGCACTTCTTCTCGCTCGGGATCGGCGTGAGTACGACTATGCCAACAACAAGATTTTATCTCGTACCACTTTGAGTCTTCGAGGGTATGTTATCTCAAGATTCTCTTTCTCCCCGTTGCCTTTCATCTCATAGATTAGATCTTGGCCATTCGGGTTTATCGCGCGTAGGAAAGTTTTTGTTTTCTATGCAACGTACCCTTCATTATCTAGGATGGAAAACATTCCTAATGATACTATTCATGTTAATGATAGTTTTCCTGATGAACAACTTGCTGCTATTAAGGTTAACTCACGTGAAAATCCTTGGTATGCTGATTATGCTAACTTTATTGTTTCTAAGTTTTTGCCGCCGAGCTTTACTCATCAACAGAAGAAGAAATTATTTTATGATTTGAGGCATTACTTTTGGTATGACCAACGTTAATATAAAGAAGGTGTAGATGGAATTTTAAGATGATGCATACCTGAGCATGAGCAAGAAGAAATATTGAGAAAATGTCATAATAGTCCTGATGGAGGGCATCATGCTAGTGAAAGAACCACACACAAGGTTTTACAATCAGGTTTTTACTGGCCTACTCTCTTTAAAGATGCAAATAAATTTATTTCTACTTTTGATGAATGTCAAAGGGTAGGAAATATTAGTAGACGTAATCAAATTCCTATGTACTATTCTCTAGTTATTGAACCTTTTGATTGTTGGGAATTTGTCTTTATGGGTCCTTTTCCCTCTTCACATGGATATACTCATATTATTGTTGTTGTTTTTGTTGTTGATTATGTTACTAAATGGTTAGAAGCTATTCCAACTAAAAGTGATGATCATAAAACTTCTATGAAAATGCTTAAAGACATAGTTTTCCCTAGGTTTGGTGTGCATAGATATCTTATGACTGATGGAGATTCTCATTTCATTCATGGTGATTTTATAAAAACCCTTGCTAAATATGATGTTAATCATATAATTGCTTCACCTTATCATCCTCAAACTAGTGGTCAAGTAGAATTATCAAATAGCGAGATCAAATTAATTTTGCAAAAGACTGTCAACAAGTCTAGGAAGAATTGGTCTAAGAAACTTAGTGATGCTTTGTCGGCTTATAGAACTGCTTATAAAAATCCCATGGGCATGTCTTCTTATAAAATGGTTTATGGAAAAGCTTGTCATTTACCTCTTGAGCTGGAATTCAGAGCTTATTGGGTTGTTAGAGAATTGAATTATGGTTTAAAATTATCTGGTAAGAAAAGATGGCTAGATATGAGTTCCTTAGATGAATGGAGAAGTGAATCTTATGAAAATGACAAGTTGTTTAAATAGAAAATTAAAAGATGGCATGATAAAAGGATTCCCAAAAGAGAATTTAACATAGGTGATAAAGTATTATTGTATAGGTCTGGTCAGATTTTTTTGCAGGAAAATTACTATCTAAATGGGAGTGACCTTTTGTTGTGGAAGAAGTTTATCGGTATGGTGCTATGAAGATTAATAATTTCCAAGGCACCAATCCACAAGTTGTGAATGGCCAAAGACTCAAGCATTATTTATCTGGTAATCCATACAACATGGAAGCTGATATTGTTCGGGTACTCACTCCAGAAGATCATATTAGAACCAAATATCATAGCAGACCGGAGTCAGAATTGGAGTAGGAAGTTTTGGTAAGAAAACGTTCGTGAAACACCTTAAAAAATTATATTCTTTATTTGTTGGAAAATATGAAAATTTTGGGCACGAAAAAGAGTCGGAGCCGGGGCCGAAGGCCACCAGGTGGGCCCTAGGCGCAGGCTCTGATGCATGTGAATTTACGTTCGTTGGGATACCCCAAGAGTAAGGTATGATGAGTACAACAGAAAGTTTTCCCTCAGAAAGAAACCAATGTTTAATTGACCAGTAGGAGAGAGAAATCACTTCTGAAGGTTGTTTACAGCTGATGTTGGCAGGGCGGTGATGGTGCAGATCTTGCACTTGTTGGGAAATCCCAAGAGGAAGGTGTGATGAGCACAGCAGCAAGTTTTCCCTCAGTAAGAAACCAAGGTTGAATCGACCAGTAGGAAAAAGAAGCAACTTTTGAAGGTTGATGCAGCTGAGATGGAGGGTGCACTATCGGTTCAGAAGCAATGTGGAACCTACACAACACAATTAATCACTTTGCGCCAATGAAGCAGTGAGATTGTCAATCTCACCGGTTTTGCTGAACACAAAGAGGTTAAATGTACCGTGTGGAAAATAATATTTGTTTGCAGTAAATGAAAGAGAACAGTGATGGCGGTAGTAAAACAGTAGCAGCAGTATGAAAACAGAGATTGCAGTGGTTGTATTATCAGTATGAGGAAAAGGGACCGGGGTCCATGATACGTCCATAACGTATCTATAAATTTTTATTGTTTCATGCTAATATTATGCTTTTGACACTTGTTTTTATATAAATTTTATGATTTATTTGGACTAACCTATTAATAGTTGCAAGAGTGCACAATGTTCTAGTTTTACTCTTTGATGTGTATGAATTAACAAGAAAACACAAAAGGAGACTTGTTGGAAAAGGACTCTGACTTTCCTGAAATATGTCCACCAATAGTTTTTAGAGATCATCAGTTTTACCCCCAAAGACAACATCAACTCAAGAATAAAATAGCCTACAAAGTTGTTGGACATTTCCATACCTTTTATTTAAGACCAATAACATCCCAATCCGAGTTCGTATGCGACCTGTGGACCCATTTTACTGGAGGATATACATCTGATTATGGGAATCAGTGATGGGATTGAGTCCAACTCTTACCATATTTGATGGATTCGGCCAAGCCACGACTTTGGAGCTGAGAGGGGTCCCTAGGAAGGTTCTAGAGGTGCCCAAGAGCCTTTGGATCAAGGGGCCATCCATCAGAGGGCCGGGGAGCATTGTCCCATCACATATAAGGAGAGGAAAAACCCTAATTCTTGGATAGCCACCAAAAGCCATGAATTTTCCCTCCCCCATGGTCTCATATACATGGGGGAGGGATCATCTACAGCACCAAGAAGCCATGGAGGAAGGGGGCTAAGGGGCAGCGCTTCTCCATGATGGCCGGCCGGCACAGGAGGAGCCCCCTGCGTCGCCAACGGCCGCCGGCGCCGCCCTGCACCTCACGTGCTGCCTCTTCTCCATCATCTCCGCCATGATGCCGCCTTCACCAACACCTCCATCATCATCTCCTCCTTGTATTCAGTGGTTCATCCTCCCACAAACCTCTGTACCGTCCTATGTAAACATGGCGTTTGATGCTATAATATTTATTCTATGATTTATGTCATGTTTGTGTAGTTTATTTGTCTCTTGATTGCTTGGTTGAATGTCTTTGGTTCATTAGAGTTGTTTGTTGATATGATATTGTCCTTTGATGTCCATTATATTTATGCCCGCTTGGACCAATACCATAGGGTTAGTAGTATGTGGAAAGGAAGGGGCATAGTTCTGCCGGAGTGACAGAAAACTAAGGACTCAAACCGGTTAGTTGCACGTATGGGAGTAAGAGGACCATTAACTTAAGGCTATGGTTTGGTATTTTTACCTTAATATATCTTCTAGTAGTTACGGATGTTTGCAAGAGTTCCAATCATAAGTACTTGCAATCATTGGATAGTGAGAGCTTGTTAGCTTTGCCTCTCCCACATAGAAAACTGCATCGAAGACAATGAACCCGATATGTTCACTAATTAATCTTGGACAAAGCCACCGCAATTATGACCACTTCTCCGCACTCATGGTACTGTTAGTTTATGGTTACTTAGTATATTTTATTGCTACAGCACTAACATTTACTTTCTTGCATTTATTATCTTGCAAAGCTATCTCTCATACCCGTATTATTGCTCTAGTTTTATTTCCTAGATAATGCAAACGTTTAGTGTGTGTAGAGTTTTATCAGTGGTTTATTGAATTTGAGGGAATATTTATCCTACCTTTAGCTCCTCGTTGGGTTCGACACTCTTACTTATCGAAAAGGCTACACACGATCCCCTAAACTTGTGGGACTTCAGTCCACAGTTCACTAAAGGTGTCTCTCCCAAGACAGATAGATAGCATGTGTGGTAAACAAATTATAGATGGGCAATTGACAGATATAAAGGTTGCACCGTAGTGCATATGCATGACATGATGATTACTATATGATTCATGCGGGCATTACAACAAGATACATATATTGTTATTCAACTGCATCTATGACTAATAATCCACCCTCAGAATGTCATCTGAGCAATCCTTGATTATTAAGTTCCAAGCAACAGATAATCGCAGTAAGCAAAGTGTGTAATGTAAAAAAAATGTAAACATCGTTGTTTTCTCCCTAATGACAACAACACATCCTCCACCCGTCACGTTTCTGTTACTCGAGCATAGATGCAAAGGAGGCATGAACCCACTATCAAGCATAAATACTCCCTCTTTGAGTTAATAGCGTCTACTTGGCCAGAGCATCTACTAACAACGGAGAGCATGCAAGATCATAAATAACATACACATGAAGACAACATGATAGATTGATAATCAAGAGACATGGCATTCAATATTCATCGGATCCTAGCAAACACAACATGTAGCATTATAATAAGATGATCTTGATCATGTAGGGCAGATCACAAGATCTAAACATGAGGCATAAAGAGGAGAGAACAACCATCTAGCTACTGCTATGGACCCGTAGTCCAAGGATGAACTACTCACGCATCACTCCGGATTCGGGCATGGTGATGTAGAGCCCTCTGGTGATGATTTCCCCTCCCGGCAGAGTGCCGGGGAGAACTCCAGAACCCTCCCGATCTCGGGTTGACGATGACGGCGGCCTCGGGTGTTTTTTGTGGAAAAGGTGGATATATTTAGGGTTTATGCCTCGGGGGAGGGGGGGATAAATAGGCGAAAGGGTGATATCCGTGGGCGGCCAGGGGGGCCACACCACCCTATGGTGTGGCGCCCCTGTGGCCCCCTCCGGGTCTCTTCGGGACTCCGTGGAACCTTCGGGAATTCTAAGACTTCTGGGCTTTGAATTTGCCAATTCCAAGAATATTTCCAGAATAACTTTTCTTAAACAAAAAACAGAAGAAAACAGGAACTGGCTCTGTGACATATTGTCAATCGGTTAGTCCCAGGAAATCGATAAAAAATCATAAAGTGTAAGGAAAACATGTAGCATATGGCATGAAAACAACATGGAACATCAGAAATTATGGATACGATTATGACGTATCAGGCGCACTACCAGGCTCAGCAGCAATGTGGAATATGCACACAACACAACCAATATATTTGCCCCAACAAAATAGTGAGGTTGTCAATCTCACCGGTTTTGCGGAACATAAAGGATTAGACGTATAGTATGGAAAATGATGTATGATTGGAGTGAATGAAAAGAGAACAGTGTTTGCAGTGAAATAGAACAATGCTTACAGTAGAAAGAATAGTGTTTGTAGTAGGTTGTATTACCGGTGTAAAAGAATGGACCGGTGTCCACAGTTGACTAGTGGTGTCTCTCCAAAAGAGATAAATAACATGTTGGGCAAACAAATTATAGCTGGGAAATTGAGACAAATAGAGGTTGCACCATAGTGCATATGCAAGACACGATGATTACAATGAGATTTATTTGGGCATTACAACATGATACATAGACCGTAATCCAACTACATCTATGACTAATAATCCACCCTCAGAACGTAATCCAAGCAGACTTTTGGTATTAAGTTGCAGGAAACAGATTATTGCATTAATTAAAGTGTGTAATGTAAACAATAGAATTATCCTTAGACAAAGCATTGGTGTTTTATCCCTATTGGCAACAACACATCCACAATCTTAGAAGTTGATGTCACTCTCCCAGATAACTGGAGGCATGAACCCACTATCGAGCATAAATACTCCCTCTTGGAGTTACAAGCATCAACTTGGCCAGAGCATCTACTAGTAACGGATAGCATGCAAGATCATAAATAACATATATAAGATAGATTGATAATCAACTTGACATAGCATTCAATATTCATCGGATCCCAACAAACACAACATGCAGCATTACAATATGATGATCTTGATCATGTTAGGCAGCTCACAAGATCTAAACATGATGGAACAAAAGGAGAAGAAGACAACCAACTAGCTACTGCTATGGACCCGTAGTCCAAGGATGAACTACTCACGCATCACTCCGGAGGCATGCATGGTGATGAAGAGCCCTCTGGTGACGATTTCCCCCCCCGGATGGGTGCCGGGGAGAGCTTCAGAACCCTCCCAAACTAGGATTGACGACGACGGCGTCTACAGAAATTTTCGTGGATGGAGGCTCGGGTATTTAGGGTTTTCCCTAGATTATCAATGTATAGGTGAAAGGGCGATGTCGGTGGGCGCCCGAGGGGCCCACATCACCCGGTGGCGCGGCCAGGTCGCCTGCCACCCTATGGTGTGGCCGCCTCGGAGCCCCCCTCCGGTTCTCCTCCGGAGTGCGGGTATGTGACAAAAAAATATGACCCTGGGGTTTTGTTTCGTCCAATTCCAAGAATATTTCCACAACAAATTTTCTGAAACCAAAAACAGCAAAAAACAGGAACTGGCATTGTGGCATCTTGTTAATAGATTAGTCCTAGGAAATCCATGAAAATGATATAAATTGTATATAAAACATGTAGCAAATGTCATAATATCAATCATGGAACATCATAAACTATAGATACGTTGGAGACGTATCAACCATCCCCAGGCTTAGTTCTACTCGTCCTCGAGTAGGTAAAACAATCAAAACAAAATAATTTCTGAGGTGACATGCTACCAACACAATCTTGATCATCATTATTGTAAAATCATTGCAAGATGACATCATAGTAATCTAAACATAGGCATGATAGATATAATTCTAACAATGTAACTTAGCAACCATGTTGCAACATAAAAGTAACACAAACAAAAGATCATGAATAATAATGCACTGAAAGTTATACGTTTGTTTCGAGCATAAAGAAAACATAGCAAAATGGTATTCCGCTTGTCCTTAAAGTGACACCAAAACATAAATGTCAAGACACCTTCAAAGTTCAAGTGGTGACTAGATACAAGTAATTTGAGGACAAGTAATAACATATCATGAATCAATCAATAATAATCTTTGGGACTGATGCACATTATACTCAAAATGACGACGGATGCTCTCTTTACTGGTGCATAAAGTTAGAAGATGAAGACTCAACATAAAAGTAAAAGAAACGCCCTTCGAAGAGGGAAGCAGGGATTACTCATGTGCTAGAGCTTTTTATTTGATTAAAACAAAGTTATTGAAAACAATTTTGAGAGAAGTGTATGTCTATGTGAATGAATGGTAAATAAACAATACATTACGTCACAAGTTAACTAGACTTTATAAGAGCGGCTCCCATTGAAGGACGTTCTGTCTACTCGGGTCAGTAGAGCATGCCTCTTCTCTTTTGTTTACACACTTATGCTTAACGGATGAATCAGGGGCAAAAGGAGTGAAGAGAATTGTGAAGTAACCAATTTTTGGGGCCGGGCACCCCGTTGCTAGCTCTTCTAGCGAATTGGATAAGCGGATGAGTGATGGATGATGTTGGTAAACCCCAAGAGAAAGGTTGTGAAGACTGCAGTGATACGTCTCCAACGTATCTATAATTTCTGATGCTCCATGATCATATTTTGCCAATTGCTACTTGTTTTCTCCCTTATTTATAGATTTTTTATACGTTTTCCAGGACCAACCTATTAACAAGATGCCAAGTGCCAGTTCCTTGTTTTCTGCTATTTTTGGTTTCAGAAAAGTTGTTCTGCAAACATTCTCGGAATTGGACCCCACAAAGCCCGAAGTTCTTATTTTCCCCGGAAGCATCGAGAACACCGAAGAGGAGTCGAAGACGGGAAACAGGGGGTGGCGCACCCCCTTGGCCGCGCCAACTATGGGTGTGGGGCCCCTGGCCTCCACCGCCTTTGCCCTTTCGCCTATTTAAGCCCCCAGGATGGAAAACCCTAAACACCTGATCGAAAATCCCCGAAAAGTTCCGTAGCCGCCGTCACCGTCAACCCTAGATCAGGGGGGTTCTGAAGTTGTTTCCGGCACCCTGCCGGAGAGGAGATCATCACCGGAGGCTTCTACATCACCATGCCTGCCTCTGGAGTGATGCGTGAGTAGTTCATCCTTGGACTACGGGTTCGTAGCTATAGCTAGATGGTTGTCTTCTCCACATATTCCTCCATGTTTAGATATAGTGAGTTGCCTATCATGATCGAGATTGATCTTATGTAGTTCTATGTGTTGTGTTTGCTGGGATCCGATGAATATTGACCTTATGCCAAGTTGATTATAGTCTTTATTTGCATATGCTATTTGTGATCTTGCATGCTTTCCGTTGCTAGTGGTTACTCTGGCCAAGTAGTTGTTAGTGACTCCAAGAGGGAGTATTTATGCTCTATAGTGGGTTCATGCATCCTTTTCGCCTTGCTCGAGTGACAGAAACGTGAAGGGGGAGGATGTGTTGTTGCCATTAGGGAGAAAACAGCGGTGAGAGTGCCCGCGTGCATAATCATTGCTTACATTACACACTTTGTTTAATGCAATTATCTGTTTCTTGCAACTTAATACCTAAGGGGGTTCGGATGATAACCCGAGGGTGGATTATTAGTCATAGATGCAGATGCATGTCGGTCTATGTATCTTTTTGTAATTCCCGCACTAAATACCATAGTAATCTTCATGTCATATTGTGCACTACGGTGCAACCTCTATTTGTCAATTGCCCAGCTCTAATTTGTTCACCCAGCATTTTGTCTTTTATGGAGAGACACCACTAGTGAAACTATGAACCCCGGTCCATTTTTTCACACTGTTAAAGCAAACCACAACTATTTCCTGCTTTCTTTACTTACTACAAGCATACACTTTTTCCACACTATACGTATAATCTTTGTTTTCAGCAAGACCGGTGAGATTGACAACCTCACTGTACCGTTGGGGCGAAGTATTTTGGTTGTGTTGTGTGCAGGTTCCATGTTGTTGCTGACACCGGTGAAGCGCCAGCACCACCGTCAGTGGCATCAACCTTTCAAAGGTCCTCTTTCTCCTACTGGATTGATAACCTTGGTTCCTAACTAAGGGGAAATACCTACCGTTGTGCTCATCACACCCTCATCTTGGGGTCTCCCAACAAACGTGTGTATCACGATCATCAAGGATATTTTCTGGCGCCGTTGCCGGGGAGAAGGAAGTCTTCTGGCAAGGGGAGTCTCTCACTCTCAACCTCTTTATTTCCTTTATTGTCTTGTTTTTTATCTTGTTTTGCTTCTCTTTATCAAAAACACAAAAAAATAGTTTACTTCATAGCTGTTATTTATTTTCTTGCTTTTATGTCTAGTTTTGTTCCTGTCATTATGTCACCAGAAGAAACAATCTTTACTTTCAAACAAGGGAATGATGAGAACTTCAAAGAAGCTTGGTCTAGAGCTTTTGATTCCTATTGCAAAGTTGAACCTAAAGTGACTCTAAATCTGTTTCTTTGTAGCTTTTACTTTGGTCTTGTTCTTTGTTATAGATATGCTTTGGATACTGTGGTAGGAGGTGATTTCCTTAATTGTGATAAAGATCAAGCTTTCAATGCTATAAGAAAATTAATTGCAACCTACAGTTTACCCAGTAGTTCTGATAAAGCCTTTGCAGATATTCGTGAACATCTTGATCATGTCTCAATAAATTTTGAGTCAACAAATATGATCCCTTTGGTTACAGTTGTCATAAATGGTGAAACTTTTCATGCTCGTTGTGATATCATGTCTGAATCTTGTCTTATCCCTAAGGAAATTTATGAATCTTTGAACCTTTGGGGGCTAGCTTATGGAGGAGAAGAAATTCCTCTCATTAATAACACCACTATATTTCCCATTGGGATAGCTGAGTGAGTGTTTACGAAACTCCTAGGAAAAACAGTCTCCATTGATTATCTTCTTATTGAATGTGCAGAAGGAGGACAAATTACCCTTGGAAGATCTCTGCTGAAGCTCTTAGGAGCAACTATTGATATGGGAAAAGGTAACATGACTTTCACTCCCAAATCATGCTTGGACCATAAGTTACCTAAAAAGAATAAGGGTAAGAAAGGTAAACGTAAGCCCTGTAATGATGTTGATGCTTCTTTACTTGAAAATACTTGAGTTTCCCTTTTTATGCTTAGCTGAAAGGCGTTAAAGAAAAGCGCTACTGGGAGACAACCCGTTTTATTTCGGTGTTTTCAACCCGTTTTATTTGGTGTGCTTTGCACCTGGGTGTTGTCTATTTCCTTAGAAACCTTGTTGTATCTTTTCTTTTGAGTTTTTGTTGAGCCAAGTAAATCCTCTTGTGGAAAGTTGAGCCTATATTTCGGATTTCTGCGCAGGAAAAAGATTTCTGCTGTCCACTGTTAATTCTGTTATAAATCACAGAAAATTCAAAATGATATGATATTTTTTGTACTTAATCCTGAGTTATATAAGAAACTTTTCTTAGAAGACCACTTTTTGATTTTAGCAATTGAAGATTTTTGAAAAATCAAACTTTACCTGTTGTTATGTTTTGATTTCTGCCATTTATCGCATTTGCATCTTAATCTCTTTCTTTTGGTGTTCTTTTGAGAAAAAGAGTTTTGAAAGAAGTTGTGACAGTAGCTAATGTGTTTTTGAGTGTTAGACTTGTGTTGAAAATGAACTATGTGAATTTATTATTTCAATTGCACTAACATTGCTAATGAAGATTGTGAGAATTTTGATGTGAAGAAAGTTTTCAAGGGTCAAGAGAAGAGGATGATATGATGTGATCAAGAAAAGTGAAAATACTAAGCTTGGGGATGCCCCAGTGGTATATCCAAGAAAATTCCAAGAAGAATCAAGCATCTAAGCTTGGGGATTCCCAAGGCATCCCCTTCTTCATTAACAAATTATCAGGTCACTTCTAGTGAAACTATATTTTTATTCGGTCGCATTATGTGCTTTGCTTAGAGTGTCTTTTATTTTTGTTTTCAGTTTGCTTTAAGTTTTTTTTTACTTTTTCAATAAGCTTGGTTGGACCCCAGCATTCTTTTATTGGAGAGTGACACGCTCCGTTTTTTCATGAGAATACGTTGTATTCTTAATCTCTGTCTAGCTGCTGCATTTATTTAGCTCCTGTTTTACATGCATCTCTTATTAGATATGTTAGTTTTAGTAGTGTTATGTGAGTAATCTCATGTTTTCTTGTTGTATCATAAAGAGTATTTTTCTTAAAGCATGTTTTGTATGGTGCTTGTTGGGGGAAAGAAAACAGCTGCTTGAAGTAGAATTTATAACAGTACTAGTAGAAGCTTGTATAGACTGTGGCTAGGTCTTTTTCATGCCATGCTAAATGTTATTTTAGTTTTAAAATCCTTATGTTTATTGAGTAGAATGATTATCCTCAAATAGCTGAGAGTGTTTAATATGTATTGAAAGATTCATGAGTTGTTCTTGTCATAGTAAAGCATCAATTTATGGTATTCTCTTTCGAATGTTTTATTTGGTTGACTTGGCTCATGCTCACACCATGTTTATGACTACAAACCAGTCATGAATAGCCTCCATGACCACTTAGTTTTTGAACTTGTGATACTGCTTATGTTTTAATTAATGATGCTTATGTCGCTATGCATGATTATGGATCTTATGCTCTCTTGATTTGTCGCTCCTAGTCTTTTGCAAGCCTCCACCTGTACTGAGTATGAGCTCTACTCGTGCATCCAAACTCCCTTAAACCAAAGTTTTTCCCATTGTGTCCACCATACCTACCTACATGTGGTATTTAACTGCCATTTCAAAGTAAATTGCTCATGTGTTACCTTTAAAACCTTCAAAATTACTCCTGCTTTATGTTCCTGTTTTTGCTCATGAGGACGTAAATAGAGAATCCTTATCTCACTTGTTGATTGGATTTCACACCCTGGACTAGTGGCTTCATCCGCTTATCCAAATGATAGAAGAGCTGGCAGCGGGGTGCCCAGCCCCAAATTAATGCAAACAAATTCTCTTCACTATTTTTGCCCCTGATTTATCAGTCAAAGCGTAATTGTGTAAACAAAAGAGAAAGAGGGATGACCTTCTATACCAGTTGCATCCTTCACCATGGGGGACGCTCTTGTGAATCCAGCTGGCTTGTGACGTGCTGTATTTTCTGTTTACCATTCGTTGACATTAACATACATCTCCCAAAATATAGACACTGGGTGTCAAACTTTTAATACCTATGTTTAATAAAATAAAATCTCTAGCACATGAGTGATCCCTGCTTCCCTCTGCGAAGGGTCTTTCTTTTACTTTTATGTTGAGTCTCCATCTTCTAACTTTATGCACAATTAAGAGAGCATTTTTGCCATTCTGAGTTCTATGTGGATTTGTCCCATAAGCATCAATAATTACTTCATGATGTGATATCATTTTTTCTAGTCTTCCTCATGAACTTTGAAGGTGTCCTGGCATTTATGTTTTGCCCCACTCTTAAGAACTATCGAAATATCACTTTGCCATGGTTTCTCTATACCTGAAACAAATGTTTACCTTTCTTTGCATTATTATTCATGATCCCTTATTTGAGTTACTCTTCGTGATGCAAAGTAATTGCTATGCTTTATTATTAAAGTTTTATTTATCATGTCTGTGTTTAAAGTTTTATGATCTCAGCGTGCATATGCTTTTACATTAGATTGATCAAGTTTATGTTAGTAGCATGTCACCTCAGAAATTATTTTGTTTTATCGTTTACCTACTCGAGGACGAGTAGGAACTAAGCTTGGGTATGCTTGATACGTCTCCAACGTATCTATAATTTCTGCTGCTCCATGATCATATTTTGCCAATTGCTACTTGTTTTCTCCCTTATTTATAGCATTTTTTTACGTTTTCTGGGACTAACCTATTAACAAGATGCCAAGTGCCAGTTCCCTGTTTTCTGCTGTTTTTGGTTTCAGAAAAGTTGTTCCACAAACAACCTATTTTCCCCGGAAGCATCCAGAACACCTAAGAGGAGTCGAAGACTGGAAACAGGGGGGACACACCATAGGGTGGCGCCCCCCCTGGTCACACCAGCTATGGTTGTGGGCCCCCCTGGCCTCCACCGCCTTTGCCCTTTCGCCTATTTAAGACCCCTGGATGGAAAACCCTAAACACACGATCAAAAATCCCTGAAAAGTTCCGCAGCCACCGTCAACCCTAGATCAGGGGGGTTATGAAGCTGTTTTCGGCACCCTTCCGGAGAGGAGATCATCACCGGAGGCTTCTACATCACCATGCCTACCTCCGGAGTGATGCGTGAGTAGTTCATCCTTGGACTACGGGTTCGTAGCTGTAGCTAGATGGTTGTCTTCTCCTCATATGCCTCCATGTTTAGATCTCGTGAGCTGCCTATCATGATCGAGATTGATCTTATATAATTCTCTGTGCCGTGTTTGCTAGGATCCGATGAATATTGACCTTATCCAAGTTGATTATAGTCTTTATTTGAATATGCTATTTGTGATCTTTCATGCTTTCCGTTGCTAGTGGTTACTCTGGCCAAGTAGTTGCTAGTGACTCCAAGAGGGAGTATTTATGCTCGATAGTGGGTTCATGCCTCCTTTTCGCCTTGCTCGAGTGACAGAAACGTGAAGGGGGAGGATGTGTTGTTGCCATTAGGGAGAAAACAACGGTGAGAGTGTCCGCGTGCATAATCATTGCTTACATTACACACTTTGTTTAATGCAATTATATGTTGCTTGCAACTTAGTACCTAAGGGGGTTCGGATGATAACCTGTGGGTGGATTATTAGTCATAGATGCAGATGGATGTCGGTCTATGTATCTTGTTGTAATGCCCGCACTAAATACCATAGTAATCTTCATGTCATATTGTGCACTACGGTGCAACCTCTATTTGTCAATTGCCCAGTTGTAATTTGTTCACACAGCATGCTATCTTTTATGGAGAGACACCACTAGTGAAACTATGAACCCGGTCCATTTTTCCACACTGTTAAAGCAAACCACAACTATTTCCTGCTTTCTTTACTTACTGCAATCATACACTATTTTCCACACTATACGTCTAATCTTTGTTTTTAGCACGACCGGTGAGATTGACAACCTCACTGTACCGTTGGGGCAAAGTATTTTGGTTGTGTTGTGTGAAGGTTCCACGTTGTTGCCGACACCGTTGAAGCGCCAGCACCACCGTCAGTGGCATCAACCTTCTGAAGGTCCTCTTTCTCCTACTGGATTGATAACCTTGGTTCCTAACTAAGGGGAAATACCTACCGCTATGCTCATCACACCCTCCTCTTGGGGTCTCCCAACAAACGTGTGTATCACGAGCATCATGCAGCGGCAAGTTTTCCCTCAGAAAAGAAACCAAGGTTGAATCGACCAGTAGGAGGACAAGCAACTTCTGAAGGTTGATGCAGTTGATGTGGTAGGGCGCACTACCGGTTCAGCAGCAACGTGGAACCTACACAACACAATCAAGTCACTTTGCCCCCAACGAAGCAGAGAGGTTGTCAATCTCACCGGTTTGGCTGAACACAAAGAGGTTAAATGTATGGTGTGGAAAACAGTATGAGAACAATATGAAAACAGCCGTAGCAGTGTGAAAATAGTGGAAGTAGTGTGAAAACAGGAATGGTAGTGGTTGTATTATCAGTATGCGAAAATGGACCGGGGTCCAGAGTTCACTAGAGGTGTCTCTCCATAAAAGATAGCTAACATGCATGGTGAACAAATTACAGCTAGGCAATTGATAGATAATGAAACATGCATGACATGATGATTACTATGTGATTCATGCGGGCATTACAACAAGATACATAGATCGTCATCCAACTGCATCTATGACTAATAATCCACCCTCTGAATATCATCCGAACAAACGTTGGATATTAAGTTGCAAGCAACATATAATCGCAGCAAGCAAAGTGTGTAATGTAAACATCGTTGTTTTCTCCCTAATGGCAACAACACATCCTCCATCTGTCACGTTTCTGTCACTCAAGCACAGATGCAAAGGAGGCATGAACCCACTATCGAGCATAAATACTCCCTCTTGGAGTCACTAGTATCTACTTGGCCAGAGCATCTACTAACAACGGAGAGCATGCACGATCATAAATAGCATACACATGAAGAAAACATGATAGATTGATAATCAAGAGACATAGCATTCAATAATCATCGGATCACATCAAACACAACATGTAGCATTACAATAAGAGGACCTGGATCATGTAGGCCAGCTCACGAGATCTAAACATGAGGCATAAAGAGGAGAGAACAACCATCTAGCTACTGCTATGAACCCATAGTCCAAGGATGAACTACTCACGCATCACTCCGGAGGCGGACATGGTGGTGTAGAGCCCTCCGGTGATGATTTTCCCTCCGGGCAGGGTGCCGGGGAGAACTTCAGAACCCTCCCTATCTCGGGTTAACGATGACGGTGTCCTCGGGTGTTTTTCGTGGAAAAGTGGTCTCTTTCTAGGTTTCACGCATCGGGGGGATAAATACGCGAAAGGGCGATGGCGGTGGGCACCCGAGGGTCCCACACCACCCCATGGCACGGCCAGGGGGCGCGCTGCCTCATGGTGTGGCCCCCTCCAGGCCTGCTCGGAACTCCGTGGAACCTTCGGGAATTCTAAGACTTCCGGGCTTCGAATTTCCAATTCTGAGAATATTTCCAGAACAACTTTTCTGAAACTAAAAACAACATAAAACAGGAACTGGCTCTGTGGCAACTTGTGAATAGGTTTGTCCCGGGAAATCGATAAAAATGACATAAAGTGTAAGGAAAACATGTAGCATATGGCATGAAAACAACATTGAACATCAGGAATTAAGGATACGTTTATTACATATCAACATCCCCAAGCTTAGTTCCTACTCGTCCTCGAGTAGGTAAGCGATAAAAACACATAATTTCTGGGGTGACATGATACTAACATAAACTTGATCATATAAATTGTAAAAGCATAAGCATAGCTGAAATCATAGTACTTTAAACACAAGCATCATAGATGTAATTCTAACAATGAAACATAGCAATCACTTTGCATCATGAAAAGTAACACAAATCAAAGATCATGAATAATAATGCACTCGAAAGTTATACATTTGTTTGAAGCATAGAGAAAACATAGCAAAGTGATATTTTGCTTGTCCTTAAGAGTGGGGCAAAACATAATGCCACGAAACCTTCAAAGTTCAAGAGGAAGACTAGAACAAATAATTTGAGAGCAAATAATAACACATCATGAATCAATTAATAATGTTTCTGGAAAAAATGCACATTAAACTCATAATGGCAACTATGCTCTCTCAACTGTGCATAAAGTTAGAGGATCGAGACTCAACATAAAAGTAAAATAAAGGCACTTCGCAGAGGGAAGCAGGGATCACTCATGTGCTAGAGCTTTTTATTTTGTTAAACAGAGGTATTAAAAATATTTTTGAGAGAGGTGTATGCTTATGTCAACGAATGGTAAACAGAAAATACAGTACGTCACAAGCCAACTATACTTCACAAGAGAAACTCCCATGGAAGGACGCATCTGGGTAGAAGGTCATCCCTCTTTCTCTTTTGCTTACACAATTATGCTTTGACTGATAAATCAAGGGCAAAAATAGTGAACATAATTTGTTCTATTAATTTGGGGCTAGGCAACCCGCTGCCAGCTCCTCTATCAATTGAAAAGCGGGTGAAGCCACTAGTCTAGGGTGTGAAAGTCCAATCAACAAGTGAGATAAAGATTCTCTATTTACGTCCTCATGAGCTAAAACAGAGCACAAAACATGAGTAATTTTGAAGGTTTTAAAGGTAACACATGAGCAATTTACTTTGGGGTGGCGGTTAAATACCACATTTAGGTAGGTATGGTGAACACATTTGGCATAATTTGGTTTTTGGGAGTTGGATGCACAAGTAGAGCTCATACTCAGTACAGGTGGAGGCTAGCAAAAGACTGGAGCGACAAATCAAGAGAGCAACAATGGCCATAATCATGCATAGCGACAAAAACATCATTAATCAAAGCATAAGTGGTACTACAAATTCAAAAACTAAATGATCATAGAGGCTATAAGTGAATGGTTTGTATTCATAAACATGGTGTGAGCATGCGCCAAGTCAACCAAATAAAACATTCAAAGGAGAACACCACAAATTTTTGCTTCGATATGACAAGAACAACTCATGATTCTTTCAATGGCACAATTTGCAATCTCATCTATTTGAGCAAAATCATGCTACAAAAATGACCACTAGGCTTTAGAATTAAAATAACATCTAGCATGACATGTAAAATTCTAGCCACAGTCTATACAAGCTTCTATTTGCACCGTTATAAGCATGAAAATTGTACTACTGCTTTCCAACACCAATCATTTCATACTAAACAAAAACTTTCCAAGAGATACAACAAGGAAACAAGAGAGTACTAACACAACTCTACTAAAACTAACAGCTCTGAATAAGAGATGCAAGAAAAACAGGAGCTAAAAAGGAATTTTGCATCAACTAGAAGAAAAACTAAGAATACGAGCATAACGAGTATTCAAACGAAAAAGCGGAGCGTGTCTCTCTCCCACACAAAGAATGCTAGGTTCCAACAATATTATTGCAGCAAGGAAAACAAAATAAAACAAAATAAAAAGAAACATACTCTCTAAGTAAATTTCATATGATGTGACCGAATAAAAATATAGTTTCACTAGAAGTGACATGATAAATTGTTGATGAAAAAGGAGATGAATTGGGAATAACCAAGCTTAGACTCTTGAGTATTCTTAGAATTTTCTAGGATGAACCACGTGGTCATCCCCAAGCATCGACCTTGCACTCTTCTTGATCACATTATATCACCCTCTTCTTTTGGCCCTTGAAAACTTCCTTCACACCACACTCAAAGTAATTCACAATAGAGGGTTAGTGCAACAATAAAAAAATCTATGGGTTCTACATGGGAACAAGTGATATTGATACTTTTAAACATTAGCTACAGCCACTGATGTTTATTGAAGCAAATAAATCCACTTAACATAGTAAAAGAGCAAATGCAAGAAAAATGGCAGAATCTGCCAAAACCAGAACAGTCTATAAAGACGATTTTTTTGGGGCGTTTAAGTTTCTCATATCGAAAAACATAAATAACAAAAGAGTTTAGGAATTAGCTGAGGAATAAGCACAAATAGTTTCAGGTCATTTTGATCTTTCTGGAATTATACGATTTTTTACGGTAGACAACAGAAATTTTTTCCTGCGCAGAAATCCAAAAACCAACTCCAACTTTCGCTGGAAACTTTACTTGGCACAACTAATACATGAAAATAACGATACAAAAAAGTTGCTACAGAAGTATACAACCCCTTGACTCAAAGAAAACAGATAAAAACAAAGCAAAAATAAAACCATGGGTTATCTCCCAAGAAGTGCTTTTCTTTAACGCCTTTTAGCTAGGCCCAGAAAATGGAATCAAGTGTTTTCAAGTGAAGAAGCATCCAAATTGTAATTTGTTTGAATAATAGAGTCAAAAGGAAAATTCATTCTCTTTGTAGGAAAGTGTTCCATACCTTTCTTGAGTGGGAATTGATATTTAATATTCCCCTCTTTCATATCAATAACAGCACAAACAGTTCTAAGAAAAGGTCTTCCCAAAACAATTGGACAAGAAGCATTGCATTCAATATTCATAACAACAAAATAAACGGGGACAAGGTTATTATTAACCATAATAAGAACATCATCAACTCTCCCCAAAGGTTTCTTTCTAACATTATCAATAAGAAGAACGTCCAAATAACAGTGCTCCAAAGGTGGCAAATTAAGAATATTATAAAGTTTTTTAGGCATAACAAAGATACTATCACCAAGATCACATAGATCATTACATTAAAAATCATTCACTTTGATTTTAATTATGGGTTCCCAACCATCATCTAACTTCCTAGGGACAGAGGCTTCACACCTTAATTTATCTTCTCTAATTTTCATGAGAGCATTTGTAATATGAAAGCCATATTCATAGTACTAGCATTAGGACAACTATAAAGCTTTTGTAATAACTTGATCACTTTAGTTATGTTGCAATCATCAAAGTCAAGATCATTTTTATCAAAGGTAATGGGGACCATTGTCTCCCATGTTTCTAAAAAAATTCTTCACTTTTATCAGGAACATTTTTAGCAGTTTTAGGCAGTTTTGAACTTTTAACAGCAAAAGTGGGAGTATTTCCAACACCACTTACTTTACCATTGATAGTAGAAGGTTTAATAGCATGAGAAGATTCAGTTTTACTAGTGGTGGTAATGGTGCAAACATTAGCTATATTATTCTTTCTAGCTATTTCATCTTCTCTTTCCCATCTAGCATGCAATTCAGCTAACATAATAACATTGTCATCAATTCGAATTTGAATGGCATTCAAAGTTTTGCTTTCTTTAACATCATGAGGCATAACCTTTAGTTTCATAAAATCAACATCAAGAGCAAGGCTATCAACTTTAGAAGCAAGAACATCAAGTTTGCCAAACTTTTCCTCAACAGATTTATTAAAAACAGTTTGTGTACTAATAAAATTCTTAAGCATGTACTGAAGATCGGAGGATACACTTTTATTGTTGTTGTAGGAATTACAATAAGAATTGACATAACCATTGTTATTATTAGGAGGATATGGCCTATAATTATTGCTACCAAAATTATTCCTATAAGCATTGTTATTGAATTTTTATTAATGAAGTTCACATCAACATGCTCTTCTTGAGAAACCAAAGAGGCTAAAGGAACATTCTTTGGATCAATAGGAGCATGTACATTCATAAGCATAGACATAGTAGCATCAAGCCTATCACTCAAGGAAGAGGTTTCTTCAACATAATTCACCTTCTTACCTGTTGTAGCTCTCTTAGTGTGCCATTTTCAGAATAATTTACCATCATATCATCAAGAAGCTTTGGTGCTGCCCCCAAAGTCATGGACATAAAAGTTCCTCCAGTAGCTGAATCCAGAAGGTTTCTTGAAGAAAAATTCAGTCTCGCATAAATGTTTTGGATGATCATCCTAGTAATCAGTCCATGAGTGGGGCAATTCTTTACTAAAGATTTCATTATTTCCCAAGCTTTAGCAACATTCTCAATATCAAGTTGCTTAAAATTCATAATTCTACTTCTTAAGGATATAATCTTAGCAGGAGGATAATATTTTCCAATAAAATCATCTTTACACTTAGTCCAAGAATCAATATTATTTGTAGGCAAATATAGCAACCATTCTTTAGCTCTTCCTCTCAAAGAGAAAGGAAACAATTTTAGTTTAATAATATCTCCATCGACATCTTTATATTTTTTGCATCTCACATAGTTCAACAAATTATTAAGATGGGCAACAACATCATCACTACTAACACCATAAATTTCTCTCTCATAACAAGATTTAACAGGGTAGGCTTTATCTCATAAAAATCAGCAGTAGGAGCAGGTGGAGCAATATGTGTGCTAATGAAATCATTATTTTTGGTGCTAGAAAAGTCACACAACTTAGTGTTCTCACGGGTACTGATGACCCACAAGTATAGGGGATCGTAACAGTCTTCGAGGGAAGTAAAACCCAAATTTATTGATTCGACACAAGGGGAGCCAAAGAATATTTATATGCCTTAACAACTGAGTTGTCAATTCAGTTGCACCAGAAAGTAGACTTTTTCGCAACAATTTATCGGTGGTAATGGTTTTATAGCAGCAATAGAAAGAAAATAACAGCAGTAGTAAAATAGTAACAGCAGTAGCAATCGCGGAAAACAGCGGGATGGGAAGTATCGTAGGCATAGAGGGAATGGATGGACGGGCGTTGCATGGATAACATAGGTCATGTAATAATCTAACACAGGCATTGTAGATAATAATGATAAAGCATCAAACATCTAGGCAAACCATAGGCATGTGTTCCAATATAGTCATAAGTGCCCGCAATGAGAAACTTGCACAACATCTTTTGTCCTACCAGCCCGTTGCAGCAGGGCCTCTAGGGAAACTACTCGTAATTAAGGTTCTCCTTTTAATAAAGCACCGGAGAAAAGCATTAACACTCCGTGAACACACATGATCCTCACATTACATCCACCCCCTCCGGTTGTCCCAATTTCTGTCACTTTGGGGCCTCGGTTTCCGTACAATGACATGTGTAAACAACTTGCAGATATGATCAAGAAACACAATTATACTCAAGAAAAAATAAGGCAGATCTGAGATTATGTTCAGATCTGAGATCATGGCACTGGGGCCCTAGTGACAAGCATTAACCATAACAAGTTGCAACAACAGTAGAAAACACTAACAATGGATACTAGGCACTATGTCCTAACAATCTGGCATTATTACATGACCGATCTCATCCAATCCCATCCATCCTTCTCAGACTACAGCGGTGTTTACTCACACATGGATGGGGGAATCATGGATGGTTGATGCAGAAGAGGTGGCGGTGTCGATGGCGATGATCTCCTTCGAATCCCCGTCCCGACAGGGCGCCAGAACAGGAACTTTTGATCCCAAAATCGAGTTTCGAGGTAGCGGCGGCGCTCTGTTTTGTTTATGTGGAATATGACGAACCCCCCTCGGTTTTTAGGTTACGGGGCATATGTAGTCAAAAGGGGAGTCCGAGGGGGTGCCGAGGTGGCCCACACCACCTGGCGGCTGATGTCTACGCACGCTTCTATTCTTGTAGACAGTGTTGGGCCTCCAAGTGCAGAGGTTTGTAGAACAGCAGCAAGTTTCCCTTAAGTGGATCACCCAAGGTTTATCGAACTCGTGGAGGTAGAGGTCAAAGATATCCCTCTCAAGCAACCCTGCAATTAAGATACAAGAAGTCTCTTGTGTCCCCAACACACCCAATATACTTGTCAGGTATATAGGTGCACAAGTTCGGTGAAGAGATAGTGAAATGCGAGTAATATGGATGGTTATAAGTAATAATAGAAATCTGAAATAAATATGGCAGCAAGCAAACATGTAGCAGAACAGGCGGAAAACAGTGTTTCAATGCTTGGAAACAAGGCCTAGGGATCCTACTTTCACTAGTGGACACTCTCAACAATAATCACATAATTTAATAACTAAATATCTTCTCTTCACTATGCTACTCTTAACCCTCTCCGGTTGGATAACGAACATTAATCATTGTGTAGGGCTGCAAAAAGTATTCATTAAAGTAAGCATTCCCATGCACGATGTCACTATGAGCGCCCTAGAAGGTACTAGACAAACACCACAATTCATAGAGGAGACACACACGATGTGCACACTGTCACCTTCACACCGCGGGACAAGGTGACTCCAAAGTTCCTATTAATAAAACACTTGAGTAGCACAAGATGAAGAGTAACATCTACTTATTCAACTAGATTACAAAGCTCACGATCACATATAGATCACACCATGGGGGAGAGAGATGAACCACATAGCTACCGGTAGAGCCCTCGGCCTCGGGGGAGAACTACTCCCTCCTCGTCATAGGAGACAGCAACGGCGATGGAGATGGGTTCCGGGGGCACTTCCCCGTCCCGGCAGGGTGCCAGAACAGAGATCTGTCCCCCGAAACTTGTCGGCGGCGGAGCTACAGATCTATTTTGTGGAAAAGGTCGATTCTTTTAGGGTTTTCTCTCGGGGGAGTATAAATAGGCGAAAGGGCGATGCCGGGGGGTGGCTAGGGGGGCTCACACCACCGGGTGGCGCGGCCAGGGGGACCTGCACCACCCTATGGTGTGACCACAATATGGCCCCCTCTGGGGCTCTTCGGGACTTCTGGATGCTTCCAGGGAAAATAGGAACTTTGGGATTCGTGGGGTCCAATTCCGAGAATATTTCTAGAACAACTTTTATGAAATAAAAAACAGCAGAAAACAGGGAACTGGCACTTGATATCTTGTTAATGGGTTAGTCCGAGAAAACGTCTAAAAATGTTATAAAGAAGGGAGAAAACAAGTAGCAATTGGCATAATATCAACATGGAACATCAGAAATTATACATACGTTGGCGACGTATCAAGCATCCCCAAGCTTAGTTCCTACTCGTCCTCGAGTAGGTAAACGATAAAACAAAATAATTTCTGAGGTGACATGCTACCACACAATCTTGATCATAAAAATGTAAAAGCATATGTAAGCTGAGATCATAGAACTTTAACACAAACATGATAAATAGAACTTTAATAATAAAGCATAGCAATCACTTTGCATCATGCGAAGTATCTCAAATAAAATATCATGAATAACAATTCAAAGAAAGATATACGTTTGTTTCAAGTATAGAGAAAGCATGGCAAAGTTGTATTTCGCTAGTCCTTAAGAGTGGGGGAAAACATAAATGCCAGGACACCTTCAAAGTTCATGAGGAAGACTAGAAAAAATAGTTTGAGAACAAGCAATAACACATCATGAATCAATTAATAATGTTTCTGGGACAAATGCACATAAAACTCAGAATGGCAAAAATGCTCTCTCAACTGTGCATAAAGTTAGAAGATGGATACTCAACATAAAAGTAAAAGAAAGGCCCTTCGCGGAGGGAAGCAGGGACCACTCATGTGCTAGAGCTTTTATTTTATTAAACAGAGGTATTAAAAGTTTGACACTCCTCCCATCCATCTTTCACATACCATGGCTAACCGAATCTCGGGTGCCTGTCAGCAATCACATACCATGGAGGAGTGTCTATATTTTGGTAGATGTATGCTAATGTCAATGAATGGTAAACAGAAAGTACAATACGTCACAAGCCAACTAGATTTCAAAAGAGCGGCTCCCATATGAAGGACGCATCTGGGTAGAAGGTCATCCCTCTTTCTCTTTTGTTTACACAATTATGCTTTGACTGATAAATCAGGGGCAAAAGTAGTGAAGAGAATTTGTTTGCATTAATTTGGGGTTGGGCACCCCGCTGCCAGATCTTCTATCAATTGTATAAGCGGATGAAGCCACTAGTCCAGGGTGTGAAATCCAATCAACAAGTGAGATAAAGATTCTCTATTTACGTCCTCATGAGCAAAAACAGGAACACAAAGCAGGAGTAATTTTGAAGGTTTTAAAGGTAACACATGAGCAATTTACTTAGAGTGGCAGTTAAATACCACATGTAGGTAGGTATGGTGGACACAATGGGGAAAACTTGGTTTTAGGGAGCTGGATGCACGAGTAGAGCTCATACTCAGTACAGGTGGAGGCTAGCAAAAGACTGGGAGCGACAAATCAAGAGAGCATAAGAGCCATAATCATGCATAGAGACATAAACATCATTAATTAAAGCATAAGAGGTATCACAAGTTCAAAAACTAAATGATCATAGGGGCTATTAGTGACTGGTTCATAGTCATAAACATGGTGTGAGCATGCGCCAAGTCAACCAAATAAAACATTCAAAAGAGAATACCACAAATTTATGCTTCAGTATGACAAGAACAACTCATGATTCTTTCAATGGAACATTAAACACTCTCAGATATTTGAGGCTAATCATGCTACTCAATAACCACAAGGCTTTAAAACTAAAATAACATCTAGCATGATATGAAAAAGTTCTATCCACACTCTATACAAGCTTCTACTTGCACCATTAAAAATTCTACTTCAAGCAGCAGTTTGTTTTCCCAACAAACACCATACAAGATATGTTTTCACAAAAATAATCTACATGATACATCAAGCAGACATGAGAGTACTCACATAACACTACTAAAACTAACATCTCTTAGATAAGAGATGCATGCAAAACAGGAGCTAAATAAATGCAGCAGCCAGACAAAGATTAAGAATACAAAGTATTCCCATGAAAAAGCGGAGCGTGCCACTCTCCAATAAAAGAATACTGGGGTCCAACCAAACTTATTGCAAAATTAAAAACAAACTGAAAGCAAAAATAAAATACGCTCCAAGTAAAGCACATATAATGTGACCGAATAAAAATATAGTTTCACTAGAAGTGACCTGATAATTTGTCGATGAAGAAGGGGATGCCTTGGGCATCCCCAAGCTTAGATGCTTGAGTATTCTTGGAATTTTTTGGGATGTACCTCTGGGGCATCCCCAATCTTAGGCTTTTCACTCTTCTTGATCACGTCATATCATCCTCTTCTCTTGACCCTTGAAAACTTCCTTCACACCAAACTTCTCACAATCTTCATTAGCAACGTTAGTGCAATCAAAATAATAAATTCACATGGTTCAGTTAAAACACAATCCTAACACTCATAAACACATTAGCTACTGTCACAACTTCTTTTAAAACTCTTTTTCTCAAAAGGACACCAAAAGAAAGAGATTAAGATGCAAATGCAATTATTGGCAGAAATCTGTCAAAACAGGAGAACAGGTAAAGATGATTTTTTCGAAAATCTTATGTTTCCCAAATCAAAAAGTGGTCAACTAAGAAAATTTGCGTATATAGCCCAAGATTACGCAAAAAAAACTCAGGTCATTTTGAATTTTCTGTGATTTCATACGAATTTAACAGTGGACAACAGAAATCTGTTTCCTGCGCAGAAATCCGAAATATAGTCTCAACTTTCCACTAGAGCCTTTACTTGGCTCAACAAATACACAAAATAAAAGATACAGAGGGGTTTCTAAGGAAATAGACAACACCCAGGTGCAAAGAAAACAAAATGAAATGACGGAAAACGGGTTGAAAACGGAGAAATAAAACGGGTTGTCTCCCGGTAGCGCTTTTCTTTAACGCCTTTCAGCTAGGCATGATAATTTGAGAAGATGCTCACATGAGAAATATGAATTGAAGCAAAAGAGAGCATCGAGAACAAAATGTAAAACAAATTTAAGTCTAACCCACTTTCTATGAAAAAGAATCTTGTAGAAAAACAAGTCATGAAAGCATAAAGTGGCTAGCATAGGAAGAAAAAAGAAGTGCAACTTCAGGAGTTTCAACATAAAGAGTGGAAACTTGATATTGTTGAGATCCATAAAATTATGTTTACCTCTCTCATAATAACTTTCAGTAGCATCATTAACAAAATTAACAATGTAACTATCACATAAAACATTCTTGTCATGAGCCACATGCATAAAAGAATTATTACTCTCCACATAAGCATAGTCATTCTTATTAATAACAACGGGGGTAGGATTATCATAAAGAACTCGAACATGATAGACAAGTTGCATATTAAAGAGATGGTTTTGGGCAATCCCACCATAATTATGGCAAGTTTCATGAGGATGATTGTAATTATAGCCTATGTTATAACTTTCTTTATAATAATTATCAAAGACCGGAGGCATATTGAAATCATAATTAATTTTCTCCTCAATAGTAGGTGGACTAAAAATTTCATATTCATCATTGCAATCATCATATATTGGAGGCATAGTATCATCACAAGCAATAAAATAGTTTTCTTCCAAAAGGCGTTCATTTGTAAACATATCATCATTTTTACTAGGAGGAGATGTATCAATCATATAATTATTAATAGCAAAGGGATTTTCAAACACATCATCCAAAAGTTTAGAGCTTTCTATATTATCATTGGAAGGAGCATGGATAGTACTAATAGTACAACAATTATTAATATCATCGTTTTCAGAATTGGTACCAAACAGATTTTCAATATCAAAAGTAGTGTGTTTCTCCCAATCATGATCACTTTCATAAATAACATGCATAGGAAAATCATCGAGTTCAGACTCATCAGCAAAATCTATAATATGAGCAACATGCTTAGGGAGAGATACCGTTGCCTCTCTCCTTTTACTCCTCTTTTTCTTCTTGTTCTTCCCCTCTTTAGGAGGGAGAGGCTTAAAAAGAAGCTTCTCGACAAACCCTAGTTTACTGTTAGAAACAACAGAAAGAACTTTGGAGGATTCCTCCTCCTCATTAATAAGAACAAAACTCATATTAGTCCTGTCATATTTTGGTAAAGTGTCCTCTTTTAGAATATTTTGTATGTAAGTATTTGCATGGCAATTTTCAACACAATAAAGATGGCATTCATGCAAGACACTATTCATATCAAAAGCACTCATATCAATCAAAGAAGTTTTGCTTAATAACTCTTCAACCCCCTCTAACATCCCTGATTTTTTGGAAAACTCAAAAATCACAAAAATGTGAAAACTTTTGTTTTCATGTTTAGTAAGTCACCAAAAACAAATGAGATGCAAGAAACAAAATAAAACAATACATATTTCAATGAATTTAAATTACCAGTCTAGTTATGCCTTTGTTCCTTAAACCCTAAAACCTTATTTCAAAAAAAAAGTTCTTTATATAAAGAGAATATTTTATTATTAGAAAACCCCTTTACCTAAAATGTTTGCAACTCCAATATTACTTTGAAAATATTTTATGGCAAAAAAATCAAAGATTTATAACCCTTAATAAAGTTCTAAACCTCAAAATTATTTGATGAGAATAAAATATTTTAATAATAACCTTTAGTTGTTATTCCAAGTTTTAAACATAAAGGTGTGAAAATAAAATGAATTTCTTGAAAATAACATAAAAGAGGGTTTTGAAAACAATATTACGACTTGTGGTTTTATTCTAAATTTTATTGATCAACAATATTAATTATTTGATATGAACTAATTAAATAGCATTAGGTTACTATTAGTAAATCCTTCATATCCTAAAATTATAAAATGTGAAAAAGGTTTTAAAATGTCTTTCCAAAAATAATATATGACATGTAAAATGTCTCTGAAATTTTATTTAGACAATAACATCAATTTATTATTTTCTAAATTTTTTAAATGGCCTTAAAGTACTATTACTGTTTTATTTATATTTTCAAAATATGAATTGTGAAAACAAGATGAAATAACTTTCAAAATTATGTTTTAAACATTTATAATGTCACTAAAATTTTAATTGACCAATAACCATGTTTTATAAATTTTTAAATTAAAAATCACATTAAGTGACTATTAAGGAATTATTCAAATTTCCAAAATTCAAAAATAAAATATGTTGAATTGTTTTCAAAAATGGTACTGTTGGAAAGTATTTGAAATTTAAAGAATTTCGAATTTTGTTTCATATCATTTGGATAATTAAATCAGGAGATATGATTAAATCAAATAAGCAGTAATTAAATGAATTTTTTGATGACGTCATCGTCTCCTTCCTCCAGCCGTGATTTTCGCATCCGATTGAAGCCATTACAATCTCGTTGATTGCGGGCTAATCAATGCCCTGATTTCTTGCCCGAGCACACCCCTTTAAAGCCCGTGCTCTCCTCTCCATTTCCCCTCTCCCCTCGATCTCCATCTCGCGACCATGCGAGAGATATTGCTCGCCGGAGTTCTTCATAGCCGCCGCCGTTCTGTGTCGATTCCGGCCAGGTGAGCAAGCACCGGACCCTGAGACCTTCTCCTTTCGACTCCCCTTCCTCGAGCTCGCCCTCCTGACCGCTTGTATGTTATTTTTGGGCTGCCTATCGACGGCGCCATCTCTCCCCGAGGAGCACCGGATTCCGCACGTCTCCGAACGCATGCCGCCGTCGCAGGAGGTCATCTCGGAGCGCGCCATCACCACCATCGTCTCTGCCATTGCAAGCTGTGTCCCGTCGTGGCCTTCGTCGAGCCCAGAGTCCCCTGGATAGTCACCGCCGTCGAGATCCGAGAGCGCCGGCCGCCGCACCCTCCATTTCCGGTCACCCCTCCTGCGAGGTGAGATCCCGAACCATCCCGGGCCCTTAGATCTTGATCCTCTGGCCAGCAACACATCACTTACCGAAGGGGTATCGCCCAGTAGGAATGCGCCACGTGGCCTGCGTGTTAAATCTTTATTCATCGCTCAGCGTTGTGCGTAGCCGACCCAGACCCACCCCTTATCCGTTGCCCTACGCGGCAAATAGCAGATATGAACCCAACCCACCTCTGGATTTATTTCCGATTAAAAATAGAATGTTATTTTTGCAGAAAAGCCCCTACATCTTAGATCTACCATATCTTTTGATCCATAAGGACAAATTTAGCAAACTTGGACTTTTTGAAATCAGAAAAATATTTAGAAACTTTTGACACTGGCCAAATTTAAATTTGACCATTTAAAATTTGTTCAAATTCAAAAATGCTTGTTTGATGAATTTTGGCATAATTCAAATTCTACAAATCCAAAAATTGTAAATAAAATATATTTGGAAACCTTAGGATGTGTACTTTCATATCCACTGCCCCAAAATAATTTTTGAACAAGTTAAATTGGAATTTAGAATCAATTGGTATAATTGAGTATTTTTTAACATAGATTTAATTCTATAAATATTTTTAATATAGTTCCTTTTGCAAATTTGATCCATTTGGTAACCTTGAACTAGAGACCACTATGTATAAACCCCTTGACCATCTTAGAACCATTTTCATGAAAACTTGGACAAATTATCACACATATGTTTCACCTCATGATAGCCATTTCTTAGAATTTGTTTTCATCATCTATTCAGACCAAGTCCCTAAAATGACCAAGTAGTGAACCTAAAACACTAGTACCCTAGTATTCTATCCAATTCTACATTCCCCTATTCTTGGTTCAAGAAATCATCAAGTTAGCAAAATGGAGATCGAGACTCAAACACAAGAAGAAACTCCATCTTGAACTTGGTGCAACATGAAGAGATACAAAGAAGATCATTGAAGAATTTGAAGTAAGGGAATTGGACTTCAAAACAACTAGAAGCAACTCAAGGAAGTACAAGTGTGAAGAAATTCAGAAGAAAACATCTCCCTCTCTCTTTCTATCTTTCTTCTTATTTCTTTCCAAATTGACTTAGTGGTATTTGTGCCCATACCATACCTAAAACAAGTAGTGAAGTAAAGACCATGAAGAATTATCAAGTTCAAGAGAAGATTCACAACAAGGAGGAAAATACAATAGAAGCGTGAAGATGAACGTTAAGAAGACAAGCATGTGAAGACTTGGAGCCATCCACACAAGTTGACGAATAACAAGTTGTTTTTGTCCAACCTTTGACCCAAATGGAAAATCCCAAGACTTTAACTTGTTATATCCATTGATATGAAGTTAGTTGATCTTATACCTACCCTAAACCAAAATGGAAGGACTAACTTAGATCACTCAAATGTCTTGATGAAAACAACTAAGTGTTACACTTTATGATGTGAAACTTTAGTTGAAATAGTGAGATCACCTTAGTGAACTCTTGGAACTTCCTCGACAAGTATGGTTATAGTAAAGTTTTATCACATCAAACTCAACCTAGTCCATCCCAAGTAAACTCTTAGAACTTCCTCAACAAGTGTGGAACCAAGAGAGAATGAATTTTTCCAACTCAAATCTTGACCTTGTCCTAGCCAACTTGGTTCAATCCCCTTTGTTATGTTATTTGCTCTGTTTGTTTTCTCCACTTATATGATTGTTTGGTAGAATGTTTGTTTATTCTTTTATTGTGTTTTCAATGAATAGATTGTACGGAGAGCAACGATCTTTTGTGAAGAGAGTGTGATATTCTTCACCAACTTCAACAAGGCAAGTAACACACCATCAACTACCCATTATTTTCTATATGCATTAGTTGATTTTTGAGTAGTATGCATGATAGGAAATTTTACTAAGTTATATTATGCTATGATATATCCTAGTAGTGTGTAGCAATCCTTATACCCTGTTATTTGATGCCTTGTTACTGAGTAGATGCTTAGCCTTGCTAATTTTTTTTTTGTTTTACTTGATGTTGTGGAAAAAAATTCTAAGTAACAACTTCAACAAACCACCTGGATGGATTGGTAGTGCGGGGTTGTTGATAGTTGAGTGTCTCCCCGAGGGGAGTTCACTTGAAGGAATGCCACCCAGGAACAAAGTGATTATGATGTTCCCCAAGTTTAGATTGCTTCCAGTGCAGCCTTTAGTCATATGGGCTATGTCTTGATTAATTAAGTTGCGAGGGTTCAGCCTGGGCTTGACAAGCAGATGTAGCATAATTATAGGTGGAACGGGTCTTGCCATTAGGTTGAATTCTTGCTTCTGAAAGATCTCGTCTCAATCTTCTCCTTTCCTTAATGCATTCAGGGTGTATAGGATGTTTGGGCTGATTTGAGTCTGAAGGTGAAAGTGCACAAGCTCTGCAGAGTCAACAAACTAATATCTTAGCCGTGTCCCCGGTTATGGACAACTATGAGCAGTTGGACAAGGATGGATGGAAGAATCACATCACCATTTTCAATAATTAAAATTTTGACCAAGTGAACAGTATTTGTGGTGCTTGGATCTTAGTCCAATGATGCCACCCTTTTCAAAGAAAAGTTTGTTTTACAAAAGTGATAGGAGAAAAATTGCTTTATGCAAACTTAGCCAGAAACTCCACTCAGCCAAATAAGCATGTAGTATCAGTCTTTCCATTTATACCCACCATAGTGTTACTTGCCAATACATTAAATTGTATTGACTCCCTTGTGGCTGCATATTCCATATTGTAGATGTTTTTGAAGACGAGTGAGGATTTCTTTTAGGATCTCGAGACTATCGCCAACATGTTTTGCCTGTGGCACATGAAAAAGATGGGCTCAATGTTGTTCTATGTTTTTTGCTGTATTTTCTTTATTTTCTGCTAGTCTTCTAAGACTATGCGATGTAATAGAATTTGATGCATTTGCATGATATTTCATTTTGTACTGTGGTGCTAGCAATTGATCCAGGGACTAGCACAATAACACAGTTGTTCTTACATTATTTAAATGTGGGAACGCTACAAAATGGTATCGGAGCATTGTGTTGCCTGTAGAATTCGAGACCCTAAGTTTGGAAAAGACCATAGGATTGGAAATTTACTATGTTCAAATTTTCTAGAAACAAAACACCCATCTTATTTCTTCTCATATCATCTCATCTATTATTCACCTTCAAAATTTTCTAGATTACCTACCTCTTCAACACCATCAAGACAGGAATGTTGATGATCATACCAAGAAGTGCAAGAAGTATTTTCACCACATGAACACCTACACTCAAGACAATTGAAGAAACTTGAAGAAAAACATAGAGTTCACAATAATCAAGAAAGTCTCAAGACATGGAGAGAAGAACTTGAAGAAAACTCAAGAAGATATAGATGAGACCACCAATCTAGTTACCTTGTTAGAACAACGTTAATGTGTTAGTGTATTGATCATACCAATGAGTGTGGTATGACAATATTAGTTTGTTTTCTAAAAACCTTGTTGTTTGGTGTGTTGATTGTATTGTTGTATGTTTGTTATGTGTTGTTTGCAAGATGAGTTTCCTTGATCTGATGTGTTGGGGTAGGAATTTCTTTAGTATCTTTCTAATCTCTACTCCATGCTAAGCCAAACCAAAACCCATACCCATTTACCAAACCCTATTGGGCTACCCTATGAAGTGCAACAACAAACCTTTCACCCAAGAATGTCATGACTAGTACTCTATAGAGACACAAGCCATCCCATTTGAGGAATGCTAGTATCAAATTGCTTTCTTCTGTGTGAAGGAACAATCACATCCACGATCAATGCCATCTACCTCATAAGGAGCATCAAGCCAATCAACAAGTGAAGATAGCCAAGTGGACTCAAAGTTGCATGAGCTATGAAGAATGGTAGCTTACCCCACGAGGAGGATAATAGAAGAAGAAAATTACAACAATTCAAAGCAACCCACTAGTTGAGAAATGATAGTTTTGCTCAAGTTTGTCTTACTGATTGGAAACTTTCTGTTAGACAAGTGAGGTGACCTAGTGTTACAAAAAAATGATTCATCAATCCAAGTACAAGGTAATGATTGAGTGCAACGTGGATTGGCCCCCATGGTGACTACTCACATTATTCACTCTTGCTATGAGGAATGTTAAATCTGAGTGACATACCTATTAGAGAGACGACGATGTTAAACCTGAACCATAGAATGGTAGAATACAATAATGACCCTAAGTTAGTGTGGCTGAAAACGTACTATTTTCGGTGATAATCAAGCCAACCTTGGAGGTATCAAGCAATGGAAGATATTGCCTACCATGAGAGTTTCATTAGAAATAGCATGGTGCTTGCTTTCAAGGATGACAACAACAAGAAGGAACAATACTAAAGACGTCAAAATACCAAGTTGAGAGGAACCCACACACTTTTGTTCAACCCAAAGAGTGACCCCTCATTGTCAAAGGTAGTTCAACATACCTATGTTGGCCTACAGCCCTACCGCGAAGGAAAGTTCTCCTCAAGCCAATCCCAAATCAATCTACACTCCAATCCAATGAAAATAGACTACCCACAAAAGCTTCTTTTAAGGGTGGTAGCCCACCCAGTTGTTTTGGAACCCAGTTGCCCAAACCTAATCTATCTTTCTAGCCTTCCCAAATCTCGGGACGAGATTTCTTTTAAGGGTGGTAGTCTGTAACATTCCTGATTTTTTGGAAAACTCAAAAATCACAAAAATTTGAAAACTTTTGTTTTCATGTTTAGTAAGTCACCAAAAACAAATGAGATGCAAGAAACAAAAGAAAACAATACATATTTCAATGAAATTTAAACTACTAGTCCAGTTATGCCTTTGTTTCTTAAACCCTAAAACCTTATTTCAAAAAACAAAATCTTTATATAAAGGGAATATTCTGATTAGAAAACCCCTTTACCTAAAATGTTTGCAACTCCAATATTACTTTGAAAATATTTTATGGCAACAAAAATCAAAGATTTATAACCCTTAATAAAGTTCTAAGCCTCAAAATTATTTGATGAGAATAAAATATTTTAATAATAACCTTTAGTTGTTATTCCAAGTTTTAAACATAAAGGTGTGAAAATAAAATGAATTGCTTGAAAATAACATAAAAGAGGGTTTTGAAAACAATATTACGACTTGTGGTTTTATTCTAAATTTTATTGATCAACAATATTAATTATTTGATATGAACTAATTAAATAGCATTAAGTTATATTAGTAAATCCTTCATATCCTAAAATTATAAAATGTGAAAAAGGTTTAAAAATAGCTTTCCAAAAATAATATATGACATGTAAAATGTCTCTGAAATTTTATTTAGACAATAACATCAATTTAATATTTTCTAAATTTTTAAAATGGCCTTAAAGTACTATTACTGTTTTATTTATATTTTCAAAATATGAATTGTGAAAACAAGATGAAATAACTTTCAAAATTATGTTTTCAACATTTATAATGTCACTAAAATTTTAATTGACCAATAACCATGTTTTATAAATTTTTAAATTAAAAATCACATTAAGTGACTATTAAGGAATTATTCAAATTTCCAAAATTCAAAAATAAAATATGTTGAATTGTTTTAAAAAATGGTACTGTTAGAAAGTATTTGAAATTTCAAGAATTTAGAATTTTGTTTCATGTCATTTGGATAATTAAATCAGGAGATATGATTAAATCAAATAAACAGTAATTAAATGAATTTTTCATGACGTCATCCATGATGTCATCGTCTCCTTCCTCCAGCCGTGATTTTCGCATCCGATTGAAGCCATTAAAATCTCGTTGATTGCGGGCAAATAAATGCCCTGATTTCTTGCCCGAGCACACCCCTTTAAAGCCCGTGCTATCCTCTCTATTTCCCCTCTCCCCTCGGTCTCCATCTCGCGACCATGCGAGAGATATTGCTCGCCGGAATTCTTCATAGCCGCCGCCGTTCTGTGTCGATTTCGGCCAGGAGCACCGGACCCTGAGACCTTCTCCTTTCGACTCCCCTTCCTCGAGCTCGCCCTCCTGACCGCTTGTATGTTTTTTTTGGGCTGCCTATCGACGGCGCCATCTCTCCCCGAGGAGCACCGGATTCCGCACGTCTCCGAACGCATGCCGCCGTCGCAAGAGGTCATCTCGGAGCGCTCCATCACCACCATCGTCTCTGCCATTGCAAGCCGCGTCCCGTCGTGGCCTTCATAGAGCCTAGAGTCCCCTAGATAGTCGCCGCCGTCGAGATCCGAGAGCGCCAGCCGCCGCACCCTCCATTTCCGGTCACCCCTCCGGCGAGGTGAGATCCACGAACCATCCCGGGCCCTTAGATCTTGATCCTGTGGCCAGCAACACATCACGTACCGAAGGGGTATCGCCAAGTAGGAATGCGCCACGTGGCCTGCGTGTTAAATCTTTATTCGTCGCTCAGCGTTGTGCGTAGCCGGCCCAGCCCCACCCCTTATCCGTCGCCCTATGCGGCAAATAGCAGATCTGAACCCAGCCCACCTCTGGATTTATTTCCGATTAAAAATAGAATGTTATTTTTGCAGAAAAGCCCCTACATCTTAGATCTATCATATATTTTGATCCATAAGGCCAAATTTAGCAAACTAGGACTTTTTGAAATCAGCAATATATTTAGAAACTTTTGACACTGGCCAAATTCAAATTTTACCATTTAAAATTTGTTCAAATTCAAAAATGCTTGTTTGATGAATTTTGGCATAATTCAAATTCTACACATCCAAAAATTGTAAATAAAATATATTTGGAAACCTTAGGATGTGTACTTTCATATCCACCGCCCCAAAATAATTTTTGAACAAGTTAAATTGGAATTTAGAATTAATTGGTCTAGTTGAGTATTTTTAACATAGATTTAATTCTATAAATATTTTTAATAAAGTTCCTTTTGCAAATTTGATCCATTTGGTAACCTTGAACTAGAGACCACTATGTATAAACCCCTTGACCATCTTAGAACCATTTTAATGAAAACTTGGAAAAATTATCACACATATGTTTCACCTCATGATAGCCATTTCTTAGAATTTGTTTTCATCGTCTATTCCTTGATGCTATGGCTATTTGGAGCCAAGACCAAGTCCCTAAAATGACCAAGTAGTGAACCTCAAACACTAGTACCCTAGTATTCTATACAATTCTACATTCCCCTATTCTTGGTTCAAGAAATCATCAAGTTAGCAAAATGGAGATCAAGACTCAAGCACAAGAAGAAACTCCATCTTCAACTTGGTGGCAACATGAAGAGATACAAAGAAGATCATTGAAGAATTTGAAGTAAGGTAATTGGACTTCACAACAACTAGAAGCAACTCAAGCAAGTACAACTGTGAAGAAATTCAGAAGAAAACATCTCCCTCTCTCTTTCTATCTTTCTTCTTATTTCTTTCCAAATTGACTTAGTGGTATCTGTGCCCATACCATACCTAAAACAAGTAGTGAAGTAAAGACCATGAAGATTTATCAAGTTCAAGAGAGGATTCACAACAAGGAGGAAAATACAATAGAAGCATGAAGATGAACGTCAAGAAGACAAGCGTGTGAAGACTTGGATCCATCCACACAAGTTGAAGAATAACAAGTTGTTTTTGTCCAACCTTTGACCCAAATGGAAAATCCCAAGACTTTAACTTGTTATATCCATTGATATGAAGTTATTTGAACTTAGATCTACCCTAAACCAAAATGGAAGGACTAACTTAGATCACTCAAATGTCTTGATGAAAACAACTAAGTGTTACACTTTATGATGTGAAACTTTAGTTGAAATAGTGAGATCACCTTAGTGAACTCTTGGAACTTCCTCGACAAGTATGGTTATAGTAAAGTTTTATCACATCAAACTCAACCTAGTCCATCCCAAGTAAACTCTTAGAACTTCCTCAACAAGTATGGAACCAAGAGAGAATGAATTTTTCCAACTCAAAATCTTGACCTTGTCCTAGCCAACTTGGTTCAATCCCCTTTGTTATGTTATTTGCTCTGTTTGTTTTCTCCACTTATATGATTGTTTGGTAGAATGTTTGTTTATTATTTTATTGTGTTTTCAATGAATAGATTGTACGGAGAGCTACGATCTTTTGTGAAGAGAGTGTGATATTCTTCACCAACTTCAACAAGGCAAGTAACACACCATCAACTACCCATTATTTTCTATATGCATTAGTTGATTTTTAAGTAGTATGCATGATAGGAAATTTTACTAAGTTATATTATGCTATGCTATATCCTAGTAGTGTGTAGCAATCCTTATACCCTGTTATTTGATGCCTTGTTACTGAGTAGATGCTTAGCCTTGCTACAAAAAAAATTGTTTTACTTGATGTTGTGGAAAAAAATCTAAGTAACAACTTCAATGAACCACCTGGGTGGATTGGTAGTGCAGGGTTGTTGATAGTTGAGTGTCTCCCTGAGGGGAGTTCACTTGAAGGAATGCCACCCAGGAACAAAGTGATTATGATGTTCCCCAAGTTTAGATTGCTTCCAGTGCAGCCTTTAGTCATATGGGCTCTGTCTTGATTAATTAAGTTGCGAGGGTTCAGCCTGGGCTTGACAAGCAGATGTAGCATAATTATAGGTGGAACGGGTCTTGCCATTAGGTTGAATTCTTGCTTCTAAAATATCTCGTCTCAATCTTCTTCTTTCCTTAATGCACTCAGGGTGTATAGGATGTTTGGGCTGATTTGAGTCTGAAGGTGAAAGTGCACAAGCTCTGCAGAGTCAACAAAATAAGATCTTAGTCGTGTCCCCGGTTATGGACAACTATGAGCAGATGGACAAGGATGGACGAAAGAATCACATCACCATTTTCAATAATTAAAATTTTGACCAAGTGAACATTATTTGTGGTGATTGTATTGTAGTCCAATGATGCCACCCTTTTGAAAGAAAAGTTTGTTTTACAAAAGTGATAGGAGAAAAATTGCTTTATGCAAACTTAGCCAGAAACTCCACTCAGCCAAATAAGCATGTAGTATCAGTCTTTCCATTTATATCCACCATAGTGTTACTTGCCAATACATTAAATTGTATTGACTCCCTTGTGGCTGCATATTCCATATTGTAGATGTTTTTGAAGATGAGTGAGGATTTCGTTTAGGATCTCGAGACTATCGCCAACATGTTTTGCCTGTGGCACATGAAGAAGATGGGCTCAATGTTGTTCTATGTTTTCCGCTGTATTTTCTTTGTTTTCTGCTAGTCTTCTAAGACTATGCAAGTTGTAATCCTATTTTGTAAAGACTGGATCATGCGATGTAATAGAATTCGATGCATTTGCATGATATTTCATTTTGTACTGTGGTGCTAGCAATTGATCCAGGGACTAGCACAATAACACAGTTGTTCTTACATTATTTAAATGTGGGAACGCTACACCCCCCAAAAATAATGTAAGTTCATCATGCTCATTAGGGGTGATCAAGTCATCACAATACAAACTTGCAGTACTCATAGGATTCGAAAGGCTACTATCATGGATTGAGCATTGAAAATTAAAATGACCCACTTTACAGCAAAGTTCACAAATAAAAGGATAGATGGCACAAACTTTTTCACCAAGATCATTTAGAGCCCGATCCCACATTCTAGTTTTTTCATTCCTATGATGGATACAATATTCTTCTTCGATTTGATTCTTTTCACAAGGTCTAAGTGCTCCACAGAAATTAACATGCTTATAAGAAATAGTACTTTCAGGAGTTTGAGCATGTTTATTGCAATCATCAATAACAATTTCATTTTTCATGCAAGTGTCTTTAAAAGGTTCATGATATATGTACCCATTTTTAGGAAGATTAATATAATAAGCAAAGGATCTATACCAACCGACAGCTATTTGAGGATCAAGACCATATTTAGCATTAAGCTCATGAAAATCAGCAGTTTCAGCAAAAGTCTTAATGCAATCATACTCATAGTTTATACCTGATTATTTACCTTTGTTGTTATTCCAATCTTCACTATTGATTCGAATTCTCTCAAGAAGATACCACTTAGCTTCAACCTTCTTACTACAAAAAGAACCCTCTGAACAGGCATCTAGATAATCCTTCCAATGTCCTGAAAGCCTTGCATAAAAATTAGTAACAATTATTTCCTTGGGAATCTCATGGTTAGGACATTTGAGTATTAATGTTTTCAGTCTTTCCCAAGCTTGGGCAATGCTTTCTCCATCATGAGGCCAAAAATTATAAATGTAATTCCCATCTAAATATAGTTCATGAGAAGGATAAAATTTAGAGTAAAAGAGAGATTCAAGTTCCTTCCACTCCAAATGATGAGGATCATCTAGTAGTTCATACCACTCCCTTGCTTTGTCCTTAAGTGACAAAGTGAATAGCCTCCTCTTAACTTGGTCCGTTGAGATACCTGCACACTTGAATAACTCGCATAATACATGCATAAAGTGTAAATGATCACTAGGATGGACAGTTCCATCTCCAAAATAACGGTTATCCATGACAAGTTCAACAATTTTCTTGGGTATTTTAAAAGGAATGATTTCAGTAGGAGGATTTAAAATATCACAAGCATCATTAGGTTTATCATATATGGGAGATAAAGTATCATCAGAGCAAATTTTCTCCTCTAAAGCTGGAAAACTAAAAATATCATAAAAACTAGCTTCCCCAAGCTTAGACTTTTCCCTAGCATTAGAAATGATGGGGTGCAAAGAATTAAAACTAATAACATTGCTATCACTATTATGCAAACAAACTTCCATAGGTTTTTTTAATTTTCTCTTCAAAAGCATCATGTCCTAATTCAAGATCAATATTATAAAGTTCTATCATATTTTTGTTGTTTTTCATAAATACTACTAGTAACAAATAAAAACAAGAAGCGAGTAAAAATAAGCCTAACTAGTGAAAACAAGAAACAAAAAGATAAAATTGCAGAATCTAAAGGAAATAAATCTGAGCACTCACATCCGAGGATGTGAGTACCTTTTACCTTACCTCCCCGACAATTGCGCCAGAAAATAGCTTGATGTCTACGCACGCTTCTATTCTTGTAGACAGTATTGGGCCTCCAAGTGCAGAGGTTTGTAGAACAGCAACAAGTTTCCCTTAAGTGGATCACCCAAGGTTTATCGAACTCGGGGAGGTAGAGGTGAAAGATATCCCTCTCAAGCAACCCTGCAATTAAGATACAATAAGTCTCTTGTGTCCCCAAGACACCCAATATACTTGTCAGGTATATAGTTTCACTAGTTCGGCGAAGAGATAGTGAAATGCGAGTGATATGGATGGTTATAAGTAATAATAGCAATCTGAAATAAATATGGCAGCAAGCAAACATGTAGCAGAACAGGCGGAAAACGGTGTTTCAATGCTTGGAAACAAGGCCTAGGGATCCTACTTTCACTAGTGGACACTCTCAACAATGATCACATAATTGAATAACTAAATATCTTCTCTTCACCATGCTACTATTAACCCTATCCGGTTGGATAACGAACACTAATCATTGCATAGGGCTGCAAAAAGCATTCCTTAAAGTAAGCATTCCCATGTCTAGTTAACCCCACGCTGTCACTATGAGCGCCCTAGAAGGTACTAGACAAACACCACAATTCATAGGAGAGACACACATGATGTGCACACTGTCAACTTCACAAGTTTAGAGGAAAACAATAAGAAAAGTGTTCGGAAAAGGAGATAGGTTTTGGACGTATCAACTCCCCGCAAGCTTAGCTTATTGCTTGTACTCAAGCAATTCAGTGACAACTGAGTACGATAAAAGACTTTTACGAACACATTTGTTTCATATGATGTAAATATACTCACTACATGATCAAGTGCTGAGGCAATTCATAATAAGATGTATGATAAATAAAAGTCACCTAGAAGTTATGCAAACCATGAAGAGATGCCAACAAACTAAAAATAGACAACATGAAGTATATCAATTTGCAGGATTGCAATGCTCATAATAGGGTATGATAAAGTGTACTAGCTTTCCCTTAATAATGGAGCAAACCATAAATGTTAGGGCACCTCTGAAGTTCAAATGAAGACTAGAAATAAAGAAATCAAAGATACAAGCATCAAAGTTATACCACTATCAACCGTGTTTTGGGACAAGCACATTACACTAAGAAGAACAGTCATGATCTCAAGAAGGTGCATAAAGCGAGAAGGTGAAGACTCAACATAAAAATAAAAGAAAGGCCATTCGCCGAGGGAAGAAGGGATTAACTCATGTGCTAAAGCTTTTTATTTTATTAAACAGAGGTATTGAAAAAAATTAAGAGAGGTGTATGCTTATGTCAACAAATGGTAAACAAACAATACAGTACGTCACAAGCCAAATAGACTTCACAAGAGCGGTTTGATACGTCAAAAATGTATCTCCTTTTTCGAACACTTTTCTTATTGTTTTCCTCTAAACTTGTGTGTTTTGGATACAACTAACACGGACTAACGATGTTTTCAGCAGAATTACTTTGGTGTCTCGTTTTTATCCAGAAAAATGAACTTTGGGAAAATGCCTAGAAAAGAGCCCATTGATGTTTTCACCCCGGAAGCCAGAAGGGGGCCAGGAGAGGGGCCAGAGGGTGGCCACACCCCCTGGCCGCGCCAGCACAAGGTGTGGGCCCCCCATGACCCCGCTCGGACTCCCCTTTCGACTACAAGTAGCCTTCAACCCTAAAACCCGAGGGGGTACGCCATATTTTCCAGAACCACAACAGAGCGCCGCCGCCGTCCCGAACCTCAATTCGGGGATCAAAAGTTCCTGTTCTGGCACCCTGTCGGGACGGGGAAGTGGAGGAGATCATCGCCATCGTCATAACCAACGCCTCTCCATCGACCATCCATGTTTCCCCCATCCATGTGTGAGTAATTCCCCTTTGTAGGCTGAAGGGGGTGGTAGGGATTGGATGAGATCGTTCATGTAATAATGTCGTGATTGTTAGGGCACAGTGCCTAGTGTCCTCTATTAGTGCTATTGACATTGTTGCAACTTGTTATGCTTAATGCTTGCCACTTTGAGCCCGAGTGATGATCTCAGATCTGAACATGTTATTGAATCACGATGATAATTATTGTTTCTTGATCATACCTGCAAGTTGTTTACACATATTGTTGTCCGGAACCCGAGGCCCCGAAGTGACATAAATTGGGATAACCGGAGGGGATGGTTGCAATGTGAGGATCACATGTGTTCACGGAGTGTTAATGCTTTGCTCCGGTGTTCTATTAAAAGGAACACCTTAATTACCAGTAGATCCTTTGCCACGGGCTGGTAGGACAAAAGATGTTGTGCAAGTTCTCATTGCGAGCACGTACGACTATTTACGGAACACGTGCCTATGGTTACTTAGTGCTTGGATGCTTTATCTTATTTATCTGTAATACCCCTGACATGATCATTATTAGAACTTTTGTGATGCCCCGAGATCGGGCACTATGCAGATTTCTGCATTCCCGCCAAAATCCACATAATAACCGATTTCAGGTTGCCACTTGTGACACCATTACAACAGTTCACGAATAATCCACAACAACAACAGAAAGGATATATACAATACGACTCTAACGAGTCAAGGATACAACTGATACAATACAAAGATCCAAATAACAGCGGAAGAAACAACATAGTGTCCGACTACGGACAAGATACAACTTGGACTAAGAGTCCTGAAGATAACTGTAACAGCCCAAGTATGAAAACCTACCATTTAGAATGTTTGATTTCTTGTTATTAAGGTATTGCATCATGTCATCATATTGTTTCCATGTTGTTTGCATTTGTTTCTTATTTGTTGCATTTGTTTTCCACTGTTTTCACAACTCAAATTCAAACTTTATTCAAACAATGTTTTCATACTTGTTCTGTTACAACTTTTGGAATAAAAATAACAAGTGAAAACAACCAAATTGTTCCATTTTATTTCATGTTGATCACTCCTTAATTTGTTGGGTTTAATCAAACAATTAATTCGATCAATTACTTCAAATCACTTTCAAATTCAAATCAAATGCATCAAACAGAACACTTTTGAACTTATAAACTTTAACAAGCCAAACAACTAATTTAATCACTTTAATCAATAGGGTTCCCCTATTAAAATCCTTGTTTTCAATATTAATCTATTAATTTCTAAATTGCTCAATTCAAACCAAATGTTTTCAAACAGAATCAATTTGAAACTATAAAAATAACAACCAAAACATTCTTTTATTTCTTGTTTCCAATTAAAACTTTTGGATCAATCTATTAAAGTGTTGGTGTTAATAATCATTTTAAATACTCAAAAAATCATCTAATTTGGTTTATTTTCCAAACAGCAGTTTATTTTTTAAAATTTAGAAAACAAATCTTGGAAATTGTTTTCTTTTAACCTAAATAACTAACCTAATTTTTCCTGGAATTTTTACTAACCTAAACCTCATGTTTTTCTTCCAAAACCTAATCCTACAAAAAAAAAACAGCAAAGCAGAAAATAGAAAAAAAAAGGAAAACTAACTATCTAACGCGCGCAGCACCTAGCTACCGCGCAGCCCAGCCCACCTAAGCATCTAAACCCGCAGCCCAGCCCGCTAAGCCAACTTACCTGTTCGATTAGCCGCCGTCGTCGTCTTCCCCCCGTACGGCAAAGGATCCACCGGTGCCACGTACCTCGCCTCGCCGAACAGACGGCCGTCCTTGGCGTCTGGGCCCTATAAGACCCCCTAGGGCAGCACCGCGCAGCCCTAACCTAGCCTGCTTCCTCCCCCCTCGAGCTCTCGCCGCCAGCTCTCCTCTCTCGCGCCCGATTCCCTCCTCTGTTAGCTCACCGGAGAACCACCGAATCCCCCTCTGAATCTCCGGCCACCACCGCCGCCTCGCACCTCCACTCCCCTAGCTAAGCCCAGAAATAGAACCGCCAACACTTCCTCTCCCGGTTGAACACATCCGTGGAGCTCGCCGTCCTCCAGATCACCGCCGCGATCCTTCAACGCCTCCGGCCACCGTGGCGCTTCCCTCTGAAACCGTGCACGCCGGCGCCGTTGCGGGCATCGATCAGCAGCGCCAAGCCCGGAAACGTGAACCCCGTACTCACCTCCACGTCGTCAACACCCCTGCAGCCGCTGGGAACCACCACACCGTCGCCGCCATCTTCATCGACTCCGGCGACAATCTGCACCGGGCCTCGGCCACAACTCCACCGTCGGTGAGCAGCCGCCATGCCCACCTCCTCCCTCTCTGTCTCACGTCCGCACACTTGCAGCACTCCCGTGCCCGCACCACACGGCATCGAGCACCGCAGCCACGAGTATCTCACCGTCGGCGACGCGTCTCTGTCACGTTTCAGTTCAGTCGCGCGCGTCAGTTTCAGAGAACAACCAAAGTCTGAACCTTAACCAGCTCGCGCGTGTAATACTAACAAACGAACGCACACTACCGCACTGGCAGTGCACTGCTCCACGCGCGCCCAGCTCGTGGGTTCGATCCCTCGCGGGCACACCCTTTTTCCTTATTTTTCACTTCGCGCGCTGACCACCTGGCCCCACCTGGCAGTGGCTAAGGCTAGCCACAGTGCGGTGCAAAACGTTTCTGATTCTGAAATTCTAATTCTTTTAATTGGCAGAATTAAGCCCTAAACCAAAACCTTAATAACTTTTAATCTAAAATTCCAACAAATAAAACTTGTATATGTTTTCTGTTCAAAATTTAATAATCTTTCTAAATAACCTATTTGTGTTCTGTTTTGAAAATTCCAAATGTATTTAAAATTCAAATTTGAATAATTCAAATGCAAATTGCTAAATTCAATAAATAATTCATACTAATTCCAAATAATGCAAATAAAATATGTTTTTCATACCATTTTGAATGACCTATTCAAACATAAAATTTGTTTCATTGTTTGAATAATTTAAACTGCCTAAACAATTTAAATCTTGTTTAATTCAATTAAATTTGATAAAATCATAACTTGCTCAAATTAAATTATTTTTGAACATGCAAATTATGTTTTCAAACCACCAAAGTGTGAACTTTGCAAATGTGAATTTGAATTTATGTTTTGACCAAATAAAATTCAATTAATATTCAAACTTGCTTCAAATTCAATTAAAACTTGTTTAATATTGTTTAAGTCATAATAAATTCATCCTAATCCAAATTTCAATATTTGAAACATGTAATCCAACTAAAATTTGATGTTCTTTTCAAATATAAATTTTGTTTGCTGTTTTGAATAATTTAAATTGCTGAAAACAACTGTTTCTTAATTATTGCATTTAAAATTGCCAAATAATAACTTGCTCATTTTAAATCCAATTTCAACAAATGAAATATGTTCTCCATGCAAAATTAAACCACCTTTTCAAATATAAAATTTGTTTCATGTTTTGAATAATTAAAATTGGTTAAATGATTTAAACCTTGTTTAAATCATTTAATAGTGCTAAATTTATAACTTGATCAAATTAAATTCTTTTGGGACATATAAAATATGTTTTCAAACCATAAAAGCATAACCTTTTCAAATATGAACTTCACTCAATGTTTGACAAATAAAAATTCAAATAAGTTCATGTTTGAATTAAATTCATTTAACTCTTGCTTAAACTTGTTTAATTATAAATAAATCATTTGAAATCCTTTTTCAACAAGTGAAACATGCAATCCACCTAAAATTGTGTGTTCTTATCAACTATGAACTTTGTTATCTATTTTGAACAATTCAACTTGATGAAAACCACAAATACTTGTGTGACATGTTTAAGTAACCAAACTTTCCAAAACTTAATAAATGATTTCCAAAACTTGTTAAATCCTTTTTATCACTTGCATCTGTTATTGTTATTTGTTGTTATTTTGTTGTTATCATCATGCATGCATCATGCTAACCACTTTCACATAATAATTAAATTGTAGATCATTTGTTTCCACTTAATTCATGGACTCTTGCCATATGCACTCCAATTGCATATGGGTCCATTTAAATTGTGTTATCATGTTATCTAGTTCATTTTGATGCAACCATTAACTTGACATGCATCATCCCATGATTGTGCACTATGCCATGATATTGATTGTTTATCTTTCTGCATTGCTTGTTTGCTTCTTCTCGGATACACGACGACGTTGAGACCGACGATACTTACGACACCCCTTCTAAGGATCTAGCTCAGTACCAGGCTACTGGGTTTTGCAGGCAAGTTATCACTCACATGAACCACTGTGTTCCTTTCAACATTGGTTACCGATACTTTCCGTTGTTCCTTTTCTGCTAGCCCTAGTAATAGTTGTTTCTGTTACGAACCCATCACATGAATCCCTTAACCTTGATATTGCCTCACCCCCACTCCTATCACCCCTTTGGTTGAGCCAGTGTCTTACTAGCATGCTTAGGGTTGTTTTGCTCGAGTCTGTTACCCGTTACTTTCTGTTACTACTTATTTATGTTCTGGGGGCTCGATGTTAATCAATCCATCCTGTCAATGCTAATTGTAATAATAATAATTTGATGATAAGGCACCGGCAGGAGGCCCTGTGTGGTTTTGAGGCCTGCTAGTGTCGACCCTAATAGGAAAAGGGTCTTGTCTACTGATCCATGATGAGCGCACTAACCGCATGTGGGAAGCGAGTATGGGCGCCCCCCTCAATTTGATTCGATTCGCATCTCGTCCAAATCGCCTCATTTAGTTTGTGTGTTCTATTTGCCGCATGCATGTTTTTGCGAGCCCAGGCCAGGGTGGAACTTTTGTAGTCGGCATATAGGGGGACACGTTCTTAGAGTGCTATGAGGGTCCATTTTCTTCTGGGCTCGATTAGCCGTGCGCCCAAGGTTCTTTGGGCTTGATGCGAAGAAGAGTCGAGTTGTGTAGAGTACCTCGCTTGGTGGGTTTGATTCCCGTCTGGCGGGATATTCTTGCGTGTACGGCTAAATTGGTGCAACCCTGCAGGGATAATCTTCTCGAGAAGCCGTGTTTTCCGCGGTTATGGATTACTTGGTGAAAGTACTGGCTAACAAGTACTCAGGACAACTTAAACATAATGATCAAACATGTTACACCCCAATGATTAATAACTTGCCTAGTAATAGTTTGATGACACAATAACTTGATTCACCTTTAATACAACTGTGTGAGTTATCCTCGGATTGCTTCTTTGGATAAGGGGCGAGATCCAGGATGGGTTTGTTTGAAGTTATCTTTCAGTTGGTTACAATCCTCGATCTTATCTCCTTTCTGTTAGCCGGAAGTAGTAGAATCTCTGTAGTTGGTTAGCGCAGCCCGTTGCAGCATCTTTTATATCCCCTCTCTTCCGTTGAACCCAAGGCATCTGTGCTTGGTGTTGACGGGTTACACTTTGGTGAATTGTGAGTCTTGCTTGCCAGTACGTTTATGTACTGACCCCTTTGGGGCTGTGGTTTCCGCAGACCTACGTTTCCGAGGATCTACATGGTGGCTACTACGTGGAGTTTGACGAGACTGCTGACGAGTAGATAGTGGACCCGGGCAGGATCCGAGACTTCGTGGATGGGCTCCGTCTTTTCGTTTCCGGCCTCTTAGGCCTATTTGGTTCTTGTCTGTACTCAGACATGTTGAATGCTTCCGCTGTGATGTAATGATGTATTGTTGAGGCATGTGCCCTCTGAATGATTGTATTGGCTATCTCTGCTCTAATGAGAGCTATTTGCAACTTATTTCAACCTTTTGTGTCGTAGAGATCTGTTGTGATATCACTTGTTAAACGCCGTTGACGTACCATGTGTGTATGGTTTGAAGTACGTCAATGGAAGTATCCTGATTTCTACGGGATAGTTTACATCGACGGTGAACAGTAACGGTTGGTTGTCGCACATAAGTGCTGGCCTACCCGTAAGGGGACGCGGGAGCCGTTAAGCCCCGTAATCCAACCAAAATACTGTTCAGTTCGTACGGTGAGTATCCTCTAGAAGTCCGGGTGCGACAATAACCGATGGCGTCCAATCCCTGCCCAGGCCAAGCCGGAGGGATTCCCAAGCTAACGTCGTCAGACTTCAAACCTGTTGACTACAATTTGGAATATGCAGCCACGAAAGGGATTCGTGGGTCAGTACGGTTAAGTACTAGCAAGTGGATAAACCATACTCACAAGATACTAGCGTAACCAATCATCACAAGATACAAATACTTTGGGTACAACGGAAAGGAAGGGATTACTGCAAAGAAGCGGCAGCTGGCTGCACTAACTAACTACAGAGACTCGCTATATCATCCGGCTAAAAGAAAGGGATAAGATAGCGTATCAGAACCAACTACAACTACTCACCAAACAATACCCATCCAATGTCACCCCCTACTAAGGAAGCAACCCAAGGAAACTCACACGGTTGATTAAGGTGACATTCATTTTGATGGTGGGGGTAATCTATATTACTAGTCAAGTTATCATCGTTAAGTGTAAGTTGTCTGAGTACTTGTTAGCCAGCACTTTCACCAAGTCATCCATAACCGTGGACAACACGGCTTCTCGAGAAGATTTAACCATGCAGGGATGCACCAATTTGGCCGTACACGTAAGAATGACCCGCCAGATGGAAAGGCCCTTCCACCAAGCGAGGCACTCAACACAACCCAACTCTTCTTCGCATCAAGCCCAAAGAACCACGTGTTGTGCGTGCGCGGCTAATCGAGCCCCCACGAAGAAAAGGGGGACCCTCATAGCACTCTAAGACCACGCCGCCCTAAATGCCGACTACAAAAGTTCCACCCTGGCGCCAAGGGTTCGCACCTGCATATGCATGCATCAAATGGAAAGCCCGAACTAAGTGTGGCGATTTGGACGAGATGCGAATCGAATCAGAATTGCGGGGGGCGCCCATACTCGCTTCCCACATGCGGTTAGTGCGCTCATCATGGATCAATGGACAAGACCCTTTTCCTAATTAGGGTCGACACTAGCAGGCCTCAAAACCACGCCGGGCCTCCTGCCGGTGCCTTATCATCAAATTATTATTACCCAAAACATTAACATGTTGTTGATTGAATTGAAACCCAACTATCGACTAAACAGGTGATAAGACGGTCAACAAGACTTGAGCGCAAACAACACTAAGCATGCAACTACGACACGAGGGCCAACAAGGTAAACAAACAACAGTTAATAGGAAGTGGAAGGAAGGCTATATCATGGCTGCAAGGTAAACATATGATAGGATCGAGACACAAGCATCGAATCATAAGGCTAGAATAAGAACAACGGAAAGAATCGGTAACAAGTGATGAAAGGCAGCCATAGGCAGCAAGTGAGTATACTTGCCTGGAATCCAGCAAGTAGAGGTACATCCGAAGAACTTGTCGTTGCTCACATCATCTCAACGTCCTATCCGCGAAGAAGCAACGAACCTCGAACAAACACCGGATGCAACAATTACTACCACGGCAGAAGATCCAGCATGATCAAGGTATGGATGCATGACAAGTTAAAGGGTGCATCAAGATAAACTAGTTGACATGGTAAACCTATTTAAATGGGCCCATATGCAATTTGGATTGCATATGGAAAAGCCCATGAATTAATGTTGAATTAAATGATCTACAAATAACCATCATGTGAAAGTTTATTAGAATGATTCATGGATGAGGAAAACAAAGAGAAAACAACAATAGCTTCAATTTGAAATGTTGTTTACCAAGTTTGAATTTTTTATTTATCAAGTTATGAAACTTTGGCTTCTTAAAGGATTTACACAAGCATTTGTTGTTTTCACCCATTTTAATTGTTCAAAGTAGATAAAAAAATTCATATTTGGAAAGAACACAAAATTTTAGATGGAAAACATGTTTCATTTGTTGAATTTGGATTTTTGATGAGCAAGTTATTAAATTGACAATTTTAAATGCATTAAATAAGAAACAGTTGTTTTCAGCAATTTAATTTATTCAAAACAGAAAACAAAGTTTATACTCAAGTGTGGCATTTAATTTTTGATGGATTTCATGTTTTGGGTTTTCAATTTGGAGCAAGCATGTGAAAGTTATTAATTAGGACATTTAATTAATTAATTAAGGCATTTTTAAATGACATCAATTTTAATTGTTCAAATTGCAAAACAAAGTTGATATTCAGAAAGGTGGTTTCATTTTGAGTGGAAAACATATTTTATCTGTTGAAATTGGAATTTAATTGAGCAAGTTATGAATTCCACCATTTAAATGGTTGAATTAAAGCATTAAGTAATTGCATTAGTTTTATTTATCCAAAACAGAAAAAAATGTTATATTTGGAAAGAGCATGAAATTTTGGATGGAAAACATATTTTATATGTTCAAAAAGAATTTAATTTGACCAAGTTATGAATTTAGCAATTTTAAATGATTTAAACAAGGTTTAAATTATTTAACAAATCTTAATTATTCAAAACATGAAACAAGGTTTATATTTGGAAAGGTGGTTTAATTTGGCATGGGAAACACATTTTATAGGTGGCATTTGAATTAAATTTGAATTAGTTATGAAATTAACCAAATTTGTAATGAGGTGTTTGAATTTGAATTTTGAAAACATTTGGGATGTTCAAAACAGTAAACAAATGATTTAAGCAGATAGAGAATTAAATTTGGTTTGGAAAACATGTTTTATTTATTCCATTTGGATTTGATTTGAGGGATTTATGATGGTTTGAATTTCAGGGACCAATCTGTGATTTTACAGGGACCTTTGTGTGGAAGAAAAGGATAGCAGAAAGGTCCCTGGGCTTTTCCCACTCAACGCGGTTCAACACCGTGACACTGACCAGTGGGGTCAGCGTCAAGTTGGCGCCAGCGTGGTGCGGGTGAGAGATGAGGTGGCCTCCAGGGCCAATGACCAGTGGGCCCTGGGGTTGCGATGAGTAAATCACAAAAAGGGGGGGGCAGTGCGCCCGCGAGGATTCGACCCTGGGTCGCCCAGCGTGCGTAGCGGGGTGCTACCACTGCGATGTTGCTGCTTCGACGTTCAAAGTACCGACGCGGTGGTTTTCAGATAAACGACATGGCCTTGTGCCAGCCTGACGAAACTGAAACTGTCTTCAGTTAGCAGGCACGGAGGGAACTAGAGCGACCGGCGGTGATCACCGTGGAGCGGCTCGATGGCTCGCACTCAGAGCAAGGGGAGGGGAGGAAGGAGTAGAGGGACGGAGGGAGTGCTCACCTCGGGGGTTGTGACGTCGTGAAACCCTCGACGATGACGAGGATGGCCGGAAGCTGTCGGCCGTGCGCACCGTCAGAGGTGGCCGGCGGAGCAGCGAGGAAGCGCGCGGCCTCTCTAGGCCGCCTCGGGTCCGAAACTCCCGCGCAGAAGGTGAGGGCGGCGAGGGGATCTCATTCCCGAGGATGGCTCAGCTCGAGGAGGACCGTGGCGTCGGCGAGCGGCCACTGCCTCTCTCTCTCGGCTCAGTACAGAGGAAGGGGGGACAGAGAGAGATCAGAGGAGGGCGAGGGGATCGGCGGCGCAGGAGGAAGGATAGAGGGCTAGGGCGAGGGGGAGGAGGTTTTATGGAGGGCCTAGGTGGTACGGCAGGCATCGGAGGGGGGGTGAGGAGATCATGCGGTGGTGGGGGGATGACAGCGACGTGAGTTTTTCTCCTCTGCGTCCGTACGAGGAAGAACAGAAAAGTGGGCTGGAAGAGGGATTCGGGGGGGGGAAGCTGGGCCAGAAGGTGGAAAAGAAAAGGGGGTGGTAGATGGGCCTGTTGGCCTGCCTCCCCCTAGCTCTTATTTTTGTTGGTGTTATTTTTTTCTGATGCACACATTTTTTTCTTTTTTGGTAGGAAAGAGAGAGAGAAAGGAATAGGTTTTAGGGGTTTTAATTTGTTATGAAATAATTTTATTACTTTTCAAAACAGTAGGGTCAAAGCATCTTAACATTAATTTCAAAAGTTTGACATGTTAATTGATTTGAATTTGTTAGTTGAATTTTCAAATAGGGTTTCACATAGCTTTGATTTTTTTTTTGAAATAAACAAGTTTTATTTAATAAGCTCAAACACTATGAAAAACTTAGTGAGTTTAAAAATGTTTGCAAGATTTTACTTTTTAAACTACAATTGGATCATGCCCATTATGAATGATTTGATTTGAAGTTGAACTGGAATTTACCATTAGGGTATTAATAAAAGGGAAATTTATTAACAAGCAATTTAAATTAATCAACTTCAAAACTATTGGAAACAAGTTGAGTTGTTTAGGTGGCAATTGTTAAATTGGAAACTTTGGACATGTTTGAAAGTTTAAATTGGTTTGAATTTTTGAGTTGTTTGGAAAACAGGGTGCAATGCATATGATGCATGTGATGCAAAGCAAAAAGAAAAACAACCAACTTCTAACTTAGGGGGAACACCCCAGGTGTTACAGACGACACCACTAACAAGGGATTGCATCCTCGCAATCCATCCAAAGGCAAGGGGAAGAGAGGTTTCAACTATGGAGTCTTCGTGCTGCGGTTGATTTCCCGGGTCAGTGGGTGGATCTCTTTTCGACACCACTAACAAAAGATTCTTGCTCGGATTGATGACGATGTTCTTCCGATGATCGAACCTATTAGGTTAAAGGCTCAGAAAACGTCCACCCACGTAGGATCCTAAACTTTAAAAGATAGATAAGGGAAGAGACTCCAAAACAAATAAGATGGGAGGGGAAATAGAATAGAGATAAGGAGAAAACAAGAGTCCTATTGAGATGTTTCCAAAACAGATTTTTGCACAAATAGTTTTGACACTCTAGAAACAACGACCGTTAGCGAGGTTATCCTACAGGCTTTGCGGACCCGTTGCTTCAATAACCATTCGTATCGAAACAATATCGGGAATCGGAAACCATGCTCTGATACCATTTGTGACGCCCCGAGATCGGGCACTATGCAGATTTCAGCATTCCCGCCAAAATCCACATAATAACCGATTTCAGGTTGCCACTTGTGACAACATTACAACAGTTCACGAATAATCCACAACAACAACAGAAAGGATATATACAAGACGACTCTAACGAGTCAAGGATACAACTGATACTATACAAAGATCCAAATAACAGCGGAAGAAACAACATAGTGTCCGACTACGGACAAGATACAACTTGGACTAAGAGTCCTGAAGATAACCGATGGCGTCCAATCCCTGCCCAGGCCAAGCCGGAGGGATTCCCAAGCTAACGTCGTCAGACTTCAAACCTGTTGACTGCAATTTGGAATATGCAGCCACGAAAGGGATTCGTGGGTCAGTACGGTTAAGTACTGGCAAGTGGATAAACCATACTCACAAGATACCAGCGTAACCAATCATCACAAGATACAAATACTTTGGGTACAATAGAAAGGAAGGGATTACTGCAAAGAAGCGGCAGCTGGCTGCACTAACTAACTACAGAGGCTCGCTACAACATCCGGCTAAAAGAAAGGGATAAGATAGCGTATCAGAACCAACTACAACTACTCACCAAACAATACCCATCCAGTGTCACCCCCTACTAAGGAAGCAACCCAAGGAAACTCACACGGTTGATTAAGGTGACATTCATTTTGATGGTGGGGGTAATCTATATTACTAGTCAAGTTATCATCGTTAAGTGTAAGTTGTCTGAGTACTTGTTAGCCAGCACTTTCACCAAGTCATCCATAACCGCGGACAACACGGCTTCTCGAGAAGATTTAACCCTGCAGGGATGCACCAATTTGGCTGTACACGTAAGAATGACCCGCCAGACGGAAAGGCCCTTCCACCAAGCGAGGCACTCAACACAACCCAACTCTTCTTCGCATCAAGCCCAAAGAACCACGTGCTGTGCGTGCGCGGCTAATCGAGCCCCCACGGAGAAAAGGGGGACCCTCATAGCACTCTAAGACCACGCCGCCCTAAATGCCGACTACAAAAGTTCCACCCTGGCGCCAAGGGTTCGCACCTGCATATGCATGCATCAAATGGAAAGCCCGAACTAAGTGTGGCGATTTGGACGAGATGCGAATCGAATCAAAATTGCGGGGGGCGCCCATACTCGCTTCCCACATGCGGTTAGTGCGCTCATCATGGATCAATGGACAAGACCCTTTTCCTAATTAGGGTCGACACTAGCAGGCCTCAAAACCACGCCGGGCCTCCTGTCGGTGCCTTATCATCAAATTATTATTACCCAAAACATTAACATGTTGTTGATTGAATTGAAACCCAACTATCGACTAAACAGGTGATAAGACGGTCAACAAGACTTGAGCGCAAACAACACTAAGCATGCAACTACGACACGAGGGCCAACAAGGTAAACAAACAACAGTTAATAGGAAGTGGAAGGAAGGCTATATCATGGCTGCAAGGTAAACATATGATAGGATCGAGACACAAGCATCGAATCATAAGGCTAGAATAAGAACAACGGAAAGAATCGGTAACAAGTGATGAAAGGCAGCCATAGGCAGCAAGTGAGTATACTTGCCTGGAATCCAGCAAGTAGAGGTACATCCGAAGAACTTGTCGTTGCTCACATCATCTCAACGTCCTATCCGCGAAGAAGCAACGAACCTCGAAAAAACACCGGATGCAACAATTACTACTACGGCAAAAGATCCAGCATGATCAAGGTATGGATGCATGACAAGTTAAAGGGTGCATCAAGATAAACTAGTTGACATGGTAAACCTATTTAAATGGGCCCATATGCAATTTGGATTGCATATGGAAAAGCCCATGAATTAATGTTGAATTAAATGATCTACAAATAACCATCATGTGAAAGTTTATTAGAATGATGCATGGATTAGGAAAACAAAGAGAAAACAACAATATCTTCAATTTGAAATGTTGTTTACCAAGTTTGAAATTTTTATTTATCAAGTTATGAAACTTTGGCTTCTTAAAGGATTTACACAAGCATTTTTTGTTTTCACCCATTTTAATTGTTCAAAGTAGATAACAAAATTCATATTTGGAAAGAACACAAAATTTTAGATGGAAAACATGTTTCATTTGTTGAATTTGGATTTTTGATGAGCAAGTTATTAAATTGACAATTTTAAATGCATTAAATAAGAAACAGTTGTTTTCAGCAATTTAATTTATTCAAAACAGAAAACAAAGTTTATACTCAAGTGTGGCATTTAATTTTGGACGGATTTCATGTTTTGGGTTTTCAATTTGGAGCAAGCATGTGAAAGTTATTAATTAGGACTTTTAATTAATTAATTAAGGCATTTTTAAATGACATCAATTTTAATTGTTCAAATTTCAAAACAAAGTTGATATTCAGAAAGGTGGTTTCATTTTGAGTGGAAAACATATTTTATCTGTTGAAATTGGAATTTAATTGAGCAAGTTATGAATTCCACCATTTAAATGATTGAATTAAAGCATTAAGTAATTGCATTAGTTTTATTTATCCAAAACAGAAAGCAAATGTTATATTTGGAAAGAGCATGAAATTTTGAATGGAAAACATATTTTATATGTTCAAAAAGAATTTAATTTGACCAAGTTATGAATTTAGCAATTTTAAATGATTTAAACAAGGTTTAAATTATTTAACCAATCTTAATTATTCAAAACATGAAACAAGGTTTATATTTGGAAAGGTGGTTTAATTTGGCATGGGAAACACATTTTATAGGTGGCATTTGAATTAAATTTGAATTAGTTATGAAATTAACCAAATTTGTAATGAGGTGTTTGAATTTGAATTTTTAAAACATTTGGGATGTTCAAAACAGTAAACAAATGATTTAAGCAGATAGAGAATTAAATTTGGTTTGGAAAACATGTTTTATTTATTCCATTTGGATTTGATTTGAGGGATTTATGATGGTTTGAATTTCAGGGACCAATCTGTGATTTTACAGGGACCTTTGTGTGGAAGAAAAGGATAGCAGAAAGGTCCCTGGGCTTTTCCCACTCAACGCGGTTCAACACCGTGACACTGACCAGTGGGGTCAGCGTCAAGTTGGCGCCAGCGTGGTGCGGGTGAGAGATGAGGTGGCCTCCAGGGCCAATGACCAGTGGGCCCTGGGGTTGCGATGAGTAAATCACAAAAAGGGGGGGCAGTGCGCCCGCGGGGATTCGACCCTGGGTCGCCCAGCGTGCGTAGCGGGGTGCTACCACTGTGCTGCTGCTGCTTCGACGTTCAGAGTACCGACGCGGTGGTTTTCAGATAAACGACATGGCCTTGTGCCAGCCTGACGAAACTGAAATTGTCTTCAGTTAGCAGGCACGGAGGGAACTACAGCGACCGGCGGTGATCACCGTGGAGCGGCTCGATGGCTCGCACTCAGAGCAAGGGGAGGGAAGGAAGGAGTAGAGGGACGGAGGGAGTGCTCACCTCGGGGGTTGTGACATCGTGAAACCCTCGACGATGACGAGGATGGCCGAAAGCTGTTGGCCGTGCGCACCGTCAGAGGTGGCCGGCGGAGCAGCGAGGAAGCGCGCGGCCTCTCTAGGCCGCCTCGGGTCCGAAACTCCCGCGCAGAAGGTGAGGGCGGCGAGGGGATCTCATTCCCGAGGATGGCTCAGCTCGAGGAGGACCGTGGCATCGGCGAGCGGCCACTGCCTCTCTCTCTCGGCTCAGTACAGAGGAAGGGGGACAGAGAGAGATCAGAGGAGGGTGAGGGGATCGGCAGCGCAGGAGGAAGGATAGAGGGCTAGGGCGAGGGGGAGGAGGTTTTATGGAGGGCCTAGGTGGTACGGCAGGCATCGGAGGGGGGTGAGGAGATCATGCGGTGGTGGGGAGATGACAGCGACGTGAGTTTTTCTCCTCTGCGTCCGTACGAGGAAGAAGAGAAAAGTGGGCTGGAAGAGGGATTCGGGGGGGGGGAGCTGGGCAAGAAGGTGGAAAAGAAAAGGGGGTGGTAGATGGGCCTGTTGGCCTGCCTCCTCCTAGCTCTTATTTTTGTTGGTGTTATTTTTTTTTCTGATGCACACATTTTTTTCTTTTTTGGTAGGAAAGAGAGAGATAGAGAAAGGAATAGGTTTTAGGGGTTTTAATTTGTTATGAAATAATTTTATTACTTTTCAAAACAGTAGGGTCAAAGCATCTTAACATTAATTTCAAAAGTTTGACATGTTAATTGATTTGAATTTGTTAGTTGAATTTTCAAATAGGGTTTCACATAGCTTTGATTTTTTTTTTGAAATAAACAAGTTTTATTTAATAAGCTCAAACACTATGAAAAACTTAGTGAGTTTAAAAATGTTTGCAATATTTTACTTTTTAAACCACAATTGGATCATGCCCATTATGAATGATTTGATTTGAAGTTGAACTGGAATTTACCATTAGGGTATTAATAAAAGGGAAATTTATTAACAAGCAATTTAAATTAATCAACTTCAAAACTATTGGAAACAAGTTGAGTTGTTTAGGTGGCAATTGTTAAATTGGAAACTTTGGACATGTTTGAAAGTTTAAATTGGTTTGAATTTTTGAGTTGTTTGGAAAACAGGGTGCAATGCATATGATGCATGTGATGCAAAGCAAAAAGAAAAACAACCAACTTCTAACTTAGGGGGAACACCCCAGGTGTTACAACTTTCTTATCCATGCAACGCCCGTTCATCCATCCCTACGCCTACAGTATTTTCATCCCGCTGTTTACTTCAATCACTACTGCTGCTGTTTTCATAATACTGTTGTTATTATTTCACTGTTGCTGCTACTATAAAACTGTTACTGCTGATAAACCACTGCGAACAAAAGTACTTTCAGGTGCAAGTGAATTGAAAACTCACTTGTTAAGGCTCACAAATATTCTTTGGCTCCCCTTGTGTCGAATCGGTAAATTTGGGTTTTACTTCCCTCGAAGACTGTTGCGATCCCCTATACTTGTGGGTCATCAAGACTATTTTCTAGCGCCGTTGCCGGGGAGCATAGCTTTATTTGCGAGCTCACCGGAGAGTATTATTATCTACTGCCAATCATTCATCATGGGTAAGTCTCGTGATGGAAAGTTTCCTATGTTACCATCCACTACAAGAAGAGGTACAACTCTGAACACCTCTGATGCTCTTGATTCACCGTCTGTTATGAGTAAGCTGCTTACACCACCACATGCTACACATGCTACTTCTGCTGAATCTGAAAATGCTTCTGATACTTTTGATGATGCTTCTACTGTGCTTGATGAGAGTGGTTCTCTCGGTCCTTTCTTAGATGCTACTATTGCTAAAGCTAAAAATATTGCAAACATTGAAACTCCTGCTAAAAACCTTGCTACTCCTGCTTTTTCACCTGAGTTTAGAGAAACTCCTAGTGATGATTTAGATTATGATTATATTGAACTGAGTCATGATCTTATTTATGAAATACATGCTTTGAAGGATAAAGATGCTGCTATATGTCTTATGGAAAGCCGTGCTGTTAGATATAAATTATCTCCTGATGCTAAGTTTGCCACTTCACCTATTCATATTAGGGATAAGGATTATGATTTCTCTCTTGATTTATCTTATATATCTATTGTTGAGAAAGAACCTTTTTGTGGAACTGAAAATGAAAGTGTTGTGAAACATATGAATGAGCTGTCCTCTTTGAGTAGTTTATTTTGTGATGATCTTAAGAAACGTAGCTACTTTGTTGCTAAAATATTCCCTTTCTCATTAAAGGATGAAGCTAAAACTTGGTTTAACAACTTGTCTCCTGGATCTATTGATAGTCCTATTGGTTTGGTTAATGCTTTCTTTCAGAAATATTTTCCTGCTAGTGCTCAACATGTTGTTTTACAAAATATATTTAATTTTAAGCAATTGGAAGAAGAGAAATTGCCTGTATCTTCGGAAAGGTTTGGTTCTTTAGTTAGAGCTGCACCTGGGCATAATCTAGAAGATAATAAACTTCTTGATATATTCTATAATGGACTAACTATTGAATCTAGTACATACCTGGATAGTTGTGTTGGTTATGTTTTCAGGCAAAGAACTCCAGAGGAAGCTGAGGAATTAATGGCTAAAATACGCCAAAATCATGATGATTGGACTATGGTTGAGCCTGAGCCGACTCCTACTCCGGTACCTACACCAACACCAACACCCAAAAAGAGGGGAATGATTGGATTAAATGATGAAGTGATGAGAGAAGCCAAGAAATCTCTTAAAGAGAGGGGTATTAAATCTGAAGATGTGAAGAATCTTCCACCTATAGAAGAATTATGTAAGCCAATCCCTCACTCACCATCCATTGAGTTACACTCTCTCCAATATTTTGATAGTAGAGATATTCCCTATAGAAAACCTCCTGATCAATGCTTAGATGAATTTGATAATTGTGTCATTAAGCAAGATAATTTTAATATGAGAGTGCAGAACCACCTTATGGAAAACTCTAAAGCTATTAATGATTTGCATGGTATTATAGAAAGAACCTCTAATGATGTTAAAATGCTTGTTAAACACTTTCAAATGGTTCAAACTCAAATAGATCAACTTGCTAAAGTGCAAAAAGATTTGCTAGTTAATGCTTCTAAAGAAAAACAAGCTTATGAGATAAGAACTAGAAGTGGTATTGCTACACAAGATCCTTTATATCCTGAGGGACATCCTAAAAGAATTGAACAAGATTCTCAGCAAACTAATAATGATGTTATTCATGCTAAGAAGAAAAAGAAGAAGAAACATAAAACTGTTGTAGAATCCTCTGAACCTGCTAAAGATCCTAATAGTATATCTATCTCTGATGCTGAAACTGAAAGTGGTAATGAAAAGAATGATACTTGTGATAAAGAAGAACCCACAGCTAAAAGGCAAACTAAAACTGTAAAGTATACTAAGGAAGATTTCATTACTAATAAACATGGTAATGAGAGAGAACCTTGGGTGTAAAAACCAATGCCTTTTCCTGGTAAGAAACACAAATCTAAGGAAGAAGAACGTTATAACAAGTTTTGTGAATGGATGAAACCTTTGTTCTTGCAAATTCCTTTAACTGATGCTATTAAATTGCCTCCTTGTGCAAAATATATGAAAGATATTGTCTCTAACAAAAGGAAGATTCCTAATGAGGAAACTTCCACTATGCTTGCTAATTACTCTTTTAATGGCAAGGTTCCTGAGAATCTTGGAGATCCTGGTATACCTACTATTCCCTGTTCTATTAAAAATAATTATGTTAGAATTGCTTTGTGTGATCTGGGAGCTGGAGTTCGTGTCATTCCTTTTACTCTCTATAAAAGACTCCTCCTAGAAAAATTGATACCAATTGATATATCTTTGCAAATGGCTGATAAGTCTACTGCTATTCCTGTGGGTATATGTGAGAATGTTCTTGTTCAAGTTTCTAATAATTTTCTGATATTAACTGACTTTGTTGTGTTGGAAATGCCTGAAGATGATAATATGTTTATTATTCTTGGAAGACCTTTTCTTAATACTGCAGGGGTTGTTATTGATTGCAACCAAGGAAAGGTTACTTTTACTGTTAATGATAAAGAGCACACTGTTTATTTTCCCAAGAAGATTGATAAGAAATATGGTATAAATTCCATTGAAAATGTTGAGACCATCAAGATTGGAGAATTTTATTGTCCTATTCCAAAGCCACCAAAAGAATATGATATTATTATATTTGGGACTATGCCTATCAAGGTTGAGGTAACATAATTATTTAGTGAGAAACAAAGTTTTGTTTTATATAAAATTATTTTGGTAGCAAGACTTGATCACCCTTGTTAAAAAATGATTTAAATGAAATGGGCAATGTTTTCACTATGTTTTCACCTTCCCCATATTGTTTTCACCAAGTTTACTTCTGTTATCATATTATTACTTGAGTGCGATCATGTTTTCCACCATCCTTATGCATGTTTTCCTGATGTTTTCACTCTGATTACTGAAATTATGCATGTTTTCACCACCGATACTTTTGTTTTCACCACTACCACCTTTGTTTTCTTTGGTTATTCTTTCATTGGAATGTTTTAGAACCTCTGTAGTTCTGGTTTTGGTTTTGTTTTCCATGTTTTCACTTTCGTTTTCCTGGTTTTTATTAATTATTAAAATTCTGGAAATACCTCAAAATAAAGTTTCTCGAAAAATTCCAGAAAAACTATAATAATTTTTTACGTCAAAAATGAGGCAGAAAGCCACCTGGGAGACCTCAGGGGGACCCACGAGGCAGGCACACCCCAGGGTGGCGCGGCCTGCCCCCTAGTGGTGCCAGCCCATGGTGTGGGCCCCCACTGGCCCCCCACTAACTCTCTCCCCTGCCAAAGTTCCTTCTCTCACCTCCCAAACTCAACACATTTCCTGGAACCCGAGTTCTTGTTGTTCTTCCTCGAAATTTTTCGATCTCTTTGCTCATTGATGCATGTAAAATGCATACATGAACTTTGCATGTTATTACTTGTTTTTCCTACATATTAGCAACTTATATTCATGTTTTATAATGATTTGGGGGATTTTCTAAACAATCCCCCTTCTTTTGGTTCTAACCATGTTTTTCCAGAAAACATACTTTTTAGTGTTTCAGACTTTCCGGGAGCTTCGGGACTCCAAAAAGGGCAAGGCCAAAGAGCACGGTTCAGAATTTTCGAGATGAAGACCATGGGCCAAAGTAGAGGGCCAAAAGGCCAACCAGGTGGAAAAGAGGACCCTCCACGCGGCCAGATTCCTTGGCCGCGTGAGAGGCCCCCTTTTTGCCCCCGTGGCTCCGATGCCGTCGATCTTTCTTCTCCCGAGTGTCTCGTGACCTAAAAACAACTATATAAAGGGTCCCCTGGCCTTTTCGAGGAGGAGGCGGCGCCGAGAGACGAAACCACGAAACAGAGAGACAGAAGGCTACCGCCGGAGAAGATCGGAGGGGGGAAATGCCGCCGGGATCACCCCCGGAGGGCTCCACCCCCTCCGGCGTGTTCATCATCAACATCTACAGTAAGATCAGCTCCATCTCTCCACTGTAATCTCTTGGCAAACACGATGTATGATGCAATACTATATTCCCTTGATGTATTGTGTCTCCCCGTCTATGTTTGAGTAGTGAATTGTTCTTGGCAATGGTGAAATAGTTCGTTGATTGGTTGCATACAAGTTTGTTATCTTCTATGATTGTCTTTATGTACAATATATGAGTGCACGCATATGTTGGGGAATGCATGTAAGGTGATCACCGTAGCATAATGGAGTGGTGGTGACTTGGGAGTGACAGTAACCTGAGATCGAGCCATAAAGTTAAGTTATTGGGGGATATATATAGGGGACCTTAGAAAGTAAGGCTATGGTGGGACTTTATGTCTTAATCAATCTTGTGCAGTCATTTACTTGGCCACATGATCCATCATAAGGGGTTGTAGATCATTTACTTGACTATACCTATTCATGGCTCCTTCCTAGAAGAAACAACTAAGACTAAAACATGTGCTTCACTAATTGTGACAATCACACGAACGAAACACCTATTGCTAGAACACTTGCTCCCTTGAGATACTTGAGATATTTGCTGCTTGCTACTTGTGAAACTTGCTTACAAACTTGCATTTTGAACTTGCTTCACTAGTTACTAGACAAACCACACTCCACGTCACTTGCTTTTAATTAGTTAGTTCCTTTTAGTCAAACTTATTGCTTTGCATAAACAGCCATATAAGAGGGTTATAGGGCTTTAGAGAATAGATAGCTTACCTTCAGCTCCGCGTGGGTTCGACACTCAAATACTTATCGAAAGGTACTACAATTGATCTCCTGCACTTGGGAGTCATCAAGCACTTTTCTGGCGCCGTTGCCGGGGAGCGTTGTGCTAAGCTTTTATTCTTGTTTGCATTGCATACTAACACATAAACCTAAAACACAAAAAAAAAATTATAAAATGGAAAACAACCAAACAATTTTAGAACTGTATAATATCTACCTTGAATTAGGACATGAAGTGTTTGAGGGGAAATTGAAAAAAAATTTGCACAACAATCATTTTTGTGGTAGTACTAATTCTTTGAACACCTTTATTGCTAAGGAAAACCTTGAGCTTGGGGAAGTTTGTCTTGATGAATATGATATTTTTAGTCCCCCTACTATTGAGGATAAAAATGATATACTTGCTGATTCTATGGAAATTTTTAAGCTTGGGGAAGTTAGTTTTGATGAGCATGATATTTCTAGTTCCCCAAGCTTGGAGGAGAAAATTCACTTTGATGATACTATGCCTCCTATATATGATGATTGCAATGAAAATTATGAATGTTTAACTCCCACTATCACTAATGAGGATTTTACTTATGTGGAGAGTAGTGATTCTTTTATGCATGTGGCTCATGATAAGAATGTTTTATGTGATATTCATATTGTTGAATCTATTCATGATGCTACTGAAAATTATTATGAGAGAGGGAAACATGGTTACACATATTTCAACAATATTAAGTTTCCCCTCTTTATGCTGAAAGTATTGAAGTTGCACTTGATCTACCTTTCTATGCTTGCTATTATGTGCTTCTTTTATTTGTTTCATTACAAAATGCCAATGCATAGGAAATGGGTTAGACTTAAAAATAAATTGTTTAATATTTTTTGGTGTGTTCCTTATGATTTAATTTCCTATTCGGTTTGAGCACACATTTATGTCTTTAAAACATGTAAAATGCCTTTACCTACTGTTATGTACCATTTAGTTTAAGATTTTCATTTTATAAAAAATTGGGAAAGTAAATGAGAAGGATGAGTAATGGAGAAGTTGGGGTCGACCTTGAACATGTGTTGTTCATGCCAATGAAACCATTGCAAAGTCTCTATCATGAAAACTTTTTCCAAAGCTAAAAACAATAAAAATATTAGTTCAGTACAGTAACATAACATTTCTGTCTTATTTATCATCTTAAATGGCAAGAATAATCTTATATGAGAGATAGGATTAAACAATAGTAATTAGCTGTCAAGAAACAGATTCCTGAACTTCACTGCAAAAAATGTTTAAAATCACAGAAGTGGAATTTTGACCTGATAATTTACGACAGAAATATTTAGTTATCACTACATATTTCATTAGTTTTAAGTTTTCTGATTTGAGCAACTTAAGTGCCTCTAAAAATTCACTCTTTACGGGCTGTTCAGTTTTTGGCAGATTATGTCTTTATTTTGCATTGCTCTCATTACTTGTGTTTTGTGTGGTTCTTTTGATCAAGGAGCAATGCACAACTATAGTAACAGTAGTTAATATTTAGAATCAACTCATGATGTGTCTTTGCTGTACCTATGTGGATTTTATTTATGGAGGCACTAACCCCTCTAATCAAGTTTTATGTTGAGATTTGTGTAAGAAGAATTTTTCAGGAGGAAGAGTTGAGTGAGATGAACAAAGATCAAGAGGGACAACCAATCAAGCTTGGGGATGTACCCCTGGGATCACCCTACATGTATCAAATAAGTACAATAATCCAAGCTTGGGGATGCCGAGCCACCTCACTCCAACCATCATGATGTTAAGTAAGTAAACCCTAGCTATATGGCTATAAAGATAGCGCTTTACGGGAGGCAACCCGGTTGTTTTTGTTTGGATTTTCCTAGTGTCCTATTGATGTCTCAAGAGATTAGTTTTTTTTTGTTTTAATTCTGGGGTTTTCAATAGAGAGTCAAGTCAAACCCATTTGGACTTATAAGTTGCTATCCTAGTGCATGAAATTTCTGTTTCAGCACGAGTCTGCTCACCGTATGATTTTGCGTTTTTTATTGGTATGTCGGATTGAGCTAATTTTTTAGTATGTTCTGCAACTTTTCATACTATGTAAGCACAAAAACTGGCTTAATTTTTTTGATGAGTCTAGATTAGGGAAAAACGTTCGTTTTGTTGCTGTTGCTTTTCTGGACAGATTCTGTCTTCTTTTGTTTTATGCACTCTTTGGGCTTGGGAATCGAATTTCCATGATTCTTTCAAGCAAGAGAGTGAACATAAAACATAATGAACCTTATTTTCTATATAATGTAGAATTTTATTTGGAAATTTTTCACATAAAGCATGTGATTTGTTTTCCTTGCTAATCTCACCCCACAGAAAAAGAATGGGAGAAACATGTTTTGTGAAGTTTTTTTCACAGGGAATAGAGGAGTTGCGCCTCAAGACATCCAAGAATGGTGAAAGCCATAATATTGGGTATTTGATGAACACCCAACTGGAGCTACACTCTTTTGGTTAGCACATGTCTACTTTTTGTTTTTCTAAGCAAAGCATTTATCGTAGAGACTTGAAGCGTCTAGTTTTTGTTTTTATTTTTGTTTTGATAAGACCACGCCCATCATTTTATATGAGATTGATATACTGGAGTTTGGGGTTGGAATGTATTGGATTCTAGTATTATGACTTGGAATAGGGATGCCATGGTTGATTTGAAGAGCTACATATGTTTGCATGATTTATAGGCTTTTTATGTGTAGAAATTTGCAATAATGTTGTCTTGAGCTATCTCTTATTCATGTCCTTGATGTTAATTGCTGGTTTATTTAGTTTGTCATGAAATGAGTAGTTCTATAGACATATGCATGCATAGTAGATGGTCAACTATCTCCCTCTTGCTAGCCAAAAATTGAAAAATTCCAACAAGTAAAAACTTGTTTCCAACACTCCTTAGCCAAGTATTTCCAGTGACTCCACCATATCTTCGCATTAGCTTCATTGCTATTCCGAGTATGTTCACCATGTTATTGTGTTATTTATGTTCTAAATTAAGATATTCACTTTATTAATTGTCATGGGTTGAACTTGGGATAGGACTCTCACGAACTTTTGAAGGCACACTTTACTTTTTATGCATCTAATAAACATGACCCAATAATGGGAGCCACAAGTTTTGCGTTTGAAAAGTGTGTGGTTGGGAGCTAGCTATAAACGTGTATCACCGGAAAGCTTTCAACATTGCACAAAAATTTACAATTGGTTGATATCATGTACTTTTGTTTTTGGACTCCTTCCATGCCGAAATGAAATAGAGGAATAGTAAGTTTTGATGAGTAAGTATCTATATGACTAGAGAAACGCATTGGGACGCTAACCCAAGCCATGCTTTATCATGGTGGAAATTTACTTACAGCTTGAGTGACTCTACAACACATCCTACAATAAAATAAGAAGCTATGCATAATAGTGAATGAAAATAAAAAGGATGATGAGTCTACTCCGTTTGTTTGTCTTGTCATTGTGACATGGGCTTGTTTCCATGTCATGGGGCAAGAGGTACCTCTTTGCGGTTCTCTATGATGTCATTAATACTTATTATGATTGTACAAACCTTATTAGGAATCTTAAGTTGAGTAATCATGGAGTAGGTTTTCACACTCATGGGGCATGAGGCTTTCAACCACCTTGTCATTCACATTACTTCAACATTCACCATTTAAGATGCTAGTGATAAAGGGGCAATGAGAGTCCTAGATCAATGGATACCACATTTCAGTTAGTAATTTTAGTTGAATAATTTAGAGGCTAAATAAGACTTGATCATGTTTTACCTGTACTCAATTTTCTCCAAAGTGTCCACCATATTTTCTATTTTCCATTATGCTATTCTTTGTCCAATATAGGATTTTATTTTTCATTTTGTGTATTCATTTGGTCCATAGTGCTTTTATTTCATTATACACTTTGTGAACTTTCATGAAGCATCTTTGCTTGCATATTTGATATTTCTTACAACATGAATTGTATATTGCTACTCATTTCTAGTATTAATCATTTGATTATATGTAGCATGAATAATCCTCCTTGATATCCCATGATTGTTTCAATATGCAAAGTCCATGTTAGTTTTATCACCTTCATACTCGAGGACGAGCATGGGTTAAGCTTGGGGATGTTGATGCATGTAAAATGCATACATGAACTTTGCATGTTATTACTTGTTTTTCCTACATATTAGCAACTTATATTCATGTTTTATAATGATTTGGGGGATTTTCTAAACAATCCCCCTTCTTTTGGTTCTAACCCTGTTTTTTCAGAAAATGTACTTTTTAGTGTTTCAGACTTTCCGGGAGCTTCGGTACTCCAAAAAGGGCAAGGCCAAAGAGCACGGTTCAGAATTTTCGAGACGAAGACCATGGGCCAAAGTAGAGGGCCAAAAGGCCAACCAGGTGGCAAAGAGGACCCTCCACGCGGCCAGATTCCTTGGTCGCGTGAGAGGCCCCCATTTTGCCCCCGTGGCTCCGATGCCATCGATCTTTCTTCTCCCGAGTGTCTCGTGACCTAAAAACGACTATATAAAGGGTCCCCTGGCCTTTTCAAGGAGGAGGCGGCGCCGAGAGACGAAACCACGAAACAGAGAGACAGAAGGCTGCCGCCGGAGAAGATCGGAGGGGGGAAACGCCGCCGGGATCACCCCCGGAGGGCTCCACCCCCCTCCGGCGTGTTCATCATCAACATCTACAACAAGATCAGCTCCATCTCTCCACTGTAATTCTTGGCAAACACGATGTATGATGCAATACTATATTCCCTTGATGTATTGTGTCTCCCCGTCTATGTTTGAGTAGTGAATTGTTCTTGGCAATGGTGAAATAGTTCGTTGATTGGTTGCATACATGTTTGTTATATTCTATGATTGTCTTTATGTACAATATATGAGTGCACGCATATGTTGGGGAATGCATGTAAGGTGATCACCGGTAGCATAATGGAGTGGTGGTGACTTGGGAGTGACAGTAACCTGAGACCGAGCCATAAAGTTAAGTTATTGGGGGATATATATATAGGGGACCTTAGAACGTAAGGCTATGGTGGGACTTTATGTATTGATCAATCTTTTCCAGTCATTTACTTGGCCACATGATCCATCATAAGGGGTTGTAGATCATTTACTTGACTATACCTATTCATGGCTCCTTCCTAGAAGAAACAACTAAGACTAAAACATGTGCTTCACTAATTGTGACAACCACACGAACGAAACACCTATTGCTAGAACACTTGCTCCCTTGAGATACTTGAGATATTTGCTGCTTGCTACTTGTGAAACTTGCTTAGAAACTTGCATTTTAAACTTGCTTCACTAGTTACTAGACAAACCACACTCCACGTCACTTGCTTTTAATTAGTTAGTTCCTTTTAGTCAAACTTATTGCTTTGCATAAACAGCCATATAAGAGGGTTATAGGGCTTTAGAGAATAGATAGCTTACCTTCAGCTCCTCGTGGGTTCGACACTCAAATACTTATCGAAAGGTACTACAATTGATCTCCTGCACTTGGGAGTCATCACTCATCCCATCTTTTGTGCTGAAATTCGGTGCATTTGCTCTCCGGTATGTGACTCCTCTGATGATCCAAGTAGAATTTTGTTTAGTGGAGTATTTCTTGAGTATTTTGGTACTGTAGGTGACAAATTATGTGAGTTTGCATACTTGATTTGAGTAGAAATAATATAGTTTTGATGTATGTTTAGCTCTCATATAAGTCCCTATGGTAGCTTCCACCTTATAGTTGCTTGAAATTAATTTTTATGATGCTTGTTGAAAAATTTCAGAGATGGATAGGTTCAACTTTGGTGAGATATTTAGGAGTGATGCTCCTAGAAGGACAAGGCCATCACGCTCGTCTACTTCAGCAAGGCCCTCATATAATGAAGACGTTATGGCATCAACTATTAATGATGCAGAAGATGGCGGTATCATTTACCCATCTAGCTTTCATTGTCACACATTTTTAAGAAATGCGGGTCTTTTAGATGATTTTCTTATGCTTGTTGAAAGAGTTGGGCTCACCAACTTTATGGAGGATGAAAGTCCTCAATATGCCACGCTCACAAAATCTTTTGTTAAGAGTTTTAAATTTCAGAACTCTCAATATGGTCCAACTGTTGCATTCAAATTATATAGTAGTTCTGTGTCTTTGTCCTTGGTGGAATTTTGTGCTATTATAGGTATCAACGCCACCGGGACGGCAAGCAGAATTCAAGATGGACCAGCAGACCTCCTAGGGATCTATCGAGAGATCACCAACGATGATGGACGCTCATCCCAGCGTGGGAAGATAAGGAACATTCAACTTCCTGCTCTCGGATACTTTACTTACTATATTGGCACTAGTATTCTTGTAGGGAGAACAGTAGCAATGTTTCTAGTTATCACCTTGCTTTCATTGATGCTGCACTGAACCGTAGCACAAAGTATAACCTTGGTGCACTTGTTGCACGCCGCCTTGCCGCTGCTGGGCCTATTTTTGGTGGCATTATTGCTACACGTGTCGCAGCTGCTTTGCATGTTTCCATTGATCCTAATGATGAAATTATTGATCCACATAGGCTTAACCTTGCTGCTATGATATCCCATCAGTTTTTCACTTCTAACTCTACTAATGAACGCTTAGTCTATAGAGTTTTATATATGGATGGAGAAGAGCGGAAAGTTACTTTGCCGCGGCCTGTCTTGTTTAAGATTGACAGGTCACCATGGTCTCTCTCCAAGGAGAAAGTAGACGAGCATCTGAGCACCATGGGTTTTACCGGCAGAAGGAGAGGCGAAACACGCCTCCCGAGGACCACAACACACAGTACACCGGCACATCCTCGAGCACATATCAGGAGGAGGCTTCCTCCTCGGCGTATTACGGGGGCGGCACCTCATGGACCCCTTGGTGATTGATCTCCACTTAGGCCAAAATCCTAAGCTTGGGGGAGGTATACCGACATCACACTCATTTATATATCATGTTCGGTCGGTTCTTTGTATATCCACGTTTTCTATTTGTTTCTTTCGCTTCTTTTGTTTCTTTCGTTTGATTTTGTTTCTTTCGCTTATTTTATTTTTATTGTTTTGTTTTCGCTTTCTAAAACACAAAAAGACCAAAAATATTTCTATCATTTCTCTTTGTTTCTCTCTATTTGTTTCTTTAGTTGGTTTGCTTTATTCTTTAGTTGTGTTTTAATATACAAAAACCCCCAAAAGATTTTTGTTTTGTTTGCTCTCTCTCTCTTTGTTCGTGCCTTAATTGAAAAACCCAAATATACTTGTTGTTCTTCTTTGGTTTTGTAAAGTTTGTTGGAGAGTTCAACAGTCGTCCGTGATTCCATTGGAGCTTGGTTTTTCATTATATATTATTCGAGCCACAAGTGAAGAACAATAATGACGATATACGACAATTCAAGTTGTGGTGGGAGGCAGGTATGAATTCCATTTGCTTTCATTTTTATACATATATCCATCTATGTGAGCATGCTTAGTTTGTTCATATAAGATATGTGTGACTTAATGGCTATTTAATAGTTCATGCTCTCTCATGTTTTGTTCCAATATATTGATATAAATGACTTGTCATATAAATATTTGTTCGTATTGTTTTATTCATAGAAGGGTATGATATTGTGGTAGCCTCCTCTAACTGTTTAATTTGAATCGACTTGGCACATGCTCACGCATGCTAAGACTGAAAACAAAAAGTCAATAAGCATCGATGATTTATTTTGCCTCAGAGTTCTAGTATCAATTTTATGCCTCAGTTGATTTTACTTTATCGCGAACATGATTATGATAGTTGTTGCTCTCTTGATTGTCGCTCCCTGTCTATTTTCTAGCCATCACCTGTACTGAGTATGAGATCTACTCGTTCATCCAAATCCCTGAAAACCAAAGTTTACCAAATGTGTCCACCATACCTACCTATATGTGGTATTTAATCGCCACTCCAAGTAAATTGCTTATGTGCTACCTTTAAAACCTGCTAAAAATTATTCCTATTTTGTGCCACTGTTTTAGCTCATGAGGACGTAAATAGAGAATCTTTATCTCACTTGCTGGTTGGATTTCACACCATGGACTAGTGGCTTCATCCGCTTATCCAAATGATAGAAGAGCTGGCAGCGGGGTGCCCAGCCCCAAATTAATACACACAAATTCTCTTCACTCTTTTTGCCCCTTATTTATCAGTCAAAGCATAATTGTGTAAACAAAAGAGAAAGAGGGATGACCTTCTACACCAGTTGCGTCCTTCACCATGGGAGCCGCTCTTGTGAATCCAGTTAGCCTGTGACGTACTGCATTGTCTGTTTATCATTCATTGACATAAGCATACACCTCTCTCAAAATGTTCTCAATACCTCTGTTTAATAAAATAAAAAGCTCTAGCACATGAGTGATCCATGCTTCCCTCTGCGAAGGTCCTTTCTTTTACTTTTATGTTGAGTCTCCGCCATATTCTTTGAGCACTTTCTTGAGAGCATGATTATCATTCTTAGTGTAATGTGTTTGTCCCAAAGCACGGATGATTGTGGTATATTCTTGATACTTGCATCTTTGATATCTTTACTTCTAGTCTTCCCTTGAACTTCAGAAGTGCCCTTGAATTTATGTTTTGCCCCACATTTAAGGGTAAGCGAGATACCACTTTATCATATTCTATTATGAATATTTCAATCTTGCAAATAGTTATGCTTCATGTTGTTTATTATTAATATGTTGTTATCTTCTCATGGTTTGCATAGCTATTAAGTGTCAGTATCTTGCATGTATTTTATCATGAGAATAATTAAGTATTTGATCACATAGTGAGTATATTTACATCATATAAAAGAAATGTGTTCGTAAAAGTCTTTTATCGCACTCAGTTGTCACTGAATTGCTTGAGGACAAGCAATAAGCTAAGCTTGGGGGAGTTGATACGTCGAAAACGTATCTCCTTTTCCGCACACTTTTGTTATTGTTTTCCTCTAAACTTGTGTGTTTTGGATACAACTAACACGTACTAATGTTGTTTTCAGCAGAATTACTTTGGTGTCTCGTTTTTCTGCAGAAAAATCAACATTCGGGAAAATGCCCAGAAAAGAGTCCATTGATGTTTTCACCCCGGAAGCCAGGAGAGGGGCCAGAGGGTGGCCACACCCCCCTAGCGCGGGTCCCCCTGGTCGCGCCAGCATAGGGTGTGGGCCCCCCGGACCCCCCTCGGACTCCCCTTTTGACTACAATTAGCCTTCAACCCTAAAACCTGAGGGGGTACGCCATATTTTCCAGAAACACAACAGAGCGCCGCCGCCGTCCCGAACCTCGATTCTGGGATCAGAAGTTACTGTTCTGGCACCCTGCCAGGACGGGGAAGTGGAGGATATCATCGCCATCGTCATCACCAACGCCTCTCCATCGACCATCCATGTTTCCCTCATCCATGTGTGAGTAATTTCCCGTTGTAGGCTGAAGGGGATGGTAGGCATTGGATGAGATCGCTCATGTAATAATGTCGTGATTGTAAGGGCATAGTGCCTAGTGTCCTCTATTAGTGCTATTGACATTGTTGCAACTTGTTATGCTTAATGCTTGCCATTTTGGGCCCGAGTGCAATGATCTCAGATCCAAACATGTTATTGAATAACGATGATAATTATTGTTTCTTGATCATACCTGCAAGTTGTTTACACATATTGTTGTCTGGAACCCGAGGCCCCGAAGTGACAGAAATTGGGACAACCGGAGGGGATGGCTGCAATGTGAGGATCACATGTGTTCACGGAGTGTTAATGCTTTGCTCCGGTGTTCTATTAAAGGGGACACCTTAATTACCAGTAGTTCCTTTAAGGCCCCGCTGCCACGGGCTGGTAGGACAAAAGATGTTGTGCAAGTTCTCATTGCGAGCACGTATGACTATTTACGGAACACATGTGTTCACGGAGGGGATGGCTGCAATGTGAGGATCACATGTGTTCACGGAGTGTTAATGCTTTGCTCCGGTGTTCTATTAAAGGGGACACCTTAATTACCAGTAGTTCCTTTAAGGCCCCGCTGCCACGGGCTGGTAGGACAAAAGATGTTGTGCAAGTTCTCATTGCGAGCACGTATGACTATTTACGGAACACATGCCTATGGTTACTTAGTGCTTGGATGCTTTATCTTATTTATCTGCAATGCCCCTGACATGATCATTATGAGAACTTTCTTATCCATGCAACGCCCATTCATCCATCCCTATGCCTACAGTATTTTTATCCCGTTGTTTACTTCAATCACTACTGATGCTGTTTTCATACTACTGCTGTTATTATTTCACTGCTGCTGCTACTATAAAACTGTTACTGCTGATAAACCACTGCGAACAAAAGTACTTTCAGGTGCAAGTGAATTGACAACTCACTTGTTAAGGCTCACAAATATTCTTTGGCTCCCCTTGTGTCGAATCAAATTTGGGTTTTACTTCCCTTGAAGACTGTTGCGATCCCCTATACTTGTGGGTCATCACGGCTCCCATAAAAAGACGCATCTGGGTAGAAGGTCATCCCTCTTTCTCTTTTGTTTACACAATTATGCTTTGACAGATAAATCAGGGGCAAAAATAGTGAAGAGAATTTGTTGTATTACTTTGGGGTTGGGCACCCCGCTACCGGCTCTTCTATCATTTCGACAAGCGGATGAAGCCACTAGTCCAGCGTGTGAAATCCAATCAACAAATGAGATAAATATTCTCTATTTACGTCCTCATGAGCTAAAACAGGGGCACAAAACAGGAATAATTTTTCGAAGGTTTTAAAGGTAGCACACGAGAAATTTACTTGGAGTGGCGGTTAAATACCACATATATAGGTAGGTATGTTGGACACATTTGACAAACTTTTATTTTTTGGGAGTTGGATGCACGAGTAGAGCTCATACTCAGTACAGGTGAAGGCTAGCAATAGACGGGGAGCGACAATCAAGAGAGCAACAACTGTCATAATCATGCTTGCGACGAAACAAAATTAACATGGGCATAAAAATGATACTAATACTCTGAGGCAAATTAAATCATCGAGGCTTAAGTGACTTTTTGTTTTCAGTCATAGCATGCGTGAGCATGTGCCAAGTCAATTCAAGCGAAACAATCAGAGGGAGATACCACAATGTCATACCCTTCTATGAATAAAACAATGCAAGCAAACATTCATACGACATGCTATCTTATATTAATAAGTTGGAACTAAACACGTGAGAGCACGAACTACTAAGCATCAATTAAATAACATACGCCTTACATGAACGAACTAAGCATGTTCACATGGATGAGTATATGTACAAAAATATAACAAATAGAGTTCATACCAGCCTCTCACACCACAACTTGGATTATCGTAAATCGTCATTACCGCTCTTCACTTGTGTGGATCGAATAATATAGAGTGATAATCAAGCTCCAATGGAGACACGGAAGTCCGGTGAACTCTGCAACAAACTTTACAAAATAAAAGAAGAACAACAAATATTTTTGGGTTTTCGAATTAAAACAAGAACAGAAAGAAACAAGCGAATAAAGCAAAATATTTTTGGATTTTGAATACTAAACCGAAACGAGAAAAGCAAGCAAACCAACAAAAAGAAACTAAAGAAGCAAACAAAGAGAAACAACAGAAATATTTTTGGTCTTTTTGTGTTTTGGAAAACAAGAAAAAACAATAAAAACAAAAAGAAGCGAAAGATAATAAAAACAAATGGAAGAAATGGAAGCAGCGAAAGAGAACAAAAACAAATGGAAGAAACAAAAGCATGGATATACAAAGAACCGACCGAACATGATATATAAAAGAGTGTGATGTCGGTATACCTCCCCCCAAGCTTGGTCTTTTGGACTAAGTGGAGATCATCCCCAAGGGGACCATGAGGTGGCGCCCTCGTAGTATGCTGAGGAGGAACCCTCCTCCTGATATGTGCTCGAGGATGCACCGGTGTACTGCGTGTTGTGGTCCTCGAGAGGCATGTCTCGCCTCTTTTGATGCCTGTAAAACTCCATCATGCTCAGATGCTCGTCTATCTCCTCCTTGGAGCGCGACCATGGTGACCTGTCAAATTTGAACAAAACAGGCTGCGGCAGAATAACTTTCCGCTAATCTCCGCCCATAAATAAAACTCTATATACTAAATGACCAGCCTTCATGGCAACAAGGTTGAGTCTATAGGGAGCAATCAATTCATCATCAGGAGCAATAGAAAAATCTAGAGCAGTTGCTATACGTGTAGCAATAATGCCCCCAAAACTAGGCCCCTTAGCAGCAAGGCGGCGAGCAACAAGTGCACCAAGGTTATATTTCTTGCTACGGTTAAGCGCAACATCAATGAAAGCAAGGTGGTAACTAGAAATGCTGCTAGTGTTCTCCCTGCCAAGGATACTAGTAGCAAGATAGTAAGTAAAATATCTAAGCACAGGAAGTTGGATGTTCCTTATCTTCCCACGCTGGGGTGAGCGACCATCATCATTGGTGATTTCTCGGTAGAGCTCCATGAGATCTACGGGTTTATCCTGAATCTTGCACGCTTTCCTGGAAGTCTTGATACCTACAATGGTACAAAAAGTCTCCAATGGCAAAGAAAAAGAACTACTATATAACTTGAAAGCAACAGTCGGACCAAATTGTGTGTTCTAAAATTTAAAACTCTCAACAAAAGTTTTTGTGAGAGCAACATACTGAAGACTTTCATCCTCCATGTAGCTGGTTAAACCAACTCTTTCAATAAGCATAAAAAAGTCATCTAACAGACCTGCACTTCTTAAAAATGTATAAAAAGGAAAGCTACAGGGATTAGCGATAGCATCACCTCCCGCATCGTCGATATTAGGTACAATAAGGTCTTCATTATATTATGGCCTCACAAAAGTGGATGAACATGAGGGCCTTGTTCTCCTAGGAGCATCACTCCTAAATATCTCTCCAAAGTAATGGCTATCCATCTCTGAAATTTTTCAACAATCATCACAAAAATTGATTTCAAGCAACTATAAGGTGGAAACTACCATGGGGACTTATAGGAGAGCTAAACATGCACCAAAACTATATTATTTCTACTCAAATCAAGCATGCAAACTCACATAAGCTGTCACCTACAGTACCAAAATACTCAAGAAATACTCCACTAAACAAAATTCTACTTGGATAATCAGAGGAGTCACATACTGGAGAGCAAATGCACCAAATTTCAGCACAAGTGATGGGCTGAGCAAAGAGATCAAAAAATCTCGAGGAAGAACGGAAAGAACTCGGGTTCTAGTAAATGTGTTGAGTTTGGGAGGTGAGAGAAGGAACTTTGGCAGGGGAGAGAATTAGTGGGGGGTAGGGGGCCCACACCATGGGCTGGCGCCACCAGGGGTAGGCCACGCCACCCCATGGTGTGCCTGACTGGTGCGTCCCCCTGGGTTCTCCCAGGTGGCTCTCTGCCTCATTTTTGACGTAAAACTTTATTATAATTTCTCTAGAATTTTTCGAGAAACTTTATTTTTGAGGTATTTCCAGAATTTTAATAATTAATAAAAAACAGAAAAACAAAAGTGAAAAGGTGGAAAACAAAACCAAAACCATAACTATAGAGGTTCTATGACACTCCAATGGAAAAATAACCAAGGAAAACAAAGGTGGAAGCGGTGAAAACAAAATTATGGGTGGTGAAAACATGCATAGCCACAGTAATCAGGGTGAAAACATGATGAAAACATGAATATGGATGATGGAAAACATGATTGTACTAAAGTAGCAAGGTGATAACAAAAGGAAACATGGTGAAAACATAACGGGGAAGGTGAAACATAGTGAAAACATTGCCCTCTTCATTAAAAATCATATTCTTAACAAGGGTGATAAAGTCTTGCTACCAGAACAATTTTCGTATGAAGCAAAACTTTGCTAATCACTAAATAATTATGTTACCTCAACCTTGATAGACATAGTCCCAATCATAATAATTTCATATTCTTTTGGTGATACTTGAATGGGACAATAAAATTCTCCAATCTTGATGGTCTCAATATTTTCAATTGAATTTAAACCATATCTTCTATCAATCTTCTTGGGAAAATAAACAATATTCTCTTTATCATTAACATTAAAACTTACTTTTTATTGATTGCAATGAATAACAGCCCCTGCAGTGTCAAGAAAAGGTCTCCCAAGAATAATAGACATATTATAATCTTCAGGCATTTCCAACACAACAAAGTCAGTTTATATCAAACAATTAGTAGCAACTTGAACGGGAACATTCTCACATATACCAACAAGAATAGCAGTAGATTTATCATCCATTTGCAAAGATATATCAGTGTGTATCAATTTTTCAAGAGAGAGTCTCTTATAAAGAGAGAAAGGCATAACACTAACTCCATCTCCCGAGTCACATAAAGCAGTTCTAACATAATTATTTTTAATAGAACAAGGGATAGTAGGGATACCAGGGTCTCCAAGCTTCTTTGGAACCTTGCCATTGAAAGAGTAATTAACAAGCATAGTGGAAATTTCCTCATTATAAATCTTCCTTTTGTTAGAGACAATATCTTTCATATATTTAGAATAAGGAGACAGTTTAATAGCATCAGTCAAAGGGATTTGCAAAAATAGAGGTGTCATCCACTCACAAAACTTGTTATAATGTTCTCCTTCCTTTGATTTGTGTTTCTTATTAGGAAAAGGCATTGTTTTTGTACCCAAGACTCTCTTTCATTACCATGTTTATTAGCAATGAAATCTTCATTAGTATACTTTGCAGTTTTAGTTTGCTTTTCAGGTTCAACTACAGTTTCTTCTTTATCAGAAGCATCACTTTTATCATTACCACTTTCAGTTTCAGCATCAGAAGTAGATATACTATTAGGATCTTTAGCAGTTTCAGGAGATTCCACAACATTTTTATGTCTCTTCTTCTTTTTCTTAGAAGGAGAACTATTGTTTTTAGGTTGCTGAGAATCTTGGTGAATTCTTTTAGGATGTCCTTCAGGATACAGGGGGTCCTGAGTAGAAACACCACTTCTAGTAATTATTTCACAAACATGTTTATCTCTAGAAGCATTATCTAGCATGTCTCTTTGCACTTTAGTAAGTTGATCAATTTGAGTTTGAACCATTTTAAAATGTTTAACGAGCATTTTAACATCATTAGAGGTTCTTTCAAAAATACCAGGCAAATTATCAATATCTCTAGAGTTCTCCATAAGGTGATTTTGCACTCTCCTATTAAAGTTGTCTTGCTTAAGAACATAATTATCAAATTCATCTAAGCATTGATCAGGTGGTTTAGAATAGGAAATATCTCTATTATCAAAGTATTGGAGAGAGTGTACCTCAACAGTTGATGGATGAGGAATAGGCTTACATAATTCTTCTATAGGAGGTAAATTCTTCACATCTTTAGATTTAATACCCCTCTCTTTAAGAGATTTCTTGGCTTCTTTCATCACTTCATCATTTAATTCAATCATCCCTCTCTTCTTGGGTATTGGTGTTGGCGCTGGTGTAGGTGTAGGATCAGGTATATTCCAATCATCATGATTTTTGGCTATTTTAGCCATTAATTCCTCAGCTTCTTCTGGAGTTCTTTTCCTGAAAACACAGCTAGCACAACTATCTAGGTATGTCATAGATTCAACAGTTAGTCCATTATAGAATATATATCTAGTATCTCATTATTAGGTAATGGATGTCCAGGGCTAGCTCTTATGAAAAAACAAAACCTTGTATAAGATTCAGGCAATTTTTCTCCTTCAATTTGCTCAAAGTTAAAGATATCCTGCACAGCAGCATGTTGGGCACTAGCAGGAAAATATTTTTGAAAGAAAGCATTAACCAAATCCACAGAACTAGTAATAAATCCAGGTGACAAATTGTTAAACCAAATTTTAGCTTCATATTTCAATGAGAAAGGGAAGATCTTGGTAACAAAATAAGTACGCAGCTTAGTATCATCAGAAAATAAACTACTCAAAGATTAAAGCTCATTCATGTGTTCCATAGCACTTTTACTTTCAGTTCCACAAAAAGGTTCCTTCTTAACAATAGATATATAAGATAAATCTAAAGAGAAATCATAATCCTTGTCTCTAATATGTATGGGAGATGTGGCAAACTTAGCATCAAGAGAAGATTTATATTTTCACAGCATGACTTGTAAGAAGACTCTTAAGAGAACTTGCACCAGTAGTAGCACGAGCTTCTTCAATAAAATCATCATTAAGTTCAATATATGTTTCATCAAGATCATCAATAAGCTTAGTTGAATTAACAAGTGTACCAATATTTTCAACAGAAATTTCAGCATTTTTAATTTGTTTGGATTTAGTAATAGTAGCATTTAGGAAAGGACCAAGAGAACCAGTATCATCAATCACAGTAGAAGCATCATCAAAAGTATCAGAAACTTTCTCAGACTCGGCATAAGTAACATTACCATGTGGTGGAGTAAGAAGCTTACTCATAACAGAAGGTGAATCAGGAGCAACAGAGGTATTCAGAGTTGTACCTCTTCTTGTAGTCGATGGTAATATAGGAAATTTTCCATCACGAGTCTTTCCCATGATGAATGGATTGCAGAAAACAATATCACAATCAAGTGAACAAATAAATAAAGCTATGCTCCCCGGCAACGGCGCCAGAAAAATAGTCTTGATGACCCACAAGTACAGGGGATCACAACAGTCTTCGAGGGAAGTAAAACCAAGATTTATTGATTCGGCACAAGGGGAGCCAAAGAATATTTATATGCCTTAACAAATGAGTTGTCAATTTATCTGCACCTGAAAGTAGACTTGCTCGCAACAATTTATCACTGGTAACAGTTTTATAGCAGTAGTAGAAATAAAATAACAGTAGTAGTAAAATAGTAATAACAATAGCAATCGCGGAAAACAACATGATGGGAAGTACCGTAGGCATAGAGGGAATGGATGGACGGGCATTGCATGGATAACATAGGTCATGTAGTAATCTAACACGGGCATTGCAGATAATAATAATAAAGCATCAAACATCTAGGCAAACTATAGGCATGTGTTCCAATATAGTCATACGTGCTCGCAATGAGAAACTTGCACAACATCTTTTGTCCTACCAGCCCGTGGCAGCGGGGCCTCTAGGGAAACTACTGGTAATTAAGGTGCTCCTTTTAATAAAGCAGCGGAGCAAAGCATTAACACTCCATGAACACACGTGATCCTCACATCACAGCCATCCCCTCTGGTTGTCCCAATTTCTGACACTTTGGGCCTCGGGTTCCGGACAATGACATGTGTAAACAACTTGTAGATATGATCAAGAAACACAATTATACTCATGAAACAATAACATATTCAGATCTGAGATCATGGCACTCGGGCCCTAGTGACAAGCATTAAGCATAGCAAGTTGCAACAACGGTAGAAAAGACTAACAATGGATACTAGGCACTATGCCCTAACAATCTTGCATTATTACATGATCGATCTCATCCAATCCCTTCCATCCCTCTCATCCTACAGCGGTGTTTACTCACACATGGATGGGGGAATCATGGATGGTTGATGGAGAAGAGGTGACGGTGTCGACGTCGATGATCTCCTTCAAATCCCTGTCCCGGCAGGGCGCCCGAACATGAACTTCTGATCCCCAAATTGAGTTTCGAGGTGGCGGCGGCGCTCTGTTGTTTTTTGTGGAATATTACGAACCCCCCTCGGTTTTTAGGTTACAGGGCATATGTAGTCGAAAGGGGAGTCCGAGGGGTGCCGGGGTGGCCCACACCACCTGGCGGCACGGCCAAGGGAGGGAGGCGCCACGGGTGGTGTGGCCCCCTCCTGGCCCCCTTCTGGCTCCCGGGGTCTTCTGGTGTTTTAGGCTCAATGGGATCTTTTCTGGGCAATTTCCCAAAAGTTGGTTTTTCTGCAAAAAAACAAGGCACCAAGGTAATTCTGCTAAAAACAGCGTTAGTTCGTGTTAGTGGTATCCAAAACTCACAAGTTTAGAGGAAAAAAAATAAGAAAAGTGTTCGGAAAAGGAGATACGTTTTGGACGTACCAGGTACTCATTTTAGTAAGACTAAAAACACGATAAAACAACAACTAGAATAAGAACTATATTTTTTGTGTTTTCAATAAAGAGAAGCAAACAAGACTAAATAAAATAAACTAAGAAAAACTAAAACAAAGTAAAGAGATTGGAAGTGGGAGACTCCCCTTGCAGAAATTCTCTTCCTCCCCGGCAACGGCGCCAGAAAACTTGTTGATGGCTGACGTCGGTAAACCCCAAGAGGAAGGTTATGAAGAGTGCAATGGCAAGTTTTCCCTCAGAAAAGAAACCAAGGTTGATACGACCAGTAGGACGACAAGGGAGCACTACCGGTTCAGTAGCAACGTGGAACCTACACAACACAATCAAGTCACTTTGACCCAACGAAGCAGTGAGGTTGTCAATCTCACCGGTTTTGCTGAACACAAAGAGGTTAAATGTAAAGTGTGTAATTTAAACAATGTAAACATCGTTGTTTTCTCCCTAATGGCAACATCACGTCCTCCATCTGTCACGTTTGTGTCACTCGAGCACAGATGCAAAGGAGGCATGAACCCACTATCGAGCATAAATACTCCCTCTTGGAGTCACTAGTATCTACTTGGCCGGAGCATCTACTAACAACAGAGAGCATGCAAGATCATAAATAACATACACATGAAGACAACATGATAGATTGATAATCAAGAGATATAGCATTCAATAATCATCGGATCCCAGCAAACACAACATGTAGTATTACAATAAGATGATCTCGACCATGTAGGGAAGCTCACGAGATCTAAACATGAGGCATAAAGAGGAGAGAACAACCATCTAGCTACTGCTATTGACCCGTAGTCCAAGGATGAACTACTCACACATCACTATGGAGGCGGGCATGGTGGTGTAGAGCCCTTCGGTGATGATTTTCCCACCCGACGGGGTGCCGAGGACAACTCCAGAACCCTCCCGATCTCGGGTTGACGATGACGGCGGCCTCGGGTCTTTTTCTTGGAAAAATGGTCTCTTTCTAGGGTTCACGCATCGGGGGGAATAAATAGGCGAAAGGGCGATGGCGGTGGTCGATCGAGGGGCCCACACCACGCCATGGCGCGGCCAGGGGCGCGCCGCCTCATGGTGTGCCCCCTGTGGCCCCCCTCTGGGCCTCTTTGGGACTTCTTGGAACCTTCGGGAATTCTAAGACTTCCGGGCTTCGAATTTTCCAATTCTGAGAATATTTCCAGAACAACTTTTCTGAAACTAAAAACAGCAGAAAACAGGAACTGGCTTTGTGACATCTTGTCAATAGGTTAGTCCCGGGAAATCGATAACAATGACATAAAGTGTAAGGAAAACATGTAGCATATGGCATGAAAGCAACATGGAACATCAGAAATTAAGGATACGTTCATGACGTATCAATGTGCCACTAGTCCACGTGTGTAAAGTCCAATCAACAAGTGAAATAAAGATCGTCTACTTATGTCCTCATGAGCTAAATAGAGCACAAAAGGGTATAATTTTGAAGTTTTGAAAGGTAGCACATGAGAAATTTACTTTGGAGTGACGGTTAAATACCACATATAGGTAGGTATGGTGGACACATTTGGCAAACTTTTGGTTTTTGGGAGTTGGATGCACGAGTAGAGCTCATACTCAGTACAGGTGAAGGCTAGCAAAATACGAGGAGCGACAAATTAAGAGAGCAATAATGTCCATAATCATGCATAGCGACAAAAACATTATTAATCAAAGCATAAGAGATATTACAAGTCAAAAACTAAATGTTCATAGAGGCTAGAGGTGACTGGTTTGTAGTCATGACATGGTGTAAGCATGCGCCAAGTCAACCAAATAAATCATTTGAAGGAGAATACCACAATATTATGCTTCGATATGATAAAAACAACTCATGGTTCTTTCAATGGCACATTAAGCACTCTTAGATATTTGAGACAAGTCATGCTACATCAATAACTACTAAGAATGGAATTAAAATAATATCTAACATGACACGATAAAGTCTAAGCCACAGTCTAAACAAGCTTCACTTGCACCGATCACTTCATTTCAACAAAAAATATCCAAAGAATTTATCAATGAAACAAAAGAGTAAAACTCTACAAGAACTAACACCTCTGAATAAGAGATGCATGAAAAAACAGGAGCTAAAAGGATTGGAGTAGCTAGATGATAAACGAAGAATATGAGTATGATAAATGAAGAATACGAGTATTCATATGAAAAAACGGAGCGTGTCTCTCTCCCACACAAGAATGCTAGGTTCCAACCAATTTTATTATAGAATACAAAATAAAACAAAAACAAACATATGCTCCAAGTAAAGTGCATATGATGTGACCGAATAAAAATATAGTTTCACTAGAAGTGACTTGATAAGTTGCTGATGAAGAAGGGGATGCCTTGGGAATCCCAATCTTACACGCTTGAGTCTTCTTGGAAACATTTGCTGTATTATGGGGTTAAGGTTAACAAACCTAGCCTCTAACATGTGAACTAAAGAAGTTGCAGCAGTTTCATAATTCGGAGCAAGTTCTACTGTGGATCTATCCTCAAAAAATTTATGCTTGCGAAAATGATTAAAGAATTCTTCAATGTTATCCTTTCCAATTGTAGAACCACTACCTATTGATAAATCTTTCAGGGTGAATTTAGGGAGTAACATGATGAAATAAAAGCAGAGTAGCAAAAATAACAACTATAATGGGAACTATTTTTTTGTGTGTTTTTTATATAAAGAAGTAAACAAGACAAAATAAAATAAACTAAGCAAAAAAATAACAAAGTAAAAAAGATTGGAGGTGAGAGACTCCCCTTGCAGAAATCCTCTTCCTCCCCAGCAACGGCGCCAGAAAACTTGCTTGATCCGTGTGGATACACGTTCGTTGGGAGACTCCAAGAGTAAGGTATGATGAGTACAACATCAAGTTTTCCCTCAAAAGAAACCAAGGTTTAACCGACCAGTAGGAGAAAGAAATCACTTATGAAGGTTGTCGACATCTGATGTTGGCAGGGCGCACTACCAGGCTCAGCAGCAACATGGAATCTGCACACAACACAACCAAGATACTTTGCCCCAACGAAACAGTGAGGTTGCAATCTCACCGATTTTGCTGAACACAAAGGATTAGACGTATGGTGTGGAAAATGATGTATGATTGAAGTGAATGAAAATAGAACAGTGTTTGCAGTCAAAGAGAACAATGCTTGCAATAGAAAGAACAGTGTTTGCAGTAGGTTGTATTATCAGTGCTGTCTCTCCAAAAAAGATAAATAACATGCTGGGTAAACGAATTACAGCTGGGAAATTGACAGAAATCGAGGCTCCACCGTAGTGCATATGCAAGACACGATGATTACTATGAGATTTATTTGGGACTTACAACATGATACATAGACCGTAATTCAACTTCATCTATGACTAATAATCCACCCTCAGAACATAATCCAAGCAGACTTCGGGTATTTAGTTGCAAGCAACAGAATATTGCATTAAGTCAAGTGCGTAATCTAAACAATAGAATTATCCTTAGACAAAGCATTGTTGTTTTATCCCTAGTGGCAACAACACATCCACACTCTTAGAAGTTGTTGTCACTCTCCCACATAACTGGAGGCATGAACCCACTATCGAGCATAAATACTCCCTCTTGGAGTTACAAGCATCAACTTGGCCAGAGCATCTACTAGTAACAGAGAGAATGCAAGATCACAAATAACATATAAAGGATAAATTGATAATCAACTTGACATAGCATTCAATATTCATCGAATCCCAGCAAACACAACATGTAGCATTACAATAAGATGATCTTGATCATGTTAGGCAGCTCACAAGATCTAAACATGATGGCACAAAAGAAGGAGAAGACAACCGTCTAGATACTACTATGGACCCGTAATCCAAGGGTGAACTACTCACGCATCACTCCAAAGGCACGCATGGTGATGAAGAGCCCTCCGGTGACAATTTCCCCTCCCAACAGGGTGCCGGGGAGAGCTTCAGAACCCTCCCGAACTAGGGTTGACGACGATGGTGGCTACAGAACTTTTCATGGATTGAGGCTCGGGTATTTAGGGGTTTCCCAAGAATATCAATTTACAGGCGAAAGGGCGATGTCGGTGGCGCCCGAGGGGGCCACACCACCTGGTGGCGCAGCCAGGAGGCGCCACTCTATGGTGTGGCCGCCTCGGAGCCCCCTCCGGATCTCCTCCTAACACCAGGTACGTGACATGAAAATAGGATCCTCAGATTTTGTTTCGTCCAATTCCGAGAATATTTCCAGAACAACTTTTCTGAAACCAAAAATAGCAGAAAACAGGAACCGACGTTGTGGCATCTTGTTAATAGGTTAGTCCCAAAAAATCCATAAAAATGATATAAAGTGTATAGAAAACATGTAGCAAATGTCATAATATCAGTCATGGAATATCAAAAATTATAGATACGTTGGAGACGTATTAGGCTCCTTCTTGGCCACGCCTGGTGGGCCCCTGGAGGCCCCGGAGCTCGACTCCGACTCTGCTCCGAATTTTTACCTTCCTTATGTTTGATAACTTTTTGCTATATAATCCCCTGGATCGTCCCGGGATCGTAACCTATGTTTTTGACGAGTTTAGTTTTCGACTTGTTTCTGCAAGGAAGAAATCCACTAAACCCTAGTTGTCATGACTCCTCCAAGCTCTCCCAAGGACAATTTCTTCGTCAATGTCATCAAACCTTACCTAGCTGAGGTGAGGATTCATCCCCAAACTCTTCAGTTGAAGCATCGCGTCCTCCACAAGCAAGATCTAGAGGGACCAAAGAAGGAGGGAGATGATAAGACAAGGCTTGAATAACTGGAGCACTAAGTGTTCAAGTGCGAGAAGATGGTGGAATGTGGAGTGGAAGTGAATCATCGCATAATGTCAGAACTCGTTGATGATCACCGCAAAGAAGGAGGGTATCTTTCGGAGAAAGTCAACCTACTACAGAAAGAAACATGGTTAGGGAGGTTATCTTATAGTAAGGTCGTTTGCAAGTTGGGTTATCTCTCCTTTATAATAGAATCTTTGTATCTGTTGGTGTGAGTTTTCCTATGATGGAATATTGATATGAAGTCTTCTTCTTACTTAGTTGCACTATATGTTTTATTCATGGCAATTTTTCTCGCACGCTTGTCTTGTATTTAGTAGTGATCTCATGTTGGGTATAGTAGCAGAAATTTGTTGAGTATTGGAAAACATAGCATTGGTCATAGAAACAACACTTAGAGTGTAACATCCCATGTTGGCTTTAAGGCGTAATAATTTTGATCATCCCATTTCATGCATATATTTTGACCCTAAGAAAAATTGCATTTAAAAATAATTAAGGAAATTATTCAATTCACTTGAAATGCCAATTTGGAACTATGGTTCAAAATGGTTTCAAAGTTTTTCAACAAAAATATGGTTTGGATGGAAATTTTATAAGGTTTATTATTTTTGTGGAAATTAATTCTCGCAAAGGTACTCAAAACTTTGAATTCAGTGTATTTTTAAAAAACAGAAGGATTGCTTTCTAGTTCTGGAAACTACAGGGGGTTTTCGGAAAATCTCTTCTTATTTCTTCTTCCTCCCGACAGAAGGATGCAGCTCGTGTGAGCTCCTCGATGCCACGTCCTCCCTCCCTGTCTGCTCCTTCCTATCGCATGGATAAGATGTCTGAGGGCGTCGTGCCTCCCTTCTCCACTCCCTGCCCCTCACGACCTTCATCTTCCTCTCTGTAATTTCTGGCAGAGGGTTGAAACCCAGGCCATTGTTTGCCGCGAATCGCCGCCAACTCCGGCTGCCCCGCGGAGAGCCAAGGATCCCATAAGCTCTGTTATCCTCCACTCTTCTTCCCTATGAAGCGACAGCCACGGAGAAGATGCAGAACGGCTAAATTGGGCCATCTTCCTAACCTCTGGCCACCGCTGCCATGGATGATTTCGGCTGGCTTTGTCATCCTCTCGCCTCCCTGTCGACGCCATCGTCCTCCTGGTGTTCCGGTGAGCCTCCCCATGCCTTTAGCTCGCCCCCTCCCCCTCTGCATCGTCATGACATCGTCTTCCTCTGTCCGCCTCTAGTTCCGGTGCGCCGGTGCTCGTAGGCACAACTACGACAACAGAAAAACGGCGACGCTACTACCCCTGGACTCGTCATCATCTTCGCTCTCTAGTGGTGTTAACCGATTTCGAATTCGCGCGCAATCGATGGTTTGAACTCGGCAGAGAAATTCCTGCCATGGGATGACGTCATCGTGACGTCATGCCTGCATCACGCGGGGCCGGCCTGTCAGTTTCCTTTTCTTTTATTAAATATTTATTAAATGGAAAATATCCGACAAGTGGGTCTCACTTCTGTTTAATTCCAAAAAAGAATAAAACTTGTTCAATATCTTTTATTTGATAAATCATAAAATTATTATTAATATACCAAAATGTTCAAAAAAATAAACTCTACATGTTTATACAATTTTCAAACATGTTTGAATAACTTTAATTTTGACAATTATTTGAATTTGAATTAATTCATTTAAAAATGGACAAAATAAGAACTTATTCAATAAATTCAGAAAATTACAAATTATATACCAAAATGCTCAGAAAGAGAAATGTAATTCATTTATGATATTTTCAAACCCATCTGAGCATTTTAATTTCGACACACTTTCATAATTGCCCAGGAGTGCCCTCCGAGGTCTATTTCGGGCTAATTTCAATAAAAATGCATAATTGCCATGCGAACCCTAGTAAACCATCGAACATGTTTACAGATTTATCAAAATGCATTAACTTGCTCACGCATACATATTGCGCATTGCATCAATGTCATGTGTTGATTTTTTTCTATTTCAGTATTTTCTTCTTACCGGTAGAACGCGCTTCCTAAGAGAAGATCGACATCTGCAATGACGAATACTTGGTCCTAACCGATAACTCAAGCACTTATTCCTGAAGATCTATTGTTGATTTTCTTAAGCAATGCAAGCATAACCTCTTATCTGCTCATATATGTTTTCGAACGGCTTTTGATTCTCGTACTTTGCATTCGATTCCAATATATTTGGCGTCAGTAGATAGAGTTCTCATATACACTACATTGCCTAAATACCTTGATCCACTCCTCCTATCCGCCATAGATTTGCTTGTGTGCACTGCGAGAGCCTCATATCTGCTTCGCTTAGCCATACATGTTTATTTACCTCTGCTCCATCCGGTTGATGAATCAGAGATGCGAGAAACCTAGTATGATATGATGACGTGGAAACATGAGCTATGTGTGGGTAACATGACTAAGGCTTGGATGGTAGGCCACTTGGGAAGTGGTTATTTGTCCTATACTTGCCAACCCTAGGATTAAGGATCTTGCCACATAAGCCAAAAATGAGCGTGCAACCACATGCGAGGCCTAAAAGACCACGCTCGACCAACTAACTTGTTTGGTTTTATTCGTGAGTCACGTAGTTAGGGAGTTCCATCTGCTTACGAGTCAAAAACCTTTTGAATGTTTAGGGAGTGACTGGGACAAGTGATGGCGTACACGAATCTTGATCCCGGCTCAAAAAACAGGTGTCGTCATGAGGTGGCCAACTCACTGTTGACGGTGTGGCTCTGTTTGGGTTGAATCGTGGACGGGGTTCGACAAGGTAAAGGTTGTGGCCAAAGCACCCTCTCTCGCGCTCCCAAGGAGTGTAAATGTGACATTAAGAGTCAGTTGGTACGTGTGGGTAAAGTGTACATCCCCGCAGGGCAATATTTTTGAAAAGTCGTGTCCACGGTTAAGGACGACTTGGTGAGAGACGTGTGGCCATAGATAACGTGAACTTGACGTAAAATATGTTTTTAAATGATTGAAGGGTGCCTCCTCAGAGATGCCGAGAGGGGTGATCCTTGTAGCATGTGAGATGATGGGAAATGAATTGGTGGAATGAAAATATGATGATTTCGGTAGTTGATTCGTTTCTCATCTGTTTTCAAAATACTCCATGAGACGTGATATTCTTCCTTGACTTGAAAAACAAATGTTGCTTTACGCAAATTAACCTTCATAAAACCCTTTCTGAAATCAGCAGATATAATAGGTTAACTAAGTCTTGTTGATTACCTCCTGTACTCATGTTTTCTTAATTTGGTTCAGGTGAAGTTCTCACTCCAGTGGTGGTCTCAACATGGACATCGACGAGTAGTTTGGGGTTCCCAGGTAGAAGCCCGGAATCTATGGGCTGGAACATCGCCTTATGTTGCGGCCTCTTAGGACTTTTGGTATCTTGTTGACTAGCTACGTAATTTTCCTTCCGTTGTCTGATGTAATGTTGGGTCATGTGACCTCTGTTTGTAAAGCTATACTCTGGTAATACTTGCTTTATACAAATTCATATCTGGAGTTACTGCTTTGATCGGTTGTTGGTTCTGAGCCCTTTCTTAAACGATTTGGCTATGCCTATGTTGATTGTCGTAGTTGTGGAGTTGTGTGCCGATGATCCATATTCGAGCACGCCTGCCGATGTTTACTCGGCCTGGGATTGGTAAACCCAGTAACCCTTGGCATGTGTAGCACTTCCTGTGACACATAGCATCTCCATTTAGCCGTGGTCCCGTTCTGACAGTTTCAGATGACTCATGGATTCTTTGATATGCATACTTGGTTATGACTAGCATGGACACGAGGAGCAGTAGTTCTGATGTTATCCGGCCTACATGCCGATGATTTCGGTCTATCTGCCGTTGTGTGTTACGACCGGGACTCGTAACCCCGAAGCCCTTGTGGATCCATGATGCACTTTGTTGGGAACCCCAGGAGGAGGGTATGATGAGCACATCGGTAGGAGTTTTCCCCTTAGTTAAGAACCAGGGTTATCAATCCAGTAGGAGAAAGAGGACCTTTGGAAGGTTGATGCCACTTACGGTGGTGCTGGCGCTTCACCGGTGTCAGCAACAACGTATAACCTGCACACAACACAACCAAAATACTTTGCCCCAACGGTACAGTGAGGTTGTCAATCTCACCGGTCTTGCTGAAAACAAAGAGTAGATGTAAAGTGTGGAAAACAGTGTATGCTTGCAGTAAGTAAAGAAAGCAGGAAATTGTTGTGGTTTGTTTAACAGTGTGGAAAATGGACCAGGGTTCATAGGTTCACTAGTGGTGTCTCTCCATAAAAGATAACATCCTGGGTGAACAAATTACAGCTGGGCAATTGACAAATAGAGGTTGCACCGTAGTGCACAATATGACATGAAGATTACTATGATATTTAGTGCGGGCATTACAACAGGATACATAGACCGACATCCATCTGCATCGATGACTAATAATCCACCCTCATGTTATCATCCGAACCCCCTTAGGTATTAAGTTGCAAGCAACAGATAATTGCATTAAACAAAGTGTGTAATGTAAGCAATGATTATGCACGCGGGCACTCTCACCGCTGTTTTCTCCCTAATGGCAACATCACATCCTCCCCCTTCACGTTTCTGTCACTCGAGCAAGGCGAAAAGGAGGCATGAACCCACTATCGAGCATAAATACTCCCTCTTGGAGTCACTAGCAACTACTTGGCCAGAGTAACCACTAGCAACAAAAAACATGCAAGATCACAAATAACATATGCAAATAAAGACTATAATGAACTTGGCATAAGTTCAATATTCATTGGATCCCATTTTACACAACATATAGAACTACATAAGATCAATCTCGATCATGATAGGAAACTCATGAGATCTAAACATGGAGTCATATGAGGAGAAGACAACCATCTAGCTACAGCTACGAACCCGTAGTCCAAGGATGAACTACTCACACATCACTCCGGAGGCAGGCATGGTGATGTAGAAGCCTCCGGTGATGATCTCCTCTCCGACAGGGTGCCGAAAACAGCTTCAGAACCCTCCTGGTCTAGGGTTGACGGTGACGGCGGCTACGGAACTTTTCGGGGATTTTTCATCAGGTGTTTAGGGTTTTCCATCCGGGGGCTTAAATAGGCGAAAGGGCAAAGGTGGTGGAGCTCCAGGGGCCCCACACCTATAGGTGGCATGGCAAGGGGGGACCCGCGCCACCCTATGGTGTGGCCCCCTGTTGCCCGTCTTCGACTCCTCTTCGGTGTTCTGGATGCTTCCGGGGAAAATAGGAATTTCGGGATTTGTGGGGTCCAATTCCAAGAATGTTTGCAGAACAAATTTTCTGAAACAAAAAAAGCAGAAAACTGGGAACTGGCACTTGGCATCTTCTTAATAGGTTAGTCCCGGAAAACGTATAAAAATGCTATAAATAAGGGAAAAAACAAGTAGCAATTGGCAAAATATGATCATGGAGCATCAGAAATTATAGATACGTTGGAGACGTATCAGTCCATGACTAGGAGCGCATAACACTTATGTATACCTCTAGGTCCGGGGTCGAGACATAGAGACTTAGAACAAAGAAGAGAGATTCCAAGTAAATTTCTCGTGTGCTACCTTCAAAACCTTCAAAATATAAAACCTGTTTTGTGTCCCTGTTTTAGCTCATGAGGAAGTAGTTTAAAGTTCATCATGTCTTATGTCAAACGAGGTTCTTCTTTCTTATTTCACCCAATGAGTATGGAATCTATGCTCATCAAAAATTGCAAGAGAGCTGGTGGCGAATAATATAATACAAAAGGCACTTCCCCATGGTTTGTTGAAAGTTGGTGGGTACCCGTGGATATGGCTAGCTCTGGTTTGTGAAAGGCATGGTGGGGGGAAGTGCCAAAAATAATAAAGAAATGGAAACCACTCTCAAAAGTCTAAACACTTTGCTTGACATGGGTTATGATAAGTTTTTTACTACCATTCGTTGACATGGACATAAATATCTCCTGCAATTACGTTTTCAATGCCTCCGGTTTATTAAAATAAAAAGCTCTAGCACATGATTAATCCCTGCTTCCCTATGCGAAGGGCCTTTCTTTACTATCAGGATTGAGTCGGTTTCACCTATTCCCTTTATTCTCTACTAGCAAACTTATGATGTTGAACTAAGATGCATTCTTTTATATGTCGACGATGATATTTAACCATGTTTTATTGCAGTTGACATTATCATCATTGTAAACAAGTTGAAAGTTTAGCTTTTCTAACTAGCATATTCCTTTGTGTTAGTTGTTTTCACCTCCTTTATTAAAAACATAATCCCTAAAAGTTTTCTATTCATAAAAAAGACTTTTTTATAATTGAAGTATGTGTTATTTTCTTAATAGATCTAACATAGACTCTTCCGGAAAGATAAGATTGATATGATAACTGTTTTCTGACCAAGAACACGGTTTTCCATAGCTCAATAAATTTGCACTCACTATACCTTTATATGATTTGATCATTACTTCTCTTTGAGAAGCACTATGGGAAAGATTGTTGTATAGAATTGTTAGTGTTTATTGAGCAATTGCTCATGCTTCGTGTCCATATTTTATTATCGACACTTCACAACATAAAACCCGTGGTCATGTTTTTTGAGCTTAGTTTTCGCTTGGATACAAGCGGAGTCTAAGCTTGGGGGAGTTGATACATCCATTCTGCATCACTATTTTATATGATAATTTCCCCTTATTCCTTGTTATTTTCCATATTAGAGCACTATACTTATGTTAGTTCATTGTTTTATCCGTGTTTTACAGTTTTGTGGAATTATTTATCAGAGTCAGAAATCAGTTGAAAAAATCACCTGTCAGAAGGGATATTTTCTAGACGTTACCAAAATCGGGAAAATCAGAAATCACTGGGGGGCGGGGGCGAACGGCTGCTACCGGGGAGCCAGGGGGCAACCAAGTGCCTCCTAGGCGCGACCCCCTCTTGGTCGCGCCTGGTGGGCCCCTGGAGGCCCCATGCCCCCCTCCGGCTCTCCTTCGGGGTACTTACCCCCCGTGACCTAAAATTACCGGGGAGGCACTTCGTAGAATTTTCCCGCCGCCTCTTTGCGATGGAAACGACAGAGATAAGAAAACACCTTCATGGCGGGGAGATTCCGCTGGAGAAATTCCCTCTCGGAGGGGGGAATCGTCACCACCGTCACTGTCATCGCACCGGGCATCATCAATATTATTATCGTCATCGTCATCAACATCAGCACCATCATCCTCACCATCCACCTATATTCCGTTGTAACAATTAGGGTTCTATATTGTTGTTTTCCACTAGATCTCTCTCCCGATGTGAATTACTTGTTTGTAGTCGATGCTTATGAGATTATCGGTGTTTGCACTTTATGACCAAATTGTTATTCATCCATTTATCACCTCTGATCATGTACCTTATGATGTGTTGTGAGTAGATCGTTTAGTTCTTGAGAATATGGGAGAAATCTAGTTGTTAGTAGTCATGTTTCGTTGAGTAATATTTACCAGTTTGATATTTAAGTTATCTTGTTATTTCTCTAGTGGTGTTATGTGAACATTGACTACATAGAACTTCACCTTTTAAGGGCCTAGAGGAATAAATTGTGTGTTGGATTGCTTGTCGTGGGCTGCCGGAGTGACAGAAACCTAAACCCCAGCTTGGAATACTTCACATAAGGGAGTAGTAGATACCACGAGTTTATTCTACGGTTAGATTTATTTCTTAATTACTTTTTTGTATTTGCGGACACTTTCAAGTAGTGTAATAATAAGTGTGCATTAGTCTTGGATAGGACGATGCACTAGCATAGGTATACCCACATAACACTTAACGAAACAATAAAGATAAATCAACGACATGTGATGAAAATTACTAGACAAACCTCCCGTGTGTCCTTAGGAACGTTTTAGCCTTTATAAGAAGTACCACCGGCTTGTCCTTTGTGCTAAAAAGGATTGGGCCACTTACAACAACTATTTAACTTTATTGTTATTTACTTGTTATCTCTTTGCTACTATTACAAAAAATATCTAAACAATTGGTTTCTAGTGTTTACAGTGAAACCTTACTTGAAACTATTTATCAATACCTTCTGCTCCTCGATGGGTTCGACACTATTATTTATCGAAAAAACTATGATTGATCCCCTACACTTTTGGGTCATCACTTGACGATGATCCTCCAGGTTGGCATGGTGCAGCTCTCCTGACCCCCTCTCTTAAGTGGTGATAATATCTTGTCTCCTCGCAACTACCTTTTCCTCTGTAGCCCACTCCACGAAAGTTCCTTGATTGATCTCTTGTTGAATCCGGCGAAGCAATGGACAACATAATCCTCCATACCTGAACTGAATCCGGCGAAGCAATGGCCAACGTAATCCGGCGAAGCGATGAAAAGTCTCGGCTCCCTGGCAGAAACAGTTATTTTTCATGCTAGGAGATCTTTTGGTCATGTTTTCTTCAAGGAGGTGTTGGTGTTAGCTTGCTAGCACATTTGGACTCAAAGAAATGATGCCATTTTTAAGCATGAGAGACCCTCTTTTGCTAAGTGGAAGGGGGGTTTATACATGATGTACTTCTATTAAGGCATGGGTGTAAAGAAGTAGTCAAGAAGGATATGCTGGTTTGGGTTAAGGCTCTGCCTTAGGTTTTGAGGTTTGACCCTCTTGGTGGCCTTTGTATAGTGCTTATGTACATATGTTTTTTCTCTTGTAAGTTTTCTCCTTCAATAAAGGTGGGTTGATGTGGGGCTTTTGCCTCACAGTCTGAAGGTTTCAAAAAAAAAAAACTCGTCGAAAACATAAGATATGATCCCGAGACGATCCTGGGGATTATATAGCAAAAAGTTATAGAACGAAAGGAACGTAAAAAGTCGAAGCGGAGTTGGAGTCAGGCACCGGGGCCCCCAGGGACCACCACGCGCAGCCAAGAATGAGCCCGCACCTGGGACCCACCTGGTGGCCTCCGGCCCCAGCTGTGACTCTTTTTCGTGCCTAAAGTTTTCTTATTTTCCAAAAACAGTAAATATAATTTTTTATGATGTTTCACGAAGGTTTTCTTACCACAACTGATACCTATTTCAATTATGACTCTGGTCTGCTCGGGTATTTGGCTCCAATATGATCTTCCGGTGTGAGCACCCGAACAATATCATCTTCCATGTTGTATGGATCACTAGATAAATAATGCTTGAGTCTTTGGCCATTCACAACTTGTGGATTGGTTTCTTGGAAATTATTAATCTTGATTGCACCGGACTAGTAACTTCTTCCACAACAAATGGTCCCTCCCAGTTAGAGACTATATTTTCTACAAAAATCTGAGACGAGACCTATACAATAATACTTTATCACCTATGTTAAATTCTCTTTTGAGAATCCTTTTGTCATGCCATATTTTAATTGTCTCTTTAAATAACTTGGCATTTTCATATGGTTCACTTCTCCATTTGTCTAAAGAACTCATATCTAACAATATTTTCTCACTAGCTAATTTGAAATCATAATTAAGTTCTCTAACAACCCAATACACTTTGTGTTCTAGCTCAAGGGGTAAGTGATACAAATTTTCATAAACCATTCTATAAGGAGTCATGCCCCTGGGATTTTTATAAGCAGTTCTATAAGCCCACAAAGCATCACTAAGTTTCTTAAACCAATTCTTTCTAGATTTGTTAACACTATTTTGCAAAATTAATTTGAGCTCCCTGTTTGTTAGTTCTATTTGGCCACTAGTTTGAGGATGATAAGGTGATGCAATTCTATGATTAACATCATATTTATCACGAGTTTTTCTAAAAGCACCATGCATAAAATGAGAACCTCCATCAGTCATAAGATATATAGGCATACCAAATCTAGGGAATATTATGTCCTTAAGCATTTTCATAGAGTTTTTATGATCAACACTTTTAGTTGGAATAGCTTCTACCCATCTAGTAATATAATCAACAACAACAAGAATATGAGTATAGCCATGTGAGGAAGAAAAAAGACCCATAAAGTCAAATCCCCAACAATCAAAAGGTTCAATAATAAGAGAATAGTTCATATGCATTTAATTACGTCTACTAATATTACCAAACCTTTTACATTCATCACAAGTAGAAATAAATTTCTTGGCATCTTTAAAGAGAGTAGGCCATGTGTGCGGTTCTTTCACGAGCATGATGCCCTCCATGGGCTATTATGGCATTTCCTCAATATATCTTGTTGCTCATGCTCATGTTTGCATATTCTTAAAATTTCATCTACACCTTCTTTATATAAATGTGGGTCATCCCAAAAGTAAAGCCTCAAATCATAAAAGAATTTCTTCTTATGTTGATAAGTAAAACTTGGAGGCAAAAACTTATAAACAATAAAGTTAGCATAGTCAGCATACCAAGAATTTTCACGTGAGTTAACTTTAATAGAAGCAAGTTGTTCATCAGGAAAACTGTCATTAACAAGAATAGGATCATCAGGAATATTTTCCATTCTAGATAAATTATCGACAACAGGATTATCAGTTCCTTTCCTATCAGAAATATGAAAGTTAAACTCTTGAAGCAAGAGTACCCATCTAATAATTCTAGGCTTAGCATCTTTCTTTTCCATAAGATATTTAATAGCAGCATGATCAGTGTTATATTTACTTTAGAATCAACAATATACTGCCTAAATTTATCACAAGGGAAAACAACAACTAAAAACTCTTTATCAATGGTAGCATAATTTCTTTGAGCACTATCTAAGGTCTTACTAGCATAGTGAATAACATTCAATTTCGTATATACTCTTTGTCCTAATACAACCCCTACATCAAAATCACTAGCATCACACATAATTTCAAAAGGAAAATTCCAATTAGGTGGTTGAAGAACATGTGTGGTTATTAAATATTTCATAAGGACTTCAAAAGCTTCCTTACAATAATCATCAAAAACAAAAGGAACAACTTTTTGAAGAAGATTGGTAAGAGGTCTTGAAGTCTTAGAAAAGCCTTTAATAAATCTCCTATAGAAATCAGCATGACCAAGAGAATTACGTATACCTTTGATGTCCCTAGGACAGGGCATCTTTTCAATTGCATCAACTTTGGCCTTGTCAACTTCAATGCCTCTTTCAGAAAGTCTATGACCAAGAAAAATTCCTTCATTAACCATAAAGTAGCATTTCTCCTAATTCAAAACAAGATTAGTATCCTCACATGGCTGCAAAACTTTGTTAAGATTATGGAGGTAACTGTCAAAAGAAGTCCCATAGACAAAGAAGTCGTCCATGAATACCTCCACAATTTCCTCGCAGAAACCATGAAAGATAGCAGACATACATATTTGAAAAGTAGCAGTTGCATTACATAAATCGAAAGGCATGCATCTATAAGCATAAGTACCATAAGGACAAGTCAAAGTGGGTTTCTCTTGGTCTTGTTTCCTAACACGGATTTGAGAGAAACCACAATAACCATCCAAATAGAAAAAGGAGTATTTTTGGACAACCTTTCTATTATTTGATCAATAAAAGGCAAAGGATAATGATCCTTCTTAGTAGCTTTATTTAATATTCTAAAATCAATGCACATTCTATACCCTACTACAGTTCTTTGAGGAATAAGTTCATTTTTATCATTAGCAACAACAATCATACCTGCTTTCTTGGGAACACAATGGACATGAGTAAACCATCTACTATTAGCAATATGATAAATGATACCTGCTTCGAGAAGATTTAATATTTCACTTCTCACCACTTCTTTCATCTTTGGATTTAATCGGCGATGATGATCAACCACAGGATTGCATCATGCTCAAGATTAATTGTATGTTGACAAAGAACCGGACAAATGCCTTCAAGATCATCCAAAGCATAACCAATAGCTTTGCAATGCTTGCAGAGTATTTCCAATAAACATTCTTCTTCGTACTCTGAAAGGTTAGCATTGACAATACCAGGATATATTTTCTTTTCATCTAAATAAGCATATTTAAGTGTGTCAGGAAGAATTTAAGCTCAAACACAGGGTCTCCTTTAGGCGTTAAAGGTGGCCCTAAGGATTCTACATGCAATATGTGTTTGATAATAGCAGTTTGATCGAGGAAAATATCCTCCAATTCATTTCTTTCCTGCATATACATATCATTCTCATGTTCTTCCATTAATTGCTGCAAAGGATCATCAGACGGAATAGCAATGGAGGCGATTCTTTCAATAGGTAGATCTTCATTTGGTAACTCTTTATCATGATATTGTCTAGCAATCTTACAAAAATTAAATTCATAATGTTCATCACCAAATTTGACATACACTTTCTCTTTCTTATAATCAATAACACCACCACATGTATTAAGGAAAGGTCTACCAAATATAATAGGACACGCTTTATCTTCAACTGAACCAAGTATTAATTTTATTACAACTTTTTTTCACAATGTTATTGGCAAAAGAATATTCTTTTACTCTAACAGGAAAAAGCGGTTTCTCAAAGTGAACAACATGTAAAATAAGATCTACGGTGTTAACAAGTATCTCACTACTAAAGAATTGTTTCTTTTTAATGTTATTCTTACAAGGTTCATGATACTTGTCCCACTTCACTTTAGGAATACTAACATGAGAGGCAAAGGTTTTTCAAAGTTCAACAATTACTTGAGAATCGAGCCCATATTAAGCACTAAGCATATTAAAATTTTCAGTTTCAGCAAAAAATTTAATGCAAACGTATTCATAGTTTATACCTACCTCTTTACCTTTGTCCATGTCCCAATCTTTAGTATTACGCTGAATTCTTTCAATAAGATCCCATTTATCATCAATCTTCTTCTTCGTGAAGGAACCATTAGAAGAGGCATCAAGAAGGTCCTTGTCTTGACGTGAAAGCCTTGCATAAAAATTATTAATAATAATCTCCTTGGGAAGCTTATGATTGGGGCATTTAAGCATTACTGTTTTCAGCCTCCCCCAAAATTGAGCACTACTTTCTCCATCACGAGGCCAAAAATTATAAATAAAATTCCGATCTTGATGTATTTCATGAAGAGGATAAAATTTAAAATAAAAGAGAGATGCAAGCTTCTTCAATCCAGCAAATGTAAATCATCCAATAACCTATACCATTCCCATACTCTTTCTTTCAGTGATATGGAAAATAATTTCCTCATGATTAAATCTCTTGGCATACCTTCAATCTTAAACAACTCACATAATTCTTTAATATAAAGAAACTGCTCATGGGGATGGACAATTCCATCACCCGCATAACGGTTATCCATAACACGATCAACAATTCCAATAGGTATTTCAAAAGGGACAGTTTTAGTAGGTGGGGAACTTCTCTCTACCACATGAGTGGAGGAACCATTCCCAAACATATAACCAACAGTCTAGGATTCCATGATTTAGCAAAATAAACAAACAGAAATAAAAACAACACTTACAGTAAAAAGTTTCCTTACCCCCACTTATCAACAACGCTACACTCCCCGGCAACAGTGCGAGAAAATAGTCTTGATGACCCACAAGTGTAGTGGGTCTATCATAGCCTTTTCAATAAATAAGAGTGTCGAACCCAACAAGGAGCAGAAAGTATTGATAAATAGTTTAGAGTAAGGTTTCACTGTAAACAGTGAAAGGTAAATGTATAGGGATTTTTTCATAATGATAAATAAAGCGATAACAAGTAAATACTAATGAAAGTAAATAGTTTCTGCAAGTGGCCCAATCCTTTTTAGCACAAAGGACAAACCGACGGTGTTCTTATAATGACTAAAACGTTCTTGAGGACACATGGAAGGTTTCGTCATGTTATTTTAATCACACACCGTTGATTAATCTTTATCGTTTCGGTAAGTTTTATGTGGGAGACCTATGCTAGTGCATCGTCCTATCCAAGATTAAGGCACACTTACGATTACACTACTTGCAAGCGTCCGCAAATACAAGACAGTAATTAAGATATAAATCTAACTGTAACAATAAACTCGTGGTATCTACTACTCCCTTATGTGAAGTATTGCAGACTGAAGTTTAGGTTTCTGTCACTCCGACAACTCACCATAAGCAATCTAACACACAATGCATTCCTCTAGGCCCATTAAAGTGAAGTGCTATGTAGTCGATGTTCATATAAAACCAGTGGAGAAATAACAACATAACTTAAATATCAAACCGGTAAATATTACTCAACAAAATATGACTACCAATAACTAGACTTCTCCATGTCCTCAAGAACTAAATGATCTACTCACAACACATCATATGGATCATGACCAGATGTGATATATGGATGAAGACAATCTGGTCATAAAGTGCAAACACCGATAATTCTCATAAGCATCAACTACAAAGGAGTAATGCACACGGGTAGAGAGATCTAATGGAATACAACGATATAGAATCCTAATTGTTATAGCGAGATGAACATGGATGATAAGGGTGATGGTGCTGATGACGATGCTCGGTGCGATGACAGTGACAGTGCTGACGATTCCCCCCTCTGGGAGGTAGTTTCCCCGACGAAATCTCCCCGCCAGGAAGGTGTTTCTTTTCTCCGTCGATTCCGTCGCGAAGAGGCGGCGAAAAAATTCTACGAAGTGCCTCCACGATAATTTTAGGTCACGGGGGGTAAGTACCCCGAAGGAGAGCCGAAGGAGGGGACAGGGGCCCACCAGGCGCGACCAGGGGGGGCCCGCCTGGGGTCACTTGGCTCCCCTCTGGCAGCCCTTTGGGCTGCCCTGGTGATTTCTGACGAAATTTGTTTTTCTGACTTTCCCAATTTTTCTGACGCCAGAAGATGTCCCCTCTGACAGGTGTTTTTTCCAACTGAAATCTGACTATGGTAATTAATTCCGTAAACTGTAATTAAAATCCACGTGAGCACTAGCTATCATCCACAAACTGATGACCAAACCGAGAGAGTCAATCAATTCCTTGAAACACATTTAAGATGTATGGCATTTGCACACAAAGAATGGAACTCCTGACTTCTAATGGCTTAGTGGTGGTACACCACTAGTTACCACACTTCTGTCAACATAACCCCATTTCAAGCCCTCTATGGTTCCAAACCTCCTAAGTTCTGAGATGTTTCTAGCAAATGAAACAACCGAAGACATTGCTACAATGCTACAAAGATGAGCTGAAACCAACCATTTGACTGAAGCAAATCTCCAACAAGCCCAAGAAAGAATGACCCATCTTGGTAATAAGAGTAGAAGTGAAAAGCAACCAGAAGTGGGAGACATGGTATATATTAGGTCTAACCATACGTGCATTCTTCTCTCAACATTCACGTATTAGGCTCAATTCCAAATTCTACGGTCCATTTCGTATACTTGAGAAAGTAGGCATGACATCTTATAAACTTTTGCCCAAAGGATATAAACTACACCATACATTCCATGCTAGTCAATTAAGCAAGCATATCGGTCCCTTGGCTATTCTGCCTTCTTTAACTCTCATTGACGAACTTGCCAAAATTCAAACCGAGTCTCGAAGCAATCCTAGAGCCCAAGCTTATTCCAAAAAAAAGAAGACAATTTTAGTATCCGTATTCCAATGGTTCAATGGGTTATCAAATGGATAAATCTTGTGGAAACAAATGCGACTTGGGGTGATTCAACATTCATATAGAAAACGTTTCCAAATTTCAGGACCGGAGAACAAGTTTGCTCTCGGGAAAAGAGCATTGTGAAGAAGTCATTCCCTCACGAAGCGGTTACCCGAAATTTTTCGCTGTCCAAGATACCATAGCCATCCACCCTTGATCAAACAGCTGTAGATGCTGCCTACCCCTTTGCGCCAAGAGTCACTCAAATGCACCGTCGATCTATTTACAGGATTTCTTAACCTGATGAAGTCGAGATTTGAGAAATCAAAGGATAAGCTCCCTTGATGCGTGGGCTGGGCCGTATCAGTTCCATCAAGATCTGGAGCCATGATTGGATTGGAAGTGGATCTGGGAGTACAGCTTTGAAGCCAGGCCGAAGAAACAGCCGTTAGAGCCTGTGGGCACTTCGGTAATTTCCCCTGAGCTAAAAGCCAGGCCGCTCCCGCTCCCCCGCGCCAGGCGACGACAAGTCCAACAAAAGCGCTGAGGAGCGTCTGCCACGCCACGTCATCGATCCGCGTGCGCACCAGCTGTTTCTCTCCGTTCTCCACCCTCCGATGCCCCACTGCGTCGCCAATCCCACCGTCCATCCGTCTCCGTCCCCCGCACATCGACCGATAAAGGCATTGAAAATAGAAAGGCAGGCATTAATATCAGCTCCAGAAATTAGGACACGCGCTCCAGAGGCTACTGATTAAGCCGCCAGGTGGCCCTGAACCCCGGAGCGGCCCACACGTCGGCGACGCGTGGTAGGACCGTGTCATACACCTCCAAGATATACGCGGCACATGCTCGCCTATTTCTTATCTACTGCCTCCGCCGTCCTCGCCTCGTCTGCGCCCCCGGATCCAAATCCGAAAATTTTCCCCTCCCCACAGTTCACATCCTCCCCTCCGCCCTTGCACTGTAGCTCGAGAGTTGCGGGCCGGGTGTAGCCGTCGCGGCCATGGCGAACGAGGAGTCCCCCAAGTCCGGTGACCTGCCGCCCTACCCCGAGGTTAGTTTCTTCCCGTCCTTACGCGTTGCTTCTGGTCGTAGATTCCGCCGGTAGATTCGTCTGCCGTATATTTGTTCGGTTGGGTTTTTCGCCTGCTTGTCGGTGGTTCAGCGTCTGCCTCTCCCCTCGCAGATGATTCTGGCGGCGATTGAGGCGCTGGACGACAAGAACGGCTCCAACAAGGCGGCGATCTCGACCTACATCGAGGAGAAGTACGAGGACCTCCCCTCCGCGCACGCCTCCCTCCTCACGGCCAACCTCGCCAGCATGAAGGAGAGCGGCAAGCTCACCTTCGTCAAGAACAACTACCTCAAGGCCGACGCCGCCGAGCCGACCCCCAAGCGGGGCCGCGGCCGCCCGCGCAAGGACCCCAACGCACCGCGCCCACCGCCCAAGGACCCCAACACGCCCAAGCGCGGTCGCGGCCGCCCGCCCAAGGCCAAGGGCCCCCTGGCCGAGGCCGTCAAGAAGGCCACCGCCGGCATGCCCAGCCCCGGCCCCGGCCGTCCGGCCAAGAAGGCCAAGGTCGCCAAGGAAGCCCCGGCTGCCTCCTCCGGCTCCGCATCTGCCAAGCGTGGCCGCGGACGCCCGCCCAAGGCGAAGTAGTGACTGGCTTCGGCCGTTGTCGGATCTGGCTGTGTTGGCGACGTCGTCGGTAAGATCTTAGGTGTAACCGTGCTCTTCGATTCGATTCGTGCTTCGTACTAATTGTTTCCCTCGGCTCTAGTTGCTCAGCATGCGTTGTAAGCTAATCCAGATAAGTGTGTGCACAATGGATGGATGTTTATCGTTGGTTGTATTGTTGACTGTGCTGCTGAGAGTGACCATGTCCATTTTTATTGTCCGCCTGTTGCTTTCCTTCCGCATTATGATGAAGATGTTTGTGTGTTGTTGTGTTTGTCGCTGTCGGCTCAGCTGCTTGACTTGATTCTCCATTGCTAGTTGCTGCTTGCGATGTCAATCAGTGTTGAATTGGTGCGCCATGTCTCCGGACATAGTTCAGGTGTAGTAGTCGGTCCTTCAAAAGAAATTCTTGTACTGTAGGTTCTTGCGTCATATACTGAACTGTAGTGGCAACTGGACATCTTCTACTTATGAGGATAACATTGCCCTGCCGGTAAGGTTCAGGTGCAATGGTACTCCTCAAATTTAAGTTTATACCAGTATACTAAATTTTGCAAGAGATAGTTGCCCCCAATTAACTTTAGTCAAATGGTTTTGATGAATGTTGAAATCGTACCGAGTTTTGCAAGCTAATGGTGATGCGGTTTATGGACTATGGTTGATAGATGAGGCGTTTGTGCTTGATTGCGCTTCTGATAGTGTCAGGTCATAGTTTATCTTGATAGTGATGTCAATGTTATCCCTTGGTGTTGTTGCTTTGTGTTTGCATTCTTGCGTTTGTTGCTGTAGTTTTGCTAGAATTTTGCTGGTGGTTGTTTCCTGCGTCGCCAAATGGTGTTTGAATTGTTGCCTTATCTTCCGAGTTGAATTAAGGCAATGCTAGATTTAGAGGTCATAATGTCGACATCAGGTGGCTAAATAAAACATGACACCCTGGATAATGAGAAAGAGCCATCTAGACTGGTTCATTAGCATCATGGTTTGATCGTCGTCTCTCGTGGCACACAATTTATCCTTTTCATCTGCTCCCTGATCTCGATCAGAACTGACCTCGATCAGAACTGATGTAGGAATAACCAGTGATGATGCTGTTGTTAACTGTCAAAGGTCTGATGCTAAGTTGATCTTCCGGGCACCATGGTCCAAAGCCAGTGCCAATGCCTCTGGACAAGCTAGCGCATCTAGAATCTGATGAGGTGCCTGTCCACAGGCTGAGCTTGCCGCTAGGGCCTTCTTCTTTGCTGATCTTAATGAGTACAAGCCGGTGCCTTCAAAATGCCCAGCCCAGAAATCTTTCTGATGGCGAGGGTTCAATGGAATGTTACGATTCACCTCTGAATGTGGTGCGAAACATTATCCTCCAAATCTCAATATCCCATTGTTAATCAGTTCTCAGAAGCTAAAATAGGTGGATCCTGAGGCCTAGCAGCAACTTGTTGCAGCATCTCATCCCTCATCCCAACCACCAATATCAAGCCTTTCCGAAAAACATCTCGTACCTCTAGTCTAGAATAGCTTGCCACACTTGAGGGTCATGAACCAAGCATTGCTTCCATAATATTTGGAGCCTGGCAATATACTTGTTTGAAGATCAACATTAAAACCTCTGTATCTCTTTAACACTGACAAAAACAAATTGGATTGGTCATTTCTTCACAAGAGACCCAATGTGTTTGCCGTTCTCCTCTTTACTCCCTCGACAAAATTTTCCTTTTGAAACCAATATGCTGCAAGCCCCTCTCAACAACTTCAGATTGGCCATAGAGTATGTTGGAATTGCTTGCGTTACAAATTTGATCAACATTTCTTTAACGCCCGTCAGCCATTGAGATCATTTGCTCCATCCAATTTTGAACCCTTTTCCGCACACTATCTTTTAATAAATACTTAAAAGCATCATTCTTAGACTTCCCAACATGTTTTTCTTTTCGAAATGTGGACTTTCCAGCACGTGTAGGCATCTCTAGTTACTTTTGTGCTAGTGATTTATAAGTTGCCTTGATCTCTCCACAAAGAGAATCAGAAGCAACACAGTACTCCCAACACATTATTGATGTCGCCCACAACTTCCACACATGCTTGACCAACCTTTTGCTAACAAAAGAATGATGCTTAATAACATTAGACTGTCGTCCATAAACAAGTTGGTTCACCGGGGAGCTGATGAAGCCACTTCGATGCCATTCATATTTTCCAAATTCCCCTATTCTTTAGTATGCTTGACCAACCTTTTGCTAACAAAAGAAACACATATGACGATGGATCGCCCTGTCGGTGCCTCGTGTCTTTCAGTTCTTCTACTTTCTCCCCCATTAAACAACAATACAAAGGACAACGATGTAACAAACCTCATCACCATGGCCACCCAATTCTTATTAAAACCGAGCTAGATCCTAATTTCCTTGAGGTAGTCCCACTAAACCTGATCATATTTAAAATCCTTTATGTCGCCCCCTCTTCTTTATGATGTGCAAGTACTCATAAACCACCATGATATTTTTAGTGATCAATCAGCCTGGAAGGAAGGCTGATATCTCATCTGAAATTGTCTCTGGCAAAACTTGCTTGGGCCGGCTAGCTAAGACCTTTGACACGTTTAAACCGGGAGAGAAGAGTTGGGTTGCCTCCCAAACTCTCCCTCCATTTGACACACTAGCCAGGTTCGGCGCGGCGCACGCCGCGCTGTGTGAGCGGTTCCTGTTTATAGTTGTGGCAGACCTTGCTCAGTGTTCCGTTGGTCATGTCACAGACGGTCCGGAGTGATTCTGATCGCTACATGCTTTAGTAATACTGTTTATCTATATAGCTTAAAGATTTCATTTACACAGCTAAGGAAATATATACACACATTACACACAGTAAGTCGTTGCTTGGTTCTGAAACGAAGAGCGAGAACCCATTATTCCGAACGGCTGCATTGTCTTAAGAGTTAAACGAAATCCATCATTGAAGTGCACCTGTAGGTCATACCCCGGGACTCCTTTTATAATTTACCTATGACCTGGAGTCGCCCATGAACTCCTACACATATGCACAAGTCGAGAGAGGGCTTTGAAAGTCCTAATGCATCTTGGACTTGGAACTGCAATAGGACACATGTGTTATATGTCAGAAGGGTAAGAGTCTGAAATACAAATACATGACACAGGAAAAGATGCATGTAAATAAGGCTTGTGACCTCATCTTTAAAAAAAAATCTTCAGCAACAAAGTAGGCACAACCTCTCTACTTCACATGTGAGAGAACTCACAAGATATTAAAACAAACTTCAATAGAATTTATAAATAGTGCATTGCCTCTAAAGAAATACATGAATGACACCAACTACAGTTTGCAATACTAACCTGAATGGCATCTGGTTCACAGGAAATTGTCTTTCACAGAAATCAAGTTTTCTCAACTAACAAACAACCTAGAGGATAGAAACAACAGATTGTAAGTAAATTCTCATGGATTAATAAATTGAAAAGAGACTGCTTCCCTATCATTAAAACAAACAAATATTCAAACCTGACATTTACTTCGGTTGTACATCTTAACTTAATTTTGAGTCTTTGAAGCGATAAGTGTACATTTACATGTCGACAATCTCTTGCCTGAACTGCAATCGTTCTGTCATTCATTATTGGTGCAAAAAAGATTCAGTACATGAATTAGTTACTTTACCTGAATGGTAGAACCAATATCTCAACCTGTGGTCAATTGTTCAGCATTGTCACTGCTAGACCGAGACCATGTACAAATATGTCAAACTTCAGAAGATGTGATATAAAATAGATCATGTTCAGAACTAGTAGCCAGTGTATCCATCAGAGGGCTCAATAGTTCAGCTTCATAATTAATTGTATATCCTAGGATCCAGAATGTTCTTCAAGGTTACTTGGTTCATTTCCTCAATTTGTTCTTAATCAGTGCGTTTTAAGCATGGATTGCAGAAAAAATGTGGCACTGCTAACGCAAGATAGTCCAGAACAAAAATAGTGCAACAGAAGTAATGATTTTATAGGCTGGTTAGTAGCTAGAAAACCATAAAAAGATTGCATAGAACAACACTAATCTGCATCTGAATTTTGCGGTACGTTTCCTGAAGAAACATCATGCATACTGTCGGTCACTTTTCACTGCAAACAATCAGTATTAATAGAAAACTTATTGCAAAGATGAACTGTAATCAAGTAAGTAATGGATATTTGTCTAGAAATATGATTCAATATGGCTAAAAAATCAAATACATATCAAGACCTGATCCTCATATCTGCATGTGTAGCTAGAGGATTTGTAAGCAGAGCACTAAATGACTTCCAATCACAGCAAACGCAGTTACTTGTAATGAAAGCTAGTATACATACACCAATCATTGCAGAAGTAAAACAAATCGACGGTTTAGTTCAGCTCATACAAATCACTTACTTCTAACGAAGGTCCGAATATATAGATTGCTTATGCACTTACAATTCCAACCATAACAAAAGTAAAATAGAAATGAGGGGACATTTTCAACCTACAGGGCATCCAGCTTTTGCGACGGGACCCGAGGCCATTGACATCAGACAGTCTAAGCCCATCAGCGCGGCCCCCAAGCCACTCGAATGACTGGTGGCGCGCGAGATCATTCCTCCCTATCCCACCAGAAACTCCGTCAATTTGCCCTTGCGCGTATATCCCTCATGACTCCGGAGATGGCCAGGAACTGCTGCGCTTGCTCCACTCCTTGGACACCACGGGCACGGGTAACTTCAGGTTGAAGGGCTCGTTGTTGTAGTAGTACACTAGTACTGCTGGTATGCCGGGTGGGACATGATCTCCTCAGAGAGCATGTCGCTTCCCCTGCGAGGGTGTCGCCGGGGCGTGACGGAGGCAGAGAAAGGTGTGGTGCGGGCGCCCCGCGCGCTGGGTGCACACTCACCTTGCGCTATTGTACATGCTGAGCTCGTCGGCGGGGGTGCATGGTGCCTGCGCCGTAGTGGTTCTGGTCCATGAGCACGGACTGCAGGTCACGCTCGAGGTCCTCAAAGATAGGGCCCTGCCGGAGACGGAGGCACGGAGCCATCGCCGCCTCAGTCCCTTGCTCACATGCACGCTTGGGCGCAAAGCTATAAATCCAACACGATGATGGTGATTATTTCCGGATTATGCACATAGATTAAGGACTTCAAGAAGAAAATAGGATGCACGGGACGATCCGAAGCAGAACCACACACGTACAGAAGAGAAATAATCAGCAAAAATCCGTTAATTTTAGCCATTTTCTCCGTGGACAGTAAAAAGGACCCAGAAAATCATTACAGCTTGAGGGGACGAACCTGCCGAGGGTTCAAGCAACTGAACCCGACCACGCTTGAGGGTCACCGCCATCGGAACCTCCTCCAGATGTATGTCTCTCCAGTCTCCACCTATCTGCTCCTGCCTCTATCCTTCGCGCTATCCTTGGGCGACGACGTTGGCACTGGAAGGGTCGTCTTCAAGGCCTTCGTGCGACAACCCGGCGGCTGGGTCGCAGGTCATTGCCAGGTGGGTAGCTATGGAATGGCGAGAGCGCCTCGCAGTTGGCCATGCCGCCGGGGCTCTGAGGAGATCGGGTACTGAGGGAAAGACGGCGGGACACGATGTACCACCACCCGATCTGGAACACCTTGCCGCCACCACCCGATCCGCCCACGCCAACGGCCTCGCCGCCGCAGGACCGACGCCCGCCACCTGCAGAGCTACTCCCCGGGATACCACCACCCACGAGTCCCCTCCTCACGGCGGCGGCCAGCGCGTCGGGGCACAAGGGCCGCGGCGTGTCCGCGATCCCGGCAACAAGATCGGTGAAGCTGCAGACCGACCAGCTCATCTCCAGGAACGCCAGCTCGTCCTCGCTCATCGGCGCCGCCCCCGCGCTGCGTGCGGTCTGCTGCTGATGCTGCTTCGAGATGGATGGAGACGACGGCCGGGCTGCGGAGATGGCGTTGGTGACCACGATGGGTTTCTGGAGCAGGGTGGTGCCGATGACGATGACCATGCTGAGCCGATGGGCCTCCTCAGGCGCGGCTCCACGGGCGCGAAGCCGACGGAGCGCTTCCAGGTGCCCACCACCTCCGCCACCGCTGGGAGCAGCAGCCTCTCCACCTGCAACGTCGCCAGCACCTGCAGGAAATGTTCAGACATCGTAGAGCAGAGCACCTGAAATCCCAAACTGTACATGGCGAGGGGAGAGACCAAGACGCCGACACGTTTTGGAGCCTTCTAGAGAACGGACTCGTGGAGACTGGAGAGACTCCTCTCTCGAAAGTGCAGAGAGAGTTCTGGACGCAACTCGGAAGAAACTGGACACGCGTGCCAAGCGCGCAGAACAAAACGTGAAGCGGGACACGCGTCAGGCAAATAAAATCGGTCGTGACCATCGGAAATCTGAGAAAAAAGGAAACCTACGTGGTTTCGGATAGTAAGTATTTAACGCAACATCAGACTTCGTTCCGCACCAATACCATCATATCGAAAAATGCGAAGGCATCAAGGTCAAAATAAAATAAAATGCGAAGGCATCCCGTCCGACCTAGGTGGCCATGTGGGAAACATCTGAAAATTCGTTCACCTCCGCCTGTGTAAACGGCCCCACAAGCATCATGTTCATCTCTGGCGAGACCTTCACGGGCACACGATCCAGCAGTTCTTGCAGCCGTCATGTTGGCCGTCATGTTGTGCATCACCTAGATGTTCTCGGTTATTGTACCATCATTGGGTGCCAATTGATCAATTTTATTTTTCGTCCTTCTGCTTTCTCATAAAAAAAGGAGTGCTACACGTACGATAAAATTCGTACGATTTGTGTACGACGGAGCATCCTCACGGCCCATTGCAACTTGACTCTGTATCGACAACTTTCTTTTTTGCAACTCAACTGGGAACTTTATTAATCAAAAAGACATGCGATTACAATCAGCCCTAAGGCTATTCAAAAGAAAGGGCGGACATACCCCAAGCCAGCAATCTGAACCTGTAAGGGTACAGGCAAGTTTGGCGCAGCAGTCCGCACCCTTATTAGGCTCCCTCTTGACATGTTTAATGGAAAAGGAAATAAAACTATTGGAAATCTCCCCAATATCCTGTAAGATAGGCATCACAATCGATCTCGAATTGCAACGCGAGTTCCAAAGGTCGACGACCTCGGAGCAGTCCACTTCCATATTCACATGAGAAAAACCTTTGAGTTGTGCAAAAATCACACCTTCGCGCAACGCCAAAGCCTCAGTGATTAGTGGATCGGTAACTCCAGGAAAAGGTTTGCACCATGCACCAATAAATGAAGAATGCGATCTTGCAACCCCTCCACCTCCTCCTGTACGTGCTTCAGTATTAACAGAACCATCAGTATTGAGTTTAATCCATCCTGGATCCGGTGGTTGCCAACTGTGGTTTGTATTTGTCGAGCGATTACGTGGGAAGTCTAGCAAGGATAGATCTTCGCGCACACGCTTGACAAGGAGACGAGGATCAAGACAATCTTGATCATGGGTCAATCGGTTTCGTGCATTCCAGATGGCATGCATTACCGTGATAATCTTGCATCTTTGATCATCAGAGAACATAGTGTCTTGAACTATATCTTTCGCCCAGGTTATAGGATGAAGCAAAGGCAATTTCAGTTCTAACAGCTCCCTCGCCGCAGACCAGTATTGTTGAGCAAACGAGCAAGTTATGAGCGCATGTTGGAGATCCTCATCCATGGCTCGACAGAGATCACATCTAGCCAGCGTCTTGATGTGTCTATATTTCAGAGTAACATTATCGGGTAGAATTCCACGTAGGACTCTCCACCAGAAAACTCTTACTCTCGGAATAACCTTAAGTTTCCAAAGGGCGGACCATAACTCTGTATTATTCGATGAAGACCCCATAATCGGCCCTTCCTCTGGAGCATGATGCTCGTTCTGAGTCATTAAAGCACGATATGCTGATTTTACAGAGTATAATCCATTCCTTTCAAGAGCCCAAGTTAAACCATCCTCACCACCCGCTGATCGAAGAGGAATATTCAGTATTGCTTCAGCGTCAGGTGCCAGGAAATTATCTCGTATTAAGTTCACCTTCCACGTACCATTGTACTCATTTATCAAGTCAGAGACCCGTGTGATGGGATCATCGCCAATGCGCCCCATAGGTATGTGAGTAACAGATGATGGAATCCATCGATCAGTCCAAACTTCGATGGAAGCACCGCTGCCGACTTGACACACTAACCCTTTTTCCAGGGCAGTTCTACCCTCGATAATTGCCTTCCAGGCCGCCGACGCCGACGCCGGAACAGATGCATGCATAAAATCCCCTTCCGGGAAGTATTTTCCTTTCAAAACTTGTGAGCACAGAGATTCTCGATGAGTCACAAGGCGCCATCCATGCTTGCCTAATAGAGCTATATTGAATAATTCCAAATTCCGAAATCCCATGCCACCATTGCTTTTGGATTCAACCAACTTGTCCCAAGATAACCAGTGAAGGGATCTCTTGTCAATTGAGCTACTCCAAAAATATTTAGCCATATACGATTTACAAACCTTTTTAGTTAGCTTGAAGCAACTCATGCTGAACACAGGTATTGACTGAATGACTGATTTGAGAAGCGTTTCCCTCCCTGCGCACGCCAACGATTTCTCCGACCAGCCTTGTAATTTCCCTCGGCATCTCTCACCAATATGACAAAAAGTGTTACTTGTAATCCTGCCCACTGCTGTCGGTAATCCAAGGTATTTTTCTGTAAAAGCCTCAACTTGGATATTTAAAATATGTTTCAACTCCAAACGAACCTGATCGGATGTGTTTGGACTGAAGAAGATGGCACTTTTCTCGCGATTGACGGCCTGTCCCGAGCAGGCTGCATAAATCCCAAGAATTTCATTAAGTCTATTCGCACTGGCCTGCTTTGCACTCATGAAGATTAGGCTGTCATCAGCGAATAGTAGATGGCTGACCCAAGGTGATCTCACACTCACGCGAATACCTCGATCCACAAACGGAGCACCATAGATATTCAGTAATGCGGTCAGACCTTGTGCACAGACGAGGAACAAGAACGGGGACATCGGGTCACCCTGCCGTAAACCTCTTGTGGGAGAGAAATATGGCAACAAGGCCCCATTCACCTTCACCGCGAACCGAACTGAAGTCACACACTTCATAATCAGCCGCACAAATTTCTCTCCAAAGCCCAACCTCGTCAGCATAGCCTCCAGATAATGCCATTCAACTCGATCGTAGGCCTTGAGCATATCTAATTTGACTGCACAAGCAAAGTTCCTTCCTTTCCTCCTGCGCCGCATAGCATGGACACTTTCAAAAGCGACTAAAATGTTATCTGTAATTAAACGGCCAGGCACGAAAGCACTTTGTTCCGCACCGATAATCTCATCCATCATCCCCCTCAGCCTATTTGTGCACGCTTTGGCTGCGATCTTATAAAGAACAGGGCATAGGGCTATAGGGCGATATTGAGATATTTTCTGTGGGTTGCTTACCTTGGGTATTAGAGTGATTGCAGTGTCGTTTAAACCCACTGGTAGCTCGCCACCATTTAAAAAATCAAGGATAGCCTTGACAATATCATCACCGAGGACATCCCAATGTCGCTGAAAAAATCCGGCGGTGAAACCATCCACTCCAGGGGCTTTCGAAGGTGTCATTTGAAACAGCGCACACTTCACTTCCTCGGCTGAGAATTCCTTTTCCAGAGCTTCGTTCATTGGCTCGGTAACTCTAGGATAGACAACATCTAACAAATTACTCATGTCATTGTATCCTTGTGATTGATAAAGGCCCTGATAAAATGTCTGAATTTCCTGCATAATATCATCAGGATCCTCACACGTGCCCCCATCTCCCTTTTGAAGAAAGGAGATCCGATTGATCCGCTTCTGATGTGCAGCCTGAGAGTGAAAATACTTGGTATTACGGTCTCCCTCTCGTAACCACTGCACCCGTGATCTCTGTTGCATCCAAATTTCTTCTTGGCGCAAAGCTTCAGTCAGTTGGGCCGCCACATGTTTCTCCTCCGATGACGGTTCGCGACCCATTGAAACACTCCGTAATTTTTCATATTTCTTCTGGAGTTTCTGTACTTTCTTATTCATGTTTCCAAACTCGCGTTCTCCCCACGAACCGAGACACTGTTGAACAGAAGTGAGTGCATCAACTACTCCGTTTAAGCCTTGCACACCAGCACCCGTTTGCCAAACCCTTTTGATAAGATCATTATAATCACCGTGAGTCTGCCATACATTTTCATACCGAAAGGTACGCTGTGCTCGCGGCCATGTATTTGTACGGCTCGATCTCATCTCTGTCAACACATAGCAATGATCCGAGACAGTCGAGCTAATATGTTTAACACTTGTAAACTCAAAAAGGGCCAAGAAAGACGTATTCGCCAGAGCACGGTCTAATCTTGCCTTGACATTTGCCTCCCCTTGCTGTTTGTTATCCCATGTAAAAGGAACACCTCTCCAACCCAAGTCTTGGAAGGAGCAAAAATCAACAGCCTCTCGAAAGGCTCTCATTTGACTCTCTGATCGCGGATGTTTACCAAAGTGTTCATCCGCGTTTAGAGTTTCGTTAAAATCTCCCATGCACAACCAACCATCATGCGGAATCCCATGCAACGTCCTCAGAAATTCCCAGCTATGATGCCTGTTTTCAGCACGCGGTTCCCCATAGAAACCCGTGAAACGCCAAGGGGCAAGATCATTATTCTTCCCCCGAACAATCGTGTCAATGTGCGCATTGCTAAAATTCTTTACTTCAACATCCACGTCATGGCTCCAGAACAAACCAAAGCCACCACTGAGTCCGTCACTATCGACGGCAAAACAACCAGCAAACCCCAACGTGGTTCGCAAAAATTCCACCCGCTTTCTACTAATCTTAGTTTCCAAAACAAAGAGAAGTGAGGGCCCTTCCTGCTTCACAACTTTGCGAAGCTCCCGAACTGTCGTTGGGTTCCCAAGCCCTCGACAGTTCAAACTCATGGCAATCATTGGGACGGGCAGGGCTGACTTGCAGCCGCTGCCGAGTTCGAGTTTTCAGACCCAGAAGGAGTACCGCGCTTCTTCTTGGGAGCCATCTGATTGCCAAGATCATCATCACACACCAGTGAACCACCTGCTGCCGCAAACTGTTCCACCTCTAAAGTATCAACTTGATTGTATGGAACATCACTAAGCTGCAGTTGCTTGTTAACCTGCCTATAGACCTTGGCCGGGGACTCCACCTTACGTTTATTATTTTTGGGTTTGAGGGGAGAAGTAACTTCCTGGCCTTTCTCAACTGCAGATTTGGATTTAGACTTCATGTCAAATTTACTTTGCTGGGAAGAAGCCTGATCTTTAGATGAATTGCCACTCGAGTTTAAGACAGCCTTCTTCCGCTCTTCCAACGGCCTCAGTTCCTGCCCAAAGGGCCAGTTGCCCTTAGCATCACGTGAGCCCGGATTGGGACAGAGCATATCAGCATGTCCTAAGCGACCACAAGAAAAGCAGAAGTGTGGTAAATGTTCGTACAGTACTTCATACAGATCCGTGCTTTGCCTTTTGGCCGACTCAATCAAGACCCACCTCCTGAGAGGTTTTGTCACATCAATGGTAACCCTTGCTCTGAGGTACCCACCAGCATGATCAAACGAGCCAGTAGCATGCTTGTCAATCTGCTGCGCAATAGCTTTACACCATGCATCCGTCCGTAGATGAAACGGAAGGTTAACGACCCTAGCCCAAATTTTGAGCCGGTCAAATTTGAGTTCCGATGGTTTCATACAGTCGTTGAACTCCGCCAGGATCACCGCGTTCTTGCTAATGTGCCACGGTGAACCATCACAGACCCGATCGCGATCTCGCTGGTTCTCGAACTCTGCCAGAAACACGGTGTCGCCAAAGGGTCGAAACACCAAACCTCTAGGGTTTCCCCATGCAGGTCTGAGGGCACTTGATATTGTTTGGATGTGGAAGTTACTACGATGCAACACTTTTCCGGCCAACATCCACTTCTTCTCAGCACCATCATCTCGATCATCAATCACCAATGGGGTTGCCTCCTCCTCGGTGATATCCAGTTTCCCGAGAGCTTCCGCGAGGAAAGCCCTAACTTCCTCCTGCGACTTGACCCCATTGCCTAGCCGCCCTCCTGATTCGGACGATGAGGCCATCACCCGATCACCGGATCCTCGCACCGCCGATGAGATCAGCAGCCGCCACTTTGCCTCCGAAACCCTAGACGTTCGTGAGTCGCCTCAGGAGTCGCCTCAGAGCCAAGGGTTACGAGGAAAAAACCGCATAGTTCTGTATCGACAACTTGACTCTGTATCCTAACGGGCCATTGCATCGTCGTACAAGAATCGTACGAGATTGATCGTATGCAAAGTAATTTTGAAAAAAAAAATGTTGCTATCACCCTCAGGATCTCTAACCGATTCCCTAAAATCATTAGAGGAGAAAAAACTGTTGCTATTAACCCTCGGGGATCTCTAACCGATCCCCTAAAATCATTAGAGGAGAAAAAAATCCGGGTTTTTTTCTCTAAACCTCACCTAGCCGATACCTCAAAAAATAAGAGTAAAATTGTAATAGTCGGCCCCAAATATCATATTTTATGGCATCTCTAGCCGATCTCTTAAAATTTAGCCTCTTATATGACTCCTTATCCTTTATAGGAGTACTCTAAAAGTGTCATTTCTAACCAAAACCCTAAAATTGAAATCCCATTTTTTTAACACAAATTCATTTGTTTCTGGACTATTGAGTTAAAGCTCGCTGCTCAACAATTCATCAATGCACATCTTGTTTTACATACTTCACCAATTCTGTGCTAATATAATTGATCTAAAAAAGAAAACAAGGAAAAAATACACATTTCAATAGGAAAACAGCATTCTTAGTTGCTCCTATAAGCCCGATCAATACTTTCTCCATCTTATGTTAGTTGGCTATATTGTTGCTCTTCTCCGTTGACTTCCCTAGCCTAAAGATTGCATCATCCTCATCCATCTTAAAGATTGTGCCATCCGTAATCTCATCCATAGCAACTAGTGCATTGACATCCAGTACATTCCGATCGAGTAATAGATCGATGTACTCTTCTTCCCGGTACGGAAACACACAACTTTCTATATAAACAATAAAGCAAACATTGAGTTTCAAATTGCACCAAGTTAAATAATATGGGCATCAATTTGCACCCACTTTGTCCATTTTACACTTGAAAAACCCATTTGGGATGTTTCTCGGTGCTCGAAATCCACAGCTGGACCAACCGGCCGTAGTTGTCACACTTGATGATTGACAAATGCTGGCCAGCGAGTTGCTGGGCGAGTGCTTAGCCCGAATTACTGGCGGTTGTAGAAGAGCCGGCGGTTGTGGATATGTTGGTGGTCGGCTAAACAATGAGACACCACTTAGAGGAAGAAGAAATACCTACATGCGAAGTGGAGTGGTCATGGTGGCTGCGCAGTTGGGCCCCGCGGCGGCGGCCACCAATTCGTCAAATTTGGCGTCGACAAAAGCAACCATAGATTTGTCGAATTCGGCAACGGTAGAATCAAAGTGGGGAAGGAGGGCAGGTGCTATGCAGTGTCGATGGCAGCACCTAATGGCCGGAGGAGGTACGCACGGCGACGACGGAGTTGCGGGGGGAGGGGGGGGGAGGGGGATGGGAGAAGGGGTAGCCGCCGGTGTGGACGTGGAGAATATTTTTTCTCTAGGTGAGTCGAGGTCGAGTATATTTAAGAGTCGACCACCTCCTGGAGAACAAATTTTGCTCTCATGCTTTGCAGGGTTCGTTTAGGTGCAGTTTAGAGGACATGAGTTCAAGATTGGCTAGAGATGTTCTTACTCCACCGCAAAGCCGCTCCTTGCCTTTTATTCCTTACTTTTCTCATGTCCGCGCTAACGAAAACCACACCACCGAGTGACTGAAAAAATGAAGCCCCGAACACTCTCACAACTCCAGCAACCCTCGCCGACGCTGAAATCTTGCTAGCGCTAATCAACTTCATGAAATCTTGCCGTTCATCCTCGTGGAATTCATGAAATCGATGCCCGCGCCGCCGTTTGCTCCCTCGCGCGCGTGTGTGTGGTAGTGGTCAGGGGCGGATCTACACCCCTGGAAACATAGGCAATGGCCCGGGATGTAGGATTTTTTTACCTATATATTTGATAAATGTTTAATATTGCCTAGCATTTAGTCTAAGCACATCAAAAACATAAAATTTGGCCACATGTTTTATTCGGTCCTCGATTCGCTCCTAGTGGGTGCGTGGTGCTGCTGAAGCTAAGCTATGTGTGTGCGTGTATGTGCCTGTGAGCAGGCGTGGTGTGCTGGTCTACGCTGCATAATTTTAACAAAAATTGCCTATGTAGTCCGTAAAAATCACTATGCAAATAACGAGTCATACACATACATGCGAGGATCAGGATCACGACTAATGCCTTGGGGGCGTGTTGTTCGTTAGGTTACTCCAAGTGCAGAGTTTGATGTAGAACGGGGCAAGCTTTTCCTTGAAACTAACCAAGGTTATCGAATCCAGAAGGACACAGAGGTTCTTCAGAAGGTTGTCAGCGACGCAACTGTCCTGAAACCTCCACACAAACAAACAAACTATTTTGTCCTAACGAAACAGAGAGATTGTCAATCTTTCTGATCTTGCTAAAAACAAATGGATTTAACGTATGGTGCAGAAAACAGTGATGATTGTAGGAAACCGTAGGGAATAGTATGATTGCAGTAGGCGATTTAACAGTATAATGAAAATGAACCGGGGTCCACAGTTCACTAGTGGTGTCTCTCCATGAATATTTGTAGCATGTTGGTTAAACAAATTACAGCTGAGCAATTGACAAGTGATGAGGACATGACAATGCAATATATGAAGAGATGTTCACTATGAGATTTAACAGGGCATTACAACATAATACATAGACCTGCTATCCAGCGCATCTATGCCTAAATAATCCACCTTCGGGTCAGCATCCGCATCACTTCCAGTATTAAGTTGCAAACAACAGATTATTAGATAAAGTATTGTATGTAGTGTAAACAATGCAAAAGACACGTAGACTAAGCATCATTATTTTATCAGCACATCCACAACCGTGCACGTTTCAGTCACTCGAACGCTGATTTCTGGAGACATGAACCCACTATCGAGCATAAATATTCCCTCTTGAAGTCACAAGCATCTACTTGGTCAAAGCATATACTAGCAACGGAGAGCATGAAAGATATAAACAACATAGGCATATGGATAAATAAACAACTTGCTCATAGTATCAATATTCATCGGATCCCATCAAACACAACATGTAGCATTACATAACGATGATCTTGATTATGTAGGGCAGCTCACAAGATCTAAACATGATAGCACATAATGGAGAGACAACAATCTAGCTACTGCTATGGACCCGTAGTCCAAGGATGAACTACTCACACGTCACTCCGGAGGCAGGCATGGCGGTGTAGAGCCCTCCGGTGATGATTCCCCTCTCCGACAGGGTGCCGGGAAGAGCTTTAGAACCCTCCCGAACTAGGGTTGACGACGGCGGAGGCGTCTAGATGTTTCGTGAAATATCGATCGGATCTTTAGGTTTTCGGGGTAGAAGGAATATATAGGCGAAAGGGTGGTGTCGGTGGCCACCCGAGGCGCCCTGGTGTGGCGTGGCCGCCTCTTGGGTCGGCTGCTCCTCCCCTTCGGGCTTTTGAGTTTTCTGTTGTAATATTTGCGTACGCCAAGTCCAATTCCGAGAATATTTTGCGACTAGTTTTTCTGAAAGAGAAAAACAACATAAAAATGCTATGAAGTGTAAACAAAACATGTGGCAATTCATATAATAACAACATGGATAATCAAAAATTATAGATACGTTTGAGACATATCAAGCTTAGTTCCTGCTCGTCCTCGAGTAGATAAATGATAAAACAACATAATTTTTAGGAGACATGACACTAACACAATCTTGTTCAAATAGTAATGCAAAGTACATGAACCGAATGAAGTGATCTAAGTCAATGGTCTATAGTTTGCTAACAAGTAAAAAAAGAGTAAACAAAATGAATCATACAAGTACAAACTTTCATGAATTGTGCTTTGGAGACAACGAGACTATAAGAATTTGCATAAAAGTTAGCTCACAAAGCAATATATTGTAAATAAAAGTGTTTGCCCAACACATAGGAAGATTTAGTTTCAGCACTGCCTTCAACTTTTTTAACATATATATCTTATGGATATTGTCAAGGCAAAATCATGCAATAATCAAACATATCATTATATAACAACTGTTGTACCAAAGTTGACACTAGTGTTTGCTTGTGAAGATAGAAAGAAGTAGGAAAACTGACTCAACAATAAAGTAAAAGAAAGACTCTTCGTAGAGGGAAGCAGGGATTAAATCATGTGCTACAGCTTTTAAGTTTTGAAAAACATATAGAGAGAGTATAAAATATTTGACACTCCTCTCAACCTTTGCTATCACAAATCATAGCTAACCGAATCCTCGGGTGCCTGCCAACAATCACATACATACCACGGAGGAGTGTCTATTTTTTGGGGGTAGGTGTGTGTTAATGGCCAAGTAGACAATACGTTAAGTCACAAGTTAACTATACTTTACAAGAGCGGCTCGACGTTATTTCTACTATGGTTAGTAGATCATCCCTATTTTCTTTTGTTTACACACTTATGAACTTTACTTAACTGATAAATCATGGGCAAAAAGAGTGAATATAATTTTTTAGTAACCAAATTTGGGGCTGGGCACCCCCTTGCCAGATCTTCTAGCGAACTGAATAAGCGGATGTATATGCCACTAGTCCAGATGTGTAAAGTCTAACCAAGAAACGAAGTAAAGACCGTCTACCCGCATCCTCATGAGCTGGTAAACAGTGACACAAAAAGGGAGTATACGAGTTTTAAATATTTTAAAGGTAGCACATAAAAAATTACTTGAAGTGGCGGAAAAATACCACATAATGGTATTATGGTGGACACAAATGGCATGGATTTGGCTCAAGGGTTTTGGATGCACAAGCAACATTCCCGCATAGTATAGAGTTTAGGCTAGCAAGGTTTTCAAGCAAACACAACTATCAACTGGTACAACAAGGACTTATATAAATACATGGTTGAAAAATTACAAGACTCCACATTGTCTTCCTTGTTAACCAAAACCTTTTACTAGAAACTATCTAGACTACGGAACTACCAATGATACAAACCAAATATCAACAAGCTTTACGATAGTTCTTCACTAATATCCATTACTTACATGATACATAAGTTTAAACATTACTTACTCGGTAACTCAAAACAATTGACAAGCATGAAATTACTCAAGACTGTGATCTACAAGACTTATGTAAGCATTTTATTATATCAAACCACATGCAACATTTTTTGTTCCAACCAAACACCAATCAACTTATTTATCAACTCTCCAAACAAATATAAGTGAAGCAAGAGAGTACTTTCTTCAAAATAAACTAATAGCTCTGACAAGAGATATATGAAAACAAAGAGCTAAAAGTTCTAGCAGTAGCAAACAAGAATACTCAATAAATATAAGTGCGGAGCGTGTCTCTCTCCCAAACAATAATGCTAGGATCCAACTAGTATAGAGCAGCAGAAAACATAAACAAACTGAAAACAAAAAGACACCGATGCTCCAAGAAAAGTGCACAATATGTAAAGGAATAAAAATATAGTCCCACTAGAGATGACCTGATAATTTGCCGATGAAGAAGTGGATGCCTTGGGCGTCCCCAAGCTTAGATGCTTGAGTCTTCTTGAATATTTTGGGGAGGTCAAGAGGAGCTTCCCCAAGCTTAAACTTTTCACTCTTCTTTATCTTTCATTATCATCCTTCTCGCTTAACACTTGAAAACTTCATTCACATCAAAACTTACATATTTTTCTCATTAGCGGAGTTAGTGCATAAAAAACAAACAATCTCACTTGGTTCCTTTTGAACAAATATTTATAAGAAGATACTTTCAAACATTAGCTACTGTTATTGGCATTAAGTGAAGCTCTTTCACCCTAAAAGAATCCACTCAAAACTCGTAAAAGAGAGAATGCAAAATAAAGACAGAATCTGTCAAAACCAAACCAGTCCGTATATATGATTTTTTCCGGGGCACTTACGTTGCTCAGATCGAAAAACTTTAGTCTAATAAAATATAGCTGCGTATATCAGGAATACACACAAAACATTTCATATCAAAATAACTTTCTGATAAACGTGTGGACTTTTTCTAGTGAATACCAGAAATCTGTTCTGCGCAGTAATCCCAATAAAAGTACCTTCTAGTCATTAGAGATTTTTCTTGGCACAATGATGACCCACAAGTATAGCGGATCGCAACAGTCTTCGAGGGAAGTAAAACCCAAATTTATTGATTCGACAAAAGGGGAGCCAAAGAATATTTGTGAGCCTTAACAAGTGAGTTGTCAATTCACCTCCACCTGAAAGTACTTTTGTTCGCAATGGTTTATCAGTAGTAACAGTTTTATAGTAGCAGCAGTGTTTGAAGTAAACAACCTGATTAAATACTGTAGGCATAGGGATGGATGAACGGACGTTGCATGGATAAGAAAGTTCAAATAATGATCATGTCACGGACATTGCAGATAAATAAGATAAAACATCCAAGCACTAAGTAACCATAGGCATGTGTTACATATATTGTCGTACGTGCTCGCAATTAGAACTTGCACAACATCTTTTGTCCTACCAGCCCGTTTTCAGCGGGGCCTCAAGGGAACTACTGGTAATTAAGGTGCTCCTTTTAATAAAGCATTAACACTCCGTGAACACATGTGATCCTCACATCACAACCATCCCCTCCGGTTGTCCCAATTTCTGTCACTTCGGAGACTCGGCTTCCGGACAACAATATGTGTAAACAACTTGCAGGTATGATCAAGAAACAATAATTATCATCATGATTCAATAACATGTTCAGATATGAGATCATGGCACTCGGGCCCAAAGTGGCAAGCATTAAGCATAACAAGTTGCAACAATGTTAATAGCACTAATAGAGGATACTAGGCACTATGCCCTAACAATCGCGGCATTATTACATGAACGATATCATCCAATCCCTACCATCCCCTTCAGCCTACAGCGGGGAATTACTCACACATGGATGGGGAAAACATGGATGGTCGATGGAGAGGCGTTGGTGATGACGATGGCGATGATCTCCTCCAATTCCCGTCCCGGCAGGGTGCCAGAACAGGAACTTCTGATCCCCGAATCGAGGTTCGGGACCGCGGTGATGCTCTGTTGTGTTTCTGTGGAATATGACGAACCCCCTCGGGTTTTAGGGTTGGAGTCTACTTGTAGTCGAAAGGGGAGTCCGAGGGGGCTTTGGGGGGGCACACCCCTAGGTGGCAAGGCCTATGGGGGGGGGCGCCAGGGGGTGTGGCCACCCTGTGGCTCCTCTCCTGGCCCCCTTCTGGCTCCCGGGGTCTTCCGGGGTGAAAATATCAATGGGGTTTTTCTGGGTAATTTCCCGAAAGTTGTTTTTTCTGCATAAAAACAAGACACCAAAGTAATTCTGCTGAAAACAACGTTAGTCCATGTTAGTTGTATTCAAAACACACAAGTTTAGAGCAAAACAATAAGAAAAGTGTTCGGAAAAGAAAATACGTTTTCGACGTATCAACTCCCCCAAGCTTAGCTTATTGCTTGTCCTCAAGCAATTCAGTAACAATTGAGTGTGATAAAAGACTTTGACGAACTCATTTCTTTCATTTGATGTAAATATATTTACTATGTGATCAAAAACTTAATTATGCTCATGATAAGACACATGCAAGATACTGTCACTTAATAGCTATGCAAACCATGAGAACATAACAACATATTAATAATAAACAACATGAAGCATAACTATTTGCAAGATTGAAATATTCATAATAGGATCTAATAAAGTGGTATCTCGCTTGCCCTTAAGTGTGTGGAAAAACATAAATGTCAGGGCACCTGTGAAGTTCAAGGGAAGACTAGAAGTAAAGATATAAGATATACAAGTATCAAAATTATACCACAATCAACCGTACTTTGGGACAAACACATCACACTAAGAATGACCATTATGATCTTAAGAAAGTGCTCAAAGAATATGACGGAGAATCAACATAGAAGTAAAAGAAAGGCCCTTCGTAGAGGGAAGCAGGGATCACTCATGTGCTAGAGCTTTTTATCTTATTAAACAGGGGTACTGAAAACATTTTGAGAGAGGTGTATGCTTATGTCAACGAATGGTAAACATACAATACAGTACGTCACAAGTCAACTGGATTCACAAGAGCGGCTCCCATGTGAAGGACGCATCTGGGTAGAAGGTCATCCCTCTTTCTCTTTTGTTTACATAAGTATGCTTTGACTGATAAATCAGGGGCAAAAAGAGTGAAGAGAATTTGTGTGTATTAATTTGGGGCTGGGCACCCCGCTGCCAGCTCTTCTATCATTTGAATAAGCGGATGAAGCCACTAGTCCAGGGTGTGAAATCCGATGAACAAGTGAGATAAAGATTCTCTATTTACGTCCTCATGAGCTAAAACAGGGGCACAAAACAGGAATAATTTTTAGCAGGTTTTAAAGGTAGCACATGAGCAATTTACTTGGAGTGGCGGTTAAATACCACATATAGGTAGGTATGGTGGACACATTTGGCAAACTTTGGTTTCTGGAAGTTGGATGCACGAGTAGAGCTCATACTAAGTACATGTGAATGCTAGCAAATAGACATGGAGCAACAATCAAGAGAACAACAACTATCATAATCATGTTTGCGACAAAGTAAAACTAACTGAGACATAAAATTGATACTAAAACTCTGAAGCAAAATAAATCATCGAGGCTTATTGACTTTTTGTTTTCAGTCCTAGCATGCGTGAGCATGTGCCAAGTCGATTCAAATGAAACATTCAGAGGAGGCTACCACAATATCATGTCCTTCTATGAATAGAGCAATGCGAACAAATATTTATATGACAGGTCATTTACTATCAATAAATTGGAACAAAACATGAGAGAGCATGAACTATTAAGCAGCCATTAAGTCACATATATCTTATACAAACAAACTAAGCATGCTCACATAGATGGATATATGTACAAAAATGAAAGCAAATAGAGTTCATACCAGCCTCTCACCACAACTTGAATTGTCGTATATCGTCATTATTGCTCTTCACTTGTGGCTCGAATAATATATAATGAAAACCAAACTCCAATAGAGTCATGGACGACTGTTGAACTCTACAACAAACTTTACAAAACCAAAGAAGAACAACAAATATTTTTGGGTTTTTTCAAAATGAAACAAGAACAAAAGAAAACAAACCAAACAAAATATTTTTGGGTTTTTGAATATTAAACTGCAACTAAAAGATAAAGCAAACCAAATAGAGAAACTAAAGAAACAAACAAAGAGAAACAACATAAATATTTTTGGTCTTTTTGTGTTTTGGAAAACAAGAACAACACAATAAAAACAAAAGAAGCGAAAGAAATCAAAACAAGCGAATGAAACAGAAAGAAACTAAAACAAACGAAAGAAAAGAAAACTAGGATATACAAAGAACCGATCGAACATGATATATAAATGAGTGTGATGTCGGTATAAATCCACCCAAGATTAGGCTTTTGGCCTAAGTGGAGACCAATCAAAGCGCGGGAAATATCCCCACTGCGGTGGGTCATCCCTCGCGTGGTCGTACTCGGGCGCATAAGAAGAGGATGATGCAGCTGGCGCATACTCATATCCGGGGTGCTGGTATGGGATCCCCGTGACTTCGTAGGGCTGGACGAAATCACCATCGCCCCCCTCGTCGGCATCCTCCCCTTGCTGGGGTGATGCTCAAGGTATGTGTCCAGCTCACTCTCAGAAAGCTCCCATCCTTGCCTGTTATTAAGATCAAACAAAAGATGTGCATGCAAAAGTAATTATCTAACAGTTTTAACAACTCTCCACCCGGATCGTTTGGAGAAGGTTAATTCAAAAGACAAATTATGTAAGTGAGCATGGGTAGAAAGAAACTTATGTTGAACCATGGAAACAAGATTAAGCCTCTCTATAGGAAACTGAAAGTCTAGAGGGTGCGGCTCCAAACCATGCAAGGCTAGCAAGCGCGAGGAAATAAGACCTCCACAAACTCCGCCCTTCTCACGGTTATGTGAGATACGGTAAACAATCAAAGCGCCAAAGTTATAAGACCTATCATATCTCAAAGCAGCAACATAAATGCCAAATCATAAACAGATAGCTTGCTGACAGTTTTCCTAGCTAATACACATTTAGAAATAAAGTAGGCAAAGTATCGAATGCTAGGGAGTTGAATTTCACGAATTTACCACTCTCCCCTATGAAGCTTCTTGATGCGCTTTGTTGGGAACCCCAAGAGGAGGGTGTGGTGAGCACAGCGGTAGGAGTTTTCCCCTTAGTTAATAACCAGGGTTATCAATCCAGTAGGAGAAAGAGGACCTTCGGAAGGTTGATGCCACTGGCGGTGATGCTGGCGCTTCACCGGTGTCAGCAACAACGTGGAACCTGCACACAAAACAACCAAAATACTTTGCCCCAACAGTACAATGAGGTTGTCAATCTCACCGGTCTTGCTGAAAATAAAGATTAGACGTATAGTGTAGAAAACATTGTATGCTTTTAGTAAGTAAAGAGATCAGGAAATTGTTGTGGTTTGTTTAACAGTGTGGAAAATGGACCGGGGTTCATAGTTTCACTAGTGGTGTCTCTCCATAAAAGATAGCATGTTGGGTGAACAAATTACAACTGGGCAATTGACAAATACAAGTTGCACCGTAGTGCACAATATGTCATGAAAATTACTATGATATTTAGTGCGGGCACTACAACAAGATACATAGACCGACATCCATCTGCATCTATGACTAATAATCCACCCTCAGGTTATCATCCGAACCCCCTTAGATATTAAGTTGCAAGAAACAGATAACTGCATTAAATAAAGTGTGTAATGTAAGCAATGATTATGCACACGGGCACTTTCACCGTTGTTTTATCCCTAATGGAAACATCACATCCCCCCTTCACGTTTCTGTCACTCGAGCAAGGCGGTGAGGAGGCATGAACCCATTATCGAGCATAAATACTCCCTCTTGGAGTCACTAGAATCTACTTGGCCAGAGCAACCACTAGCAACGGAAAGCATGTAAGATCACAAATAGCATATGAAAATAAAGACTATAATCCACTTGTCATAAGTTCAATATTCATCGGATCCTAGCAAAAATAGCATAAAGAATTACATAAGATCAATCTCGATCATGATAGGCAGCTCACGAGATCTAAACATGGAGGCATATGAGGAGAAGAGAACCATCTAGCTACAGCTACTAACCCGTAGTCCAAGGATGAACTACTCACGCATCATTCCGGAGGCAGGCATGGTGATGGAGAGACCTCCGGTGATGATCTCCTCTCCGGCAGGGTGCCGGAAACACCTTCAGAACCCCCTGAACTAGGGTTGACGGTGACGGCGGCTTCGGAAATTTTCGGGGATTTTTTTATCGGGTGTTTATGGTTTTCCATCCGGGGGGCTTAAATAGGCGAAATGGAAAAGGCGGTGGAGCTCCAGGGGCCCCACACCCATAGGTGGCGCGACCAGGGAGGGACGCACGCCACCCTATGGTGTGGCCCCACTGTTGCCCGTCTTCGACTCCTCTTTGGTGTTCTGGATGCTTCCGGGGAAAATAAGGGAGAAAACAAGTAGCAATTGGAAAAATATGATCATGGAGCATCAGAAATTATAGATACGTTGGAGACGTATCAAGCATCCCCAAGCTTAGTTCCTACTCGTCCTCGAGTAGGTAAACTATAAAACAATAATTTCTGAGGTGACATGCTACTAACATAAACTTGATCAATCTAATGTAAAAGCATATGCACGCTAAGATCATTAAACTTTAAACACAAGCATGACAAATAAAACTTTAATAATAAAGCGTAGCATTTGCTTTGCATCACGAAGAGTAACTAAAATAAAGGATCATGTATAATAATGCAAAGAATGGTAAACATTTGTTTGAGGTATAGAGAAATCATGCCAAAGTGATATTTCAATAGTCTTTAAGAGTGGGGCAAAACATAAATGTCAGGACACCTTCAAAGTTCATGAGGAAGACTAGAACAAATAATTTAAGAACAAATAATATCACATCATGAAGTAATTATTGATGCTTATGGGACAAATGCACATAGAACTCGGAATGGCAAAAATGCTCTCTCAACTGTGCATAAAGTTAGAAGATGGAGCTCAACATAAAAGTAAAAGAAAGGCCCTTCGCAGAGGGAAGCAGGGATCACTCATGTGCTAGAGATTTTTATTTTATTAAACAGAGATATTAAAAGTTTGACACTCCTCCCGGCCATCTTTCATAAACCATGGCTAACCGAATCCTTGGGTTCCTGCCAACAATCACATACCGTGGAGGAGTGTCTATATTTTGGGAGATGTATGCTAATGTCAATGAATGGTAAATAGAAAATACAGTACGTCACAAGCCAACTGGATTCACAAGAGCGGCTCCCATGGTGAAGGACACAACTGGTGTAGAAGGTCATCCCTCTTTCTCTTTTGTTTACACAATTATGCTTTGACCGATAAATCAGGGGCAAAAATGGTGAAGAGAATTTGTTTGCATTAATTTGGGGCTGGGCACCCCGCTGCCAGCTCTTCTATCATTTGGATAAGCGGATGAAGCCACTAGTCCAGGGTGTAAAATCCAATCAACAAGTGAGATAAAGATTCTCTATTTACGTCCTCATGAGCAAAAACAGGAACATAAAGCAGGAGTAATTTTGAAGGTTTTAAAGGTAACACATGAGCAATTTACTTGGAATGGCAGTTAAATACCACATGTAGGTAGGTATGATGGACACAATGGGAAAAAGTTTGGTTTAAGAGAGTTTGGATGCACGAGTAGAGCTCATACTCAGTGCAGGTGGAGGCTAGCAAAAGTCTGGGAGCGGCAAATCAAGAGAGCATAAGAGCCATAATCATGTGTAGAGACATAAGCAACATTAATTAAAACATAAGCAATATCACAAGTTCAAAAACTAAGTGGTCATGGAGGCAATTCGTGACTGGTTTGTAGTCATAAACATGGTGTGATCATGCGCCAAGTCAACCATATAAATCATTCGAAAGAGAATACCATATATTGATGCTTTACTATGACAAGAACAACTCATGAATCTTTCAATACATATTAAACACTCTCATATATTTGAGGATAATCATTCTACTCAATAACCACAAGGCTTTAAAACTAAAATAACATTTAGCATGGCATGAAAAAGTCCTAGCTACAGTCTACACAAGCTTCTACTAGCACTGTTATAAATTCTACTTCAAGCATCAGTTTTCTTTTTCCCAACAAGCACCGTACAAAACATGATTTAACAAAAAATAATATTTATGATATAACAAGCAAACATGAGAGTACTCACATAACACTACTAAAACTAACAGCTCTAATAAGAGATGCATGCAAAATAGGAGCTACTTAAATCCAACAGCTAGACAAAGATTAAGAATACAACGTATTCTCATGAAAAAGCGGAGCGTGTCACTCTCCAATAAAATAATGCCGGGGTCCAACCAATATTATTGAAAAAGTAAAAACAAACTGAAAGAAAAAGCAAAAACAAACTGAAAACAAAAACAAAAGACGCTCCAAGTAAAGCACATAAGATGAGACCGAATAAAAATATAGTTTCACTAGAAGTGACCCGATAATTTGTTGATGAAGAAGGGGACGCCTTGGGCATCCCCAAGCTTAGACGCTTGAGTATTCTTGGAATTTGCTTGGATGTACCATCGGGGCATCCCCAAGCTTAGGCTTTTCACTCTTCTTGATTCACATCATATTATCCTCTTCTCTTGACCCTTGAAAACTTCCTTCACACCAAAATTCTCACAATCTTCATTACCAACGTTAGTGCAATTGAAATAATAAATTCACATGGTTCAGTTTCAACACAAGTATAACACTCAAAAAAACATTAGCTTCTGTTACAACTTCTTTCAAAACTCTTTTTCTCAAAAGAACACCAAAAGAAAGAGATTAAGATGCAAATGCGATAAATGGCAGAAATCTGTCAAAACAGACCAGCGGGTAAAGATCGATTTTTCTAACATCTTCTGTTGCTCAAATCAAAAAGTGTTATTCTAAGAAAAATTTCGTATATAACTCAGTATTAGGCACAAAAAAGCTCAGGTCATTTTGAATTTTCTGTGATTTTTAACGGAATTAGCAGTGGACAGTAGAAATCTGTTTCCGGCGCAGAAATCCGAAATATAGGCTCAACTTTCCATTAGAGGCTTTACTTGGATCAACAAAAACTCAAAAGAAAATATACAGAGGGGTTGCTTAGGAAATTTACAACACCCAGGTGCAAAGCACACCAAAGAAAACGAAAGAAAACGGGTTGAAAACAGCGAAATAAAACGGGTTGTCTCCCGGTAGCGCTTTTCTTTAACGCCTTTCATCTAGGCATAAAAGGGCAACTCAAGTATTTTCAAGTGAAGAAGCATCAACATCATATTTTTCTCTAATAATAGAGTCAAAGGGTAGCTTCATCTTATTTCTAGGAAAGTGTTCCAAACCTTTCTTGAGGGGGAATTGATATTTAATACTCCCCTCTTTCATATCAATAACAACACCAGCAGTTCTAAGAAAAGGTCTTCCCAAAATAATAGGAAAAGAAGCATTGCATTCAATGTTCATAACAACAAAATCAACAGGGGAAAGGTTATTATTAACCATAATAATAACATCATTAATTCTACCAAGAGGTTTCTTCTTAGTATTATCAGCAAGATGAACATCCAAATAATAGTGTTCCAAATGTGGTAAATCAAGCATATCATAAAGCTTTCGAGGCATAAAACATATACTAGCACCAAGATCACACAAATAATTGCAATAAAAATCATTTACTTTTATCTTAATGATAGGCTCCCAACCATCATCTAATTTCCTAGGGATAGATGTCTCAAGTTTCAACTTTTCTTCCCTAGCTTCGATGAGAGCATTGGTAATATGTTTAGTAAAGGCCATATTAATGACACTAGCATTGAGACTTCTAGCAAGATTTTGTAGAAACATAATAAATTCAGAGATACTGCAATCATCAAAATCAATATTATTATCATCAAAAGTAATGGGACCATTATCTCCCAGATCTCTAAAAATTTCAGCACTTTTATCAGAAGCAATTTCAGTAGTTTGAGGCAATTTAGCATGTTTCACCAAAGGAGTAGGGACTTTATTAACACCAACTACTTTACCATTGATAGTAGGAGGTTTACTAGCACTAGGAGCTTCAGTTTTACTAGTGGTTTTAATAGTGCAAACTCTAGCAATATTATTCTTTTTAGCCAATTCATCTTCTCTTTCCCACCTAACACGTAATTCAGCCATCAACCTAACATTATCATCAATTCGAACTTGAATAGCATTCAAAGTTTTACTTTGTTTAACATCTTGTGGCAAAACCTTCAGTTTTAGAAAATCAACATCAATAGCTAGGCTATCTACTTTAGAGGCAAGAACATCTATTTTACCAAGCTTTTCCTCAACAGATTTATTAAAAGCAGTTTGTGTGCTAATAAATTCTCTAAGCATGTTTTCAAGACCAGAGGTAGATCTTTTATTGCTATTGTAGGAGTTTCCATAAGAATGACCATAACCATTATTAGGAGGATAAGACTTATAATTGTTTCCACCAAAATTATTTCTATAAACATTGTTGTTAAAATTATTATATCTAATAAAGTTTACATCAACATGCTATTCTTGAGCAACCAAAGAGGCTAAAGGAACATTATTAGGATCAACTTGAGCTTTACCATTAACAAGCATAGACATAATAGCATCAAGCCTTTCACTCAAAGAGGAGGTTTCCTCAACAGAATTTACCTTTTTACCTTGTGAAACTCTCTCAGTGTGCCACTCTGAATAATTTATCATCATATCATCAAGAAGCTTTGTTGCATTGCCCAAAGTGATGGACATAAAGGTACCTCCAGCAGCTGAATCCAATAGGTTCCTTGAGGAGAAATTCAGTCCTGCATAAAAGGTTTGTATAATCATCCAAGTAGTCAGTCCATGAGTGGGACAATTCTTCACCATAGTTTTCATTCTTTCCCAAGATTTAGCAACATGTTCATTATCAAATTGTTTAAAATTCATTATGTCACTTCTCAGGGATATAATCTTAGCAGGAGGATAATATTTTCCAATGAAAGCATCTTTACACTTAGTCCATGAATCAATACTATTTCTAGGCAAAGATAGCAACCATTCTTTAGCTCTTCCTCTCAATAATATCTCCATCCACATCTTTATATTTTTGCATCTCACATAGTTCAACAAAATTATTAAGGTGGGCAACAGCATCATCAGTACTAATACCAGAAAATTGTTCTTTCATCACAAGATTTAATAAAGCAGGCTTAATCTCATAGAAAGCAGAAGTAGGAGCAGGTGGATGTAACACCTGGGGTGTTCCCCCTAAGTAGAAATTGGTTGCTTTCCTTTTCTTTTTGCATCACATGCATCATATGCATTGCATCCTGTTCCCAAAACCACTCAAAAATCCAAACCAATTTAAACTTTCAAAACATGTCTGAAATTTCCAATTAAAAGTTGCAACCTAAACCCCTCAACTTGTTTTCAAATAGTTTGAAGTTGATTTATTCAAATTGATTACTAATAGAAAAATTTCCCTTTTGTTAAAACCCTAATGGTAAATTCAAATTCAAATCAAATCAATCATAATTGGCATGATCCAATTGAGGTTTAAAAAATAAATTCTTGCAACCAATTAAATTCAATAATGTTTTCATAATTGCTTGAGCTTATTGAATAAAATTGTTTAAAAATCAAATCTTTATGAAATATTAATGGAAATTCAAATAGCAAACAAAAATTAAATTAACATTTCAAATATTTGGACTTAATGTTCACAATTGCTTTGAATTGCTGTTTTGCCAATTAATAAAATTTATTTATAAAATTAACACCCCAAACCCTTCTATTTATCTCTCTCTCTCTCTCTTTCATCCCTTACAAAAAAAAGAAGAAAAGGAAAAAAAAGGTGAGCTGGGGAGGCAGGCCAGCCCACAAGGGGCAGCCCACCTACCACCCCTCTCTAGCCGATCCACCCTCTCCTTTCTGTCGTCTTTCTCCTCACATGCCCCCCTCCCTCTCGTTCTGAATAAAGCAGGCAACAAAGCACATGGGCAACACGGGGCCGCTCCTTTTTCCCCTCCACCACGGCCACACTTCCCCTCCATAAAGCCCCCTCCCTCCTGGAACCCTAGGCTATCCCTACTCCTCCTCTCCAGCCATCGCCGCCGCCGCAAACTCTCTCCACCAAGTTCTGTTTCTTGTCCCGCACAAACAGACCCCCACCATCGGCATGCTCGACGGCGCCGGCCTCCCTCGGTCCTCCTCGACCTGATCGCCTACTCCAGCACCACCATGGTGAGTTTCCGGTTCCGTTTTCCCCTTACTACGCTCGTTTTCCCTCTTCGTACCTCTCGCTAGCCATGTCTGTGTCACCATGGCTGGGCAGTACGAGCTCGTGTATCATCTTCCTTCGGTGCCTTGTGCACACGCCCAGCCCGCACTGCACTGATTCCCACCCGCACGCACGCAGCAACGTACGACGACCACCTGCACGTTTGTCTCGAGGTCGCTCACGAGTGTTCCCCAGCGCTGCGACAGGTTCATCGTCGACGTCTGTTTCTGAACGGGAAAAAGAATGCATCTGCTGGTGTTGCAAGTTCAGTAAAGATGCCATGCTTGTTATGGTTCCAGATCGGGGTTATACCAAGAACAGCTAGCTAGTGCGATGTTTCTACCTCCGATCTGTACCCTGGAAGGTCCATGGCTCAAGTCCCCTCCGATGCGAAATCCTTTTATTTCTGTTTCTGCTCATTACTGAAGATGAAAGCCTGCACCTTTGTTCTGTCCAAAACTTCAGTTAAACCGTCGTGGATACAACTTCCTCTGTCAGTCTCGCATACCATCACAAGTTCAGCGACAGCGCAGTGGCCAGGGCCTCACTCGCGCGCTCAGCGAGCCGCGGGTTCGATCCCCCGCGGGCGCATAAAGCCCCCTTTTTGATGTTTTCCGCGCGCAGCACCGTGGACCCACCCGTCATTGGCCCCTGTTGCCACCTAGCTCCACACACACGCACACGTGGATGCCACAGAGGCACTGGCCCGCACTGCAGAGGCCCATGCCAGGGTGCCCTGGGTGAAAAACGCATCAGGGGCCCATCTGCGTTCCTTTTTCTTTTTTTTAGGTCCCTGCAGTTTGCAGATTGGTCCCTGAAATTCAAACCACCACAAATCCCTCAAATCAAATCCAAATGGAATAAATAAAACATGTTTTCCAAACTAAATTTAATTCTCTATCTGTTTAAATCATTTGTTTACTGTTTTGAACATTCCAAATATTTTCAAAACTTCAAATTCAAATGACTCTTATGAATTTGATTAAATTCATAACAAATTAAATTTTATTTCAAATGGCCCATATAAAATATGTTTTCCAACCAAAATTTCATGCTATTTCCAAATATAACATTTGTTTTCTGTTTTGAATAAATAAAATTAATGCAATTACTTAATGCTTTAATTAAATCATTTAAATGGTAAAATTCATAACTTGCTCAATTAAAATCCAATTTCAACAAATAAAATATGTTTTCCAATTAAAATTAAATGCTCTACCTAAATATAAAATTTGTTTACTGTTTTGAACAATTAAAATTGATGCAACATTTAATTCCTCATTTAATTCGTTTAATATTGTTAAAATTGGCAACTTGCTCAATTAAATTCCAAATTGGACAATTAAAATATGTTTGCATATCAGAAACATGTCATTAACCTGTTCATGCCATCCATATCTCTATTTGCATCTTATCTTGTGCATTTTAGATTTTTTATGCATGTTCATCTATATGACAACATATGGAATGTGTGGGCTACTTATTTCCAACTGTTGCCCCATTCCATTTAAATTGCCTAACTCATCTACTTTATTGTTTGCCATGCTAAACAACAATTAAATTGATGGTTAGATAAACAACTTGAACCAATTCCTATTTCTCAGGACTCCGGTTCCGATTAAATTGCTTAAGTTGTTTCCCCTGTTGCATCTTGCCATGCCATGCCATGCATATAAAATAGGATCATGCTGGATCTTTTGCCGTAGTAGTAATTGTTGCATCCGGTGTTTGTTCGAGGTTCGTTGCTTCTTCCTGGATAGGACGTTGAGATGATGTGAGCAACGACAAGTTCTTTGGATGTACCTCTACTTGCTGGATTCCAGGCAAGTATACTCACTTGCTGCCAAATGGCTGCCTTTCATCACTTGTTACCGATTCTTTCCGTTGTTCTTATGCTAGCCTTATGATTCGATGCTTGTGTCTCGATCCTATTATATGTTTACCTTGCAGCCATGATATAGCCTTCCTTCCACTTCCTATTAACTGTTGTTTGTTTACCCTGTTGGCCCTCGTGTCGTAGTTGCATGCTTAGTGTTGTTTGCGCTCAAGTCTTGTTGTCCGTCTTAACACCTGTTTAGTTTGATAGTTGGGTTTCAATTCAATCAACAACATGTTAATGTTTTGGGTAATAATAACTTGATGATAAGGCACCGGCAGGAGGCCCGGCGTGGTTTTGAAGCCTGCTAGTGTCGACCCTAATTAGGAAAAGGGTCTTGTCTACTGATCCATGATGAGCGCACTAACCGCATGTGGGAAGCGAGTATGGGCGCCCCCCTCAATTTGATTCGATTCGCATCTCGTCCAAATCGCCTCATTTAGTTCGGGTTTTCCATTTGCCGCATGCATGATCTTGCGAACCCAGGCCAGGGTGGAACTTTTGTAGTCGGCATTTAGGGAGACACGTTCTTAGAGTGCTATGAGGGTCCCCTTTTCTTCGTGGGGATTGATTAGCCGTGCGCTCAATTGCACGGGGTTCTTTGGGCTTGATGCGAAGAAGAGTTGGGTTGTGTTGAGTACCTCGCTTGGCGGGTTATTCTTACGTGTACGGCCAAATTGGTGCATCCCTGCAGGGTTAAATCTTCTCGAGAAGCCGTGTTTTCCGCGGTTATGGATGACTTGGTGAAAGTACTGGCTAACAAGTACTCAGAACAACTTACACCTAACTAATGGTAATTTGACTAGTAATAGTCTCATTGACACAATAAGTTGAACATCATTAATCCAACAGTGTGAGTTATCCTTGGGTTGCTTCCTTAGTAGGGGGTGACATTGGATGGGTATTGTTTGGTGAGTAGTTGTAGTTGGTTACGATACGCTATCTTATCCCCCTCTTTTAGCCAGATGTTGTAGTGAGTTTCTGTAGTTGGTTAGTGCAGCCCGCTGCCGCTTATTTGCAATAATCCTTTCTTTTCCGTTGAACCCAAAGTATTTGTATCTTGTGATGACTGGTTACGCCGGTATCTTGTGAGTATGGTTTATCCACTTGCCAGTACTTAACCGTACTGACCCACGAATCTCTTTCGTGGCTGCATATTCAATATTGCAGTCAACAGGTTTGAAGTCTGACGACGTTAGCTTGGGAATCCCTCCGGCTTGGCCTGGGCAGGAATTGGACGCTCTCGGTTATCTTCAGGACTCTTAGTCCAATTTGTATCTTGTCCGTAGTCGGACACTATGTTGTTTCTTCCGCTGTTATTTGGATCTTTGTATTGTATCAGTTGTATCCTTGGCTCGTTTGAGTCCTCTTGTATATATCTTTTCTGTTGTTGTTGTGGATTATTCGTGAACTGTTGTAATGTTATCACAAGTGGCAACCTGGAATCGGTTATTATGTGGATTTTGGCGGGAATGCTGAAATCTGCGTAGTGCCCGATCTCGGGGCGTCACAAATGGTATCAGAGCTTTGGTTCCGATTCCCGAGATTGTTTCGATACGAATGGTTATCGAAGCAACGGGTCCGCAAAGCCTGTAGGATAACCTAGCTAACGATCGTTGTTTCTAGAATGTCAAAAACTATTTCTGCTAAACTATTTTGGAAAAACATCTCAATAGGATTCTTGTTTTTCTCCTTATCCCTATTCTATTTCCCCTCCCATCTTATTTGTTTTGGAGTCTCCTCCCTTGTCTATCTTTCAAAGTGTTAGCATCCTACGTGGGTGGACGTTTTCTGAGCCCTTAACCTAATAGGTTCGATCATCGGAAGATTCCTGGTGGAAGAACATCGTCGTCACTCCAAGCAAGAATCTCTTGTTAGTGGTGTCGAGAAACCCTTGTTAGTGGTGTCGAGGAGATCAACTGGAAGCATGAAGAGTCGATAGTCGAACTTCTTTCCCCTCCCGGGTTAGCAGGTGGATTGCGAGGGCGCAATCCCTTGTTAGTGGTGTCGTCTGTAACACCTGGGGTGTTCCCCCTAAGTAGAAATTGGTTGCTTTCCTTTTCTTTTTGCATCATATGCATTGCATCCTGTTCCCAAAACCACTCAAAAATCCAAACCAATTTAAACTTTCAAAACATGTCTGAAATTTCCAATTAAAAGTTGCAACCTAAACCCCTCAACTTGTTTTCAAATAGTTTCAAGTTGATTTATTCAAATTGCTTACTAATAGAAAAATTTCCCTTTTGTTAAAACCCTAATGGTAAATTCAAATTCAAATCAAATCAATCATAATTGGCATGATCCAATTGAGGTTTAAAAAATAAATTCTTGCAACCAATTAAATTCAATAATGTTTTCATAATTGCTTGAGCTTATTGAATAAAATTGTTTAAAAATCAAATCTTTATGAAATATTAATGGAAATTCAAATAGCAAACAAAAATTCAATTAACATTTCAAATATTTGGACTTAATGTTCACAATTGCTTTGAATTGCTGTTTTGCCAATTAATAAAATTTATTTATAAAATTAACACCCCAAACCCTTCTATTTATCTCTCTCTCTCTTTCATCCCTTACAAAAAAAGAAGAAGGAAAAATCAAAAAAAAAACTGAGCTGGGGGAGGCAGGCCAGCCCACAAGGGGCAGCCCACCTACCACCCCTCTCTAGCCGATCCACCCTCTCCTTTCTGTCGTCTTTCTCCTCACCTGCCCCCCTCCCTCTCGTTCTGAATAAAGCAGGCAACAGAGCACATGGGTAGCACGGGGCCGCTCCTTTTTCCCCTCCACCACGGCCACACTTCCCCTCCATAAAGCCCCCTCCCTCCTGGAACCCTAGGCTATCCCTAATCCTCCTCTCCAGCCATCGCCGCCGCCGCAAACTCTCTCCACCAAGTTCTGTTTCTTGTCCCGCACAAACAGACCCCCACCATCGGCATGCTCGACGGCGCCGGCCTCCCTCGGTCCTCCTCGACCCGATCGCCTACTCCAGCACCACCATGGTGAGTTTCCGGTTCCGTTTTCCCCCTTACTACGCTCGTTTCCCCTCTTCGTACCTCCCGCTAGCCATGTCTGTGTCACCATGGCTGGGCAGTACGAGCTCGTGTATCATCTTCCTTCGGTGCCTTGTGCACACGCCCAGCCCGCACTGCACCGATTCCCACCCGCACGCACGCAGCAACGTACGATGACCACCTGCACGTTTGTCTCGAGGTCGCTCACGAGTTTTCCCCAGCGCTGCGACAGGTTCATCGTCGACGTCTGTTTCTGAACGGGAAAAAGAATGCATCTGCTAGTGTTGCAAGTTCAGTAACGATGCCATGCTTGTTATGGTTCCAGATCGGGGTTATACCAAGAACAGCTAGCTAGTGCGATGTTTCTACCTCTGATCTGTACCCTGGAAGGTCCATGGCTCAAGTCCCCTCCCATGCGAAATCCTTTTATTTCTGTTTCTGCTCATTACTGAAGATGAAAGCCTGCACCTTTGTTCTGTCCAAAACTTCAGTTAAATCGTGATGGATACAACTTCCTCTATCAGTCTCGCATACCATCACAAGTTCAGCGACAGCGCAGTGGCCAGGGCCTCACTCGCTCGCTCAGCGAGCCGCGGGTTCGATCCCCCGCGGGCGCATAAAGCCCCCTTTTTTATGTTTTCCGCGCGCAGCACCGTGGACCCACCCGTCATTGGCCCCTGTTGCCACCTAGCTCCACACACACGCACACGTGGATGCCACAGAGGCACTGGCCCGCACTGCAGAGGCCCATGCCAGGGTGCCCTTGGGTGAAAAACGCCTCAGGGGCCCATCTGCGTTCCTTTTTCTTTTTTTAGGTCCCTGCAGTTTGCAGATTGGTCCCTGGAATTCAAACCACCACAAATCCCTCAAATCAAATCCAAATGGAATAAATAAAACATGTTTTCCAAACCAAATTTAATTCTATATCTGTTTAAATCATTTGTTTACTGTTTTGAACATTCCAAATATTTTCAAAACTTCAATTAAAATGACGCTTATGAATTTGATTAAATTCATAACAAATTCAATTTTATTTCAAATGGCCCATATAAATATGTTTTCCAACCAAAATTTCATGCTCTTTCCAAATATAACATTTGTTTTCTGTTTTGGATAAATAAAATTAATGCAATTACTTAATGCTTTAATTAAATCATTTAAATGGTAAAATTCATAACTTGCTCAATTAAAATCCAATTTCAACAAATAAAATATGTTTTCCAATTAAAATTAAATGCTCTACCTAAATATAAAATTTGTTTACTGTTTTGAACAATTAAAATTGATGCAACATTTAATTCCTCATTTAATTCGTTTAATATTGTTAAATTGGCAACTTGCTCAATTAAATTCCAAATTGGACAATTAAAATATGTTTGCATATCAGAAACATGTCATTAACCTGTTCATGCCATCCATATCTTTGTTTGCATCTTATCTTGTGCATTTTAGATTTTTTATGCATGTTCATCTATATGACAACATATGGAATGTGTGGGCTACTTATTTCCAACTGTTGCCCCATTCCATATTAATTGCCTAACTCATCTACTTTATTGTTTGCCATGCTAAACAACAATTAAATTGATGGTTAGATAAACAACTTGAACCAATTCCTATTTCTCAGGACTCTGGTTCCGATTAAATTGCTTAAGTTGTTTCCCCTGTTGCATCTTGCCATGCCATGCCATGCATATAAAATAGGATCATGCTGGATCTTTTGCCGTAGTAGTAATTGTTGCATCCGGTGTTTGTTCGAGGTTCGTTGCTTCTTCCTGGATAGGACGTTGAGATGATGTGAGCAACGACAAGTTCTTCGGATGTACCTCTACTTGCTGGATTCCAGGCAAGTATACTCACTTGCTGCCAAATGGCTGCCTTTCATCACTTGTTACCGATTCTTTCCGTTGTTCTTATGCTAGCCTTATGATTCGATGCTTGTGTCTCGATCCTATTATATGTTTACCTTGCAGCCATGATATAGCCTTCCTTCCACTTCCTATTAACTGTTGTTTGTTTACCCTGTTGGCCCTCGTGTCGTAGTTGCATGCTTAGTGTTGTTTGCGCTCAAGTCTTGTTGTCCGTCTTAACACCTGTTTAGTTTGATAGTTGGGTTTCAATTCAATCAACAACATGTTAATGTTTTGGGTAATAATAACTTGATGATAAGGCACCGGCAGGAGGCCCGGCGTGGTTTTGAAGCCTGCTAGTGTTGACCCTAATTAGGAAAAGGGTATTGTCTACTGATCCATGATGAGCGCACTAACCGCATGTGGGAAGCGAGTATGGGCGCCCCCCCTCAATTTGATTCGATTCGCATCTCGTCCAAATCGCCTCATTTAGTTCGGGTTTTCCATTTGCCGCATGCATGATCTTGCGAACCCAGGCCAGGGTGGAACTTTTGTAGTCGGCATTTAGGGAGACACGTTCTTAGAGTGCTATGAGGGTCCCCTTTTCTTCGTGAGGCTTGATTAGCCGTGCGCTCAATTGCACAGGGTTCTTTGGGCTTGATGCGAAGAAGAGTTGGGTTGTGTTGAGTACCTCGCTTGGCGGGTTATTCTTACGTGTACGGCCAAATTGTTGCATCCCTGCAGGGTTAAATCTTCTCGAGAAGCCGTGTTTTCCGCGGTTATGGATGACCTGGTGAAAGTACTGGCTAACAAGTACTCAGAACAACTTACACCTAACTAATGGTAATTTGACTAGTAATAGTCTTATTGACACAATAAGTTGAACATCATTAATCCAACAATGTGAGTTATCCTTGGGTTGCTTCCTTAGTAGGGGGTGACATTGGATGGGTATTGTTTGGTGAGTAGTTGTAGTTGGTTACGATACGCTATCTTATCCCCCTCTTTTAGCCGGATGTTGTAGTGAGTTTCTGTAGTTGGTTAGTGCAGCCCGCTGCCGCTTATTTGCAATAATCCCTTCTTTTCCGTTGAACCCAAAGTATTTGTATCTTGTGATGACTGGTTACGCCGGTATCTTGTGAGTATAGTTTATCCACTTGCCAGTACTTAACCGTACTGACCCACGAATCTCTTTCGTGGCTGCATATTCAATATTGCAGTCAACAGGTTTGAAGTCTGACGACGTTAGCTTGGGAATCCCTCCGGTTTGGCCTGGGCAGTGATTGGATGCTCTCGGTTATCTTCAGGACTCTTAGTCCAATTTGTATCTTGTCCGTAGTCGGACACTATGTTGTTTCTTCCGCTGTTATTTTGGATCTTTGTATTGTATTAGTTGTATCCTTGGCTCGTTTGAGTCCTCTTGTATATATCTTTTCTGTTGTTGTTGTGGTTTATTCGTGAACTGTTGTAATGTTATCACAAGTGGCAACCTGGAATCGGTTATTATGTGGATTTTGGCGGGAATGCTGAAATCTGCGTAGTGCCCGATCTCGGGGCGTCACAGTGGAGCAATAGGTGTACAAATAAAATCATTGTTGTTTGTGCTAGTGAAGTCACACAACTTAGTATTTTCAGAGGAACTCATTTTAGCAGAATAAAAGCAAGCAAATAAATAACAGTCATGAAGTAAACTATTTTGTTTGTGTTTTTGATATAAAGAAGCAAAACAAGACCAAAATAAAAACAAGACAATAAACAAAATAAAGAGGTTGAGAGTGAGAGAATCTCCTTGCCAGAAGACTTCTTCCTCCCCGGCAACGGCGCCAGAAAAATCCTTGATGCGCTTTGTTGGGAACCCCAAGAGGAGGGTGTGATGAGCACAGTGTTAGGAGTTTTCCCCTTAGTTAAGAACCAGGGTTATCAATCCAGTAGGAGAAAGAGGACCTTTGGAAGGTTGATGCCATAGCTGGTGGTGCTGGCGCTTCACCGGTGTCAGCAACAACGTGGAACCTGCAAACAACACAACCAAAATACTTTGCCCCAACGGTACAGTGAGGTTGTCAATCTCACCGGTCTTGTTGAAAGCAAAGATTAGACGTATAGTGTAGAAAACAATGTATGCTTGCAGTAAGTAAAGAGAGCAGGAAATTGTTGTGGTTTGTTTAACAGTGTGGAAAATGGATCGGGGTTCATAGTTTCACTAGTGGTGTCTCTCCATAAAAGATAGCATGCTGGGTGAACAAATTAAAGCTAGGCAATTGACAAATAGAGGTTGCACCGTAGTGCACAATATGACATGAAGATTACTATGATATTTAGTGCGGGCATTACAACAAGATACATAGACCGACATCCATCTGCATCTATGACTAATAATCCACCCTCAGGTTATCATCCGAACCCCTTAGGTATTAAGTTGCAAGCAACAGATAACTGCATTAAACAAAGTGTGTAATGTAAGCAATGATTATGCACGCGGGCACTTTCACCGCTGCTTTCTCTCTAATGGCAACATCGCACCCCCCTTCACGTTTATGTCACTCGAGCAAGGCGGTGAGGAGGCATGGACCCACTATCGAGCATAAATACTCCCTCTTGGAGTCACTGTCAACTACTTGGCGAGAGCAACCACTAGCAACGGAAAGCATGCAAGATCACAAATAGCATATGCAAATAAAGACTATAATCAACTTGGCATAATTTCAATATTCATCGGATCCCAGCAAACACAGCATAAAGAAATGCATAAGATCAATCTCGATCATGATAGGCAGCTCACGAGATCTAAACATGGAGGCATATGAGGAGAAGACAACCATCTAGCTACAACTACGAACCCGTAGTCCAAGGATGAACTACTCACGCATCACTCCGGAGGCAGGCATGGTGATGGAGAGGCCTCCGGTGATGATCTCCTCTCCGGCAGGGTGCCGGAAACAGCTTCAGAACCCCCCTGATCTAGGGTTGACGGTGACGGCGGCTGCAGAACTTTTTGGGGATTTTTTGATCAGGTGTTTAGGTTATTCCATCTGGGGGGCTTAAATAGGCGAAAGGTCAAAGGCGGTGGAGCTCCAGGGGCCCCACACCCATAGGTGGCGCGGCCAGGGGGGACCCGCGCCACCCTATGGTGTGCCCCCTATTGCCCATCTTCGACTCCTCTTCGGTGTTCTGGATGCTTCCTGGGAAAATATGAACTTTGGGCTTTGTGGGGTCCAATTCCGAGAATGTTTGCAGAACAACTTTTCTGAAACAAAAAACAGTAGAAAACAAGGAACTGGCACTTGGCATCTTGTTAATTGGTTAGTCCCGGAAAACGTATAAAAATGCTATAAATAAGGGAGAAAACAAGTAGCAATTGGCAAAATATAGATACGTTGGAGACGTATCACTTCTGCCTTGGCAAATCTCTCCATATAAATCCAGTAGTGGTTTGGGCTGCCCACTTATTTTCTCACAAGACCCCCACTCAGGTACCTTAATAGCTGCACAGAAAACACTAAAAGGCGGACTCACAACTTTATTATAAATCTTATAGTGGACCATTGGGTTAGTTCGATACCATTCAAAACAAAAATCCTGCACCACAGACATAGTTAGTTTCACATATTGGATGGGCACATCCTCAATGAAACGCTGTAAACCTGCATTATGTACTAGAGTATTAAAAATTTTGCAGAATTCCTAAAACTTGCATAAATTCCTGATACAGATAGATTGATGGTAACACCCTCTCTTCACGGTGCACGAGCATGACCTCATCCACCTCCAAATCATGCTGGTTTAGTTGATTATCATTGTGCTCCATCTCTGAAATTTTTCAACAATCATCATAAAAATTAATTTCAAGCAACTATAAGGTGGAAACTAGCATAGGGACTTATATGAGAGCTAAACATACATCAAAACTGTATTATTTCTACTCAAATAAAGCATGCAAACTCACATAAGCTATCACCTACTGTGGAAATACTCAAGAAATACTTCGCTAAACAAAATTCTACTTGGATCATCGGAGGAGTCACATACCGGAGATCGAACACACCAAAAATCAGCACAAATGATAGGCTGAAGAAGGAGATCGAAAATCCAGAGGAAGAACACCAAGAACATGGGATCCAGGAAATGTTTTCAGTTTGGTAGGTCAGAGAAGAGACTTGGGCAGTGGAGAGAGTAAGTGGAGGGCCAGGGGGTCCCACACCATGTACTGGCGCCAGTAGGGGGCTGGCCGCGCCACCCTGGGGTGTGCCTGCCTGGTGGGTCCCCCTGGGGTCTCCCAGGTGGTTTTTTGCCTCATTTTTTATGTAAAAATTTATTATAATTTTTCTGGAATTTGTCGAGAAACTTTATTTTTGAGGTATTTCCAGAATTTTAATAATTAATAAAAACCGGGAAAACTAAAGTGAAAACGTGGAAAACAAAACCAAAAACCGTACTACAGAGGTTATATGACACTCTAATGGAAGAATATCCAAATAAAACAAAAGTGGTGGTGGTGAAAACAAAAGTATGGGTGGTGAAAACATGCATAATTTCAGTAATCAGGGTGAAAACATCAGGAAAATATGCATAAGGATGGTGGAAAACATGATTGCACTCAAGTAATAATGTGATAACAGAAGTAAACATTGTGAAAACAATAATGGGGAAGGTGAAAACATAGTGAAAACATTGCCCATTTCATTTAAAATCATTATGTTAACAAGGGTGATCAAGTCTTGCTACCAAAATAATTTTCTATGAAACAAAACTTTGTTTCTCACTAAATACTCATGTTACCTCAACCTTGATAGGCATAGTCCCAATCATAATAATTTCATATTCTTTTGGTGGCTTTGGAATAGGACAATAAAATTCTCCAATCTTGATGGTCTCAACATTTTTAATGGAATTTAGACCATATTTTCTATCAATCTTCGTGTGAAAATAAACAGTGTGCTCTTTATCATTAACATTAAAAGTAACTTTTCCTTGATTGCAATCAATGACAGCCCCTGTAGTATTAAGAAAATGTCTTCCAAGAATAATAGACATATTATCATCTTCATGCATTTCCAACACAACAAAGTCAGTTAATATCAGACAATTATTAGCAACTTGAACACGAACATTCTCACATATACCCACAGGAATAGCAGTAGACTTATCAGCCATTTGCAAAGATATATCAGTTGGTATCAATTTTACTAGGAGGAGTCTTTTATAGAGAGTAAAAGGCATGGCACTAACTCCAGCTCCTAAATCACACAAAGCAGTTCTAACATAATTATTTTTAATAGAACAGGGAATAATAGGTATACCACGATCTCCAAGCTTCTCAGGAACCTTGCCATTAAAAGAGTAATTAGCAAGCATAGTGGAAATTTCTTCATTAGGAATCTTCCTTTTGTTAGAGACAATATCTTTCATATATTTTGCATAAGGAGGCAATTTAATAGCATCAGTTAAAGGAATTTGCAAGAACAAAGGTTTGATCCATTCACAAACCTTGTTATAGTGTTCTTCTTCCTTAGATTTGTGTTTCTTATTAGGAAAAGGCATTGTTTTTGTACCTAGGGTTCTCTCTCATTACCATCTTTATTAGCAATGAAATCTTCCTTAGTATACTTTGCAGTTTTAGTTTGCTTTTCAGCTACAAGTTCTTCTTTATCAGAAGCATCATTCTTTTCATTACCACTTTTAGTTTCAGCATCAGAGATAGATATACTATTAGGAGGATTCTACAGCAGTTTTATGTTTCTTCTTCTTTTCTTCTTAGTATGAATAGCATTATTATTAGTTTGCGGAGAATCTTGTTCAATTCTTTTAGGATGTCCCTCAGGATATAAAGGATCTTGTATAGCAATACCACTTCTAGTTCTTATCTCATAAGCATGTTTTTCTTTAGAAGCATTAACTAGCAAATCTTTTTGCACTTTAGTAGGTTGATCAATTTGAGTTTGAACCATTTGAAAATGTTTAACAAGCATTTTAACATCATTAGAGGTTCTTTCTATAATACCATGCAAATTATCAATATCTCTAGAGCTTTCCATAAGGTGGTTCTGCACTCTCATATTAAAATTATCTTGCTTGATAACATAATTATCAAATTCATCTAAGCATTGATCATGAGGTTTGTTATAGGGAATATCTCTACTATCAAAATATTGGAGAGAGTGTACCTCAATAGTGGAGGAGTGAGGGATTAGCTTACATAATTCTTCTATAGGTGGAAGATTCTTCACATCTTCAGATTTAATACCCCTCTCTTTAAGAGATTTCTTGGCTTCTCTCATCACTTCATCATTTAATTCAATCATTCCCCTCTTCTTGGGTGTTGGTGTTGGTACTGGAGTAGGACTCGGCTCAGGCTCAACCATAGTCCAATCATCATGATTTTGGCTTATTTTAGCCATTAATTCCTCAGCTTCTTCTGGAGTTCTTTGCCTGAAAACACAACCAGCTCAACTATCCAGGTATGTCCTAGATTCAACAGTTAGTCCATTATAGAATATATCAAGAAGTTTATTATCTTCTAGCTTATGCCTAGGTGTAGCTCTGACTAAAGAACATAACCTTGCCAAGATACATGCAATTTCTATCCTTCCAATTGCTTGAAATTAAATATATTTTGTAAAGCAGCATGTTGAGCACTCGCAGGAAAATATTTTTGAAAGAAAGCATTAACCAAACCAATAGGACTATCAATAGATCCAGGAGACAAATTATTAAACCAATAGGACTATCAATAGTCACAAAGTAGCTACGTTTCTTAATATCATCAGAGAACAAACTACTCAAAGAGGAGAGCTCATTCATATGTCTCATAGCACTTTCATTTTCAGTACCACAAAAAGGTTCTTTCTCAACAATAGATATATAAGATAAATCAAGAGATAAATCATAATACTTGTCCCTAATATTAATGGGAGAAGTGGCAAACTTTGCATCAAGAGATAATTTATATTTAACAGCACGACTTTCAATAAGTCTCATAACAACATCATCATCCTTCATAGTATATATTTCATCTATAAGATCATCATTATGATCAACATAGGCATCATCTAAATGATCACTTGGATTCTCTATAAGCTCGGGTGAAACAACATGAGTAACATGATTTTTATCAGGAGTTTCAGTGTTTGCAATATTTTTAGCTTTAGCAATAGTGGCATCTAAGAAAGGACCAAGAGAACCACTCTCATCAAGAACAGTAGAAGCATCATAAAAAGTATCAGAAGTATTTCCATACTCAACGGAAGTAGCATGTGTAGCATGTGGTGGTTTAAGCAGCTTACTCATAGCAGACGGTGAATCAAGAGCAACAGAGGTGTTCAGAGTTATACCTCTTCCTGTAGTGGATGGTAATATAGGAAACTTTCCATCACGAGTCTTACCCATGATGAATGATGGCAGTAGATAATAATACTCTCCGGTGAGCTCGCAATAAAGCTATGCCCCCCGGCAATGGCGCCAGAAAATAGTCTTGATGACCCACAAGTATAGGGGATCGCAACAGTCTTCGAGGGAAATAAAACCCAAATTTATTGATTCGACACAAGAGGAGTCAAAGAATATTTGTGAGCCTTAACAAGTGAGTTGTCAATTTACCTGCACCTGAAAGTACTTTTGTTCGCAGTGGTTTATCAGTAGTAACAGTTTTATAGTAGCAGCAGTGTTTGAAGTAAACATTGGGATTAAATATTGTAGGCATAGGGATGGATGAACGGGCGTTGCATGGATAAGAAAGTTCAAATAATGATCATGTCACGTGCATTGCAGATAAATAAGATAAAGCATAAAAAGAACTAAGTAACCATAGGCATGTGTTCCATAAATTGTCGTACGTGCTCGCAATGAGAACTTGCACAACATCTTTTGTCCTACCAGCCCGTTTTCAGCGGGGCCTCAAGGGAACTACTGGTAATTAAGGTGCCCCTTTTAATAAAGCATCGGAGCAAAGCATTAACACTCCGTGAACACATGTGATCCTCACATCGCAGCCATCCCCTCCGGTTGTCCCAATTTCTGTCACTTCCAGGGCTCGGGTTCCGGACAACGATATGTGTAAACAACTTGCAGGTATGATCAAGAAACAATAATTATCATCATGATTCAATAACATGTTCAGATCTAAGATCATGACACTCGGGCCCAAACTGGCAAGAATTAAGCATAACAAGTTGCAACAATGTCAATAGCACTAATAGAGGATACTAGGCACTATGCCCTAACAATCACGGCATTATTACATGAACGATCTCATCCAATCCCTACCATCCCCTTCATCCTACAGCGGGGAATTACTCACACATGGATGGGGGGAACATGGATGGTCGATGGAGAGGCGTTGGTGATGACAATGGCGATGATCTCTTCCACTTCCCGTCCCGGCAAGGTGCCAGAATAGGAACTTCTGATCCCCGAATCGAGGTTCGGGACGGCAGCGGCGCTCTGTTGTGTTTATGTGGAATATGACAAACCCCCTCGGGTTTTAGGGTTGGAGGCTACTTGTAGTCGAAAGGGGAGTCCGAGGGGGGCTTTGGGGGTCCCACACCCCTAGGTGGCGCGGCCTAGGGGAGACCCGAGCCAGGGGGTGTTGCCACCCTGTGGCTCCTCTCCTGGCCCCCTTCTGGCTCCCGGGGTCTTTCGAGGTGAAAACATCAATGGGGTCTTTTCTAGGTAATTTCCCAAAAGTTGATTTTTCTGCATAAAAACAAGACACCAAAGTAATTCTGCTGAAAACAGCGTTAGTCCGTGTTAGTTGTATTCAAAACACACAAGTTTAGAGGAAAACAATAAGAAAATTGTTCGGAAAAGGAAATACGTTTTCGACGTATCACACAACAAAACAGCAAATAAAATATACAAACATGTTGTTACAGAAGCAACAATCATCTTGACTCATCAAAACAAAAATAACATGAAATAAAAAACGATGAGTTGACTCCATAAGCGCTTCTCTTTAATGCCTTGTAGCTAGGCACAAGTAGGGAATCAAGTATTATCAAGACCAGAAACATCAACATTATAACTTTCCATCGGAATGGTATCAAAGGGTGGTTTTATCTTCCTTCTAGGTAAGTGTTCCATAACTTTCTTAAGTGGGCATTGAAATTTTATATTCCCTTCTTTCATATCAATAATAGCACCAACAGTTGTAAGAAAAATTCTTTCCAACACAGTAGGACAAGAAGGATTTCATTCAATATCCAAAACCGCAAAATCAACAGGGACAACATTGTTGTTAACCGTAATAATAACATTATCAACTCTTCCCAAAGGTTTCTTCATAGAAGAATCAGCAAGGTGAACATCCAAATAACATTTTTCCAATGGTGAAAAATCAAGGATATCATATAATTTCTTAGACAAAGATAGCAACCATTCTTTAGCTCTTCCTCTCAAAGAGAAAGGAAATAATTTCAGTTTAATAACATCACCCTCTACTTCTTTATACTTTTTCATATCACATATCTCAACAAAAAAATTAAGGTGAGTAGCAGCATCATTAGTAGAAACACCAGAAAATTGCTCTTGCATAACAAGATTTAACAGTGCAAGTTTAATTTCATAGAACTCTGTTCTGGTAGCAGGAGTAGCAATAGGTGTACATATGAAATCATTGTTGTTGGTACTAGTGAAGTCACACAACTTAGTGTTCTCAGGATGACTCATTTTAACAAAACTAAAACAAGACAGAAAATAACAAACCGAAAATAAACTAAGTGCAGGATTTGTGTGTGTGTGTTTTTGGGTTTTAGAGCAAACAAAGTAAAACAAAAATAAAACAAGCAAGAGAAAAAAAAAGTGATTGGAAGTGTGAGACTCCCCTATCTGGATATTCTAGTATCCCCGGCAACGGCGCAAGAAATCTTGATGCCTTGGGGGCGTGTTGTTCGTTAGGTTACTCCAAGCGCAGAGTTTGATGCAGAACAACGGCAAGCTTTCCCTTGAAATTAACCAAGGTTATCGAATCCAGGAGGACACGAAGGTTCTTTAGAAGGTTGTCAGCGACGCAACTGACGTGGAACCTGCACACAACAAACACACTAATTTGCCCCAACAAAACAGAGAGGTTGTCAATCTCTCCGGTCTTGCTGAAAACAAAGGGATTAAACGTATGGTGCAGAAAACAGTGATGATTGCAGGAAACAGTAGAGAACGGTATGATTGCAGTAGGTGGTTTAACAATATGAGGAAAATGGACCGGGGTCTACAGTTCACTAGTGGTGTCTCTCCATAAATATTTCTAGCATGTTGGCTAAACAAATTACATCTGGGAAATTAACAAATAATAAGGGCATGACAATGCAATATATGACAAGATGTTCACAATGAGATTTAACAGGGCATTACAACAAATTACATAGACTTGCTATCCAGCGCATCTATGCCTAAATAATCCACCTTCTGGTCAGCATCCACATCACTTCCAGTATTAAGTTGCAAATAACAGATTATTGCATGAAGTATTGTGTATAATGTAAACAATGCAAAAGATACGCAGACTAAGCATCATTATTTTATCCCTAGTGGCAATAACACATCAACAACCGTGCACGTTTTAGTCACTCGAACGCTGATTTCTGGAGGCATGAACCCACTATCGAGCATAAATACTCCCTCTTGGAGTCACAAGTATCTACTTGGCCAAAATATCTACTAGCAAAGGAGAGCATGCAAGATATAAACAACATAGGAATATGGATAAATAAACAACTTACTCATAGTATCAATATTCATCGGATCCCAGCAAATCCAACATGTAGCATTACATAACGATGATCATGATCATGTAGGGCAGCTCACAAGATCTAAACATGATAGAACAAAGTGGAGAGACTGCCATCTATCTACTGCTATGGACCCGTAGTCCAAGGATGAACTACTCACGCATCACTCCGGAGGAAGGCATGACGGTGTAGAGCCCCGATACGTCATAAACATATCCATAATTTCTAATGTTCCATGTTGTTTTCATACTATATGATACATGTTTCCTTTACACTTTATGCCATTTTTATCGATTTTATAGGACTAACCTATTGACAAGATGCCATAGAGCCAGTTCCTGTTTTCTCCTCTTTTTAGTTTCAGAAAAGTTGTTCTGGAAATATTCTCAGAATTGGACGAAACGAAGCTCGGAAGTCTTAGAAATCTGTCGCGCACAGGGAGTCCGGAGGGGACCCGGAGGGGGTCCACAGGGGCCCCACACCATAGGGCACCGCGCCCCCCTCTAGCCACGCCCAAGGGTGGTGTCGCCCCCTGGCCGCCCACCGATGTTGCCCTCTCGCCTATTTATACCTCTCGGGAGGTTAATACTAGATACATAAGCTTTTTTCACCAAACACATACGCAGCCGCTGTCATCGTCAACCCTAGTTCGGGAGGTTCTGGAGCTCTCCTCGGCACCCTGCCGGGAGGGAGAATCATCACCGGAGGGATCTACTGAAGGGAATATGCCCGAGAGGCAATAATAAAGTGGAACGCCATATGTGTTAAGTACTTACAGACTAGATTATTGACTCTAGTGCAAGTGGGACACTGAAGGGAATATGCCCGAGAGGCAATAATAAAGTGGTTATTATCTTATTCCTTGTTTATGATAAATTTTTACTTCTCACGCTAGAATTTATTAACTAGAAACGTTGATACATGTATGTCAAATAAACAAACAATGGTTCCTAGTAACGCCTCTCGTCTAAATAGCTCGTTGATTAACTGATGATCAAGGTTTCCTGATCATGAACATTGGATGTTGTTAATAACGGGGTCATGTCATTAGGAGAATGATGTAATGAACATAGACCCAAACTAGGTATAACAATACGATCAAGTCATTTAGTTTATATTGTTATATCTTGCATTTGAAGTAACCTTATTCCTTAGACCATGAGATCATGTTAATCACTAATACTGGAAGGGTGCTTTGATGTCATCAAACGTCATGCCATAACAGGGTGACTATAAAGGTGTCGTTGGGTATTTGAAAAGTATTAGTTGAGTCTCATGGATCAAGAGTAGGATTTGTCCATCCAAATTACAGAGAGATATACTCTGGGCCCTCTCGGTGATATCACATCGACACTGCTTGCAAGCACGTGACTAGGTCACAAGGATTTCATATCATGGAACGAGTAAAAGAGTACTTGTCGGTAACGAGATCAAACAAGGTATGATTGATACTGATGATCGTATGTCGGACAAGTAAAATATCGCGAGACAAAGGAAATTAGTTACGACATTGATGGTTCACACGATCACAAGATTCATCGTTAAATATATAGGAGTCATCACGGATCTCCAGATCCCGCTGTTGATTATTGATCGGAGAGGTGTCTCGATCATGTCTGTATTATTCGCGAATCGTAGGGTGACACACTTAAGGTTCGATGACGCATTTGAGAGAAAAAGGAATATCGGAGAATATTTTGGACAACACCGGAATTGTTTCCGGTTAATTTGAAATAGTTCAAGGGGTTTTCCATCGAATGGTTGTTAATAGAATTAACAAATGATTCGAGGTTCTATATGCAAATGTTTGTAAATAGAATTAACAAATGCTTAAATAAAGAAATAAAAATGCTTTATTTATTTATTAAAGAAAAACCTTTGGGATTTTTTAGTGGAGTTTAAGTGGAGGATGAGTGGGTATGAGTGGAGAGTCCACTCACATGATGAGGGGAGAGGTGGGGGCACCACCATGCTTGGCTGCATGGGGCCTTTAGTGTCGTGGTGGTGTCACGGCACATGCCATAGGATGGCTAAAGATGTGGGGACGAAGGACGCTGGAGGCGCTCGGGGAGGGATCACGCGACGAGTAGACGCGTGAGGTGAAGATCAAACACTGCAAACAACACGATCTACCCAGGTTTAGGGCCCTCGTGAGGAGGTAAAACCCCTACTCCTGTCTTTCTCTATGTATTCTGGTGTCTCACCGAGTAGCCACAGTACAATGGTTCTTGCTACCGAGTAGCCACTCTTCTCTCTCCGGGTAGAATTAGGTCAAGAATCTCTACGTGTGATCTAGCCCAAGTCTCGTGTGTAGCGTGTGTCGTCGTGCCTCGCGCAGGAGGCGGCTGGGCACCTTATATACCCGGTGCCCTGCCGGATACAGCCAAATACAAACAAGTGTCGACATTGTGTGCACACCGTCCTTCTTCCGAGTTCCCGCTGACAGCTTTGGCTTCTAAGCTTGTCCTGATGCAGAAAGTCGTTGGGCAAAACCAAGCAACCAGTCTGTTATCACTGTGCGAACACAGAGTAGGTCCCCCCTATCCTGCGACGCCCTGCTGACACACTGTCGCTGTCAGGCACGCCGTCCCCAGATGAACAGTGCTGTGAACAGTGCCAAGTACGGACCCGAGATACGCGGGATCCGTTGTCAGAACGGCTCCTTTGACTTCTGGCCCGAGTAGGTTCCCGCCAATCTTACTCGGACCAACTCTTCTACTCGAACAGATATAACTTGCTTGATATCTCCTTCTGGTCGTCTTTTTGTAAGACCGAGTAGCAGTTGACCGGGTAGCAAGTACCGGGTAGGCGGCTACTCGACCAAACTTCTCTTCTGACTGTTGTCTTTACCACTTGCCTTTACCCTACTCGGGGGTAACCCCCCGACAGCAGTCCCCGAAGCTGGTAGAGCCCTGCGAGCTCGTTCACTGGGCCCTGCCAGCTTAAAACCAAGCTTGGCAACCTTGCCCTTGAACCTCAATATGCCGAGTAAAACCTCCGAGTAGCATTTTGAAAAGTACCTTGATTTTCCTCCCTTCCGAATAGGGCTAGCTTCCTTCTCTGTAACCGAGTAAAAAGACTTAGGGAATTTCTTCAATCGAATCTCTGCAGCGCAGAGCACAATCAGGCTTTCTGTGCTGCAACTGGGCACGTGTCACGCATCCAAGACCGCGACGCCTCGCTGCCCAGGACCTGACAGGCCACGCGCCCAGTTTTTACGGAGTGGGCCCACTGGCTCGTGATGTCCCATCACGCGCAGTAATTGCCCACGATCTCGTCGTGGGATCTAATGCGGCCGTTACGCGCGCGTTCCACGCTGTGTGCGTTTCTAACCGGCCACAGACCCCACGCCGCACGATTTATTACCACGATCGATCCCACTACTCCAATTCGTAACGGTAACTCGGGGTGCGGTATAAATACCCCTCGGTAACTTCTTCTTCTCCTTCCGCTTCACTTTCCCCTTCTGCCTCCTCGATCCTCCGCCGTCACAGAGCTCTCCGCCGCCGTGCAACTCTTTGCGCCGCCGCGGGCTCGTCCACTCCACCAATTCCTTCCAATCTTCTCCCAACTTCCTACTCGCCGCCATGGCTCGCGGTGATAGTGCTCGCGCCTGCTGGGCCGGTTCCGACGTCACCGCCGAGGACTGCCAGTGGCTCGTGAACACCCGGAGGGTTCCTCCCGGTGTTCGCTGCCGGCCGTCTAACGGCGAGATCGTTCCGGCTCCAGAGGAGGGAGAGCACGTCGTCTTCCTCGCGCACTTTGCGCGAGGATTCGGCCTTCCTGCATCCAATTTCCTCTGTTCTTTCCTGGATCATTATGGTCTCCAGATGCACCATCTTCCTCCCAACGCGGTTGTCTTCCTCTCTTACCATGCTGTGGTGTGCGAAGCTTTCCTCGGCGTTCGCCCCACGACGGAGACGTGGTCGAAGTACTTCTTATTCCGCCAACAGAGCCAGGGAAAGAAGGATGGCGCGGACACCAGCAGCCGGGTAACCGAGACCGGCAGCGCCATGATGGTGCAGCGCCCGGGCACCAATCATCCTCGCATCAAGGGCCTGGATTCTGTCCGCAAATGGCAGAAGTCCTTCTTGTACGTGAAGAACATCCCCGCCACGAAGGAGGCCAAGATCGAGGACCGCATCAATCTGCCCCCTTGGAGCAACCGAGCTCCTACCGGGCAGAATTGGAAGAGAAAGCCATCCAACAACAGGAACCTGATGCAGATGGAGGAGCGGCTCGCCCATCTGATCGGAGAAGGGCTCAAGAGCGACGATCCAGTCGCCTGCTGGATTCGTAACCGCGTGCTGCCTCTGCAACGCCGCTCCCACCCCATGTGCTACATGGGCGGCCCTCGCGACTGTACTCGGACGACTACCTTCGAGCTCAGCAACGCGGATGTCGCCGCTTACGCTCGGTCCATCCTGACCACTGGCCTTCGAGACAACTGGCAGTATGGCTTCATCCCCTACAGCCGCACAAAGCCGATTCCACGGGTATGTCCTTCTTAATCTGCTTCTTGTATATGCAATCCGAGTAGATAGCTTCCTCTCCTTGCTGCGACTATCATTCGCACTCTGCGCCGAGTAGGGCGTTTAGCGGAACTGCTCAGGCTTAGTGTGCTTGTTGTTTGCACGCCTTGTCGGGTAGCACACTTAGGAGAAACATTTAGGCTTAATGTGCTTGATGTTTGCACGCCTTGCCGAGTAGGACACTTAGCCGAATCGCTTAGGCTTAATGTGCTTGGTGTTTGCACGCCTAGCCGAGTAGGACACTTAGCCGAGTCGATTAGGCTTAATGTGCTTGGTGTTTGCACGCCTAGTCGGGTAGAGTGTCTCCATGCTACTCGGCTAACTTGCGATGTTTCTCTATTCTTCAGGTCCTTGATCGCCAGCTCGCTGAGAGTAGTGAGCGCTTCGAGGGCAACTGGTCAGATGACCGAGAGGAAGACGATGAGGTCTCCTTCGAGACCGCGGACAAGCTTAATCCTCCTGAAGCCGCCCAGACGAGTAAGCATCGCGTGGATGCGTCTCTTCGTGACTGGTCTGAGGATGAAGATGAAGGTAATTGAATTCATCCTGCCTGGTCGCGAGCAGCACAAACTAATTGCTTCCTTCTTCTGAATTGCCTTTCTTCCTTTCAATTTCTCAGATGGTGCTGATGCTGAGGATGACGGCGAGGATGAGGATGAGGACGAGGCAGCCCTGGTCGTCGATCCTCTTGCAGTTGCCGCTCCTGTTACCCGCAAGCGGACGGGCAGCGGCGCCCAAGAGCCCCCCGCCAAGAAGAAAAAGCCGACCGAGAAGACGACCAAGAAGGTCGTGAAGAGGAAACGACCAGCGATCCCTACCCGCAAGGGGTAAGTTCCTTCTCGATTGATTCCCAATCCTTTTACTTCGCTGTTTCCTCTCAGTTTCCTCTGCCCTCTTCTTATTTCTGAATGTAATTTTCTCTTCAGAGCCCCCTTGGATGCGGATGCCGCTCGTGCGCCCACGAAGACCAAGAAGAAGGCCGCCATTGACGTTGATAAGCTCATCAACCTCGACGGCGATGAGAATGAAGCCGCCACAGCCCACGAAGAGGACTCCGACGAGGCTCGGTACAGGGATACCGACGCCCACGACATCGAGCAGGAGCAGCAGTCCCGCGCCGAGCAGGAGGCGCAGGATGCTGCTCACCACGAGATGCCACCTTCCCCTCCAGCCACCAGGGCCGAAGAGAACCAAGATCCAGACCACGAGATGCATGACGACGCCGCCCTTGAGCGGCAGGAAGAAGAAGAAGAGCAGCCCGCAACAGGAGCTGCTGAACAAGAAGACCCCGCGGCCCAGGCGCGGGTAGAAGTCCCAGACGCCTCACAGCAGGATCCCGATGCCGAGCAGCGGGTTGAAGTAGTGAACGAGGCGGAGCAATACCCTCTGAGCGACGCGCAACCAGGCGCCGCGCAGGGTAGCGCTCAGCCGGACGCCGCGCCGAGTAGCGCGCCACTAGCGCCGCCCACTGCACCAGACTCCTCCTTGGTGCAGAAAACCAAGGCTGCCGCCAGCCCTCCGGCCAAGCCTGTTACGAGGAAGAACGCTCAGGAAGCTGCCGAAAAGAAAGCCGCCAAGGAGAGGGCCACCGAGAAGAAGACCACCGAGAAGCCAACTGCCCAGAAAGAGATTTCGAAGAAGCGGGCTGCCGAGAAGTCAGGAGGCCCGGCAGAAGGCACTGTTCGCAGGAACCCGGCGCGTGGCGCCGGTCAAGATGCAGCCGTGATGCCGCCGCCAACATCAATCGCCAAGTCCACTCAGCTGGCTATCCGCGAGCCTCGCGCGGCTGCTGACGCCGTTGGCGCATCCAATGTCGCAGATCCGCCCAGCTTCCCACCTTAGATGGTGAAGGTCAGCCAGCAGCACCAGGTTGGCTTAACCCCCGCGGAGAGGAAACTTGCTCTTCGGAAAGGGAAGAAAACCGTAGCAGTGGACTCCATACCCCCGGCCCCAAATCAGGACAAGTCCCTCTCCATTTCTTCGCGCGAGGTTCAGGACAAGGTGGTGACGTCCCAGGGCCTTGAGCAAGTGCTCGATTTGGTTGGCTTCATCGATGCCAAGTGGGACAGCAAGGTCCTTGGCAACTCGAACTGGGACGGCACGGATTTGGGCGACTTGGACCATATGCGTGTCGATTGGAACAAGGCAGACTTGGGTTACAAACCCATGACTATCTCATCCAATTCCAGCACACTTGCCGCCAAGATGTTCGTCCACCGCAAGAACGCAGAGGACCTTGAGCAATCTTACGCGGTAAGCTTCTACTCATCCTCCCCGAGTTGCGTTTCACTTTTCTTCTACTCTTCTTCTTTTCCTTATCCATCACCCAGTCCCCGAGATTCTGGCCGAGTAGGCGGATATATTCCCGAGTTGCTGCCTTCTCGGGTCGAATCTTTATTACTTTGCCTGATTCTTCTTCCTTTTGCTTCTCAGAATAGCTTACTGAAGCGGACCGGCCTGCACCGTCAGCTACTCTGGAACCATGCCATTGCCAAGAGTCGCATTGAGGCCCTGGAAAGAGAGCGCGCAGACGACGAGGCAGCCGAGAAGGATGTGATGAACAGCACATTGAAACTTTCTGAAGTTGAAGGTACGCTTTTAGCTACGCGGTTCTTGCGTTTGGTGTTTACGCCCGCTTCTGCTTTTTGCGCTAACCACTTCTGCTCTGCAGGGAAGTTAAAGGCCCTCGCGGAGGAACACTCAACCTGCCGTGCCTTTGTCGAGAGTGGCCAAGCCACGATCAAAAGACTAGAAGGTACGTTGCCGTCTTCTCGACTTGTCTTTGTGTTTCTTTCTTCGCTACTCTGCTGACCGTGCTTTGCTCTTCTCAGAAGATCATAAAAATTTTGCCGAGGAACATCAAGACTGCCTCAGGCCTGCTGAGATGCAGCAGCAATTGTCCAGCCAGGCTGTCGAGCTGATAAAAGAGCACACTACCGAGATGGAAGCTCTCCAACTCCAGCTGCAGACCGCGCTCAAGGACGCCCTCAACTTAGCAGCCGAGAAGAAGGATTTGCTTGCCGAGAAGGAGAAGAACGAAGCGGCAGCCAAAGCCAAGGAGAGAGCCCTCGAACGAGAGTGCGAGGTGCTGAAGAAAAGCAACGCTGACCTCTTCGGTCAGCTGGACGGGCTCCGCCTGATTGAAGAAAAGCACTTATCCGACGAGGAATCATGGAAGAACCAGCTACAAGGGCTGCGCTATGACTTGAACAGTAAGTGCTCTTTTTTCTCTGCTTCACTGCTTCCTCTTGTTCCTCTGCTACTCGTTTCACGTTTCTACCCTGTTACCGTTTCTGATCTTCTCGATAGCTCTTGCAGAAGTCTTCCCCGACCTCGAGTCTTCTTGTGTGCCTGCCCTGGCGAAGGTCCGAGCAGCTCGCGCTGAGAAGGGCGAGCCTTTGGACACAAGAGCAGAGATCGAGGAAAGCATCCTGATTATGCAAGGGCAGTTCCAGCGGCTAGCGGGCGTGGGCACCGAGGTGGTGCGCGTCGCCTTCCAGCTGCACGACCTCTTCTGGCCTCAGGACTCCGCGCCAAAGACAATCCGCGGGCTCGCCTTGAAACTGCGTGGCGTGAAGGCCGAGCTGAAGAAGTGGCGCGCATCGGGAGCTCGCGCAGGCGCGGACATGATGCTGCTATTTATCACCAGTTGGTATGAAAACCTTAATCTGCAGATTGTCCGCGAGATGCGCCAGGACTCCAAATGGGAGAAGAACCCCGACTGCGTGGCTATCCGCCAGCTGGTCGCTCACGAGGTCGCTCAGTATGCTGATACTGCGACCTTCATCGACGGCCTCACCGAGCCCGACACCGAGGTGGACGAAGGCGAGGAGGAGGACGAAGACGAAGAGACGGACACAAAGGAGCTGGACCTGAGCTGCTTCGAGTCTCCTGGTGGCAAGGCCGGGAAGGGGAAGGCCGCGGTCGTCGCGGGTAGCGATGAGGAGGACGAGAACGAGAAGATGTCGATTGACACCTCCGCGCTCGAGTTCGGCACCTCGTCAGGAGCTGCCCTCGACGACACGATTAGCCTTCGCGCCCAAGCCGGTGGATCCACCTCAGCGACAGCGCCCGTCTCGGTGGCCACGGCCACTCCAGACCGGGTAGCCACCGAGGCGAACACAGACGCAACGAGGTCCGATATCGCCAACTCGGAAGCAGACGCTGCCAAGGCCAGCACCGAGGACGAAACTGCGAAGACCGTTGACGCCAGCTCTGAAGCAGACGCTACCACGGCCAATACTGAAGATGAAGCAGCCAAGGCCGCCACTGAGAACGCCGCCTCGACCTGAATCTGTCCTGCAGCTCATTCCTCAAACACTTATCAGATCCCCGGGATGCCGGGTGCAAATGTATCAGACTACTTATGCCGTTTGCTACTCATTTTTATTCACCCCCGTTATCTTCAACTTAATCAATTCGTTCAGCTTTGGCTCGATGCTGGGTTGCGTTATCATGCGAGTCCCCGAGTTGCATTTCTTATTCACTCTCTCTTTTCGTCTCAGCTCTACCCGCAACTTGTTGCTTTTTTGGTATTCGAGTCACAAGAGTTAAAGAGCAGAGCTGCAAATACTTAGCCGCTTAGAAACAATCATAGTAACGCAGCCCACCATTTAGCCGAAAAGACAAGACAAAGAACAGAAGTAAAAGACATCCTACTCGGTTCCTGCACTTTTTCTTTCCTTAGTAATTTTTCTTGTGCTCATTGACCTTTTGCTTGTTCTCTTGCTTGCCATGAAGCCGGGTTTCGGACAGCAGCAGAGTCGAAGAGTTGGCATGTAGGTTTAAACACAGTACTCAATGTACTTATGAATTTTGAAGTAGAGCAACCGAATAGGCAAAAAGTAAAGCCGAGTAGAAACACTTGGAGCAATTCTGGACGAGGGCAGTCCCCGAGTTCAATTTCAGATTGCAGGGTAGAATTTTAACTCGGATGAGAAAGTACATACACATCTTTGCTCACGAATGAAAGCGACGAAGTAGGGCTACATTCCAAGGGCGCTTGGACTCCTCTCCAGCTTTATCTGCCCTGTTCGCCTGTGATGGACGCGCATCTACAAGATAGTATGCATCGTTGTGCAGCGCTTTGCTCACAATGAAAGGCCCTTCCCATGGAGGAGACAACTTGTGCATCCCGGCTGTGCGCTGCACAAGCCTAAGGACCATGTCTCCTTCTCGGAAAACCCTCGGGTTCACCTTTCGGCTATGATAGCGCCGCAGGTTTTGCTGGTAGATAGCCGAACGTGACAGAGTAAGCTCTCTTGCTTCTTCGAGGAGGTCAACGTCGTCTTCTCGAGCTTCTCTCGCCTCTACCTCAGTGTAGAGGGTTACTCGAGGGGAGTCATGCTCTAAGTCTATTGGCAACACGGCCTCAGCCCCGTATACCAAGAAGAATGGTGTGTAGCCGGTTGACCGGTTAGGGGTAGTCCTTAGACTCCACAACACCGCTGGCAACTCGTCTAGCCAACACCCAGGTGTTTTCAGCAGTGGCTCAATCAGCCTTGGCTTTATGCCAGCTAGCACCATGCCATTTGCTCTTTTAACTTGCCCATTGGAGGCGGGATGCGCAACGGACGCAACATCTAGTCGGATGTGCTTATCTCTGCAGAACCGCACCATTGCCCCCTCTGCGAAATTTGTGCCGTTGTCGGTGATGATGCTGTGCGGGTAGCCATATCTCAGGATCACATCCTTCAAGAATTTCACAGCTGTGGCACCATCGCACTTCCGAATAGGCTTCACTTCGATCCACTTGGTGAACTTGTCCACCATGACCAAGATGTGTGTCATGTTGCCTTTAGCCGGCTTGAAGGGGCCAACCATATCCAGGCACCAAACGGCAAACGGCCATGTGATAGGAATTGTCTTCAGCTCGGAAGCAGGCATGTGAATTTTACTCGCGAACATCTGGCAGCCGTTGCACTTCCTCACGATGTCTTCAGCTTGCTGCAGAGCTGTGAGCCAGTAGAAGCCATGCCGAAAAGCTTTCTTGACCAATGTCCGAGAAGAGGCGTGGTGCCCGCATTCTCCTTGGTGTATTTCCAGCAGAATTTCTTCTCCTTCTTCTGGGTCCACACAACGTTGCAGCACGCCGGTGGCACTCCTCTTGTGCAGCACATCTCGGAATACAGTATAGCCCTTGGATCTTCTCTGAATCTGTCTTGCGACCACCTCATCCTCTGGCAGAGTACCGTCCCTTAGAAAGGATAATATGGGCATGGCCCAATTCGGTGTCTCCCGTGTGGGAAACACTGGTTCGTCCACTTCCATTGGGACAGGCACCTCTAGTTGCTCTTTAGGGTTGGGAGCACTTCTCTGGAGCCCTGATCGATTGGCGAGGACCTCCTCAATGAATGCGACAGTCCCCGGGTTAAGGACAGCAGTCCCCGAGTATGGAGTGGCAGTCCCCGAGTAGGGAGTGGCAGTCCCCGAGTAGGGAACGGCAGTCCCCGAGTAGGGAGTGGCAGTCCCCGAGTTGGGAGAAGCAGTCCTCGGGTTGGGAGCAGCAGTCCCCGAGTAGAGAACAGCAGTCCCCGAGTTGGGAGCGGCAGTCCCCGGGCTTCCTGTAGCATTCTCCCAGTCAATTTCCATGGGATCAGATTCCTCGCTTGGCAGAGAAGGGACAAATATGGATTCCGAGTTGGGAGAGGGCTTGATGGATGGCTTCCTCAAGTGCTCCAAGGCAATCCCCGCCGGGATGGACTGCCGAGAAGACCCCAACTTGGACAGCTCGTCTGCCGCTTCGTTCTCTGCTCGGTGAATGTGCTGGAACTCGCAGCCTTCGAAGAATCCAGTCATAGACTGTACCAGGAAGCGATATGATGCCATGTTGGCATCTAGAGCATCCCAAGTGCCAGAGACTTGCTGCACCACCAGATCTGAATCGCCATAACATATGATGCGCTGCACGCCAACCTCCTTGGCTACTCGCAAGCCATGCACCACTGCCTCGTACTCTGCTACGTTGTTGGACGCCTTGAAATGAATCTGCAGCACATACTTGAGTTGATCTCGCTTGGGTGACGTAAGCACTACGCCAGCACCAAGGCCTTCCTTCACCTTCGAGCCATCAAAGTGCATCTTCCAGTAATTAGAAACTGGAGCGGGAGGTTCATACTGCACCTCGGCCCAATCCACCAGAAACTCCGCCAGAATCTGAGACTTGATAGCTTCTCTTCTCGCATACGCGGGTGCATACGCGGCCAGCTCGATTGCCCACTTGGCTACTCTGCCACTCGCCTCCTTGTTGCCCATGATATCCGAGATGGGCGCAGAGCTCACAACCGTGATAGGATGCTCTTGGAAGTAATGCTTTAGCTTCTTGGCGCCCAGGTACACGCCGTAGGTCATCTTCTGGTAATGCGGGTAGTTTTGCTTGGAGCTAGACAACACTTCACTGAGATAGTACACTGGGCGCTGCACACTCTTGCCTTCTTCTTCTCGCTCCACCACAATCACCACACTGACTACTCGATTAGTGGCAGCAATGTATAATAGCATCGGCTCCTTGGGTAGCGGACTAGCCAATATGGGAGCGCTAGCCAGCATTGCCTTCAGCTCGTTGAATGCCACATCTGCTTGCGGAGTCCAGACAAACTTGTCACTTTTCTTCATCAGCTGGTATAGAGGCAGGGCCTTCTCGCCCATTCGGCCCAGGAAGCGGCTCAGAGATGCCAAGCAACCAGTGAATTTCTGCACGTCTTTCAGGGATCTCGGCAAAGACATGCTCTCAATAGCTTTTATCTTTGAAGGATTGGCTTCAATGCCCCGACTAGATACCAGGAAGCCGAGTAGCTTGCCAGCCGGGACACCAAAGGTGCATTTACTCGGATTCAGCTTCATTTTGTACTTGCGTAGGTTAGCAAAGGTTTCCTCCAGGTCGGCAAGTAGAGTATGTGTTTTATTCGTTTTGATGACAATGTCATCTACGTACACCTGCACATTCTTGCCGAGCTGGTCGTGCAAGCATTTCTGCATGCATCTCTGATAGGTTGCACCCGCATTCCTCAAGCCAAAACACATGACACGATAGCAATAAGCCCCGTACGGGGTAATGAATGCAGTCTTTATTTGATCAGCAGGATTGAGTGCAATCTGGTGGAAACCAGAGTAGGCATCTATGAAAGACAGCAGTTCACAACCAGCAGTGGAATCGATCACCTGATCGATGCGAGGTAGCGGGAAAGGATCCTTGGGGCATGCCTTGTTCAAGTCGGTGTAGTCGACACACATGCGCCATGCAGTAGCAGCCTTGGGATCCTCCTTCTTCTTCTCGACCATGACCGGGTTGGCTAGCCAATCCGGATGCAACACCTCCATGATGAAGTTGCTTATCAGCAACTTGGTGATCTGGTCACCAATGGCCTTCCTTCTCTCATCTCCGAAGCGGCGCATAGCCTGCTTCACTGGCTTGGCGTCAGGACGCACATGTAATGAGTGCTCAACCAACTCCCTCGGGACTCCTGGTAGATCTTCATTGGACCAGGCGAACACGTCCCGATTCTCACGGAGGAAGTGGATGAGCTCGCTTTCCTATTTCTCCGCCAACCCGGAGCAAATGATGGCTACACGGTCGGGGAACTCGGGGTCGACCTGGACCTTCTTGGTTTCCTGAGATGCCTGGAACGCGGTCCCGTGTTGGGTACTCGGCACGCCTTGCGCACTAGCCTGCGCGGATTGCGCCATAGCCACCACCTCATACATTTTCTTCTTCTCGGCAGCAATCACCATTGACTCCGCCAACTGGGAACCAGCAGAGGCACACTCCATGGACTTCTTGTAATCACCGGCAATGGTAATCACACCATTGGGACCAGGGATCTTCATCTTCAGATATGTAGTGTGTGTAGAAGCCATGAACTTGCTCAGAGCAGGCCTGCCGAGTAGAGCATGGTAAGGGCTCTTATGATCAACCACCTCGAACTGCAGGCGCTCTATGCGGCAGTTCTCCCTGGTGCCGAATAGCACATCTATCCATACTCGGCCAATCGGATTGCACGAGATCCCGGGCACAATGCCATGGAAGGTGGTCTTGCTGGGCAGCAGCATGTTCTCGGCCAGCCCAAGCTTCTCGAGTGTGTCTTTGTACACGATGTTGATGCTGCTGCCGTTGTCGATCAGCACCTTGCTGAACCTCACGTTCTTCTCGGGACCCAGGAAAGTAGGATCCAACACCAAGGCGTAGCTACCCGGGTTGGGCATCACCTTGGGATGATCTACTCGGGACCACCTGATCTCTTGATCACACCAATACATGTAGTGAGGGACAGCAGGAATCACTGCATTGACCTCCATGGCACGCCTGTGCTGTGATTGCTTGTCGACAGGCTCGGAAGTGAAGATCATGTAGCTCTCATGGTGTTCTTGGTACTGGTTGGAGCCTCCGCCCCCATTGTTGCTGCTGTTGTTGTTGCCTTGGTAGTTGTTGTTGCCTCTGTTGTTGTTGCGGTTGTAGTTGTTGTTGTTGTTGCGATAGCCCTCATTGTTGAAGTGACGGTTGGCTCCTAAAGCCACTTGGTTCACATTTTCCCTTCTCGGAAACACTGGCGGCCGAGCTGCGGATGCGCGAGCAGGCTGCACATTAGCATTGGCCGCTGGCAGAGGAGGGGGAGGAGGCAAGCCTTCATTCTTGATCAGATCCCACCACTCGCACTGCTGGGTAGTATGATTGGCATGCCTTGAGGGGTGCTGAGTGTGAAAACTGCATGGGCCATCCTTCATGTCGTCAAAGACGAACTTCCTCGGCTGCTCGGAGTTGCCGCTACCCGACTGAGGAGCACGGAATGGTTTCTTGTTGCCTTGGCCCTGGTTCTCGTTCTGCCCGTAGGCTCCAGCAGGTTTCTGCCTTTGGCTACCCCCAGTTCCAACAACCACTGCATTCACCTCTTCAGGGTCATACCGAGTATCTATTCGGTCACCCCTGCGCTTGTTGCGGAACTCGTTGCGCTTGCTGTTGCTGAAGTTTCTTCTCGGCTCAGATGAATCCATCAGAGGCTGAGTAGGGTCACCGAGTGCGTACTGATCCGCAATCTTGATGGTCTCCGCCAGAGTGTTCGGCATCTCCCTCTGCAACCTTTGCCACAGCATACTGCCATGTCTGCAACCCTGCGCGAACCAAGTAATGGCCTGGGCTTCATTCACACCTTCACAGGTGTTCCTCAATGTGCTCCACCGAGTAAGGTACTCGCGGTCCGTCTCGTCTTCTCGCTGCCTGCAAGCGGACAGCTGCTGTGGCCTATTCGGCCTCTTGTAAGTGCTTGTGAAGTTGCTGATGAAGGCGTCTGAGAAGTCCAGCCAGCAATTGATGCTGTTCTTGGGCAAGTTGTTGAGCCAAGTGCGAGCTGGACCCTCTAGCATCTGCGGGACGTACCGCACCGCCCATCTCCGGTTGCCGTTCGCGATATGAACCGCGGTGACATAGTCATTGAGCCAATCTTCCGGCTTGGTGCTGCCGTTGTAGCTCTTGGTGCCCCTTGCGAGCTGGAAGTTCTTCACAGACGGCTCGTTCATGATGCGCGGGCCGAAGCACTCGGGGCCAGGGGGACCCGTGTTCTCAAGCCGCGCCGACAAGCTGATCCTGTCCAGCTGGTGCCTTGCATCTCCAGGCGCCAACACGCGCTCGCCAACACGATCCAGAATATCATAGCCAGCCATCTCCATGGCCGAGTAGCCGTCATCATATCTATCCACCTGCACAGCTGCAGGTTGCTCCACCGGGTTGGCGATTGGCGCCACTGCACGCGGCTGCTGCCTCTGCCGAGTAGGCTGAGCGGCGGGATGCTGAGAAGGACCTGGGCGCTCTCCAGCTCGGACCTGGCTTTGAGCTTTATGGGCTTGAGAGCCTACTCCTGCAGCGCTGTGTTTCTGACCGGGCTGCTGCGGCACAGCGAGCTGTTTCGCGGCAGCAGCCGGGTCGTACACCTGCATTTGCCTGTCCTTGCCTGAACGCCCACTGCGGCTCTTCTCGCGGCTGGGATGCGGAGATGAGGCCTGATCGTTAGATCTGGCCACGTGCGAGTGCACCACCTGCGAAACTCCAGCACCCGGGTTGGCTTTCCGGAACTCCTCGTTCTGCCTAGCCGCCTCTAGCACCAACTCGTTCAGCCTCTCCTGCTGCCTAACGCGTGCGTCACCTACTAGATGTGGCAACTCGGCAGCTACAGCCTCAGCAGCTCTAAGTGTCTTGGCGGGTGTGCTATATCTGGGTCGGGTGGAGGTGTTTGCGGTGGCGGACTGACTGGGAGCCTCTACAACAGTTGCCATCTCGGCACCTAGGTTGCGACGCGTAGCGCCTACCTTGCTAGCTCTCCTAGTGACTGGTGTGAAACCGTGAGCCTTGTTGTACTCAAGCTGATCCAAGCTAAGCTCTAGCCTGATCTTGTCCAACTCCACCTGCTCAGCGAGCAGCTCTTGGCGCTGCCGGTCGAGCCGCGCCTTCATGGTCAGGAGCTCGAGGTCGGTGGGAGGCGGCATGCCCGTCCGCGCAGCAGACACAGGGATCGTCGGAGTCGTGGAGAGCGGAAGGTTGCACTCCTTCTCGTAAGGCTTGTGCGTCTTCCCGCCAGCACTAGAGCCAGCGAGATCCTCGACGACGACCGCAGCGGTAGCGGTCGTGCCCTTCCCGGCGTCTGCAGCCAGGCCAGCTACCATCACCTCCGCGACGTCTGCGGAGCAGCCCAGCGGCCTCCCGCGCACGGCGATAACGGCAGGCGGATCCTCCGCGTCATGCACCAGCTCGGGGTACTCGCAGTCGACGACGGTGGCGACGTAGACGAGGTGCGCGCCGAAGGAGATCACCGAGCCGCCCTCCGGCATGGCCCTGCCGCCGAAATCGCCGGCGTTGTCGGTGACGAAGTCGAAGGAGCCAAATCTGTGGACAAGGCCGCAGACCACGCGCTTTCCGGTAGCAGAAATCGATCCCGTCCGAACGGAAACTCCAACCAGCACCGCTGGTTTCCCCACGGTGGGCGCCAACTGTCGTGGTGGTGTCACGGCAGATGCCATAGGATGGCTAAAGATGTGGGGACGAAGGACGCTGGAGGCGCTCGGGGAGGGATCACGCGACGAGTAGACGCGTGAGGTGAAGATCAAACACTGCAAACAACACGATCTACCCAGGTTCAGGGCCCTCGTGAGGAGGTAAAACCCCTACTCCTGCCTTTCTCTATGTATTCTGGTGTCTCACCGAGTAGCCACAGTACAATGGTTCTTGCTACCGAGTAGCCACTCTTCTCTCTCCGGGTAGAATTAGGTCAAGAATCTCTACGTGTGATCTAGCCCAAGTCTCGTGTGTAGCGTGTGTCGTCGTGCCTCGCGCAGGAGGCGGCTGGGCACCTTATATACCCGGTGCCCTGCCGGATACAGCCAAATACAAACAAGTGTCGACATTGTGTGCACACCGTCCTTCTTCCGAGTTCCCGCTGACAGCTTTGGCTTCTAAGCTTGTCCTAATGCAGAAAGTCGTTGGGCAAAACCAAGTAACCAGTCTGTTATCACTGTGCGAACACAGAGTAGGTCCCCCCTATCCTGCGACGCCCTGCTGACACACTATCGCTGTCAGGCACGCCGTCCCCAGATGAACAGTGCTGTGAGCAGTGCCAAGTACGGACCCGGGATACGCGGGATCCGTTGTCAGAACGGCTCCTTTGACTTCTGGCCCGAGTAGGTTCCCGCCAATCTTACTCGGACCAACCCTTCTACTCGAACAGATATAACTTGCTTGATATCTCCTTCTAGTCGTATTTTTGTAAGACCGAGTAGCAGTTGACCGGGTAGCAAGTACCGGGTAGGCGGCTACTCGACCAAACTTCTCTTCTGACTGTTGTCTTTACCACTTGCCTTTACCCTACTCGGGGGTAACCCCCCGACATTTAGGCTGCCCCCTCCTCCTATAAATAGAGGACATGAGCTCCCTCTCCCTCACACACTTAGTGTCATCTCCACCTCCCTCCTCCCGCTGATCCACTTCATGTTCATGCGCTTGGCGAAGCCCTGAACGAAGTTTTCTCCACCACACCATGTCGTCGTGCTACTGGAGTTCCGAGGGATCCTCTACTACTGCTTCGCCGCTGGATTGAGGGAAAAGAGGTCGTTATCAAGTCGTACGTGTGACCGGTCACGGAGGCAACAGCGGATTGCGGTGCACATCTTCTCGGTCTTGAGATTGGTGTGAGTACGACTATGCCAACAACAAGATTCGATCTCGTAACGCTTTGTGTCTTCGAGGGTATGTTCTCCTTAGGACTCTCTTTCTCCCCGTTGCTTTCATCTCCTAGATTAGATCTTGGCCCTTCGGGTATCTCTCGCGTAGGATCTTTTTTGTTTTCTTTGCAACGTACCCTTCATCTAGACCACCATGCCCGCCTCTGGAATGATGCGTGAGTAGTTCATCCTTGGACTATAGGTCCATAGCAATAGCTAGATGGTTGTTCTCTCCTCTTTATGACTCATGTTTAGATCTTGTGAGATGCCTAACATGATCAAGATAATCTTATTGTAATGCTACATGTTGTGTTTGCTGGGATCCGATGAATATTGAATGCTATATCCAATGATTATCAATCTGTGATGTTCTTTTCATGTGTATGTTATTTATGATCTTGCATGCTCTTCGTTGCTAGTAGATGCTCTGGCCAAGTAGATGCATGTAACTCCAAGAGGGAGTATTTATGCTCGATAGTGGGTTCATGCCTCCCTTTTCCTCATGCTCGACTGAAAGAAACGTAACGGGTGGGGGATGTGCTGTTTCCATTAGGGAGAAAATAACAATGCTTTGTCTAAAGATAATTTTATTATTTACATTACACACTTTGCTTAATGCAATTATCTGTTGCTTGCAACTTAATACCCGAGGTTTGATTGGATGACGCTCCGAGGGTGGATTATTATTCATAGATGCAGTTGGATAACGGTCTATGTATTTTGTTTTACTGCCCGCATGAATCACATAGTAATCATCATTTCATGCATATGCACTACGGTGCAGTCTTTAAATCTGTCAATTGCCCAGTTGTAATTTGTTTACCCAACATGTTATCTATCTATTTTGGAGAGATGCCTCTAGTGAACTGTGGACCCCAATCCATTTCTTTACATTGATATACAACCACTGCAACCGATGTTTTCCTACTGCAATTATTGTTATCTTTCATCTACTGCAAACAACTACTAATTTCCACACTATACGTCTAATCCTTTGTTTCAGCAAAACCGGTGAGATTGACAACCTCACTGCTTCGTTGGGGCAAAGTAATTTGATTGTGTTGTGTAGATTCCACGTTGCTGCTGAACCGGTAGTGCGCCCTGCCAACATCAGCTGCATCAACCTTCAGAAGTGATTTCTTTCTCTTACTGGTCGATTCAACCTTGGTTTTTTTCTGAGGGAAAACTTGCCAATGCACTCTTCATACCCTACACTTGGGGTCTCCCAACGAGCGAGCATCAGCCTCCATCACCCTCCACGCTTCCCACCTCTCTTGTATCTTTTCCTTCTCACTCCGCAATAAATTGCAAATTGAGAAATTTCAGTATCCAATACCAAAATATTTTTGAGACAAGAAAATATCAATAACTCGCATAACTCTTATACCTCGTGTGAACTTGCCACTTGTCTTTAACTTTTGGTGACGTCATCACGACGTGAATGAAAACATCCATCTTAGCTGACATGGGCATCTAGAAGACTTCTTCAACTATCTTCTCCACTTCCATCAGATTGTAGCAAGCCACAAATCCGAAATAATATGATGGAAGTGACATGAGGAGTGTGTCAACTGCTATCCTTTATGGAATTGGAAAACCAAAATCCTTAGGGATTATTACTCTTGTGTCCTAAATTCCTTAGTTCTGCTCACTCTTCCCCACGATTGAAAGTTTTACTCACTTTTCCCCATCTCCTTAGGTGAAACTCTCCTGAATGCTCACACCTGACGTTGTAGTGTCTTCCGTTAACTCTGACTAGTGGAGCCGTGTGGGACTGTGTCGCTCGTTGGACCTGACAAGTGGGACAAGTGCGGCTGCATTTCTGTGGCATTGTCCGCTGGGTTGTTTTATGCTTCGTATGTCGTAGAAAGGGCCGAGTTTGTTGATAATTAAATTTAGCCTGCTCGTATACCCACGTGTGCGGTCAGCCTTTTATGCATGCCATCGTTTCAGCCTGCTATGCATGCGCCCGACGTTGGCATTGATGAGCGCAGCGTTGACTAATTTCCGTGATCAAAAGGCTGCGATTCAGCCGCCACCTAGCAATGCACGGCTGCGATTCAGTGGCAACGCTGCCATGCATGCAGCCACCTAGCCACGCACACGGGTGTGATTCAGCCGCCACCTATGCACCTAGCCACGCACGCAGCTTGATTCAGTCGCACGCTCGATTAATTTGTCGCGTCGAGCCACGCATCGGGGCACGGCCGGACTGAGTGATGAAAAAACGGCGGTTCCTCTCCACCCCCTCCTATCCACAGTACAACCGCGATGCCTCGATGCAGTATGAAAAAAAGTACAACCGCGACGCCTCGATGCAGTGTGTAAAACCGACGGTTCCATACACCCCCTCCTCTCCCTTGGCTACTTAAACCGTGTCTCGTAACCTCCTCCTCCACATCTTTAATCTCCGCCTCCTCCCAATTGTCTTCTCTCCAACCAGAGCCAAAGCACAACCGACGACTCGACGTACGTGAAGATGCAGTTCAACGCACCACCTTCCGCTTCCCACCCACTGTGCCGGAGGTCCGCTACCCCCCGGCAGGGTCGTTGAGACCGCGCTGCGCGTCTGGGCATTCTCACGCTGGAGGAACAACACGGAGTTGGCACGTCTCTTCCTCCGTGCGGGCTTTAACCACCTCCCAGCGGGGTAACCATTCATGTTCCGTCTGGAGGAACAGCGCGCCCACAACAATGCTCCAGTGGTAGGCCTCGTCGCCTACTTCACAAACAGGTTTGATGCGTACTACTGCTTGGCCGTGTATTCTGGTGTGGATGCGAGTTCATCGCATTCACGACCTACAACATGTACACCGACTTCGAGAGCATCTTTCCCGAGGAAAACCACATGCACACCCTCCCCTACTATCTCGGCGATGACGGCATCGAGGAGCAGTGAAGACAACGAGTACGGCGACAACAAGGAGTGAAGACGACGACGGTGTTGGTGTTGCACGCTCGTAGTGTTGCCGGCCCTAGCTAGTGTATCGTGCTATGTACCGTATATCTTGTGTTTCCCGTACTATGTACCGTACTATGTAGGGGTCTAAGAATCCCATATCTAAGTTATTTATCGTTGGCCGTGCGTGATGTGTTCTTTTTTATCTGTATTCATATTATTTCCAAGTGGTTTGCCCCAAGTTAATTAAGGCACGACTAAGAGCACATACAACGCAGCCTATTAGAATAGACGCAGCTTTTTTTATCTTTTCTTTCCTATATTTGAACTAGTAGTTACACTAGTTTGTGAGAAAGAAAAGAACCCAAACTAAAAAGTAAGTAAGATAAATTTATTAACTACTGTAGTTCTGTGTATGCTGAGATAAGGACAAAAATCAAAACATATGTGTGAACTAAGGATAGATATCAAACTAGTCAAAAAAATAACTCATTTTTTTGCGCGTGCATGACAACTAACTTGTGGAAAAAAAAGAAAAATAATATTCTTTCCCTTCTTTTTTTGGCATTCTTAAAACCCTTTGCATTTTGTAAACACTTTATATTTTACTATCACCTCCAGCAAATAGAAGAGGGTGGGCAATCAAACCTCAAAGAAATGAAATCTCTTTGAATCGTTGAAAGAAAAAAAAATCAGAGCATCGCGTGTTTGTGGATTTTTCCTAGAACTCGGATTAACCAAACTGAAGCTAAACTGAACTGAAGAGAGTGTTCTTCTGAAGAAGAGATGATCTAGAGGTATTTGTGATTGTGTGAGCAGATGGCTTCACCGTCTTGCTTCGGGTTTCCCTAGCTGGAGTACTCTTTGGAATAATCTTGTTCCTTCTGATCTTCCCTTGGGGTTGTGGCCGTGGAGGTGGTGACGGAGTAATTCCACTCGGCAAGCACTCGACGACAAGTTGACAGTCATCTATGTGTTCAGTAATCCTTAAATGAACAACTGGTACAATTACTCTATGCTCTTCTTCCCTTATAGCTTCAAAACCATCAAGAGCCATGGATTCAAATTCTAAGCCATCCGATGATGACTGAACTTCATTTTCTTGGGCTCTATCCTCTTCTTCTCTTATAGATTCCTCTCTACACCTTTTCTTCCCTCTGCCTCCATTTATCCTAGTGCTGAGAAATAAAATTATAAGACATATGGAGAAAAGAGAACAAAATGCATAAAAAAGATAACGCACACACATACCAAGGTGTTTCTTCAACGAGGAGTGCATCTTCAGACTCAATTGCTGCTGCATGGTCCCCTCCATCTTCAATCCCCATTGCTGATGCATTCTCCTCTGCATTTGATGATGTCCATCGGCCCTGTTCTCCAAATGATGCATCCACTGGATTGGAACAAAGCCTAGCAATGTGCCCCAGAATTCCACATTTTTTGCATGCCCTCTTTTTGGGTACACGACCCTCTTCACCTGCTCTATGCCTGTTTTTTCTTGGTCTTCCTGGTGGTCTAGTCAGTAAAGGAGAGTGGAGTTTGAACCCTGGATCTACTATGTTCCATTGGTCTTTTCCCACGAGTTCAGGAACATTGTGAGCATAAGCAGCCTTAAATTTAGCTACAGAGAAATACTCAGAGCAATACTAATCAACTTCACCATCTTCACCCCCAATCAGAGTCATCAGATGTAGAGCATGTATGCATGGCTTCCCACGAATTCGCCATTGCCTACAACTGCATTCCCTAGTGGCTAGGTTCACTGGATACCTCCATTCCCTATTTTTACTATCAGTGTATGCTACCTCAGCCTCGTATGTCGACGATCGAATGCATCTCATCTTCAGCCCTCTTGCCTTGTGATGCAATGCCTTAATCAGTGATGGGGGTATAACATGGCCAACATATTGTGTTTCAGCAATTCTTTTGCGAAGAGCCATCTTTATCATAATCATCTGCCTCATCTTGTCTAATGCTTGCCAAACCAAATAACCCTTCACTCACTTGAACTTTGCATTGAAGCATTCTGAAAGACTACTGGTCACATAGTCTACTTTGCATATGGTGTTGAATTTTCTTATTGACCACACCTTTCCATGATGTGCATCCATATACTCCTTCACCTCTGGATGTTTCTGAGCATACAACACTCTCAAATGGTGCTGATGCTTCCTTTTGCTGCATGTATATGATGTTGGCCATAAGTTCTCATCAAAAACTTTTCCTTTGAACTTCTTTTTAAAAATTTGCGCGAGGTGTCGCATACATTCCCTATGCCCACTCCAGGGAATACAATTTCTACTGCACTCTCTAGAACTTTGCAAGCATATGTATGTATAGCTAAACCTGGGGGTGTGCCTATAATGTTGCGCAACTGTTGCATAAACCAGACCAACCTTTCCTCGGACTCTGCCTCCACAACACCAAATGCAACTAGGAATAGCCAGTTGTGTCCATCAACTGCAGAAGTTGCTACTAGCTATCCTCTCCATCTTCCAGTCAAATGGGTAGCATCTACAACCAAATAAGACCTGCATCCATCAAGAAACCCCTGCCAACAAGCCTTGAAACATACAAAAACCCTTCTGAAGCACTCCTTCTCAAATGTCTTCCCTTTTATTTTGAATGGAACTGTATGCTTGTCAATTTCTACAACACTACCTGGACTAGCCATCTCCACTTCATCCTTGAAGTTGTAAAGCAACTGAAAACTTTCATTCCATTGACCATTAATCTTGTCAAGAGCCATTTCTTTAGCTTGGAAAATCCTCATGTAAGGAATTACAATCTTATACTTCTCAAAAGGCTTCCCTTGGAGTGCTGTTGGACCAAGACCAGGTTTTATCTAAGCCAATCCAATATTGCATCTACCACCCATCGAGTTTTTGCTAGTTTGGAATTTTCCTTTCCCCCTCCCCCTCCAGGTGGACATGTGTGCTTGTGTGGGTTTTTCTTTATCTAAAACAAAAGAAAGGGTAAAAAATAATGGATAAGAAACATTAATCAATGATCTGAAATAAAATAATCAATCAACTTGGAGTACCTAAACCAGTTTGCTCTTTAGCATACGGGATGCATGCAACCTCCACATACACCTATCATATGGACAATAAACTGTGAACCTTCTTGGCTCACTCCTAATCTTATACGAATTTCCAGTAAGAATGCAATATGTAGTTACTGCATTCCTACAGTCCACCATCGATTAGAATATGGTGCCTTCAGTAAGATCAGGATTCTCCCTGTTCCACTCAATTGTTGGCACGTCGTCACCATCGTATTCATGCAAAATCAAGTTGTCATTGTTCTCCGCATCCTCTTCATCGTCAGTGTCATCAAACCTAGCTCGGCTCATGGGCTCCTACGGATATTCATCATCCACTGCTTGCTGACTGGCTCTATCTACCAGTTCAGGGTACATCATCTCGTCTTCATCATCATTTCAAGGCACTTCCTCGTCAGGTTCTGCATCTTCTTCTTCAACGACCATAGCAGGTACAGGAGAAGCAGCAGCACTACCGGCAGCAGATTCAGCAGCAGACATGTTGTGGATCCATGAACCACTCGATTTATTTGGGCTCGACCTACAAGGTGTCCCAGGGTGCTGGCTATTAGCAGAGACAGATGATTGTCGAACACCCTTCCCCTTGACTGGTTCTGCGCGTGGCTGAAGCACGTCGATATGAAGTTTACCGAAACGGCTGCCAGCATTCAGAGTAAAAAACAACCTGAGATGCTCGCCGCAAGTTAGTGGGAGAAATCTTTGCTCGGTACTGCTGAAGTAACTCAGTTCAACAGCATCGGCATCGCTCCATGGATAGGCTGAACGGAGGGTAGTGATAAAATCTCCGAAGAAAATGTTTGTTTCTATCACAACCGGATAGAAAAACAAATGAAGAAAATATGGTTTAGTACCACGCAGCACACAAGTTTCCATTCTAACCACCAGCCGGAAAGCCAGCACAGGATCAATCCTATTTAGTTCAAACATACGGCTGCAGTTAGGCACAGAACAAAGGAGAGAAATTGGAACGATTCAAGCTAAAAAAATGTCAAATAAGGCCTTACTTACAAGCTAGAACACCAATTCAAGGGGAAATGTTGCTTACCCAGGTCTAATCCATGAAGTATCTGCCATTGATTCGAGCCAATCCTCTCCACGTCTGAGGGCATTCTGGGGGTCCTGGATCAACATGGCTTTAGAGATGGTGAGGTGGGGTTGATGGTGAGGTGGGGTAGATGAGCCGGATAACGCGGCGGAAGAGATGGGGCGGCGACGAACGCGACACAACAATGGTAGAGGGGATGGGGCAGCGGCGGAGGGGGTGAGGTTGCGCGATGCGGCGGTGTCGATCTGTTTCAGCTTCAGACAAACTCGCTTACGTGTCTCCTTGCAGTCCCACTAGGCACGCAACGGTCAAAGGAGAACCCGGACCCACTTGTCAGCACAAACTCAGAAGTTGACGATCAATGCATTGACTGGACGGCAAACGCCAGTTATCAACTTTTGCGAGAGTTTAAGCTAAGAGAATGGGGAAAGTGAGCAAAACTTTAGAGCGTGGGGAAGAATGAGCAAGACTAAGGAATCGGGGGCACAGGAGTAATAATCCCATATCCTTAAGCTTTTGCAGTTTCTCTGTAAATTTGTTCTTGTGCTCCCTGAATGGCCCAAGGCAATTGAGTTTGCACTTTAACATCTCACTATAAAGTTCATGATGACCAAGACAAAGTTGCATAGAAAACCGAGCCTTCAAAACTTCCATGAGACAGCAGGGACGATGGTGTGGATAACTACCACTCAACTCAGAACTTAGTCTTTTCATCATGATCATACAAACTTGATACTCCTCATCTCCCAATGAGAATACTCTCCATCAGGTGCCAGAACTTTAGTGTCCAGCACCTGCTCTACCCCAAGACTTCTGAGAGTATATCTCAGATCATGAACCCCATCACAGAAGTTCATGCTTTCCTTAATTAAATTGTGTAACCCCAACAAGTCACTCAGACTTATGTTTTCAGTGGGATCCATCTCTACAATAAAAAAAGTTTATTTAGACACTATAGTTCAAAATTAATTAACACTACATAATTCAGTAAAATTGATATTAAGATATGCTCCCACTAAAACCGATATTCCTCAAGATAAATTTTCAGTGAAATGAGATCCCAATAAATTAGACAAGAAGGATGTCTACATCTCAACCTGTCATAACCTAAAGAGTAGGCCACCTTGCCAATCACACAATGAGATTCTCACTCATCTTTCGATGATTGTGTTCCGAGCTCATAACTAGTTATGCTTGAACGTCAAGATAACCATCTGATACCGGTTGTATGGACTGGTCCTTGGATACAAGTCATCAATCCATACCTGCCTACAAACGATAAGAATGTGTTTACCTTGGATACAAGTGATGAACGCAAACCCAAGTCTGTTATGGGTTGTTACAGGATGGGAGAACACAATTGACAATACTTTGGCATTGGCCATCATGTCAAAACACAGTAACACAATAGCTATACCAAACCACACACACACATTCTGCAAAAAAAGTTAGAGGCCTCTAACGTTTTTGTTGGCAAGTTTTAGCGTGGCTGTAGGTACTACGATCACTATCGTCATCACCCACGCGATTCAAGGTATGCTAATTCTCATTGCTAGATTAACTTTGCGGGGTGATTGAAACACAGGCATTACGAAAACGTCTAGATCCTCAATCTAAACTCATTCATATTCATGACCCTCATGTGGATCCAATCCACATGCCCCTTCCACCATGCCGTTATAGTAGACCAACTATGGTTTGACCCACAACTACAGAAGCACTTCTTCGGATCAAGCGAGATATGATAGGGGCAACTCTAGCGTCCTAGGATTGCCAGAAGTTTATAAAAAGTCATACCATGCCATCAAAAACAAAACAAACATGACTTATTGGGAAGCAACAAAAGAAACTGAATATTAGAGAGGTTTCTAATATAGTTGCACAAGGTTATGCAATACCCTCACAAAATTGTGCTCGGTATCCAATCGTATTTACACCTAGTACCCTCTGATACCACTGCTGGTCTACGCTGCAGAATATTTAAAAATTCCTATGTAGTCCGCCAATATCACTATGCAGATAACGAGGCATGCCCATACATATGAGCATCAGGATGATGACTCACCAGGCAGTGGATTCGATGTAGTGTTTGAAGAGTTCGGAACAATCGTAAATCCTCACAACTAGGCCTAGTTTCAAGGATGTCACTGATGGCGTGTAGTTGACAGGAGACTTCTTGTTGATGATGACTTTGAAATCCCCGGAAACGGCGCCAGAAAACTTGTTGATGGCGTGTAGTTGACGGGAGACTTCTTGTTGATGATGAATTTGACATCCCCGGCAACGGCGCCAGAAAATTTTGATGGGAGCTGGTTGCTCTTGTTGGTAAAGCCCAAGAGAAAGGTTGTGAAGAGTGCAGCGGCAAGTTTTCCCTCGGTAAGAAACCAAGGTTTAATCGACCAGTAGGAGGAAGGATTAACTTCAGAAGGTTGAAGTAGCTGAGATGGCAGGGCACACTACCAGTTCAGAAGCAACGTGGAACCTACAAAACACAATCAAATCACTTGGCCCCAACAAGCAGTCAGGTTGTCAATCTCACCGATTTTGCTGAACACAAAGAGGTTAAACGTATGGTGTGGAAAATAGTAGTAAAGCAGTATGAAATTAGTAGGTGTTTTATCAGTATGAGGAAAAAGGACCGGGGTCCACAGTTCACTAGTGTTGTCTCTCCGTGAAAGATAAATAACATGTGTGATGAACAAATTACAGCTGGGCAATTGACAGAAACGAAGGCTGCACCGTAGTGCATATGCAAGACATAAAGATTACTATGTGATTCATGCGGGAATTACAACAAAATACATAGACCGTCAGAAGACATGCAAGATCATAAATAACATATGCATGAAGATAACATGATAGATTGACAATCAGAAGACATAGCATTCAACATTCGTCAGATCCAAGCAAACACAACATGTAGCATTACATAAAGATGATCTCGATCATGTGAGGCAGCTCACGAGATCTAAACATGAGGTACAAAGTGGAGAGAACAACCATCCATCTACTGCTATGGACCCGTAGTCCAGGGATGAACTACTCACGCATCACTTCGGAGGAGGGCATGGTGGTGTAGACCCCTCCGGTGATGAATTATCCTCTCCGTAGGGTGCCGGGGAGAGCTCCAGAACCCTCCCGATCTCGGGATGACGATGATGGCGGCCTCAGGTGTTTTTTTGGACGAAGTGGTATATCTTCGTTGGTGACGTCTCGGGGGTATAAACAGGCGAAAGGGCAAAGGCGGTGGAGACTGGGGGCCCACACCACTCCATGGCGCGGCCAGGGGGAGCGCCGCCCTATGGTGTGGGCCCCCTCCGTGTTCTTCGGGACTCCATGGAACCTTCGGAAATTCTAGGACCTCCGGACTTCGAAATTTCCAATTCCGAGAATATTTCTAGAACAACTTTTCAAAAACTAAAAACAGCAGAAAACAGGGAACTAGCTCTGTGGCATCTTGTCAATAGGTTAGTCCGGAAAATCGATAAAAATGACATAAAGTGTATAGAAAACATGTGGGAAACAATAAGAAAACAACATGGAACATCAGAAATTAAGGATAGGTTTATGACGTATCAACATCCCCAAGCTTAGTTCCTACTTGTCCTTGAGTAGGCAAGCGATAAAAACGCTTAATTTCTGAGGTGACATGCTACCATAATAAAATTGATCATCAATAATGTAAAAGCATAAGTAAGTTGATATCATAGAACTTAAGCACAAGCATGATAAATATAATTTTAATAATAAAGCATAGCAATCACCTTGCATCATGAGAAGTAACACAAATAAAAGATCATGAATAACAATGCAACGAAACATATACGTTTGTTTTGAGTATAGAGAAAACATGTCAAAGTGATATTTCACTAGTCTTTAAGAGTGAGGAAAAACATAAATGCCAGGACACCTTCAAAGTTCATGAGGAAGATTAGAACAAATAATTAGAGAACAAGAAATAACACATCATGAATGCTTATGTCAACGAATGATAAACAGAAAATACAGTACGTCACAAGCCAACTAGACTTCACAAGAGCGGCTCCCATAGAAGGACGCATCTGGGTAGAAGGTCATCCCTCTTTCTCTTTGGTTTACACAATTATGTTTTAAATGATAAATCACAGGCAAAAATAGTGAAAAGAATTTGTTGTTATTAATTTGGGGCTGGGTACCCCGCTGCCAGCTCTTCTATCATTGGATAGGCGGATGAAGCCGCTAGTCTAGGGTGTGAAAGTCCAATCAACAAGTGAGATAAAGATTGTCTATTTACGTCATCATAAGCTAAAACAGGAGCACAAAACAGGAGTAATTTTGAAAGTTTTAAAGGTAACACATGAGAAATTTACTTTGGAGTGGCGGTTAGATACCACATGTAGGTAGTTATGGTGGACACAATGGGAAAAACTTTGGTTTTTGGGAGTTGGATGCACGAGTAGAGCTCATACTCAGTACAGGTGGAGGCTAGCAAAAGACTGAGAGCGACAAATCAAGAGAGCATAAGAGCCATAATCATGCATAGCGACATAAACATCATTAATCAAAGCATAAGTGGTACCACAAGTTTAAAAACTAAGTGATAATGGAGGCCATAAGTGACTGGTTGATAGTCATAAACATGGTGTGAGCATGCGCCAAGTCAACCAAATAAAACATTCAAAGGAGAACACCACAAATTTATGCTTCAACATGACAAGAACAACTCATGATTCTTTCAATGGAACATTAAACACTCTCAGGTGTTTGAGGCTAACCATGCTACTAAATAACCACAATTCTTTAGAATTAAAACAAGATCTAGCATGATATGAAAAAGTCTAGCCACAGTCTATACAAGCTTCTACTTGCACCGTTATAAATTCTACCTCAAGCACCATACAACACATGCTTTAACAAAAACTCTCTAAATTATACAGCAAGAAAACATGAGATTACTCACATAACACTACTAAAACTAACAGTTCTGAACAAGGGATGAAATTAAAACAAGAGCTAAACAGGAAATTTTGCAACAACTAGAAGAAAAACTAAGAATACGAGCATAACGAGTATTCAAACGAAAAAGCGGAGCGTGTCTCTCTCCCAAACAAGTAATTCTAGGGTCGAACTATATTATTGCAGCAAGGAAAAAAACAAAGGAAAACAAAAGAAAAACAAACAGACGCTCCAAGTAAACTTCATATGATGTGACCGAATAAAAATATAGTTTCACTAGAAGTGACCCGATAGATTGTTGATGAAGAAGGGGATGCCTTGGGCATCCTCAAGCTTAGATGCTTGAGTCTTATTAAAATATACTTGTATTAACCATGGGGGCATCCCCAAGCTTTGACCTTGCACTCTTCTTGATCACATATATCACCCTCTTCTCTTGACCCGAAAACTTCCTTCACACCACACTCAAAGAGTAATTCGCATTAGAGGGTTAGTGTAACAATAAAAAAATCCACGGGTTCTATAAGGGCACAAGTGATATTGATACTTTTAAACATTATCTACAGCCACTGATGTTTCGTGAAGCAAAGAAGTCCACTTGACATCGTAAAAGAGCAAATGCAAAAAAAAATGGCAGAATCTGTCAAAACCAGAACAGTCTGTAAAGACAAATTTTTTTGGGGCACTTACATTGCTCAGATAGAAAATCTTAAAGATCAAAAACGTTTTGGAATTAGCCTAGGAATAAGCACAAAAAATTCCAGGTCATTCAGATTTTTCTGTGATTTATACGATTTTTTACGGTGGACAGAAGAAATCTGTTTCCTACGCAGAAATCCAAAAACCAGCTCCAACTCTCGTCAGAAACTTTACTTGGCACAACTATAAATATACAAAGGAGTTTCTAAATAAGTATACAACCCCTTGACTAAAAGAAAACAAAGAAAAAAAAAGCAAAAATAAAACCATGGGTTATCTCCTAAGAAGTGTTTTTCTTTAACGTCTTTTAGCTAGGCAGAAAGAAAGAACATGCTCACATAAGAAATATGAGTTAAAAATAGAGAGCATCAAGAAGAAAGTATAAAACCAATTTAAGTCTAACCCACTTCCTATGCATAGGAATATTTTAAATAAATTAATCAAAGAATCTCAAATTAGAAATGATGGGAAGGTAGAACAAGAGGAAGTTCAAAACTTTCAACACAAAGAGAGGTGTTTTAGTAACATGAAAATTGCTACAACGATATTTGCCGCTCTCATAATAATTTTAAGTAGAATCATGAACAAACTCAACAACATAATTATCACATAAAGCATGTTTGTCATGGTCTAAAATCACACAATTTATATCGAGCTAAAAAACAGTGGGATCAAAATTAAAAATTAGCTCCTCTTTTTCCCCACTTTTAGCAATTGAAAAACAAGATAATTGGTCACTCTTAAAAGGTACAAGACACATTATAGCTATACTATTTTCAGTAGCATTATAATTTATAACATCAAGTAACATAGGACCATCATCCAGAGCATTATCATAATATTTATCCAAGTAGCATGGATTATCGTAAATAACAGTAGCAATATCATTCTCACAAGTTTCATTCATGGTAGTATCAAGGTCAAAAGTATAGCAATTATCAATTTAATCAAATAATGTATGAGCTAAAGAGTTACTATCATTGGGAGGTATACATGGGTAGCTCCATTCTTGTTCCTCTTGATCATCACTCTCCTCCTCTTTTTCATCCAAGGCATTAGTTTCTTCCTTAGGTTGAGAGCATTTATTAAGATATTCCATTATGTAATAATTACAATCCTTGTAATTATCAATAAATATTCAAGTATATCATATATCCCATACTTATAAGGTGCACCATCAATATTTTCAAGCAAATAAGCAATTTTGAATGCACCCTTCCAAGCAATAAATTCCTCAATTTGTTCCACATCATCAAAGTCATAATTTCCCTTAACATAAGAAGATATGGTAACATTATCGTTATACTCACGTTGAAAAGGTAGGTGTTTATACCTCCTACAACAACAAGATTTATCAAAGCAATAAGTAACATTATAAGTAGAGCACAAGTTTTTAGCATAGTCATGCAATTTATTAATTTGCTCCCATAAGTGTATCCCTTTTCGTGACAAGCGGTATCCCTTATAGTATTTTTGTTGTTCATCCATAAACCCACCTTGCCAATAAGATCTAGTTTCAAAGGAATAAAACATTGATAGAAAGCATAATAAAGCAAGTAACAAGAAAAACAATAACAAAGTAAAAAAAAATAATTGGAAGTGAGAGACTCCCCTTGCAGAAATTCTCTTCCTCCCTGGCAACGGCGCTAGAAAACTTGTTGATGGCATGTAGTTGACAGGAGACTTCTTGTTGATGATACTTTGAAATCCCCGGCAACGACGCCAGAAAACTTGTTGATGGCGTGTAGTTGACGGGAGACTTCTTGTTGATGATGACTTTGAAATCCCCGACAACAACGCCAGAAAATCTTGATGGGAGCTTCTTCGTCTCGTTGGTAAACCCCAAGAGAAAGGTTGTGAAGAGTGTAGCGGCAAGTATTCCCTCAGTAAGAAACCAAGGTTTAATCGACCAGTAGGAGGAAGGAGTAACTTCAGAAGGGTTGAAGTAGCTGAGATGGAAGAGCGCACTACCGGTTCAGAAGCAACGTGGAACCTACACAAATCAATCAAATCACTTTTCCTCAACAAAGAAGTGGGGTTGTCAATCTCACCGGTTTTGCTGAACACAAAGAGGTTAAATGTATGGTGTGGAAAGCAGTAGCAAAGCAGTAGGTGTTTTATCAGTATGAGGAAAAATGACCGGGGTCCACAGTTCACTAGTGGTGTCTCTCCGTGAAAGATAAATAACATGTGTGGTGAACAAATTATAGTTGGGCAATTGACAGAAATGAAGGCTGTAGCGTAGTGCATATGCAAGACATAAAGATTACTATGTGATTCATGCGGGAATTACAACAAAATACATAGACCGTCATCCAACTGCATCTATGTCTAAACCATCCACCCTACGAATATCATCCGAACAAACATTGGGTATTAAGTTGCTAGCAATAGATTATCGCAGTAAGAAAAGCGTGTAATGTAAACAATGTAAACTAGCTAAACACCGTTGTTTTCTCCCTGATGGCAACAACACATCCTCCATCCGTCACGTTTCTGTCACTCGAGCACAGATGGAAAGGAGGCACGAACGCATTATCGAGCATAAATACTCCCTCTTGGAGTTACTAGCATCTACTTGGCCAGAGCATCTACTAATAATAGAGAGCATGCAAGATCATAAATAACATATGCATGAAGATAACATGATAGATTGATAATCAGAAGACATAACATTCAACATTAATCACATCCCAGCAAACACAACATGTAGCATTACATAAAGATGATCTCGATCATGTGAGGCAGCTCACGAGATCTAAATATGAGGTACAAAGTGGAGAGAACAACCATCTAGCTACTGGTATGGACCCGTAGTCCAGAGATGAACTACTCACGCATCACTTCGGAGGAGGGCATGGTGGTGTAGACCCCTCCCGACAGGGTGCCGGGGAGAGCTCCAGAACCCTCCCGATCTCGGGATGACGATGACGGCAGCCTCGGGTGTTTTTCGGGACGAAGTGGTATATCTTTAGGGTTTACGTCTCGGGGGGTATAAATAGGCGAAAGGGCAAATGCGGTGGAGGCCTAGGGGCCCACACCACCCCATGGCGCGCCCAGGGGGCGCGTTGCCCTATGGCGTGGGCCCCCTGTGGGTCTCTTCGGGACTCCGTGGAACATTCGGGAATTCTAGGACCTCCGAACTTCAAATTTTGCAATTCCGAGAATATTTCCAGAACAACTTTTATGAAACTAAAAATAGCAAAAAAAAAAGGGAACTGGCTCTGTGGCATCTTGTCAATAGGTTAGTCCGGAAAATCGATAAAAATGACATAAAGTGTATAGCAAACATGTGGGAAACAATAAAAAAACAACATGGAACATCCTAAATTAAGGATACGTTTATGACGTATCAGTCACTAAGTCTTCACTCGTCAAGGATCACATGTGTAATCCCTCTTACGGTGTGCATGTGTACGCTCGTGTCAACCTGTCAGTGCTCCGCCATCCAAGACTCGGCACGAACGAAGAGAGACAACCTTCCGACGTTGCTAATTGGTAGTTCTAATCAACTGTGATTAGATATATTATGAATGTGGAAGTTCTTAATACATGAGAGAGAGAAAATAATTAGATCTAGGTCTAATCAGGAGAGTATAACTCAAAACTCGATTAGAAGGGGTTCTAATTCAATTAGAGATGCTCTAATTAGAGGCTCTCTAATTAAATCTCTAATCCCGAGAGAGAGAGAGAGAGAGAGAGAGAGAGAGAGAAAGAGAGAGAGAGAAGGCCGAAAGATCAATTATGTGTCTAAACAATGAGGACGTGGGGGATTATACAAGACAAACAGAGGCACTCTCCATGGGGGGGGGGGTTGGTTTCCCCTCCCTCCCTTGGCTGCACCAAGCCTCCAAGGAGGACTCGACTGGACTCCCAAGTGGAGTCAAATCCCCTCCCTTTTTTCTTTCCTTTTTCCCACTCATTTATTTCACAAATAAATTAGGGAAAATTCCTACTGAAGGCAAATGCACTTTGTGAGACCATGTACCCCACCCGGCATCCCCTAAAATTAGGTTGTGCTCACAGGAGGAAGTCTTCCCTCCTCAGCACTGCTTCCATATATAGAAAGTCCCCCGGAACTCTTCCAGAACCCCGTGAACCCTATAGATAAAGTCATCGATATTATCTAACAATGTTAGAAACACATTTATAACACCCTGGGACATCTCATGTCCTTCGTAATTCCTCGTATAAATTCTGCCTAATACCGGCATAATTTATCTCTCATATTATCTTTCCGAACAATAGCCAACAACGGGACTGTGGACGTCCATGATGGCTCCTATGTGTTCCCGAAGAACGAGGGAACCTTATAAGTTACTCATTGCACTTATTACCTGAACTTCACAATACCAACGATATCACGAGCTGAGACTATGTGATCTGGTCTGATCAAACTCTTTGATCATAACACATATAACTCGTTTACTCACATTGTTTTCTTTTCATCCATATTCCCGGTGACTCTCTGATAAATCACACTGTGTCTAGATAGACGATATATCATCGATGATACTAAGAGGGCATAGAGAATGTATGTCTCTATCGTCTAGAAGAGTTTAGTACTAATTTTGAGCGGTCTCGGTTCCATTTCACTTTCTAGGTCATACCCAGATATCACCGTTATAATCCCCAGTTACGGCAAGACGGTTGATGATATCCAAAGTATAACTTTCGATCATGGGGTCACTAGATATTATCATATTCTAGGAATTATAGTCAATGTTAACTTCATATGCATTTGCTAAAATACATAATGATTGTTTAGTCTCTTCTAGCATCAACATACACTTGGGTTGGTTCAGTACTATTATTACCCTAACAATAAACTCTTATGTTTTTCTAGACTTTCTTCCAAGTCCATGATCAGGAAAATATGATCATCTCACAAACCATAAGCTAATCTTAGAGACAAGATTAGGAATTCTTGTTTGTTTATGTCTTCACACCAGCACAAAGATTTTTCTTTGAAAAACTCATTTTTGAAGTGCTATAGCGGTTGTAGCATGATTGAATTTTTTTTCTAAACTTGGAGATAGAATAATAACTGAATATTATTGTCTCTAGGGCATAGCTCCATCATGGTGGAGCTGCCATGTGTGTGTGTGTGTGTGCACGGTGATGTTGCGTGATGGGAATATGGCCTAGAGGTGATAATAAATGTTTTATTATTCATATTTATGTTTTATGATTGAGTTTATGTCCAGTGCTACAATTGTGTTATTCCTCGATAGTGAGTATTCAGAGGAAAACTCTAATACATGAGTGAAATATAAATATCAAATATATTCCCGGTCATGCCATTATGATTGGTTCATATATTCTTGGTCATGTTTATTTCTCATGTTATAATTGTATTAACCGAAACGTGAATACATGTGTGTCTAATAAACAAAAAAGAGTTTATAATAACGCCTATCGTTTAACTAGCTCGTTATTAACTAATGATCAAGATTTCTTGATCATGAACATTGGATGTTGTAAAAATAATGATCATGAACATTGGATGTTGTTGTATGGCCGGCTATCCATTTTATATGAGCACTTGATGAACTGTTGCTCTTATCAATTTTATTTTGAGGCCTCTTATGCTTTGTATTATGTGCAAAGTCTTGGCTACTTTATTTGTCTTTGTGATCAATGTGTATCAAGCTAAGCAGGAAATGGAGGGTTCTTTGTTGGAATGTTAGATGTTTAAATTCTGATGCAAGACAAAATGGAAGTGAGACATAAAATTGATGAAAGTAACTGTGACATTATATGCCTGCAAGAAACTAAATGTGAAACTTTTAATTGAGGGCTCGTCAGGAAATTTTGTCCTAAGAAATTTGATTCTTTTGTATTCTCTCCTTCCGTGGGGGCTTCTGGTGGAATAATAGTGCTCTGGAATTCGGGTGTTTTTAATGGGAAGTTGGTCCAAGTTAAAAAATATGGAATTATTATTAACTTCACTTCCAAACATAATAATGTTCTTTGGAATTTTGTTGGGGTTTATGGCCCGTGTCAAGGCCCTAAAAGAATGGAATTTGTGGATTGGCTTTTTAATTTGATATTCCAATTAATGAAAATTGGATGCTAGTGGGGGACTTTAATTTTATTAGATCCCATGATAACAGAAATAAACAAGGTGGGGATGTGGATGATATGTTTCTTTTCAATGAAACCATTGCACACTTAGGTTTGCTGGAATTGCCTTTCAAAGGAAGGTCCTATACTTGGAAAAATAAACAGAGAGAACCTCTATTAGAACAATGAGATTGGTTTTTTCACTTCTACCCACCGGATCTCCGATTATCCAAATTATCTATCGTTCACTATGGCTAATAGTGGATCTGATCATGTACCTTGTGTGGTACACATTCATACTGATATTCCTAAAGCAAAGATATTTCGACTTGAGAATTATTGGGTGGACCCGCCAGGGTTTTTTGAACGTGTTTCTAGCTCTTGCAGCAAGGATTCAACAATGTCTTACATCTCTTCTATCTAGCAGGAAAGCTTAAAAGGCTTAGATACGGTTTAAAAAAATGGCATGTCGATATTTCCAGGATTAAATCCCTAATACAAAACTGTTACAAGGTGCTATCTGGTCTGGATATCCTGGAAGAGAATAGAGCTCTCTTTACTAGAGAATTTAATTTCAGAAAATTAGTAAAGTTACACTTGGAAGAACTCTTACTAGTGGAGTGTATTTATTGGAGAAAAAGATGCACCATTAGATGGATCCAATAGGGTGAAGATAACACAAAACTCTTTCATGACATGGCTACAGAGAGGTTTAGAAGGAATATCATTCCTATGCTTAAAAAGGATAATGGTGCAGAAGTGACAGATCATGAAGCTTTAGCTCTATGTTTTATTGCAGCTTTAACGACAAGATGGGGAAATCTAAAGGAATATCTATGCAGTATGATTTACATAGAATTATTTCCACTGTAGATGGCTTGGATGATTTTACTAATCCTTTTGAGCATAAAGAGATTGAAGAGGTGGTAAGTTCCATGCCCCCAGATAGAGCTCTTGGACCTAATGGCTTAAATGGTTAATTCCTTAAAAAATGTTGGAATATTATCAAGCCTGAGTTCTATACGCTTGCTGATGAGTTTCACTCAGGGAATTTAAATTTATAGAATATTAATAGCTCTTACATTACTCTGGTTCCTAAAGTAGCAGTACCTTTCACAATGAATGATTTTAGACCAATATCTCTTACAAATGTCGGCATGAAATTCTTGAAAAAATTGGTGGTTAATAGACTGCAAAAGATTATACTCAAAAATCAGTATGGGTTCCTTAAAAGCATGTCCACACAGGACTGCTTAGCTTGGGCTTTTGAGTATCTATTCTTATGTCAGAACTCCAAGAATCCTATTGTGATTTTAAAGCTGGATTTTGCTAATGATTTTGATACTGTAGAGCATGATGCCCTGCTGCAGGTAATGAAATACAAGGATTTCAATGACAAATGGTTGTCTTGGGAAAAAAGTGTTTTGACATCTGGTACTTCTACTGTATTAAATGGAAATCCTGGAAAAGAGTTTGTTTGCAAAAGAGGGGTTAGGCATGGAGATTCTTGGTCTCCTCTATTGTACATGTTTGGAAACTGTGGTGAATTATTTGTTACACCAAGGAGGTATTTCTTTGCCTATTACCACAAATGATCCATACTTTCCAATTGTGCAATATGTTGATGATACCTTGCTCATAATTCCAGCTGAGGTTAGACATTTATTGGCTCTAAAACAAGCTTCGCATAAATACTCATTATCCACAAGATTGAAGATTAATTATGATAAATCTAGTATGATCCCTATTAATGTGCCTGACTATGACATTGATTTGCTCCAAGCTTTTGGTTGCCAATTGGGAGGGGGTATAACTTTCACCTATTTAGGTCTGCCCTTAGGGACTTCTAGGCCTAAGATTTAGGAGCTAATCCCACTAGTCTGTAGAGTGGAAAGAAGGCTCTCTGCAAGCTCTAGTTTCTTGTCTCAGGGTGCTAGACTTCAGTAATTAATTCAGCTTTGGCCTCCATGCCCATCCATTTCCTCTACACTTTACAAATGCCCATTGGCTTGACAAAACAATTGGACAGGGTATTGAGACAATGTTTGTGGAGGGGGGATTCAGATACTCCAAAATAAGCTCTAGCAGCTTGGGACACAATTTGTAAGCCTAAGCAGAAAGGAGATCTGGGAGTGGTAGATTTTCAAAATCATAATGCAGCCCTACTAATTAAGCACTTGGACAAGTTCTATCAATACCTTCGATGGATCTGATTTGGTCACAATATTATCAAGGCAAAATACCACATTTAGAAAACTTGGTGAGTTCTTTCTGGTGGAAGGATGTACTCAAGCAAGTAGATAATTTCAGGGGAGTGGCTCATACTGAAATGGGGAATGCTACCTCCTTTGCTTTCTGGTCTAACAAATGGGAATTGGATGGCTAGGCCCATACTCTCATGACTATGGCTTGGAAGACATTTACTCCATGTTCTATCTTCCCCTGTCTCAACAAGCTTTTGTAGAATTGGAGCTTCTGAAGCATCTGATGGAAGATCATCCTATTGGACAGGAGAAAGACATTTGCAGATACACCTAGGGGCATCATTACACAACAACAAAATTTTAGAAACACATCCATTCACATTTAGTTGTGCTAGAGGTGTTCACCTGGCTGTGGAAATCCAACCGTATCATGAAAACCGAAGTGTTTGCTTGGCTTTTGTTGAAGGACAAGTTGAGTACCAAGGATTTGCTAAAAAGAAGGCATTGAAATGTGACCACAAATTTCAATTGTGTTCTATATCCTCAGAGGAGATATGAGGATAGGATACATTTGTTCTTAGAATGAAGATTTAGCAAAAAGGTGCTGGATTTCTTAAATATCTCTTGGCAGAATGAAACATAGGTTCAGGAAGTGCTGAGAGAAGATTCAACAAACCTTTCTTTATGGAGGTTATTATTATGGCCTGTTGGCACATCTGGTTACTGAGAAATGGAAAGATTTTCAATCAAGAGTCTACTTCTTTTGCAAAGTGGAAGTTAAACTTCACACATGACATGCATATGCTCAAACATAGGATCAAGGAAAAAAGTCTGGATAGCTACTTGGCATGGCTTGCCTCACTTGTATAGTTGTATAGGTTTGTTTTTTCCCTGCTTCCCTGTTTTGTTTCTTCTATTTTTTGACCTGTACAATGGACCTCTTATTTTAATGGTGGAATAAAAGGCCAGGGGGTAGTTTCCCTCACAGTAGAAAAGTTCAAAAAAACATTGGATGTTGTTAATAACGGGATCAGGTCATTAGAAGAATGATGTGATGAACACACACCCAAAGTAAGTATAGCAATGCAATCAGTTCATTAAGTTTTCATTGTTATATACATACGAATTAATCCTAATACTTAAACTATAATATCATGTCAATCACTGCAACCAGAGGAGTGTTTTGATGACATCAAACATCACACTTTAACATGGTGACTATAAAGGTGGCGTTGGGTACTCTGAAAGTATTAGTTGAGACTCATGGATCACATCGACACCGCTTGCAAGCATGTGACTAGGTAACAATGATGTCATATCACGGAACGAGTAAAAGAGTACTTGTTGGTAACGAGATCGAACTAGGCATGGTTGATACAAATGATCGAATCTCGGACAAACAAAATATCGTGAGACAAAAAGAATTGGTTACAACATTTATGGTTCACGCAATCACATGATTTATCGTTGAATGTGTAGGAGTCATCACGGATCTTCAGGTCCTGTTGTCGACTGTTGATCGGAGAGGTGTCTCGATCATGTCTGCATTATTCACGAATCTTAGAGTGACACACTTAAGATTTAATGACGTGTTTGAATGGATATGGAATATCGGAAAAAAGTTTGGACATATATTTGTCAAATGTTTGTTAATAAAATTAACAAATATTTCAAAGGAGTAAGGGTTAATTTTTATTAGTGGAATTAACAAATATTAAATAAAGATATAGAAATATTTTATATATATTAAATGAATACCCTTGGAATTTTGAGTGGAAAGTTAGTGGGTGTGAGTGGGGACTTTACTCACGTGAAGAGGGGAGATGTGGGGGAACCTCCATGCTTGGACGCACCCCCCTTGGCATGCTTTCCACCTCCTATAAAACGAGGGGTGGGAGTCACGCCGGGTGTTCGGGTTTTCTCAAAATTTTAGGACAGGAAATTCAGGAAAAAATATTCCGGGATGGGCAAACTAACTCCAAAATTTTGTTGAGAAAATTTGGTTACCAAAAATTCGGGTTCCCAAAGTTCGGGTTCGGGTAATCCCGTATAGCCTGAAGTTCAGAAAAATGACAACAATTTTTTTATATTCCAGAACACATATTGCTCTTGGTCCTTCATATGGCGTGTAAAGAGGAAGACGGAGGCGCTGCATCGGGGACTCCGGGCCGGGACAGAGGAAGACGAAGGTCGTCATCATCGTCCTGCTGGAATATATGCAACTCATCGTCGTTGTCTTGACAAGTGACGGGCAGGCAATGGTGCATTGGGGCTAGCGATTGTGCGATGGGGCTGCGGTGGGCGAGGCCGTAAAGGTGATGAGGGCGGTTGGGCGACGGTCAGTGGCTGAGGGCGGGTGAAGGCGGCCGGGTCCCAGTGGAACTGTGGGCCTGCACGCGGGGTGCCTGTGGTGGTTGTTAAGGGAGGGCTAGTGAGCGCGCGCGGGCTGCCTATGGCGGTTGTGATGTGGTCAGGGGAGGGCGAGTGAGGGTTGTGTCCAGTGGAGACTAGGGTTACAGATGAATCGAAGACTATGAGGGATTGATGTGTGCGAAGGAAAATATGCTGGGCTAGGCTTCTAGGGGAGAAAAGACTTGGCCTCTCCGTTGGGCTTTCCATATTTTAGGGAACGGGATGTTCGGGTGTCACAAGTGTACTCCTGAATTACCCTATATAATTTCGGGTTTCCCGAACAACTACCTGATAGAATGATCGGGATTTTTGGGTTCGGGCAATTCAGGTTCAGGATCGGGTTATTCAGATTTCGGGTTCGCAAATCGGGAAATATACCCGACATGAGGTGGGAGATCCCTCTCCCGAGACACTTGTTATCATCTCTCTCTCCCTCCTTCCGTTGCTCCACCTCTTTGTCATCCACTTGGAGAAGCCATGAACGATTAGTTTTCTCGACAACACCACGCCGTCATGTTGTTGGAGTTTCCGGTGGATCCACTACTTCTGATGCCCCGCTGGATCGAGAGAACAGAGGTCGTCGTCGAGCCGTACGTGTGACCGAGTGCGGAAGCGCTGCCGGATTGTAGCGCTCGTCTTCGCGATCTTGAGGTCGGAAAGTGTTCATCTACATCATCCCCAAGATTAGATATTGTAATTCTTTCGGTTTTAAGGGTTAATTCGTCTAGCACTCTCTCTACTAGTTGCATGCATCCTCTAGACTGGATCTTGGTCACTTGGTTGTTCTTATCGTAGGAATTTTTTTATTTTCTATGTTACGAACCCATCAACGGTATCAGAGCCAGGTCTATGAATAGATATTTTCGTATGGGTAGAACACAATGTCACACGAGCCAGACGGCCGGATCCCGCCGGTGTTCGTGCGCAAGTCCATGACCTCCGCGAATACGAGTGTCCATCACTGGCACCGCAAGAACGCCAAGGCGTTGGAGGAGGCCATCCTACTATCCAAGTGAGAGGCGGCAAAGAAGGCTACCAAAGCCAATGCCATCTGCCATGCTAACAAGAAGTCCCACGCTGCTAGACTCCTCGTTGGGCTCCCCTCCGGCGTTGATGACATGTCCTCTTACAACTACGCCATCTTCGACAAGCACTACTGCGCCGACCACATATATGACAAGGGGAAGGGCAAGACAATGCAATGATCCTCTCATGTTTGTCTGTATGCCTATATGTTTAGTTAACTAGATGTACGATGTGCTCTTGCTGAACTTATCTGGTGCATGATAAACTTGTCTGATTTTATGTAGATTTGAACTTGTCTGATGGGAGCCCACACTAATAAAATGGGAGGAACAACCAAAGCATTAAACGTCAAACCATAGGATCTAAAGCCATCGATTTGCCAGACCAAAACTCCATAGTAGTCGGTTTGACCAACATTGGCCTTGACACCTGCACTAGGATTGAGATAGATTCATGGCATTTTTATTATTGGGCCTGTCTCGCATTCGATACGTTGTCACCAAACATACATGAACTAGAACCATAGAAAGTACATTCCTTCTTAAAAAAAACTACAATTCACTTCAATTTCGATTCGGGAATCGACTGACCTCGTAGTGCCTAAGAGGCCGTTCTTGTTCTTATTTTCTCAGCCTCTCTTTTGCCTATGAAAAAACTCTATAAATAAACCTCTTTCTATCAAATCGGATAGCAAGAATGACTGCCTTAAAACAAAACAAAAAAGTTTAGGAAAGGTTTCTCAACCATTTGTCCAACTATATTTGTTTTAGGTTTTTGGACATTTTTTTTGACATGACTATATCTAGGATGACCTAGATTTAACTGGATTTGGCAAAATTTGTCTTAATTATCCACCGCACGCCATCCCGCGTGTAAATTGCAGATTTTTTGCCCCGCGTGGAGTGTGGGCCAAAGAAATCAGCATGCATGCACTAAATGACATAACTGCTGATGTCATCCCGCATTAAATGCGAAATTCGAAAATTTAAAATGTTTTTTTAGCACAAGCCGTTCATCCAATTTAAGATATGTTTTCACCGTTGGACTAGTCGCGCTGAGACCTTCGAAACTGGATCTCATGTTGATATGTTCCGATGTTTTTTTTAAGCAAAAGTTACCACCCATTAACACGTGAGTTACCAGGCAGTAGTATGTAAGTTATCACCCAAACAACGATTAATTTTCCGCACATCCATTTTTTGTTATTCTTTTTTATTTTCCTGACTTTTGATGTTACTGATTAATTTCATAAGTGAGCTGCCACTTTGGGACGATAAATGTGTCATGCACAAGTGGATAAATATACATTAAAAACACATGTACAACTCTATAAGTATTAGGGTGATTACTTTATCGATTTTATGACGACAACTACACCTGCTAATACAGATGGATAACTCCAGCAGTACCGTGTGTAACTATTATTTAGAGGTCAGGGTGATGATCTCGATTCATGGTGGATAACTATATCACGAGCACATGGGTAACTCAATAAATACAATGTGGTTAACTCCACCATCGGTGCCATAGTGTGAGTAACTCTATTAGTATTGGGTGGTTAAATTTTGCCAACAAGGTATGGTAACTACATCGATTTTATAGCGATAACTATACCATGAACACATGAGTAACTCTACAAAAAATGGGTGTGTAACTCTATCACTGCAAGGTGGGTAACTCCATAAGTTATGGAGATAACATTAGTGCAATAGATGATATTCCCAAAGTGCTGCTATTAAACCAAATCAAATTTTGTTTTTGAATTACAGAAAGGTTGCTTAAGTGACCAACTTATAAATAAAAGGTAATACCCAAAAAGAATAAAATGAAAATGCAAAGAGGTCACTCTTACAACAAAAGTCAGAATCAGTCTAGAAAAACAACAGCTGGAAAACGAATTTATTAGGTGCACTTAAACATCTCATAAATATTTGCCAATTTTAATGCATGCAGAGGGTTAGATGATACTTAGCTAGTTAAAGTTTCGTGACTTTCTGAGTTTTCAGTAAAATAAAAAATCGTACAGTGAGCAGCAAATGCTGAAAACAGAAAAAGCCCTTAAATATGCATCAACTAAAATTAAATGCGTAAAATTTGGTACTTTATTTTTTTAGAAACTAAAATGATAGAGGCTAAACAAGAACTAAACTTCATAGTAACAGCAAAGAAACCCAAAAATAAATGAAAGTAAATTAAAATACATGTTAAGATAATACATATCATGTGAAAAGGGCAATATAGATTATGAACGAGACAACCTCATTTTTGTTGATGGATAGGGGGATGACTCGGACATCCCCATGCTTAGATGACTGTATATTCTCGAATATGTTCTTGGGATGCACCTAAATATCCCCAAGCTTGAGCTCTTGCGTCATTTTGTTTATCTCATATCTCCATATTGATTATATATTATAAGATACTAGTTGAAATGCCCGTGCATTGCTACGGGCTATCTAGATCAAATAATTTTTTGCTTTAGCAATTTTTAAATAGGAAGAGGGAGATCAAATAATTGTTTTCTCCATCAATGGTGATAGAGTCGAACGGACTAAAATAATACGGATGTTAAATAATTTTATTCTCTATGGTGATACTGGAACAGGGTGTAAAATAATAACGATACACAAATATGGTCTAGCACAATAACCCATTAAATTAAATAATATAAATACAACCAATGCTGATGAAATGAATGAAAAACGCTTATCACGTGTAGTTTTTATTTGCTCCCCTGTAAAATAGCAGCTAATCGTGTTCAACTTACATGATTGGAAAACAATGGAATGGACATGTATAGAAACTTTGTTAGTTTTTTTTAGGAAAGAGGTATCTGAAAAAAAAACTTATTGTTATGAAAACCGAACAATAAACCAACCAAGACGCTAAATAAGCATCGACTATTAAACTTGTCAGTGAATATCCTAGACATCCTTGACTCCATGACCTCACAGTGAACACCATTGTGTTTTTGCCTGAATACAGAACATGCACCCGCACAGAGTTCTCTGCAAACAATAGCACCACACCCACTTTAACCTCATGCCCTTCCCGCCTCATCTCCCTAATGAGTATACCTTCATCTAGTCTGGTCGAAACTATATGGCCCTCCCAAGCATGTGGCCGTGCTGAATCTCAAGGTCGTACGCGGACACATGCGTATGTCGGGTATCGATGGTTCACCCCAAGCTCCAGTTTTGGTTTGGTAGCGAGAAGATGAAGTCATGCTCCAGTTTTGAAACCCCTCGGATATGTTCACAATTCTTCCTGGCCGTCTCATTCACCTCCGTCAGCCCATGCACGCGGCCGCACGCCAGAAGGAGATCCTCTTGCAATTCGTGCACTCCGAGCGACACCCGGTTCACGACCACGGCCACCAGACCCATGAGCTTAATTTCGACGGCCAACACCGCGGAATGGAGCAAATCCTCCTCTCCTCCCGTTCCTTTCCATCTCCACTGCCAGCCCTCCGCCCTTCTGGACACAAACAACCCATGGAGCGACATGGCACACCCTCATGTGCTCACCTAGCCGTGGCCCTCCACTTTCCCACAAGCGCGGGGGCAGGCCAGCTCTCCGCTTTTCCCAGGCGTGGCGAGGTCACCCGACCCCTTCCCTCCTCTCATGCCCTGGCCGGTGCAGCCATGCCCCTAACCGCTACGTCGAAGATGATTCTTGGACACCTCTCCTTTCTCTGTTCTCTCAATATGCCTCGGAGAAGGCTGAAGCTCCCGGAAGAGATTCCTTTGCCCGACATCTATGTCCTCCCGTCTAGTGCCTACAGTAGACACCCCAACCTGGCCCTCTTGGCTCCAATCGGCGATCTCTATAGGACGGCGGCGAGGTGCTTGTTTGCCAATGGCAACGGTGCTGTTGTGTGTACCGCCGAGACATTCAGGACGATTCTCACGTCTGCTAAAGTCGAGGGCTTATAAAAACGAAAAAAAGAATCGATCTATGGCATCAGGATCATGGCCTCGTGGGAGATTGATTGGGCCGGCCCAGATAGACCAAGCAATTAGGATTTTTTTAGTTGATGGATCCATCGCTACCTAGAACGTACCCGTACGCCTACGCTACCATCCGTATCAGAAACTATATAGTAGAGATATCCACATAAATCTTCACAAAATTCATTAGTAGGGTCAGTACTCATTAAATAAAATCCACTCATGTTCCAAAATTTATTAGTAGGGTCAGTACTCATTAAATAAAATCCACTCATGTTTAAGTATTGGAAAGTTTCATGATATTTATTAAACATTAGCCACTGTATATACCGAGGTTTCTTATAAAATTTCCGCTCCCCGTCGAAAAACTAAGGAAACCAAGAATACTAAATATAATATTGAATAAATAAAGAAATCTGCGAAAAATGAACAACCTGTAAGATGGCACTCAATGAGATAGTTACTTATCTCAAATAAAAAAACTTAAAACTAATGAAAGTCAAATCAGAATCTCAGGTTTATGCACACAATTTTTTAGATCAAAATACTATTATGAGATTTATCACGATTTTTTTACAGTGAAGCACAGGAAATCTGCCAAAAACTAATCAGTTAGTGGAAATCAATTTTTTCGAAATAGCTACGTCACTCAAATTAGAAAAGTCAGAACTAATGAAAGTTAGGTACTAGGCTCAGGTTAAAGCACAAACAATTTCAGATCCAAATAATGTTCTGGTGATTTTAAACAGGTTATACGGTGAAGCACGACAAATCTGTTTCTGCGCAGTAAACCAAACTTTTGCACTTTGAATAACTAGAGACTAATATTAGCACTTTACTTTTTATGTTTGAAGGTATATACACAATATTTTTTACAATATATACAAGTTTTTAGCTGAGAAGCTTCCATGGAAAATTTTGCTTTGGTTTCATAGGCATGAACACAAGTGTTTAAGGTCGACCCCCACTTAAGCATTGCACCTTTTTCCAATCACTCTCTTTTTGAAAACGTTTTTAGATAACAAGTACAACTATTTTTTTTATAATTCGCATTCCCTATCCAAACTAATATAGAAAACATCTTACAACTAAAAGTAAAAACTACTTAGAGACAAAGCAAACAAGTGCACACAAGAATATGCACCCACGCTATTGCTTCCCGGCAACGGCGTCAGAAAATGTCTTGATATCCCACAAGTATAGCGGATCGTGTGTAGCCTTTTTGATAAGTAAGAGTGTCGAACCCAAGGAGGAGCTAAATGTAGGATAAATGTTCTCTCAAATTCTGTCAACCACTCATACAACTCCTGATACAACTCTACGCACACTAAACGTTTACTTTATCTAGAAAATAATACTAGAGCAATAATACGGGTATGAGAGATAACTTTGCAAGATAATAAATACAAGAAAGTAAATGTTAGTGCTGCAGCAGTAAAATATACTAAGTAACTATAAACTAACAGTACCATGTGTGTGTGGAAAAATGGTGGTAATTATGATGGATTTGTCCATGATCAAATAGTCAAATACAAGGTTGTATTCCTCTTTTATGTGGGAGAGACAAAGATAATAAGCTCTAACTATCCAATGATTGCAAATACTTATGATTGGAACTCTAGCAAACGTCCATAATTTTTCAGGAAAGTCCCAATTCGACTCCAGTAAGATTTTCTCTTGTATTTCTGATAATTCCTACACATCAAAGTGTAAAACAAGAACATTGTACACTTTTGCAACTATTAGTTGGTTAGTCCAAATAAATAATAAACTTAATATAGAAACAATTGTCAAAAACATAAAAGTAGCATGAAACCATCAAAAATTATAAATACGTTTTGGACGTATCAGTGGGTAACTTATAAGTACTATGTTGGTAACTTTATAAGTACCGCATGCGTAACTTTATTAGTATTAGGTTGGTAACTTTATCAGTAGTGGTGGGTATTATAAGTACCGGGTTGGTACTTTATCATTACATGGTGGTGGGTAACTCAATTAGTATTTATGGGTAACTATTACAAATAGAGTAGGGTAACTAAAATCAATTTCGTGGTGGCTGACTATGTTATGAAAACATGGGTAGCTCTATCACTACTGGGTGGATAACTCAATGAGTACAATGTGAGTAACTTTATTAGTAATAGATTCATAACTCTATCATTAGTGTGTAGGTAAATTTATAAGTACTCTATTGATAACTTTATTAGTACCGGATGGGTAACTTTATCAGTAATAGGTTGGTAACTTTATCAATATTGGTGGGTAACTTTATCAGTATCGGTTTGGCAACTTTATCATTACATGGTGGTAACTCCATCAGTACTCATGTGTAAACGATTGATTAGGGTAACTACGTCGATTTCGTGGTGGATAACTATTCATGGACACATGGGTAACTAATTAAGTACATGGTTGGTAACTCCATCAGTTTAGGGTGGGTAAGTACATTAGTCTAGGGTTGGTAACTACATCACTACTAGGTGGGTAACTCGACGGTGTCGAAACCCTTGCGCCAGACTTGTCGAAGTGCCGAATGACGCATATGCTGATGACTACGCTGAGCGTGGTGACCGGGTGGACAACCCAGTTGATAGTGTCGAGCGAGGCGATGGAGGCCGATGGTGTTCTAGGCGCCACATCGAAGAAGTTGAGACAGTGTTCGTCGGTATCCTCAATCTAATACATCACCAGGGCTTTGGCGGTGGCGGGGGGGGGGGGGGATCAGGTTGACCTCTACGCGAGCCCATACGGCGTCCCCGGCCTCCTCGACAAGGTTCCTCATCAGGTAGCGGTGGGAGGGACTAGGTCGGGTGACAAGATGTTTTTTAGAGACATTCACACACACTTCATTCAACCGACAACAAATTACACGCACAACACATGTAGAAATCATCCAAAAAACAAAATGCGGGATGTTGCGGCAGTAAGCGGCCGTCCCGTTATTAGTTCCATTTGTAGCCCAAGTCGGAGCCTCTCAATAAAACCTCTAGCACCATGAGCCTTTGGGCATCAGCACATCGCAGTCCGTGCAAAGCAGCAAGTAGAGCATAAAAGGTTTGCAACGTGACATCACCCCCTCACGCATGTACATAACACACCTCTTTTTTTTTTGAACATTGGAGCGTCCCCGAAGGGACACGAACCTTCAAGAGTTACAACGCTGGATGTACCAGAAAACTACAAGGACCTCATAAAAAGAGAGAATAACACATAGGTCCTTGACATTTATAAGGACAACCCTAGAAAAGAAATAAAAAACTCGATCAGGTCCCCCTTCTTCTCCAGCGCGGAGCAGAGGAAGCTGTGCTCTGCAACCATGGACCTCGACGGGGACGGAACCACTTGCCTTAGCCCTGGTGATAATCACAGCAGCACGAAACTTCAAGGGCCTCCCATGGGAGGTTGATTTCTTGCCGGAATTCATCGACGGCATAGCAGGCATCTTCTTGGCCTTGGATGTCAGCAGAACATTCTTGTTCTCTGATGATTTGCTCCAATTCAAGGTTCTGATACTCCGAAACCTCTTCCAATCCTCCAAGATCCACCTCTTCTCGCCTATCTTGATCACCACCATGGCACTCGCAGAGAAGGCAGGAATAGAAGGCTCCAACAGGACGGAATCGGTGAAGATCTGCATGCATCGAGGCGAGGATAACGACTCACCATGAATCCCTTGGTACCTGCCACGGACCAGGGACGGCGAGCGGAGATGGTGTCGATGCAGACGGATCTGAAGGGCAGGATTTATTGGGCAGCGGCCGACACGCAGCTTCCCCTTTCTCCTCCATGAAGCAGAGGAAGAAGCAGCGCTCCACCACTCCGGCGAAGATCCCACAACATCGCCAGTATAGCTGCCGCGACGAGCCTTATTCTTGGAGAAGACCACGCCTTCACCCTCCAGTAGCAACGCCAGACGCCACTCCGACTCTGCATCCCAAGGAGCAAGGTGCGGCAGACCTTGGCCATGGCCGCCGACGGCCAAGGTAGCACTCCACAACGCCACATAGGGCCACAACCAGAAGAAAACAGCTACCCTAAACCTAAATCTACCGCCGGCGCTATCCCCTCGCCATCTCCCTCCGGCAGCGCCGGCGAGGAAGGCTCGGTTCCAGCCCGGGTCAACGCGACCGCTCTCCTCGACTCTCAAAGCGGCGTAAGATGGAAGAGGCTCCCACCGTATGGTCTAGTACCATAACACACCTCATAACATTCAATCTGCACAACACCCAAGGCAATCTTCTTAACATTTTTAATCCGACAAAAAATGCATCTCCAAGATCCCATTCCTAGAAGAACAAGAAACATTGGGCAACCATTTCTCGTTGTGCTGGTGGCCATCTGTTGGATGTCGCTTCTGTTTTTAGAAAAACCAACGCTTCGTTTCAGAGACTGGTTGACAATAAGTACTATACGGGGAGCAACTCCATTGACAGCTCCCGTCGTATCTCCCGATGAACAAGCCTAATATCTTGGAGTTCAGTAGCCGGAGCCAGCCACACATACTCCCTCCGTCCACGATAAAGTGTATATTTTCCTTTTTCGTCGGTCAAATTTATTAAATTTTGACTTACTTTATCGAGAAAAGTGCTAGCATTTATGACACCAAATTAGTATCAATAGATTTGTCTTGACATGTAGTTTTAAAATATATCATTTTGATGTCATATATATTGCTATAATTTTCTATAAATTTGGTCAAAATTTTAAAAGTTTGACTAAGTGTAAAAGTAGACGTACACTTATTCATGGACGGAGGGAGTATCCGAGAACTAGCAGGACGGGGCGCCGATAGCCAGCAAGGCCACTTCCGTCCACTCCATCCGGACAGTTGCATCCTGTACGAACGTCGTCACACACCCCAACAATGGCCAACTTCCATGGCAAGACAGTCGCGGCGGAGAAGCCAACAACTCCGATGAAGACGCTGCCACCGGTTTCCGACCGAGCGGTGGATGGAGGCGCATGGAGCGAATGAGGGGATAGCGGTGGGGACGGTCAGATGGCGTCGCCGGCCTCCCCGACCAGATCCTCGTCGGGATTTGGAAGCGGTTGGGGCATAGTTTTGGATTTTGCCTCGGTGGACGATGGGGGACAGGGCGGCTGCATGTGGGGTTCCTTCCGATTTGGTTGGGGAAACTTCCGTGTGGGGAAGACGCGGTTCGTGGAGAGGGGACGGAAACACTTCTCATCGTCCGTTGCGAAATCAACGCTGCGCGCAGCGTTTTTTTTTTTTACATAAACTCCCCACTTTATTGATCATTTAAACATAGAGTCAATACAAATTATTTCCTGGATACACTCAGGGAGGCACACCATGCCAAATAGACTTACAAGAGAACTCCAAAGAACGAGCTAAATAATGTGAAGCAAAGTTCTGTAAGCGACTAACAAAGACAATAGAACAATTGGTGAAACCAGCGACCAACAACTTGATATCTTGAATGATCGGTCCAATCACAGATCGATCCCTTTCCAATGAATCAATACGCTGCACCACAGACAGACAATCTGTATTCACCACAATACGGTCCATACCTTCAGCCTGAGTCCAACGAAGAACAAACCTGATCGCACATGCTTTAGCAATCTCTGGCTTGACCACATTCTAGATGTTGTCCCCGGCAGCAGCAACAAAGGTCCCCTGAAGATCACGTACCACAGCCCCAACACCCATGCTTTTAGACGAGGCGAAAAGAGCTGCATCAACACTCATCTGAAGAAAGCCAATCGGCGGCGGAGACCAAGAAACTACCTGAGTGGTCTCACGTGTGTGGTTGGAACTAGCTGAGAGTTGGTACATCAAAATGAACTCAATATAAGCCTTAATCTTCGCTGCAATGCCAATCGGAACAGCCTGCCCCCCTTCTTCCCGTATCTTGTTTCGAGTATCCCAGAGGTGCCAAGAGGTAACCGCGAGAACAATGCCTTGAATCTCAGTACTCCTAGACATGAAATCCGTAAGCCAACTCTTGGGGGCAGAAAGGACTTTCGATGTAGAGATACATCGAAATCCTTTTTAATCTCAGACCACACTTCTCTCGCAAACGGGCAGAACAGAAAAGCATGCTCTACACTCTCTTTCACTGAGCAATGGATATAGCTGGAATATGGTGTCGAAGGAATTGCTGCCAGTGGGTAAGCAGTTATGGGCGAACCTCCAAAGAGTAATGCACATTTTACCCGGAGCCTTGATCGCCTATAGTTTTTTCCAAAACTTTGATTCTGCCTGTACATCAGATCTCATCCCTCTCCCACTTGAAACTCGACTCTTCAACATCTTTTCCGATCTTGCCAGATGATAAGTTGAGCGTACCGTGTAGGTACCAAAGCCGCTGAGAGGTTAGGACATAAAATCTCCCTCACCATGATGATTTAACGAGATTTGTAAAATCTGATCAGCCACTTCGTCCTTAAGACAACTTGAGGGCGTCTTAGATTTAGATTTTCCTTTTTTTTCGTTGAAAAGTTTCTGACTATTAGGACTTTGGAAACCGCAGGAGCACAGGTGGCAAGGATAGGGGTTCGCACTGTTCAGTTGTAATTTGATGAAGTCCGGCCCGTTATTAGTCAGTCTGCCATGGGCTATGCGGCCGAAGAATTGACATACGGTCTGGATCATCTCCGAAAAGGTCTTCTAGTTGAACCACGCGTTTGGCCGGCCCATCCGGCGAAGATGCCTTGGCAGCGAAGCACCATTTCCTTCGTATCTTTTCCAACCGGATCTCCTTTCCCCGTACCCTTTTCTTCTCTACTTGCCATCGTCGCTTGCATCGTTCCCTTGAACACCGCGGAGACAACAAGTCTACTCCACGTCCACGAGCCAATCCCACCTCTCCTCCTCCGCCGCCGCTGCCTACACCTCGGCGCCGCCGGCCGCCATGATGAAGGACAAGATGAAGGGCCTCATGAAGAAGGTCACCTCCTCCTCCGCCCCATCCTTCAAGGGCCCCTCCCACGTCCTCGGCTCCGGCCCCTCCCCTTCCGCCCCCGCCTCCTCCTCCCGCCCCTCCAACCCGAACCCTAATCCCAGACCGCCCCCCAAGCAGCAGCCCCCGCGCCCAGCCGCCCCCTCCGATTTCACCCCCTTCACCTCTCTCGTCTCCTCCTCCTCCTCCCGCCGCCCAGATGCAAACGGCGGCGACACCGTCGCCTGCCCCAACTGTGGCGACGCCTTCTCCTCCGAGCACGCCGTCTCCGAGCACCTCGACGGCTGCCTTGCGGCGGCTGGCGGCGCCCGCACGCGCGCGGCCGCGTACCTCGCGGGCAACCCGCCCGCGGCCGCCGTGGAGGTGGCGAAGAAGCTGCTCGGGAACCTGCTCAATGAGCCCGGCAACGACAAGTACAGGAGGGTCAGGCTCGGAAACCCTAGGATCAAGGAGGCCGTTGCGGACAGGGAGGGCGGGCTGGAGCTCCTCGAGGCGGTGGGGTTCACGATTGGGGACCAGAGCGGGGAGCTCTTTGCGGTGATGGACGAGACGCCCAACGACGCGAGGCTTGGTGGGATCAGGCAGGCTGTGCTCCTGCTTGAGAGATCCCATCCTTCGGCACCTCTACAGACTCCGGTGGATGCAGCGTCCAAGGAGAGCCACCACAATGGAGTCGACGAGCAAAGTGAGGTTAAGAAGATTGTTGATCGGCAGGTGAGCACGTTGTCTAATTCAAGAGTCTACTAATATGTTATCTGTACAAGTTCCAGTATTGTTGGTATATTCGTGCTAAAGTTATTTCGTTTGAAGATACTAATAAGAAATTTGAGAACTAGGTTTGTTTATACCAATAAATCTTTAAAATGGCAAAGCTAGCATAGATATAAATTGAAATCATTACTCCAGTATTGTTGGAGTACTATGTTTCTGCAGCCATGTATTAAGATATAGGGTATGTCTAATATTTCGTAATTTGGTACCCTCTCCGTGAGATATTGTTGAATCCTGTTAGACTTGTGCAGTTGTATGTTAACATTATATGTTGGAGACTAGAAATGTAAGGATGTACATAAAAGTGTGATCCATCCTTTTTGGTTCACACTTGTTTATTCATCTCTGAGCACTGTCCCATTTTCTGTATCATGATTTTAAGCTCTAAAGTAGAAAGAAGTTGTTTCTTGTGTTCTAAACCTGTAGAGTTTGTCAATGTCCATTGGTTTCAGAAAGTATGTGGAATGATATATTTATACTGTCCTCTCTCTTATAAAGAGAAACACTACATAGAAACTACTTTTTTGTATAGTTACTTGAATAAGTCATCTATTCAAACTCTTATGCAGCAGTTACATTTGTCCCTAATTGAATATTAGATGCAGATTTTGGATTTTGTTTTTATACGATGTGACTTGTGGTGGGGATGAAGTATGTGTTCAGGTAACAGTGTTGCAACTTCCAATGGAAGAGGCTAATATACTCCAAAATATCTTGGAATACGATACATATAACAGTATCCAGGACATACTTTTCATCATATATGTGTATAAGCTAGCATAAGTGTCAGATCCTTAGACTGCCACTGTGACCTACGAGGTTGATCCCTGGCTTTATCTTATTCATTGGTATCCTGACATGTCACTTTTCCTCAACATGTTGAATTTAGCAGTTACTATAAGGTCATTTCTCATCAAACCTGAAATCTAAGCATATAAGACTATTACTGATGCTCCTTTTATATTCTGTTCTACAATTGATTCTCCGTGATGCTGTTTGCTGTTGCTATCCTTTCTATCTCGTTAGAACTGTTACTTATTGACTTTGCATGATAACTTCACAGATTCGGGTATTCTTCAATGTCCCTGGAAATTCTGTTGCAGAAGCTGATACACCAGATTCTTTCTACAAACTTAGTGGTGAGGAGATATCAAAAGAGGCAAAGATGAGAAGGGAAAGGCTAGAACAATCTCGATTGCTAATTCCGAAGTCATATAAGGAGAAGCAGGCACTGGCTGCTCGACAGAAGTACAAACAAGCATTGATCCGAGTTCAGTTTCCTGATGGAGTAACTCTCCAGGGTGTATTCCTCCCAGCGGAGTCTACTGGTTCACTGTATGAGGTATTTCTGCACCCCACCTACCCACCCCCCATCCCATACCTGTTCTTCCATATGATTTATCATCTTGGAGATCATGTCTATACCTCTCAATCCAGAATGAGTTGATTTTTTTTTGGTGATATTTAATTTGGCAATTGGCACAATCAGTCCAACTGTCCCAAGTGTAATTAACCTGGTGGAGTTTGTGAAGTAACTTACCTGTCACATTCTATGCGTGATTTGCTCTTTCTCCGGGTATAATATGAAGTTGACAAATTAATGGTCAAAGCTGTATCTTGGTAACAGTGAGAAGTCTATAATGTAACTTGATTGAGAACTGGGTGAGAAATCAGTAGATAGCTATGTTCTGTGATTTCACTGATTCAGTCTCATTTTGAATCACATTATATCTCTTAACACCAAGCTGGAATGCAAGTGGGAAGGGCCAGGCTTACCAATTCTCCTTGATTTGCTTGAAAAAAAACTAAGTTTCATATTAGAAAGTGAACCAGCAACTAAGTTGAAAGTAATTTCTTAAAAGTGATGTGGCCCAGTGGGCCGACCCCAGTGGCATTCCTAACCTCAAGGATAGTTTACAAGGAATACCAGATTAACAGTGTTATGCTTCAGTGGAGTCTAGTGGATAACTGGATATGGATCAGTTTGTTGCATGCTGCTACAGTTTAGGATAGCGTACAAAGGAAATGCTGCATTGACAGTGTTATGGCTGTCAAATCATCTCTACTTCTGTCAAGTCTACTGGGGTATGAATTACATGCTGTCATCCTGTGAACCCCACTGACAGAATCCATTCATGTCCACTCTCTAGATTCCTCGTGCCTAGATTGGTTTCATCCTACCTGGAAGAAAATCTTTGCCAAAGCTAAGCACATCCACTGTTCCACAGGGTATTTTTTGCGTGTGATGCTATAAAAATTTGCCAAATCTGTGGACACCATGGGATTAAAACCTACAGCTAGTAGTACGCACTTTCTAGGCTCCACGGTCGTGATGTGAGTGACCATGTGGCAACAGGTAGTTTTTGTGTTTCTGCATATATCATGTATGTGTGTTTGTTGGACGTTGGTACAAGTGTTTCCATATATATGCTAAGAGTGACTTTTTTTCATTGCATGCGCTCTCGAGTTCTTTGCAAATCTTGATGCACAATCAGTTGTTGGTACTATAGTGCTGAATTTCGATTTGAGGACTCTCCCGTCTTTGGATCAGGTAGTGTTGGACCTTCACAGCTGATAAGAGTTGTAAGCCATAATGAAGTCACAAATGCTTAATGGATGGCCTCATCATAGTACCCTTAGACAGTATCAACTGGGTTTACTTCCATCCTGTTAATGTCAATTGCTTTTGATCATTATATAGGTTGCCCGTATATTTGTACAAGTCATGAAGTTGTTCCCGTGCTTGATCTTATGTTTTTACCTGTGCTGCTCTCAACATTGTTTATTAGTGTTCACAGCGGTATTCTTGTAGCATTACATATTCCAATTACCGATGCTGCAGCATTTGGGTTAATCTGCTGCTTTTTCTGATGTAGTTCGTCGCGTCAGCTTTGAAGCAGCCAGGTTTGGAGTTTGATCTTATCTGTCCAGCTGTTCCTAGATCACGTGTGCTACCGCATTCTCCAAATGTAGGAGAGCGGGCACGCACATTGCAAGACGAAGGCCTAGTACCTTCTGCACTCCTCAAATTCAAGCCCAATGAGACTGATTCTGTTGTGTTCACTGGTTTGCTTGACAAGCTTTTGGAGGCTAGCGAGCCATTTACAGCCGCATCCTCTTGATTGTTCGACTGCTGACATCCGTTCTCTCCTTAATTTTCTGTCACATTGGACTTGACATTGTTGTAGTTCACAGGGATATGCAATTTGGGTACATGATAGGTTGATAGGCTGGTACATATATCGTTTGGCAATTGTCATACCTTTATATGGTAAAAATCAAAGAATTCGTTAGCCCCACCGTCAACTGTATCTCTGCGATGAGTGAGCTATGCAAAGTGTACAATATATAGACTTGATTTTGCTTTAATGCGAGAACAATAGATAATGCAAGGTTTGTAAGTTCCTGGGCGAATTGCACGCATTGGCAAATCTTCTTTGCCACGAAGTTTTTTTTTTTTGTTCTGTTGAAGATTTGAGCATTACGTGAAAACTGAATTGTATATTTCAGGCTACCTACTATTTGTCTACATGTTGGTACGATCTTTTGTTTTGTTTTGAAAAATACAGTACAAACGCTAAAAAATACGCACGCACATTCATCTGTTAACACCAATATACCCTACCCTATGAGCACTTTTGGGAGTCTGAGCATACTACAGCACACGACAATTACAAAAGAGAGAACAGGGGAAACAAAGAAGAAAGAGCTGGGAATGAACAATAATCTAGACACCATTACCAAGCCTTACACATAGCACACAGACACCACCAAAATCAGACCGATAAGAGTATGAAAGAGTGTTGTTGGCTCGGCTGAAAGGTTTCTTGCTGCCGAGACACCGCAAACAAAAAACAGCACCCTCTTTCACAACCAGCACTCTACACATGGCAGAACTAGGAGAATCAGGAATGCAATCGAAGGGCATCATACTGTCGAGGTCACCGTCGCGGCACCTAGCGCCGCCGATACCATAGAGGGCAATGTTCCACTGAGATAGGAACTGTACCAGTGTACCTCCTCTTGGCCTAAAAAATGACCACCATCACCATATGAGCAAACCTGTGCACTATGCAAGATGACGAGAATCTCATACGCCATCCAAGAACCCCGATCAACCGAGGTCTCTCCCCCAAGGAGGTCAACCATCAAGGCAGGTGTTGGACATGGTACTTAGCTCTGCTCTAACTTGTGTTAGTGCCGGTGACGGTGATGACTAAAATGATACCATAAATTAAATCTAGTAATTAATCAAGCTAAATGCGAGTACTTATGCTAAACACAGGACTTGAGTCTCGGTGGGATGGTTCCACCACAAGTAACCTAACCAATTGAGCTAAGCTCGATTCGCAGCTCTGGACACGACATGAGAATTTGACGTCCTACTGTAAGAAAAACCGATCTTCTGCTTAGAGGCACAAGATCGGAGAGAGGCCAAGCTCAACATAGCCTATTCTTTAAACAGTTCGTAATTTGCATAGTGAAGTTCCAAAAAATTCGGGAAAAATCGTAAATGTTGATAATGATATTAACTACAAGGGTGCAAAATATTCAATTTGAAATTCTTATACCGGTTTTGCTAAATCTCAGTTGACTGAGATTTTCTTAAGTCTCGGTCAATTTTGAGAAAAGTGCAACCGTAATTCAAAAAAAATGTGTAATTGCACTTTTCACTTTTCTTTAAACTGTAGTTGCACTTTTCTAAATTGACTGAGACTTAAAAAAAAAAATCAGTTGAGTGAGACTTATGCATTCCCTCCTTATAATTCTAGGAGGGAATAAAAGGATACATTGGTGGATTTGGGCCTGTGAACGGTACATATTTTAAAAAACTTCATATTTTGTCAGATTTGTCTTTTTTGTTTAGCCTAAAATAATACGAAATTTGGATTAAATTTTTTGAATCCCTAAACTCCAATTTTGGCCATTAAAAAAAAACTCCATGAGCTCGGCCTCTATTTGCACTTTCCGCAGAAGATCTCTTTTCCGTCCCGTCTTCTCGGGTACCAGCTCCGATTTGGCAGGCCACCGATGCGGCCCAGGTCCATATGCCCATTGAACAACCCAAGGGAACCATGGCACGCATAACATTTTTTTTTCCCGATAGCAGGCACGCCGCACGCACCACCGCCAGTAGAGTCCATTACGTGGAGGTGGAGCTAGTAGAATCATCACGGCTAATCCTCCAAAAGAAGAATCATGGCTAATCAGTAAAGTCCCGTGGGTGCTTTCCTTCCCCCAAAGAAAAGCTAATCATCGTCACAGCACTGAATACAATTATGCAAGTGTGCGCGTACGGATCTCCACGGCAGCATGCAGCATGTGTACGCAGTACGAGCTCACGCGCACCAAATCCACCAAGTTGGCTGCAGAGTCCAGACAACTCTGCCAAAATCACATCTCGCCCTCCAGACAGCAGTTGTTTAAGCGGGACATGCACGGCAACCGACGGCTTAAGTTAATCCCCAACTTGTACTAGTACTGCTACTAGCACACATGCATCCCGGATTAATCAACGATCTTTTTGATTAATCAACGAGCCCGGCCAGCTCGGCGCTCGCGGTTTTGCCTGCAAGCTGCGATGGTTTGCCCCCGGTGGCAAAATTCTATACGTTTCCTGGTGGTGGCTCTAGCGACCGCTTTGGAGCGTGACGCCAACCAGCTCCTGTAGATTTGGTACGAACTATGGTTATCTATAAGACAGCGAAATCTTTGACCGAATCATGCACTTATCGATCTCCCTGACGCTAGTTAACTAATTAACTAATTCCCAGTCAGCTTTGCTTTGGTTTGGTTTGCTAGTTCTGAACCATTCGTTAGCTAGGCCAACCCTGTAGCTAGCTAGGGTAATACTATTATCAACTACTGTTCTCTGTTTGCGATCCAATCACATGCGGCGTATATGTGCGCCATGATTCGAGCTTTTTAATCAGGACGTGCGCAGCATCTATATACACTAGCATCGAACTCGTTGTTTAATCGGGCATTGAACTTTCTGCAATAAACATCGGCATAATTGGGGGCCGGGGACACACGCCACGCATCGATCCAACTTTTTATGCTGTTTATTATTACTCGGCTATATATCCTGACCGGAAAGAAGAAAATCGTGCCGTGCTTGATTGTGCAAGTGAGCATAAAAAACCACGCAGAAATATAGAACTCCGGAGGGAGGAGGCTAGAGGTTTTTATGCCAAAGACATGCCTTTTGTTCTACTGTACTACAGTACGTACGTATGAAAGTCCCCGACACTGGAAATTAATGCGCGTAGCGAATCGTACTGGTGCCAGGATTTGCGAGATCGTTCGCGATGGAAATGACAGCAATTCTAAAATGTGAGGCAACAGCCAGTAGTACGGTAGCTAGCTTGGCTGGCGAGTGATTAGTGAATGTGGTTGAGATGAGATGCCAAGTTAATTATGTTTGACCGTCCTACATGTCTCCTCGCGACGAAACAGTGCGATCAGTAACCACGAGGCGAGGTGGGCGGCCGGCCCTCGCGCGCAAATCTATCCAAGCCGAGCCGAGCGACCCGGATTAATTAAGGTCACTCTCCAATAATTTGGTTACAACTTGCAAGGAAAGAATCAAGATCAGGATCACAGATTCACACAGCGTCGATCCGGCAATGGCCATGATGACGGACGATTGGTCCCTCCCCCGAGTATAATGGAGATTGTTTGTGTTATTCACACATTCGCGAAAACTAAGAGAGACTATTCTTCCAGGGCCCACACGGTTTGGGGGAGGGAGGGACCAGGCGCGAGGCGGGGGAACCGAGCGAACGTGGGCGAAAACGACGTGAGATCGGAGGAGATCGTCGTCGCCAGCGCAGGGGGCGCAGAAGGTAGCGGGACAGCAGCAGGCGGACGACGGCGACGCGACGGGGCGGGAATGGATTTGGATCGGAACGGATGCTGTGGCCACCCACCCTCACGTGGGCTCCCGATCCCCAACGCGCGAGCGCGACTTCCCCACCACCACCGCAGCGCCGATCCCATCCCATCCCGTCGATCCCATCCCGGCGTCCCCGTCCGTACGTACGCGCGATCCGCGTCCACATACTCGCTCCCACCCACCCCACGTATGTACCATGTATGCGCGTGCGCGCACGATCGCAAGTGGTGGTGTATATACCGCATCGGTGGGTGCACGCGGGGTTCCTTGAGTGCGATTTTTTTCACCGGAGATGAGATCGATCGCGGTCGGCGTCCGGCCCGCGGAAAATGACCGGCTGCTCCAGCGAGCCGGGGAGCAGGATTATGCCCCTGCTGTCGACCACCGTCTTGCTTGGCGCTTAAGTCACGAGGACAGGGACGTGGCATGTACGTACATCGAGTATGAACGGGCACCGCCAGTCGCGAAAAGAAGGCGCACGCACGTGGAGCTTAACGATAGCTGGGAAATCACGTTTTGATACGGTTCGTGTCCGTCACGACCTTAGCTTAGACTCGTATACATGATCAGCATGCTCCATTGCGAGTTTGCTTTGTTTTTTTAACAGACCTGCTGGCACTCGATCGATCGCTAGGTTATGATGCACATGCATGTTTGGTTGGAGGCTTGGAGGGAGTTGGGAGTAATAAGGAGAGACAATTAGACAAACGGCGTAACAACGGAGGGGGTCCAGCAATGAAAGATGGAATCGACGAAGAAAGGCGCTGCTAGTGAAATCCTTCTCAACCAATTCGACGGTCAATGAATCAGTAGTTCCACAACTCGCGTTGCGTATTCTTGAGAACAACTTGCGTTGTAAAGGGGTGTGTCACTAACCACGACACGTTTCAATGATGTCATGTTCTCACCTGTTGGGATGGACGACTCAACCGGCTTTTTAAAACCTTCGAGTTTAGAGCAACCTATGCGTATTTCGTCCTCTTTGATTTGGCCACATGATTCTTGAAAAAATATGAAGATTTATAAAAAAAAATACGAGTTAGAGGAAACGAAGATGTTGAAATTTTCTTTATGTAATTTTTATGTCATAAATATTTATTGTTCACACGTATTTTACGTGTTTCGATCTGATGTACTCTGTCTAATTAATCAATAAAAAGAAAGAGGCGTTCTTAAAGTACTCCACGACGCATGGCATAACCGTGGAATCTCCACGACGCAAGAGGATGTTTATATCTTTTTTGTTTAAAGCCAAATTTTTTAAAGTTTGACCAACTACATTGATGAAATATTAACATATATAATACTCCCTCCGATCCATATTAATAGGTGCCGAAGTGGATGTATTTAGACATGTTTTATTGCTAGATACATCCACTTCAGCACCTATTAATATGGATCGGAGGGAGTACCAAATGCACACGATATAAAGTTATATCTCATCATGTTTCTAATAATGTTGATTTGGGATTACAAATGCCGAAACATTTTTCTCTATAGTTAGTAAAACTTTGAATTTTTTTGACTCTGACCAAAAGCTATAGTTGTGACAACCAGCTGCCGTCACAACTTCCATACTCGTTCGCCCCGCACCTAATATTTCTACAAAGTGGGCTGGTAAGCAAGAACTTCGCATTCTTCCGCAATGTAAATTTGCTGAAATTAACGAAGGCTCTCCCAGCCGGGGCTAAATAGCAGATGTCCATTCTGTCATAGTGATCATGAATTCATGAGTGTTCGTTCATAAAGTAACATGCGGAGAATTCGGGTCCGACGAAAGGATGAACATTTTGATTGTAATCAAGCGCCTCAGGATCGGTGCAAGCCAATCCGCTGAAGTGGACGGTGTAACGTGCAAGCTACTGTACAGATTTACAGGGGAAAAGATGAGCGTTTTGATTGTAATCAAGCGCCTCAGGATCGCGGTGCATGCCAATTCGCTGAAGTGGACTGTGTAACGTGCAGTTTACTCTCACCGGCCCTGAAAGTTGCAACACTTTGCATGTTCCAATTAGACCTATTAATGAGACAGGTTTGCAATAATCACAGATCTACCAAGAGCGTAGGTCAGTTGCCATTCATGTCTCCCTTAGAGCAAGTACAATAGAGTCCAGTCAGCAGGCTCTAAGCATTTAACTAATATATTTGTGCTTAGTTGGAGGAGAGAGAGTAGGAGAGAGAAAGGAAGCGGGCTCTCATGCAAGAGCCAGCTGCAACACGTGCTCCTAGGCACTATGTGAGAGTGGCAGGTGGGCCATGCATTGATAAAGTAGCACATTCTTATAGCTAACTATTATACATGTTGGCTATAAGTAGGCTATAGATGACATGACATTTTCTTATAGCCAACATCGGGCTATACTATTGTCCTTACTCTTACCCGCAAGAGATCTAGATAAGCAGTCGTGCTCCCAAATCAATACTGACATGTAGCTTGTCTCTCTGGTGGCTATGCTTATCTACACAACCATGTATGGTCTCTTTTCGGACGAAAGGGAAGGGTCAGAAAGCCACAAAAATAAGATGTCACGTTTGATGGATTTGGGCAAGATCTCAATACGTAAATTCTGGAAAGCGATGTTGTAAAATGGTTTGTGAGAAAGGACACCAAATTTTTGGACAAACCAGTTTGATAGAGAGAAGGCATTATAATCCTTGAATAATTGAAATAAGTTTGAGCTCGGTTCATTTTCCTATTGAACTAAGGACATACGATTGTCCCTCCAAAAGTAAATAGACAATAAAACACGGATTAAAAAAATTTGAGCTTGACGAGTTTTGTTGTTTGTTAAGAACCACGGAATATAATACTCACACAACGCCTCAATATTAAGAAGGAATGTTGGGTTGACATTATATAACGGTTCCTAATGCTTGGTTCATACTCTTGCAAATTAGATCTTTTTTGATAAATGATGCTTTATTAAACTAATAATTTCAAATTTTTTGATAATATTTCACTCCCTTGACCTCTGCAATAATTCATATAGTAAGTACAAGTACAATGATTTTATGGTCTCTAACTAAGCCTGGTTCTCAAGAATAAAATGGGAAGCCAAATAAAATAGGAAGCTAAATTCGAGTCCCTAAAGAATTGAACTTAGGTGTTGGGTTTGTACGTTCTTTCCCCAAGCCAAGCGATTTAGGCAGGCTTCTTCTTAAAATTTGGGAAGAATTTTCACTTTGCCGGTCGAAAAGTCTAATCCTGAGGAATAAAACAGAAAACCAAATTCACGTCCTTGAGGAATTGAACTCGGGTGTACAGTTTGTACATCCACTCCCTCGAGTTAGCCACACCCCCGGTATTGTAATTAGATAGTAAAATATGTGTATGTGCACAAAAACTCACACACGTAAGGCCTCCTTTGATTCAAAGGATTTCTTCAGGATTCGTATAGGATTAAGTTCCTGCGGATTTTTTTTTTCTTCCGAACATGTTTGATTTGTGGGACTGTAAACCTATAGGAACTAATCCCGTAGGGAATCGCTAGTGTGTTTTCACGGGAAAAGAAACATGAGCTCTGACCTCATTTGTGTGTTCCTGTGGTGTTCCTTGGTTGCTATCAAACATGAGATCATGTGTCCATAGGATCTGAATGGGCGGTGCATTCAATTCCTTTGCATTTTCTATTGCTTTGGTTTTCATGCCCTACGAATCAAAGGAGGCCTAAGTATGTAAGTTTGCCTCGAAACACACGCTCCACAAGTGATAGAGATCGAGAAGATTATGGGGTCTTGCAAAAGTTGTATAACTAAAAAGCACATTTTCACATTTGTAAAATATGATATTTAGAACGAAACCTTGTTGTTTGGAGCTGTACTCCACCACTCAACCACCCCTTAAAAATCTTGTCCTTGACCTATGTTCTGGTTGAATGGTACCTACAAATACTAGATAATATAGGAGCGAAAATGCTAGACCCATTTGTGTGATAGTGCGTAGATATGCACATATTAGGACAAATGTGTTCCCTTGTGTGGGCTAACAAAACTACTTAGAAAACCATTAAATAGTGAGTTGTAGCACGCGGATTTCACTAATAAACACTAAGAATTCCTCTAATCAATTCTATGCATAAAAATTATTTAGGAAAATAAAATAATGGATTTATTAAGCATGAATAGTGCACCAAGTGATGAAGATATCTCTTAATACAAAGCATAATTCTCAAAATAAATTAAAGGAGTGGAGGAGTTATATACCATGGAGCAATTTCCCAAAAGGAATAAAAAAAGAGTGGCCACATAGGGAGATCGAGTTAGGGTTCCTTATTGTCATGTCGTGGATAACAAACACCGGGAGTGCGAGAAACCCCTTTTAGATTCGGCAAAGGGGTGCTAGGAGGGATCGCTCAGTTCTCTCGGTCGTCTCAAGCAACATAGAGACACTGTGTTTTTTTACCCAAACTCAGACCATCCGGAGGCTAACAACCCTATGTCCTACATGGATTGTATTCATGACGACAAAGTTTGTCTATAAGGTTATTCCCGGTGCTCTCAAGCCATGGCCGGAGGAAGAAGAAGTAGAGAGGATCTTTCCTGGGAGATGATCACCTGTATCCCTTTTCCCTTGCTCTAGCCTAGTGATCAGAATGTCTATCCTAGGGTTCTGCTTGTCCTCCGGATCCTACCCATCCTTCTTCTCTGTTGGTGACTGATAACCCCCAAGACTAGGGGATCACTATAGTACCTCTGAATGTGGAAGTAGGGTATCGATCCGCAGGAGCAAGAAAAAAAAGTTATTTGTTCCCTACAACTAAAGTGTCACAAGTTTTAGTTGATTATGAACTAAACAAGTTTAAAAAACAAGATGGTTGATTTAATGGATGGAATTTAATGTAACAAAACAAGAATGTAAAAGTGTCCCAATCCTCTTCAATGCAAGAGGACAAGTAAAAGGTTTTCTCATATAGGAAGAATGGAAATGGGTTCATGGGTTCACTCAATCCTCTCTCCCATCTATGGTGATTATCATGTTATAGATAAAAAGTACACACAATTGTCATGCTTTAATGGTAAACTTCTATGACGGCTACATGTCCTAAAACACATAGTTGAAAGAAATAATCACTTGTGTTGCTAGGTCACCCTCATAAGGCTAGCGTGGTTTGTTGTCACTCCCACATCATACTACTTAATGGACAATATTCTAAACACTAGTTCAATGATTCATATTTCGTGTGCATGACCACATCTCTCTTATCTATCTACACTTGGTGGCGTCAATCACCTTGCTTGAATATTAGGGGGTTCGCCGTGCGGGGGCGTCGAGCCCTTTGAAAGAACTCCTCCGCATTCACCACATAGATGCGGTTTGTTTCCAGGAAACCATGAAAGTGGATTTTACGGATCAGGAGCTCCGTGGCCTCGAGAGCGGCGAGAAATTCTTTTGGAACTGGATTCCGGCCAACAGGCATTCAGGGGGAATGCTTATTGGAGTTAAAGATAGTTTGCTGGACGTTGGGGCGATGGACCGGGGCCAATTTTACATCAGCTTGTCCCTCCTTCATCGTCCGTCTAGCAGAAAGTTCGAGTTTGTAGGGGTGTATGGCCCGACTGACCACGCTAGATCGGCCATTTTCTCGAAGAGATCTCTAATAAGTTCGCCCTGTGCGACTTGCCCATTATTGTGGGAGGGACTTTAACTTAATTCGTTGCGAGGTGGATAAAAATAACGACCGTATTTCCTGGCCCCGTATCAACTTGTTTAATGCGCACATCGCTACCTGGGGAATGCGGGAGATCTCTCGGGCTGGGGCGTGTTATACTTGGACCAACAAAAGGATTAATCCGGTGCGGTGTGTCCTTGACAGAGTTTTCATGTCCTTGACTTTAGACGCGCAGCTCCCTCTGGCCACGGTGGTGGCCGAAACTTCCTTGGGCTTTGACCACGCCCCTCTTATTCTGGATACGGGCGAGGGCGCACCCATTAGGAGTAACCGGTTCTTCTTTGAATCGGGGTGGTTCGAGTTGCCGGAGTTCTGGGAGCTGGTTTTTACATCTTGGCAGAAGTTGGCTCGGGAAGTTGGCGGTAGGGACATACTTGATTGGTGGCATTACATGAGTGGAGGGTTGCGGCAGAAACTTCGGGGTTGGAGTCGCAATCTAGGTCGAGAATCTCGGCAGAAGAAGGCCTCCCTCCTTGAGCGCATTCAGCAGTTAGATCTGCAGGCTGATACGACAGGCTTAGATGACAAAGAGTGGGCATTTCGCTATCACCTTGAGGACCAACTCCTCCATCTTTTTCGCCTTGAAGAAGAATACTGACGCCAGCGGGGACGTATCCGGTGGGCGCTCCAGGGGGATGCTAACACCGCGTATTTTCACGCAGTGGTGAATGGACAACGCCGCCGTTGCAACATTTACTCCCTCAGGCCTCCACGCGAGACGCGACCACTCCTAGCCAAAGTCTCCAGGCCACATACTAACTAGACCGGATCCAGCCGACAACATGGCCGCAAGCTGCAGCAGAGGGAGGCAAGCAGGGGAGGGGTTCGAGACTCGCGGCGCACATGGCGAGATGGCAGTGATGGCTGAGCGGGAGGTGGAGACAGTGGGCATGGTTGTCATAGTCCTGCCAAATTCACGAGCACCTTCGCTGCTTGCATGACATGCCAGATCACCGCGTGTACATAGTGCAAAACCCCACCCGTTATGTACGCTCCGGAGAAGGGGAAACTCGATCTGCCTCTCGCCGGTGGCAATGTACCTATCGTTGTACTTGTCAAGCAGGGTAAACAAAACTGAAACCACACATGCTCTACGGAGCTAAACGCGGTGGCGAGTTTGACAGTTCAGTCTGGTTGCTCAATAGTCCTCGTGTCTGACTAGAAGACCATCAGACCATCATTAGGACATATATGTTCACATACCGGAGGCAACACAGTCCGACCAATCCAGACAGTTCATATCTTGCTTCAATACCAGACAGTTCATATCTTGCTTCAATACGGACATTCAGAATAATTCATGTGCATATAACTCCAGTTGGTCAGCTTGCTACTTGCTCATGTCTTTAGCAAATGGATTCGATCCGAAGTTATGAGATTCTTTGGTTCGTGCCGGGTTGATACTGTCAATCGTTGGCCTTGTTATGTTGGAGATTTTCTTTTTTTTTTATTGGACTAGGTTGGTACATTTGATTAGTTCTTGCACCTTCTGGGTTTCGGACCATTACCAATCCGAAAAAGGGGCTTTGCTACGAGGGACGCGGCGTTTCAACTTGTTTATTTCCTCAAAATTTGTGTTTAAGTTTATTTAGGGTATTTTTTTATATTGAATGGGGATCTTGGACCTGGCATTCTTCTACTAAAATTTGTGTTGTATTTTTGGATTCATTTCTCCTTTTTCATTCATATTAAAAATCCAAAGTTATTGAAAGGATTTGATGTGTGTTTATAGATGTGGAAAATTTGTATGATTTGAGAATTATTTTTGGTATTGTTTCTCTGTCCATGATAGGCTACACTGAATTTTTATACAATGGTGTTGATTTACAGCTTTAGGAAAATTGATTATAGTGCTAGAGAAGAAACCTTGGCTAGAGAAACAAGAGATGAACTTTTTTGCTGCTCGAAATTGGTAAAATTTGTTACCGCACTATATTGATATCATTTACTAAATGATGACCCAACAACGGCGCACTAAAGCGTGCATACCTTCTATTACACAAAGGAACACTCCTCATTTAGTGTTCAAATATATGTCTTATATTTGTCCGCGAAATTATTTTTATTTGAGATAGCAAAATGGAATTATTTATTATATACCAATGTTATTTTTATGTCGTTCTTTGTATTTTATTATTATTAGCATTAATATATTTTTTAGTAAATTATATAATGTTCTCATGCAAGAAAAGACACTTCGTGCAATGATGTCGCACCCTGGCTTCTAAGGGATACTCATCGTACGAACTGGATAGCAGGTGCTTGGATTATGGGGCATAACTGCTCCCACGTCCCAGCTTCCTGGTAGGCCTGCGCTTATGCGCGACAACACAAGCCCTGCTATTCCACCGTCGATGTAAACTATCCACTAGAAGTCATAAGCACTACTGTCGTCGTACTTCATATCAATCACGCACGGTACGTCAACAGCTTTGAACGAATGATGATCACAACTTATCTCTAGGACACAAAAGATTGAAATAAGGTTGCGACTGGCCTTCACTAAGGCAGAGATAGCAAATACAATCATCCAGAGGACACATGTCCCAACATATCATTCATTACATCAGCGGAAGCAATCAAAGGTGTCTGGGTACAGACAAATCCAACAGGCTTAAGAAGCCGGAGAAAATAAAGAAGACGAAGCCCATCCACGTAGGTCCTGGATCCAGCCCTGGTCCAGCTAACTACTCGTCTGCAGTCTCGTCAAACTCCACGAAGTAGCCATCCTGGTGGTCATCGTAGCCGTAGTCGTAGTCTGCGTAAACCACAGCCCCAACGGGGTCAGTACATCCAAGCACTGGCAAGCAAGACTCACAGTTCACCAAAGTATAGCCCGTCAACACAAGCACAGATGACTTGGGTTCAACGGAAAGAAGGGGATATAAACAATGCTGCAACTGGCTGCGCTAACCAACTACAGAGATTCTATCACTTCCAACTATTAGAAAAGGGATAAGATCGAGTGTTGTAACCAACTGAAAGATAACTCCAAACAAACCCATCCTGGATCTCGCCCCTTATCCAAAGAAGCAATCCGAGGTTAACTCACACAGTTGGATTAATATGAATCAAGTTATTGTGACAATAATCCTATTACTAGTCAAATTGATAATCATGGGGTGTGAGATTATGAATCATTAGGTTTAAGTTGTCCTGCGTACTTGTTAGCCAGTACTTTCACCAAGTAATCCATAACCGCGGAAAACACGGCTTCTCGAGAAGATTATCCCTGCAGGGTTGCACCAATTTGGCCGTACACGTATGAATAACCCGCCAGATGGGATGCCTCCCACCAAGCGGGGCACTCAACACAACTCAACTCTTCTCCGCATCAAGCCCAAAGCACCTTGGGCGCACGGCTAATCAAGCCCCGAAGAAAAGGGACCCTCATAGCACTCTAAGACCGTGTCCCCCTATATGCCGACTACAAAAGTTCCACCCTGCGCTGGGCTCGCAAAAACATGCATGCGGCAAATAGAAAGCACGAACTAAATGAGATGATTTTGACGAGATGCGAATCGAATCAAATTGAGGGGGGCGCCCATACTCGCTTCCCACATGCGGGTAGTGCGCTCATCATGGATCACTAGACAAGACCCTTTTCCTATTAGGGTCGACACTAGCAGGCCTCAAAACCACACAGGGCCTCCTGCCGGTGCCTTATCATCAAATTATTATTAACAGTAATAACATTAGCATGATTGATTGATTGATTAAACATCGAGCCCCCAGAACATAATAAAGATATAGTAACTGAAAGTAACGGGTAACAGACTCGAGCAAAACAACCTAAGCATGCTAGTAAGACACTGGCTCAATCAACAGGGTTGTAGGAGGGGTGATGAGGCAATATCAGGGTTAAAGGATTCATGTGATAGGTTCGTAACAGAAACATCTACCACTATGGCTAGCAAGATATAGACAACGGAAAGTATCGGTAACCAGGGTTGAAAGGAACACAATGGTTCATGTGAGTGATAACTTGCCTGCAAACTCAACAGCCGGGTACTGAGCTAGATCCTCAGAAGGGGTGCTGTAAAGGTCGTGTGTCTCAACGTCGTCGTCTATTCGAGAAGAAGCAAACAAACAAAACAGGAATGTAAACAATCACTGCCATGGCATTATGCACAATCAATATGATGCATGACAAGTTAATGGTTGCATCAAAATAAACTAGCTAACATGATAACACAATTTAAATGGACCCATATGCAAGGGTTGCATATGGAAAAGGATCCATTGGAATAAGTGGAACAAATGATTTACAATTATTTATTACGTGATAGTTGTTATCATGATGCATGCATGATGAGGATGACAAGATAACAACAGATAACAATAAATAACAATGATAGATGCAAAGGAATAAAACAAATTTAGAACTTATTTATTAAGTTTGGAAAATTTTGGTTACTTAAACATGCCACACATACAATTATTGTTTTCATCAAGTTAAAGTGTGCAAAACAACTAACAAAATTTATATTTGAAAAGAACATCAAATTTTAGTTGGATTACATGTTTCACATTTTGAAATTTGAATTAGGATGAATTTATTATGAATTAAACAATATTAAACAAGTTTTGATTGAATTTAAAACAAGCTTAAATATTATTTGAATTTTATTTGTTCAAACCATAAATTCAAATTCACATTTGAGAAGTTCATACTTTGGTGGTTTGAAAACATATTTTGCATGTTCAAAAGTATTTTATATTAAGCAAGTTATGATTTTTATCAAATTTAATTGAATTAAACTAGTATTAAATTATTTAGGCAATTTAAATTATTCAAACAATGAAACAAATTTTATATTTGAATAGAACAGTCAAAAAGGTGTGAAAAACATATTTTATTGGTATTATTTGGAAATAGTATGAATTATTTATGAATTATTACAAATTGCATTTGAATTATTCAAATTTGAATTTGAAATGTATTTTGAAAACTCAAAACAGAACACAAATAAGTTATTTGGAAAGATTATTAAATTTTGAGCAGAAAAAATATATAACTTTTAATTATCAGAATTATAGATTAAAAGTTATTGAATTTTTAAAGTTTATTGTTTATTCTGCTTATTAAAAGAAAATAGAAATTAACAGATTTGTTTTAAACATTTGTTACCGCACTGGAAGCGTACCCACACGCTGCCAGTGGGCCCCGTGGCCTTGTGTGCATGCGTGGCAGAGTGAGACGCTGACAGGGGGCCCTCCCTGTCAGCGAGAGGATCAAAAAAAGGGGGATTTTCTCCCGGGGCAGCGCGGAATCGAACCCGCGACCACCCCCTGCGCGCACAGAGGCATTGCCACTGCGCTACTCCGTCAGTTTCGACAGAGTAGCAGACGCAGGTAGGATATCGTTCATTTCCGCGCAAAGACTGAATTTTTAACTGACGAACCACAGTGTGCTCGACTGACAGAACCTCACCGTCGGGGAAAACACGACCGTGCTCGCTGTGTGTGAGGTGTGCGCGTGTGATGGACGCGGATGTGCGCACGGTGCAGTAGCGGAGCAGCAGAGGGAGGGATTGGAGATGGTGGAGCTCACCGTGGTGTCGTGGATGCAGAGGACTGCGACGAGCTCGACGGCGGCCAAGCCCTGGACGGCGGTGAGGATGTGGTGGCTCTGCGGCGTGGCTCCGGTGTCCAGAACGTGGAGGAGGAAGAGGTGGTCTGATTCCAGCAAGCGATCGTGGTCGATGAGCTCTGCAACGGCGACGGGAAGCTCGGGTTCAGAAACATGGCACGGTGGCCGGAGAGGAAGAAGGATCGCGGCGGCGAAACATCGGCTTACCCGTGGCGGTTAGGTGTCCAGCAGGTAGAGGAAGGATAGGCGACTCGATTGCAGCTACTAGGTGGGAGCGTGGGTGTCCATGGCGACGGCGGCGTGCAGGATTTCAGTCGCGGCGGCCTCCGGTGATCAGATAGAGAGGAGGGGACGCGACAGAGAGGAGGAATTGGCGGCGATCGCGATGGAATGGGGGAAACCCTAGGCTCTAGGGTTGCTTCCAGGGGCTAGGGGCTTCTTATAGGCACGGGAGAGCGACGGGGGCCGCCGGAGTCGTGCGCGGGGTGCGGTGGCGCTTGGGGATGCTGCCGTACTTCAGAAAGAAGGGGCAGCACGAATCTCCAAGCGGTACGGGGGGTTTAGAGCGGGCTGGGTCGTGCGCGCGCGCGCTGCAGTTCCTTTTCTTTTCTATTTTTCTGTTTTTTTTTTTTTTGCTGAAACAGTTTTTGGAAGAAAATGATAAGGTTTTGGACTTTAAAATTTTTGAGAAAATTCATGGGACCATGTTAGCTCAAAAGCTAACAGTTGGCAAAAGGATTTTTGAAAATTCAAACCTTTACATTGCTGTTTGGATTTGAATCCAAATTAATGAAATTTTCAATATTAATTAATATTAGAAAACAAAGTATTTTCAATAGGGTTTCCCCTAGGGTTTAAAATGATTTAAAGGATACAATGTTGTGGTGAACCTCATGGATTCAAAAGTGTAATGAATTTGAGAATTTGTTTGAATTTGAAAATGTTTTAGAATTATTTGATTGGATTAATGGTTTGATTAAACAAACAATTTAATAAGTGAAAAACAAGGAATAAAATGGTTGTTTTTATTTGTTATTTTTATTCCAAGAGTTGTAACAGAGCAAGTATGAAAATACCCATTTGAAATTTGTTTGAGTTTGATTAAGATAACAGGATAAAACAGATGCAAAACAGATAGTAACAATGCAAACAATAATAAAACAAATGCAATGAAATGATGACATGATGCATTGCTTGAAATAAAACAATAGATCAAACATTCTAAGGGATGTTTCATACTTGGGATGTTACAAAACGCCCCCCCCTTGAAGGAATCGCGCCCCGAGATTCCTTACTGAGATGTGAAAAGGTCCGGATACTTCTTGCGAAGATCCTCTTCGGTCTCCCACGTTGCCTCTTTATCGGAATGATGTGACCATTGGACTTTCAAGAACTTGGTGCTCTTGTTGCGAGTCTTACGCTCGGTCTCATCGAGAATACGAATAGGGTGCTCCTCATAAGATAGATCATCTTGCAGTTCAATGGAATCATGATCAACTGCACGATCTGGATCTTTGAAACACTTCTTGAGTTGTGACACGTGGAACACATCGTGCACCTTGGATAGCTTTTCTGGAAGTTCAAGACGATAAGCATTTTCTGCACGCCTCGAGAGAATGTTGAAAGGACCAATGTATCTTGGTGCAAGCTTTCCTTTCACACCAAAACGATGAGTGCCTCTGAGGGGAGTTACACGGAGATATGCCTTATCACCAGGTGCATAGATCATATCCCTGTGCTTGCTATCATAATAGCTCTTCTGACGAGACTGAGCAATCCTGAGATTGTCACGAATGATACGAACTTTCTCCTCGGCTTCCTTAACAATGTCAGGGCCCAAGAGTGAACGTTCACCAGCTCCAGACCAATTGATTGGACTCCTGCATCTGCGACCATACAGTGCCTCAAATGGTGCCATGCCTAGGCTTGCCTGGTAGCTGTTGTTGTAGGAGAATTCAGCATTGTGACGCCCCGAGATCGGGCACTATGCAGATTTCAGCATTCCCGCCAAATCCGCATAATAACCGATTCCAGGTTGCCATTTATGATAACATTACAATAGTTCACGAATAATCCACAATTACAACAGAAACAGATAGATACAAGATGACTCAAACGAGTCGGGGTTACAACTGATACAATACAAAGATCCAAATAACAGCGGAAGAAACAAACGTCCGGCTACGGACAAGATCCAAATTGGACTGAGAGTCCTGAAGATAACCGAGAGCGTCCAATCCCTGCCCAGGCCAAGCCGGAGGGATTCCCAAGCTAACGTCGTCAGACTTCAAACCTGTTGACTGCAATTTGGAATTTGCAGCCACGAAAGAGATTCGTGGGTCAGTACGGTTAAGTACTGGCAAGGGGGATAAAGCCCATACTCACAAGTTACCGGCGTAGCCAGTCATCACAAGATACAAATACTTTAGGATCAACGGAAAGGAAGGGGTTATTGCAAATAAGTGACAGCAGGCTGCACTAACCAACTACAGAGAGAATACTACAACTTCCAACTAACAGAAAGGGGATAAGATCGAGGATTGTAACCAACTGAAAGTAAATCCAAACAAACCCATCCTGGACCTCGCCCCTTTAGCCAAAGAAGCAATCCGAGGATAACTCACACAGTTGTATTAAGGTGATTCAAGTTATTGTGTGAATAAACCTGTTACTAGTCAAGTTGTTAATCAGTGGGTATATCATGGTTGATCATTATGTTTAAGTTGTCCTGAGTACTTGTTAGCCAGTACTTTCACCAAGTAATCCATAACCGCGGAAAACACGGCTTCTCGAGAAGATTATCCCTGCAGGGTTGCACCAATTTAGCCGTACACTCATGAATATCCCGCCAGATGGAGCGGCCACTCCACCAAGCGGGGCACTCAACACAATCCAACCCTTCTTCGCATCAAGCCCAAAGCACCTTGGGCGCACGGCTACTCGGGCCCAGAAGAAAATGGACCCTCATAGCACTCTAAGACCGTGTCCCCCTATATGCCGACTACGAAAGTTCCACCCGGGTACCAAGGGCTCGCAAGATCATGCATGCAGCAAATGGAAAACCCGAACTAAATGAGGCGATTTGGACGAGATGCGAATCGGGTCAAACTGAGGGGGAGCCCATACTCCCCAAATGCGGGTAGTGCGCTCATCATGGATCAGTAGACAAGACCCTTTTCCTATTAGGGTCGACACTAGCAGGCCTCAAAACCACAAAGGGCCTCCTGCCGGTGCCTTATCATCAAATTTATTATTAATAGCAACATTAGCATGATTGATTGATTGATTAAACATCGAGCCCCCAGTACATAATGAAGTAATAACAGAAAGTAACGGGTAACAGACTCGAGCAAAACAACCTAAGCATGCTAGTAAGACACGGGCACAAGCAATGGTTATAGGTGTGGAGGTGAGGCAATATCAGGGTTAAAGGATTCATGTGATAGGTTCGTAACAGAAACAACTACTACTAAGGCTAGCAGAAAAGAATCAACGGAAAGAATCGGTAACAAGTGATGAAAGGCAGCCATATGGCAGCAAGTGAGTATACTTGCCTGAGATCCCGCAAGGTAGCAGAACTTGTCGTTGCTCACATCATCTCAACGTCCTATCCGCGAAGAAGCAACGAACCTCGAACAAACACCGGATGCAATAATTACTACTACGGCAAAAGATCCAGCATGATCCTATTTTATATGCATGACATGGCAAGATGCAACAGGGGAAACAACTTAAGCAATTTAATCGGAACCGGAGTCCGGAGAAATAGGAATTGGTTCAAGTTGTTTAGCTAACCATCAATATTAAATGTTGTTTCGCATGGAAAACAGTAAATAGGTGAGTTAAGCAATATTAAATGGAATAGGGCAACAATTGAATTAAATTCCCCAACATATTCCATATTTATTTATTAGGTGAACATACATAACACTACTACAAATGCAACATGCAAGGTGCAAACATGAACATGGATGGCATGAACAGATTAAGTGCATTCTTCTGGTATGAAAACATATTTTATTTGTTGGATTTGGAATTAAAATGAGCAAGTTATCAAATTAGCAATTTTAAATGCATTAATTAATAAATAGTTGTTTTCAGCAATTTAATTTATTCAAAACAGAAAACAAAGTTTATATTTGCAAAGTTTAGAGAATTTTGATTGGGAAAACATATTTTACTTTTCAATTTTGGAGTTAAAATGAATTAGTTATGATTTATGCAATTAAATCAATTTAAAATTGAGCCGGAAGCCCAACATTTAATTTAGGAGGTTCACGTTATTTATTTACCCACAAAAATGCAATGCAACACATGAATGAGATGACATTTTAATTATAGTTGATATGTTATAGAAAATAGGGCATAGGTATAGGGGATTTAGGGTTTGGGTTCGCACGTGTGGAGGGGAGATCTTCGGGTTTGACGCCGGGAAGAAGGAGATCTTCGGAACAACGCCGGAGTGTTCGGGACGTGGACGAAGTAGCCGACGTAGAGGAAGTAGGGGAAGTAGATGTTTGTTCTCATGTAGTCGAGGAAGTAGTTGGTAACCACGTAGTGGAAGTAGTCGACGTCGAGGACGTAGTCGTTCCAGGGTATCGTCATGGAGGTAGTCGTTCACGCCGTAGAGGAAGTAGTCGTTCTCGAATCACGCGGTCATCGTCGTCGAAGTAGTCGTAGTAGTCGTGGGCGAACCGTAACAACACCGTCTTCGGGGTCGAGGGCGAACCTGACGGTCCCGGTCTTCAGGCGCGCACGAAGGCGGCCAACGCAAAACGGACACGGCAATGGAAGATGTCCACCCCGTCGTTGTGGAACTTTTCGATGAAGGCCTTGTCGTCGAGGAACGGGTCGGGGTCGATATTGGCACGGTCGTAGTCGAGGTAGTAGTTCTTGTCGTCGTCGAGGTACTCTTAGCATCCTTATAGGAGATCATGGCGGCATCACGGTAACGAGGACACGGGCACGAAGGCCACGGCCACACCAAACAGAGCACGACATGAATGTGTCCCCGCGAGGCAAAGGGCTTCTTGTGGACAATCCACCAAGCACTTGGCGGGCATCGTGGAAGGAGCTCGAGCGGCGGGAACCGGCGAGTGACGGCTGTGGCAGCGACGGCGTCCGCGCGCGTGGAGGCAGGAGAGGAGCCCGGCGGGGCGGCGCATCGAGAGCGGCGGGCGTTTGGGTACAGAGAAAAAGCGGGAGCGGGGGCCGGCCATGGCAGCACCAACGCGAGGATGAAGGAGGAGGGCGAGGCGGAGGGAGCACGGATGAGGTCGGGCTGAGCTCGACGCCGACGGATCAGAGCCGTGGAGGAGGGCCTCCATCCCCAGCGCCGGCGTTGGTATCAGCCGCTGCTGCTGCTTGGTCACCGTGGTGATGCGCCATGGCCGCCGTTGGAGGAGGGGACGGGCGTGCCGGCGCAGAGGGCTGGGGCGGCCGCCGACGCAAGATGGAGGGGGAGGCGACGGCCGGTGCTGCGGGTGGAAGGGATGCGAGCGAGGGAGAGGATCGAGGGAATCGGGGCGAGGGGAGGCAGCGTACGAGCGAGGGAAGGACGAGGGGCGGCGCTGGAGGAAGGGGATCGCTCGATCCCCTTCCGTTTGGTGTGTGTGCGTGCGTGGTTTGGGGGGGTTGCGTGCGTGCTGTGTGTTCGGTGTGTGTTGGGTGTTACGTGTGTGGTGTTGTGTGCGTGAGTTAGGTGTGCGTGCGTTGTGTGTGTTTAGGCCTGGGTGTGTGTGCGTGAGTCTGGGTTAGGTCTAGGGTTTGGGGTTGGGTTGGTGGCCTCCGGTTGGGCCACTAGGGCCTGGCCGGTTGGCTGCCACCCAACCAAACTTTTTTTTTTCATTTGTAACTTATTATTTTCAGAAAACAACACAAATGGATTTAGGGAATAATAGACAAGCTCAAACAAAATGGAATTTTCTGCAGTTTAGTTGATTTAAAATTTGTGAAGGAAAATAGATTTTTCAAAATAAGATGCAATGCACGATGCCATGATGAAAAACGAAACAAACAAACAATTCTATTTGGGGGGGCGAAACCCCCGGGCGTTACAGCTGACACCACTATCAAGGGGATTGCGCCCTCGCAATCCACCTGCTAACCCGGGAGGGGAAAGAATTTCGAGTATCGATTCTTCGTGCTTCCAGTTGATCTCCTCGACACCACTAACAAGGGATTCTTGCTCGGAGTGACGACGATGTTCTTCCACCAGGAATCTTCCGATGATCGAACCTATTAGGTTAAAGGCTCAGAAAACGTCCAACCCAGGTAGGATACTAACACTTTGAAAGATAGACAAGGGGGAGACTCCAAAACAAATCAGATGGGAGGGGAAATAGAATAGAGATAAGGAGAAAACAAGAATCCTATCGAGATGTTTTCCAAAATAGTTTAGCAGAAATAGTTTTTGACACTCTAGAAACAACGACCGTTAGCGAGGTTATCCTACAGGCTTTGCGGACCCGTTGCTTCGATAACCATTCGTATCGAAACAATCTCGGGAATCGGAAACCAGGCTCTGATACCATTTGTGACGCCCCGAGATCGGGCACTATGCAGATTTCAGCATTCCCGCCAAATCCGCATAATAACCGATTCCAGGTTGCCATTTATGATAACATTACAATAGTTCACGAATAATCCACAATTACAACAGAAACAGATAGATACAAGATGACTCAAACGAGTCGGGGTTACAACTGATACAATACAAAGATCCAAATAACAGCGGAAGAAACAAACGTCCGGCTACGGACAAGATCCAAATTGGACTGAGAGTCCTGAAGATAACCGAGAGCGTCCAATCCCTGCCCAGGCCAAGCCGGAGGGATTCCCAAGCTAACGTCGTCAGACTTCAAACCTGTTGACTGCAATTTGGAATTTGCAGCCACGAAAGAGATTCGTGGGTCAGTACGGTTAAGTACTGGCAAGGGGGATAAAGCCCATACTCACAAGTTACCGGCGTAGCCAGTCATCACAAGATACAAATACTTTAGGATCAACGGAAAGGAAGGGGTTATTGCAAATAAGTGACAGCAGGCTGCACTAACCAACTACAGAGAGAATACTACAACTTCCAACTAACAGAAAGGGGATAAGATCGAGGATTGTAACCAACTGAAAGTAAATCCAAACAAACCCATCCTGGACCTCGCCCCTTTAGCCAAAGAAGCAATCCGAGGATAACTCACACAGTTGTATTAAGGTGATTCAAGTTATTGTGTGAATAAACCTGTTACTAGTCAAGTTGTTAATCAGTGGGTATATCATGGTTGATCATTATGTTTAAGTTGTCCTGAGTACTTGTTAGCCAGTACTTTCACCAAGTAATCCATAACCGCGGAAAACACGGCTTCTCGAGAAGATTATCCCTGCAGGGTTGCACCAATTTAGCCGTACACTCATGAATATCCCGCCAGATGGAGCGGCCACTCCACCAAGCGGGGCACTCAACACAATCCAACCCTTCTTCGCATCAAGCCCAAAGCACCTTGGGCGCACGGCTACTCGGGCCCAGAAGAAAATGGACCCTCATAGCACTCTAAGACCGTGTCCCCCTATATGCCGACTACGAAAGTTCCACCCGGGTACCAAGGGCTCGCAAGATCATGCATGCAGCAAATGGAAAACCCGAACTAAATGAGGCGATTTGGACGAGATGCGAATCGGGTCAAACTGAGGGGGAGCCCATACTCCCCAAATGCGGGTAGTGCGCTCATCATGGATCAGTAGACAAGACCCTTTTCCTATTAGGGTCGACACTAGCAGGCCTCAAAACCACAAAGGGCCTCCTGCCGGTGCCTTATCATCAAATTTATTATTAATAGCAACATTAGCATGATTGATTGATTGATTAAACATCGAGCCCCCAGTACATAATGAAGTAATAACAGAAAGTAACGGGTAACAGACTCGAGCAAAACAACCTAAGCATGCTAGTAAGACACGGGCACAAGCAATGGTTATAGGTGTGGAGGTGAGGCAATATCAGGGTTAAAGGATTCATGTGATAGGTTCGTAACAGAAACAACTACTACTAAGGCTAGCAGAAAAGAATCAACGGAAAGAATCGGTAACAAGTGATGAAAGGCAGCCATATGGCAGCAAGTGAGTATACTTGCCTGAGATCCCGCAAGGTAGCAGAACTTGTCGTTGCTCACATCATCTCAACGTCCTATCCGCGAAGAAGCAACGAACCTCGAACAAACACCGGATGCAATAATTACTACTACGGCAAAAGATCCAGCATGATCCTATTTTATATGCATGACATGGCAAGATGCAACAGGGGAAACAACTTAAGCAATTTAATCGGAACCGGAGTCCGGAGAAATAGGAATTGGTTCAAGTTGTTTAGCTAACCATCAATATTAAATGTTGTTTCGCATGGAAAACAGTAAATAGGTGAGTTAAGCAATATTAAATGGAATAGGGCAACAATTGAATTAAATTCCCCAACATATTCCATATTTATTTATTAGGTGAACATACATAACACTACTACAAATGCAACATGCAAGGTGCAAACATGAACATGGATGGCATGAACAGATTAAGTGCATTCTTCTGGTATGAAAACATATTTTATTTGTTGGATTTGGAATTAAAATGAGCAAGTTATCAAATTAGCAATTTTAAATGCATTAATTAATAAATAGTTGTTTTCAGCAATTTAATTTATTCAAAACAGAAAACAAAGTTTATATTTGCAAAGTTTAGAGAATTTTGATTGGGAAAACATATTTTACTTTTCAATTTTGGAGTTAAAATGAATTAGTTATGATTTATGCAATTAAATCAATTTAAAATTGAGCCGGAAGCCCAACATTTAATTTAGGAGGTTCACGTTATTTATTTACCCACAAAAATGCAATGCAACACATGAATGAGATGACATTTTAATTATAGTTGATATGTTATAGAAAATAGGGCATAGGTATAGGGGATTTAGGGTTTGGGTTCGCACGTGTGGAGGGGAGATCTTCGGGTTTGACGCCGGGAAGAAGGAGATCTTCGGAACAACGCCGGAGTGTTCGGGACGTGGACGAAGTAGCCGACGTAGAGGAAGTAGGGGAAGTAGATGTTTGTTCTCATGTAGTCGAGGAAGTAGTTGGTAACCACGTAGTGGAAGTAGTCGACGTCGAGGACGTAGTCGTTCCAGGGTATCGTCATGGAGGTAGTCGTTCACGCCGTAGAGGAAGTAGTCGTTCTCGAATCACGCGGTCATCGTCGTCGAAGTAGTCGTAGTAGTCGTGGGCGAACCGTAACAACACCGTCTTCGGGGTCGAGGGCGAACCTGACGGTCCCGGTCTTCAGGCGCGCACGAAGGCGGCCAACGCAAAACGGACACGGCAATGGAAGATGTCCACCCCGTCGTTGTGGAACTTTTCGATGAAGGCCTTGTCGTCGAGGAACGGGTCGGGGTCGATATTGGCACGGTCGTAGTCGAGGTAGTAGTTCTTGTCGTCGTCGAGGTACTCTTAGCATCCTTATAGGAGATCATGGCGGCATCACGGTAACGAGGACACGGGCACGAAGGCCACGGCCACACCAAACAGAGCACGACATGAATGTGTCCCCGCGAGGCAAAGGGCTTCTTGTGGACAATCCACCAAGCACTTGGCGGGCATCGTGGAAGGAGCTCGAGCGGCGGGAACCGGCGAGTGACGGCTGTGGCAGCGACGGCGTCCGCGCGCGTGGAGGCAGGAGAGGAGCCCGGCGGGGCGGCGCATCGAGAGCGGCGGGCGTTTGGGTACAGAGAAAAAGCGGGAGCGGGGGCCGGCCATGGCAGCACCAACGCGAGGATGAAGGAGGAGGGCGAGGCGGAGGGAGCACGGATGAGGTCGGGCTGAGCTCGACGCCGACGGATCAGAGCCGTGGAGGAGGGCCTCCATCCCCAGCGCCGGCGTTGGTATCAGCCGCTGCTGCTGCTTGGTCACCGTGGTGATGCGCCATGGCCGCCGTTGGAGGAGGGGACGGGCGTGCCGGCGCAGAGGGCTGGGGCGGCCGCCGACGCAAGATGGAGGGGGAGGCGACGGCCGGTGCTGCGGGTGGAAGGGATGCGAGCGAGGGAGAGGATCGAGGGAATCGGGGCGAGGGGAGGCAGCGTACGAGCGAGGGAAGGACGAGGGGCGGCGCTGGAGGAAGGGGATCGCTCGATCCCCTTCCGTTTGGTGTGTGTGCGTGCGTGGTTTGGGGGGGTTGCGTGCGTGCTGTGTGTTCGGTGTGTGTTGGGTGTTACGTGTGTGGTGTTGTGTGCGTGAGTTAGGTGTGCGTGCGTTGTGTGTGTTTAGGCCTGGGTGTGTGTGCGTGAGTCTGGGTTAGGTCTAGGGTTTGGGGTTGGGTTGGTGGCCTCCGGTTGGGCCACTAGGGCCTGGCCGGTTGGCTGCCACCCAACCAAACTTTTTTTTTTCATTTGTAACTTATTATTTTCAGAAAACAACACAAATGGATTTAGGGAATAATAGACAAGCTCAAACAAAATGGAATTTTCTGCAGTTTAGTTGATTTAAAATTTGTGAAGGAAAATAGATTTTTCAAAATAAGATGCAATGCACGATGCCATGATGAAAAACGAAACAAACAAACAATTCTATTTGGGGGGGCGAAACCCCCGGGCGTTACAAGCATATGGAAGACAATCCTCCCATTTCATGCCAAAGGAGAGACCACATGCTCTGAGCATATCCTCGAGAATCTGATTGACTCTTTCGACTTGCCCCTGAGACTGAGGGTGATAAGCTGTGCTGAACAGAAGTTTGGTGCCCAATGCTTCTTGAAAACTCTTCCAGAAATGAGAAGTGAAAATACTTCCACGGTCTGAGCTTATTTCCAATGGAACACCATGAAGAGGAACAACCTTTGCTGTGTAGAGCTCTGCTAACTGGCTAGCTGAGATAGTTTCCTTTACAGCATAGAAGTGAGCAACCTTAGTGAGACGATCAATAACAACGAAGATTGCATCGTTGCCCTTCCTGGACTTTGGAAACCCAGTAACGAAGTCCATTTCAATCATGTCCCACTTCCACTCAGGAATTTTCAGAGGTTGGAGTAGACCTGCTGTTTTCTGATGGACTGCCTTAACACGTTGACAAACGTCGCATTCAGAAACGTATTGAGCAATTTCACGTTTCATGCCAGACCACCAATACAGAGTCTTGAGATCCTGGTACATCTTTGTACTTCCAGGGTGGATGGATAGAGGAGTTTCATTTTTCCTGTATAGCTACAAAATAGTTTCTAGACTCAACTGCGACCAGTAAAAAGGGATCCTACAGGCAGACAGGCTCTGATACCATTTGTCGCACCCTGGCTTCTAAGGGATACTCATCGTACGAACTGGATAGCAGGTGCTTGGATTATGGGGCATAACTGCTCCCACGTCCCAGCTTCCTGGTAGGCCTGCGCTTATGCGCGACAACACAAGCCCTGCTATTCCACCGTCGATGTAAACTATCCACTAGAAGTCATAAGCACTACTGTCGTCGTACTTCATATCAATCACGCACGGTACGTCAACAGCTTTGAACGAATGATGATCACAACTTATCTCTAGGACACAAAAGATTGAAATAAGGTTGCGACTGGCCTTCACTAAGGCAGAGATAGCAAATACAATCATCCAGAGGACACATGTCCCAACATATCATTCATTACATCAGCGGAAGCAATCAAAGGTGTCTGGGTACAGAAAAATCCAACAGGCTTAAGAAGCCGGAGAAAATAAAGAAGACGAAGCCCATCCACGTAGGTCCTGGATCCAGCCCTGGTCCAGCTAACTACTCGTCTGCAGTCTCGTCAAACTCCACGAAGTAGCCATCCTGGTGGTCATCGTAGCCGTAGTCGTAGTCTGCGTAAACCACAGCCCCAACGGGGTCAGTACATCCAAGCACTGGCAAGCAAGACTCACAGTTCACTAAAGTATAGCCCGTCAACACAAGCACAGATGACTTGGGTTCAACGGAAAGAAGGGGATATAAACAATGCTGCAACTGGCTGCGCTAACCAACTACAGAGATTCTATCACTTCCAACTATTAGAAAGGGGATAAGATCAAGTGTTGTAACCAACTGAAAGATAACTCCAAACAAACCCATCCTGGATCTCGCCCCTTATCCAAAGAAGCAATCCGAGGTTAACTCACACAGTTGGATTAATATGAATCAAGTTATTGTGACAATAATCCTATTACTAGTCAAATTGATAATCATGGGGTGTGAGATTATGAATCATTAGGTTTAAGTTGTCCTGCGTACTTGTTAGCCAGTACTTTCACCAAGTAATCCATAACCGCGGAAAACACGGCTTCTCGAGAAGATTATCCCTGCAGGGTTGCACCAATTTGGCCGTACACGTATGAATAACCCGCCAGATGGGATGCCTCCCACCAAGCGGGGCACTCAACACAACTCAACTCTTCTCCGCATCAAGCCCAAAGCACCTTGGGCGCACGGCTAATCAAGCCCCGAAGAAAAGGGACCCTCATAGCACTCTAAGACCGTGTCCCCCTATATGCCGACTACAAAAGTTCCACCCTGCGCTGGGCTCGCAAAAACATGCATGCGGCAAATAGAAAGCACGAACTAAATGAGATGATTTTGACGAGATGCGAATCGAATCAAATTGAGGGGGGCGCCCATACTCGCTTCCCACATGCGGGTAGTGCGCTCATCATGGATCAGTAGACAAGACCCTTTTCCTATTAGGGTCGACACTAGCAGGCCTCAAAACCACACAGGGCCTCCTGCCGGTGCCTTATCATCAAATTATTATTAACAGTAATAACATTAGCATGATTGATTGATTGATTAAACATCGAGCCCCCAGAACATAATAAAGATATAGTAACTGAAAGTAACGGGTAACAGACTCGAGCAAAACAACCTAAGCATGCTAGTAAGACACTGGCTCAATCAACAGGGTTGTAGGAGGGGTGATGAGGCAATATCAGGGTTAAAGGATTCATGTGATAGGTTCGTAACAGAAACATCTACCACTATGGCTAGCAAGATATAGACAACGGAAAGTATCGGTAACCAGGGTTGAAAGGAACACAATGGTTCATGTGAGTGATAACTTGCCTGCAAACTCAACAGCCGGGTACTGAGCTAGATCCTCAGAAGGGGTGCTGTAAAGGTCGTCTGTCTCAACGTCGTCGTCTATTCGAGAAGAAGCAAACAAACAAAACAGGAATGTAAACAATCACTGCCATGGCATTGTGCACAATCAATATGATGCATGACAAGTTAATGGTTGCATCAAAATAAACTAGCTAACATGATAACACAATTTAAATGGACCCATATGCAAGGGTTGCATATGGAAAAGGATCCATTGGAATAAGTGGAACAAATGATTTACAATTATTTATTACGTGATAGTTGTTATCATGATGCATGCATGATGAGGATGACAAGATAACAACAGATAACAATAAATAACAATGATAGATGCAAAGGAAAAGGAATAAAACAAGTTTAGAACTTATTTATTAAGTTTGGAAAATTTTGGTTACTTAAACATGCCACACATACAATTATTGTTTTCATCAAGTTAAAGTGTGCAAAACAACTAACAAAATTTATATTTGAAAAGAACATCAAATTTTAGTTGGATTACATGTATCACATTTTGAAATTTGAATTAGGATGAATTTATTATGAATTAAACAAGTTTTAATTGAATTTAAAACAAGCTTAAATATTATTTGAATTTTATTTGTTCAAACCATAAATTCAAATTCACATTTGAGAAGTTCATACTTTGGTGGTTTGAAAACATATTTTGCATGTTCAAAAGTATTTTATATTAAGCAAGTTATGATTTTTATCAAATTTAATTGAATTAAACTAGTATTAAATTATTTAGGCAATTTAAATTATTCAAACAATGGAACAAATTTTATATTTGAACAGAACAGTCAAAAAGGTGTGAAAAACATATTTTATTGGTATTATTTGGAAATAGTATGAATTATTTATGAATTATTACAAATTGCATTTGAATTATTCAAATTTGAATTTGAAATGTATTTTGAAAACTCAAAACAGAACACAAATAAGTTATTTGGAAAGATTATTAAATTTTGAGCAGAAAACATATATAACTTTTAATTATCAGAATTATAGATTAAAAGTTATTGAATTTTTAAAGTTTATTGTTTATTCTGCTTATTAAAAGAAAATAGAAATTAACAGATTTGTTTTAAACATTTGTTACCGCACTGGAAGCGTACCCACACGCTGCCAGTGGGCCCCGTGGCCTTGTGTGCATGCGTGGCAGAGTGAGACGCTGACAGGGGGCCCTCCCTGTCAGCGAGAGGATCAAAAAAAGGGGGATTTTCTCCCGGGGCAGCGCGGAATCGAACCCGCGACCACCCCCTGCGCGCACAGAGGCATTGCCACTGCGCTACTCCGTCAGTTTTGACAGAGTAGCAGACGCAGGTAGGATATCGTTCAGTTCCGCGCAAAGACTGAATTTTTAACTGACGAACCACAGCGTGCTCGACTGACAGAACCTCACCGGCGGGGAAAACACGGCCGTGCTCGCTGTGTGTGAGGTGTGCGCGTGTGATGGACGCGGATGTGCGCACGGTGCAGTAGCGGAGCAGCAGAGGGAGGGATTGGAGATGGTGGAGCTCACCGTGGTGTCGTGGATGCAGAGGACTGCGACGAGCTCGACGGCGGCCAAGCCCTGGACGGCGGTGAGGATGTGGTGGCTCTGCGGCGTGGCTCCGGTGTCCAGAACGTGGAGGAGGAAGAGGTGGTCTGATTCCAGCAAGCGATCGTGGTCGATGAGCTCTGCAACGGCGACGGGAAGCTCGGGTTCAGAAACATGGCACGGTGGCCGGAGAGGAAGAAGGATCGCGGCGGCGAAACATCGGCTTACCCGTGGCGGTTAGGTGTCCAGCAGGTAGAGGAAGGATAGGCGACTCGATTGCAGCTACTAGGTGGGAGCGTGGGTGTCCATGGCGACGGCGGCGTGCAAGATTTCAGTCGCGGCGGCCTCCGGTGATCAGACAGAGAGGAGGGGACGCGACAGAGAGGAGGAATTGGCGGCGATCGCGATGGAATGGGGGAAACCCTATGCTCTAGGGTTGCTTCCAGGGGCTAGGGGCTTCTTATAGGCACGGGAGAGCGACGGGGGCCGCCGGAGTCGTGCGCGGGGTGCGGTGGCGCTCGGGGATGCTGCCGTACTTCAGAAAGAAGGGGCAGCACGAATCTCCAAGCGGTACGGGGGGTTTAGAGCGGGCTGGGTCGTGCGCGCGCTGCAGTTCCTTTTCTTTTCTATTTTTCTGTTTTTTTTTTTTTGCTGAAACAGTTTTTGGAAGAAAATGATAAGGTTTTGGACTTTAAAAATTTTGAGAAAATTCATGGGACCATGTTAGCTCAAAAGCTAACAGTTGGCAAAAGGATTTTTGAAAATTCAAACCTTTACATTGCTGTTTGGATTTGAATCCAAATTAATGAAATTTTCAATATTAATTAATATTAGAAAACAAAGTATTTTCAATAGGGTTTCCCCTAGGGTTTAAAATGATTTAAAGGATACAATGTTGTGGTGAACCTCATGGATTCAAAAGTGTAATGAATTTGAGAATTTGTTTGAATTTGAAAATGTTTTAGAATTATTTGATTGGATTAATGGTTTGATTAAACCAACAATTTAATAAGTGAAAAACAAGGAATAAAATGGTTGTTTTTATTTGTTATTTTTATTCCAAGAGTTGTAACAGAGCAAGTATGAAAATACCCATTTGAAATTTGTTTGAGTTTGATTAAGAAAACAGGATAAAACAGATGCAAAACAGATAGTAACAATGCAAACAATAATAAAACAAATGCAATGAAATGATGACATGATGCATTACTTGAAATAAAACAATAGATCAAACATTCTAAGGGATGTTTCATACTTGGGATGTTACAAATGACAAAGGACAAAGTGGCATGACAACGTGCGCCTCAACAGAAAATCCTTACACATATCACCAGCACGGTATACCATGTGCCGTAGCGGGACACATTGACACGTTAAGGCCATGCGGTTCATACCCTCTAGCCACTTGGTGAAAAGAAGAAAACTAAACAACCACCGGGAGCGGACGATCTGAACACGGGAGCATATGCCCCCGTTTTATGAAAAATGTATTTTAAACGTGGTTTCAAATGTCTAAAAAACTCGGAATAAAAATTTACATGTACATCTTGACAAAATATGTTTTTTATGAAAAAATAAGTTTTTTATTTTGTCTCCCAAAAAAAGACAAATTTATTTGTTGGAAAAAACTTTTTCGTTAACATTTTTTTTGTCTTTTTTACATTGACAAAATAAATTATTTTCCCTCAAAAATCTATGTACGCGTTTAAATTTTTTTATAATTTTTTCTACCCTTGCAAAATTGTTTTTTAAGAAGGGTTAGATGTCTCATGTTCAATTATGCATTTTTCAACAACCACAACCCTTGCGAGAGCTCAAACTAAGTCTAATAGCACAAAATAGAGAAATGGAAGAAAATAAATAACACGTCTAAACAGTGTAAAAGAAATAATGTCATAAAGCAGAAATGGCGCAGCGAAGCGCGCATGGCCCTTCTAGTACAGCTCTATATTGCGGGTGTATACACTGGTTTTTTAGCAGATGATGCACAACTTTGCAGATAAGGAAGACAAGATTCAAAAAAAGAAGATAAGGAACACAGCAGACAGGGGCAGCTGTAGGGCTGTAGTAGCTCAATAAAACGTGGTCGCCAACAGGGTTTGTGCACTGCGGCTGCAGGTGGGTCCAGCCTGGTCCGGCCACGTTATTCCTTGGTACAGTGACTCATCAGTATGGGCAGGCAAGCTGCTTGGCGGGAAAAACAATCTTACGAGATGCGTGCGTAGAAACAGAGTACCTGCCTGAAATGGGATGACATGGCTTTTTGATCGTCACGTGGCACCGTACCGTCCGGGAGCGGCGTGGGCCCGACTGGTGAGACATATACTAGCTGTCAAACTTGACATTTTATATTTTCCTCTTCTGTCTACCACGTGAACATCGCTGGCGTATTGCGACTATTACGGCTGGTGTCTACTGGCAGGAGATGTAGCCTGCTTTGTCGTCGTGATATCGAAATAAATGCCCGAAAACCAAAGAAAAGAACAATTTTGCCTCGAATTAAAAAAAACAATTTTGCCTCGGCGACACAGTAGAGCGGTTCCAGAGCAATTCACACAAGTTTATTTATGTGGCAAATATTAAGAAGACATGTGTTTATGGTATTAAAACATGATACTATGTCTATACGCTAACAAATTGGATACTTACATGACACCAGGCGTATTCAATCCACTAGTGTATAGACGCAGGTTGGCAGTCAAAGTTACTCCCAAGTTTCACCAGCCAGCGGGAAAAAATGACGGTAATATATTGTTCACATCGTTTTCTCGTTTTATGAGTAAAACAGCCTAGAAGCACCGACTGCCACACACTGGTAGGTCGATCGATACTGAAGTTGCTGTCGCCGTGGAATCTGTGGATGTCTCAGCGTCGGACAGGACCACCACAGTCTTGATGCTCTACGCCGCAACAACCCGTCCATCTCAACATGCCGCGTAAACTGTGATTCACATGGCACGCGCAGCCAGATATGTCGACGTCTAGCCAAAATGATTTGGGTTCAATATCTTTCAGACTGTAAGGAAGGGGTTTTATTCGAATTTCCATCCGAACCAATTGACCAGGACCAATGTCGTCCTGACGTACACTCAAACCACCGTGTATGCGACGTCGACACGCAGGGCCGGTCCTGAGATTTCGGGGGCCCGGGACGAAACTAAAATTTATGGCCCCTTAGTATAAATAAACTATAAGAATACCCCGCGCGTTGGGGCGGGAATATTTTAAAAAAAAATCTGTAAACGGAACAGGCACGCATAAGACACACGTAATATTCAGTTGTCAACATTCAATTGATCATAACAACATTTATAATAAATTTAATTCGCGTGAAATTACTACATAATTGAGCATTGCATATTAGTGACATGGACAATTATATAACTAAAAAAGATGACATAGATATATTGCATGAAATATGTAATATTATTATTTATTTGTTAGTGGAGATGACATGGACAATTGATTGGCTAATAGATTGGATGATGTGGATAGCTTGCATGTTGAGATAAAAAAATCATAAATACATCTTAGGCTGGTGCCAGTGCACCGCCCGTTATAGCCTCGCCACGTCAGCTTTTACCCTCGCTCTCACCCCACTCTCACCACACTCTCGCCCCATGGTGCCAGTGCACGGGTTGTAGTGCCACTCTCACTTCTCTCTCCTCTACTCTCGCCTCCCTCTCGTCTCCCTGCCAGTGCACTCTCGCCCCGCTCTCGCCTCCAACGCGGGCGACAGGCGGGCGGTACCGCCCGCTACCGCCGGGCGGTGGATCCACCGCCCGCCGTTGCGCTCTCGCCTCCCTCTCGCCCCGCGCGGGGCGGTAACGCCCGCGCTACCGCCTGCGTTGGCACCAGCCTTAGTGGGGTTGTGCTTTATAAGAAGTATAGATGGTGTAAGAAAAAAAAACACAATTTTTTTACGTGGAAAACCCTTACGGGAAAAAACCACGGATGCACTAAGGCGTAATTTCACTATGATATATGAGTTTTACAATTCGAACACACCAGTGGGAGATGAATTATGGTCATGATCACTCACATTGTTATCGTCTGCGTCGATGTCAATATTATCTTCTGTATGGATATCATCTTCTAGGTTCACATTATTTGGTTCTCCCACAAGAACTAACGCAAACTCGTTTTGATTTTTTGAAGTGGCTAGGATACTCTTCAAAAACTTACGAAGAGATCCTCTTTGTAAATCTACCAATTTTATATCTGCTTTCCTCTTTTCTTTTAGCAGGTGTGATTCAGGTTTCATAATAATGCTGAAAACAAATAAATCCGAATCAAATTAGAGCATAAACCACACAAAAATTAAAAAGGAATCACTAAAAGTAATCAATTGACGTACCAGTATGGCGGCGTGCCCCACGGATCTTGGTCTTGGACGACTGTAAAGATGAGAATCGTGAATCAGGAGACCAGCCTTGATGTGCGCGGCGGGCCATAAGTCCGTCACGCGTCGGGGCGTGCAGGGAGACGAGGAAGGACTCGTGTTCGTGTCCTTAGCGATCGCGTGCGTGCGTGTGGCGATTGAAGAAGCAAACCTGAAAGTTAGCCTGGCCACGGCCGACCCATCCCTGCGATCCATCCGTGTCGTGATGAGAGCTCTGCTGCTCCGGCGCATTTTTCTCTTGGCCTATGTAGTAATCTGACACGGAATAGGCCTTGGTTTCCATTTATTTCTTCTAAATTTATATACAATACTTAGTATACGTATATATGCAGGGGGACCCCAAAATTTTGGGCCCCGTACGGCCGCCCCCGTGGACCCCTGCCAGGGCCGGCCCTGTCGACACGTCCACCAAGTCGTTGCACCAACAATACAAGGTTGCCACTGGAGCAATGCTGAACCGCTACCTTCCACATGGAGCCGCGTCTCGGCACATCGACTCCTTATGTCTACTTGCGGTGCCAATACAACGCTTTGGATGGTCGCCCTGACAAACGCCATTAGGGCCGTTCGGGCAAGCTGACGTGTATTGGGGGCACCGTTTCCCGGCCGTGCCTCCAATAGAAAAAAATCTAAACTATAGTTACATTCGAGATAAGATAAATTTCATTAAAACTTGGTTCAAACGTTATGTAATTCAGTCAAAATTAACATAATTTACTCAAATTAACACAAATTAAACCCTAAAAAGGCTGCAGGCCTAGCACTCATTCGCAGTGCATGCAGGTTTCCGCCGGTGTAGGCGCAGGTGACCGGCGACAGCTGGCCCAGCAGTAGTAGGGGAAGACAGATGCCGGTGGCGGTGCCAAGGACGCCTCGATGGTGAACTGCATCTCATGCGCCGACCATTCGGGTTCGGGCCAATCCCTCTCCTCGTCATCATCCTACTCTTCCTCCATCGCTTGTGGAAGTTGAGGTGGTGGTGCCAAGGACGGCATGGGCTCGTGTCCCGAGCAGCCGATTATCTCTCTCGGGAGGCGCTGATACATCTCGTCGTTGTTCTGCGCGGCGTCGGAGTAACCAGAGAGGAAGTCGTCCTCGGAGAAAACCTCCGAAGGTGGCGACATTGTCTCGGAGGTGGGGAAGAAGTTGTGGAGCCGCCCCTCGTACTCCAGCTCCACCTGCTTGTCCCAGTACGACGTTGTGGGGGAGTACTAGGGGTCATCATGTGTCGTGTCTTGGATCACGGACACCGGGAGTACGAGGTACCTCCTTTTAGGTTCCGCACGGGGCGCTAGGAGGGATCGATCGACTCTCTCTTTCTCGTCGATGGTGAACATAGGGACACATTGTTTTTTGTTACCCAGGTTCAGGCCACCCGGTGGCTGACAACCCTACATCTTGGTGGTATTCATGGTGATAGAGTATGGATACAAGGTTGTTCTTAGGTTCTATCCAGCCACAGTCGGAGGAAGAAGAAGCATAGAAAATCCTTCCCGGGGGTGATCACCTCTCTGTCCTCTCCCGTGGATGAGCTCCTTGCTCTAGCCTAGCGATGTGCTCTCTGATCTTCGTCCTCTCTATTCTGGTGACATGGTCCTCCTTTTATAGCCAAGGGGGTGCCACAAGTGGACACGCATGAGAGCTAGTCTTCATGTCTTTGCGGGTGATCTCTTTGGGACGGGGGAGTCAGCTAGCCTCCTATGATTGGCTCAACATCCGTAGTGGTAGGTGAGGACCAAAAGCACGCCTGCTTTTAGTGGGAAGGAGTCGAAAGGCGTTCTATGCATTGTAAAGGTTGTCCCCTTCTCAAATCATTGTCTTCTTGGCGTGGTGTGGAGTGAAGGGTTTCGTAGCAGAAAACAAAAAAAAATCATAACAACGATAACCGACAAACAACCAATATCTATTACTATGCAGATATAGAGTAGCGGAGAAGGAACGGTGATCATACCCTTGAATACCGAAAGCAGGGATTACCCTCGTGCACAAGGGTTGTCGAAGAATACAACAAAGTCGATGAACGGATAGGATGGGCACCTAGAGGGGGTGAATAGGTGTTACGACCAATTTTAATTTTTCTTCAAATTAAGGCTTGACACAAAGGTAAATTCTCTAGATATGCAACTATGGTGAATTTACCTATATGATAACAACAACAACAACAACAACAACAATAGACAAGATACATACACGAAGTACAGGAGAGGGAACGGGTAACCGATAACGGAAGCACACATAGACAAGGATGTAATCTTGAGTTCCTCCTTTTGAGGGGAGTACGTCTCGTTGGAGGGGTGTGAGCTCGCCACAAAGGCCTACACAACGCCACAAAGGTCTCACCCTATTCTCTGATGAACCTCTCCACAAAGGCCTAGTTCATCTTCCACTCTTGATCCCCTTTTAGGCGGGAATCAAGTCCTTTACAGCAAGCTTGAGGCACACACCCACAACCAAATTATGCGCTTCCAAGAATCACCAACAATCCACAAGTAGTAGCAATGAGGTCTAGCTTCACCACATGGAAACCCTAGACTTTGTTCCCTCAAGTGAATGAGGGGGGAACGAAGAACGGGTTGGTGAAGATGTAGATCTGAGGCCTTCTTCTTCAATCCATCCAAGTTTCAACAAGTTTGGGTGGAGGAAATGGGAGATCTAGCGTGGTGGGTGAGCTCAATCAATGGAGCAATGAATTCTGGATGAGATAAGCCTTTGGAGAAAAGGGGGTCTTTTATTTATAGGTCGACTAAAAAACTAGTCGTTTTCTTGCGGCCTGTGAGCAATTCAGAATCAATCGAGAAAATCTGGAATGGATCCGACCACCCGGAATATTCCAGGGCATTCCGGTTGCTAACAGAGGTTTTCACGGCCATTCTGGAATGACACCGGAATGAATCCGACAGCTCGGAAATGCCCGGAATTTTTCCGGATCCTAACAGAGGTTTTCTCGGCAAATCCGGAATCATTTCGAAAATCTCGGAATGAATCCGGATGCCAACAGAAACCTCTATTTGCAGGGAAAACTTACCACGATCTTTTTCTCCTTTGCCATTATTTTGACACCGCTTTGTGTTGGTAATATATGTATCTTAAACATTCAACACATGGTTAGATATCATTTATGTTGTTAACAAACACACAAAATTCAAGGGATTAAGAAATGCTATTTCAATCTCCCCCTTTTTGGTATTTGATGACAACATAAAGATTCAGAGGGATTACAAAGTGAACAACACGAAGTGGTCTCCAAAAAATAGACGGGCTCCCCCTAGATATGTGCACTGGTAGAGGCACACACCATTTAGGCTTTGCTACCCCTATGTTTTAGAAACCAAGCAATTTAAGAAAGTTCACAATAATTGCATAAAGGATAGAACAATATAAACAAGCAAGCATATAGTTCTAAAGATAATAACTTATCACGAGCAAGGGTGACACACACGGGGTTCACCGACGGTTCCACACACATAAAAGAAAATATTTCCAACGACATGAAATAAACGGGAGCACAAGCCTATCATATCAAATAAAAAAGGCAAGAAACTTATGCCCCAACCCTTGCAAATCCCGTGATATCCTAAATAGGGAACTCCTTCTCCCCCTTTGCCATCAAGATGCCAAAAGGGAGAAAAAGAGTTCAACTAGCGTCCCAAGAGATCACTCGAGGTCCTCTTCATCATCTTCTTGCTTCTCTTCCTGCTCACCACCTTGGTTGCCAGCATCATCAAAGTCATCATCAGTCTTGCTCTTATTCATCATGATCCCAACCTGCAAGAGGCAACCCAAAATAGAAGTCATCGTCACATATCTCAGGCATCTCAATGGGAACAAGATTAGCGGCAGCAAGAGAAGAAGGATCAGCAGGCACTTATATCCTATAATTCCTCCTATCATCACTCTGAATGCGTCTAGTCTCCTTGGCTAGCTCCGTAGCCTCATGAGAGATGGCTCTAGTGTCACTGCACATGTTGAACATAGCCTTGAAGAACATTGCAATGCCACTAGAAGACTCACGCTGAGAACTACCGCTAGACGAGCCATAAGGAGTGTAAGAAATCTTTACTTTTTCCTTAGCAAACTCTAGGATCTCCGGATAACGGATAAGAGAGGGAGTGAACTTCTTTGGCCTAACAACCGGATAGAGCTCCATGATCTCTTCTCCAACCTTGGAGTTGATGAACCTCTAAATATAAGGACCATATGCCGGCTTCCTCTTTTCCATCACTCCCATGCAGATCTCATGATAGAGAAAGTCCATAACATCAATCTTTTTTGGTTCTTGGGCTTGGTGATGACCATGAGGTTAACCAAAAAATCCCTGATAGCCGAGTAATCTCTAGCTTTGACCATGAGAGTAGAGCGGAAGATCTTGGACAACACATTGTAGTACATGTACATGTCGGAGTTGAAAGGAATGTGCTTGTCCGGAACGTCAGGAGGATAGTAGAACTCCAAGATAGAAGAATCAAGCTCAGAAGCATCATGAACACGAAAACCATGAATTCCCCAAGTTGCCTTCCAGGAATACCCTAGAGAGGAAGAAAACTCAGCCAGACTGTTGCATACCTTCTTGTCACCAGTCATACAAGTCATAGTCCTCATAGCATCAGCCTTGAAGTTCACAGTGCAGTAAAACTGAGAGGTACGATCAGGGGAATACTCATGTTCAATCTCCGGAAGAGGTAAAATGCCCATCTTGATCAGACACTCATGGACATGACGAAGCTCTCTAGTCTTGTGCTGATTGTAGAACTCCATATCAACCGGGGAATGCTCACAAACAGGAGGTGTGACAGTGGAGTAGAAATCCTCCCAAGCCTTGAGCTGCAGATTGGTCCAGAAAAGGGGATCCTCAGAAGTGGACTCAGGAAAACAGTAAGGATTCTTCTTCTTGACATGCTTCTACTGACCCACAGAGTACTTCTTCATATCTCCCTCAGGAAAATGGTCAATCATACCATCATCATGGCCAACGGTAGGGCGGCCACCTGGACTGCGACACCTCTGAGGATGACAACCCCCAGAGTAGTCCCTACGAGTGACTGTGGTCTTCCTCTTGTGAATGGTACCACCACGAGAGCCTTCACCTGTGAATAGATGACTGATACGTCCAAAACGTATCTCCTTTTCCGAACACTTTTGCTATTGTTTGCCTCTAAACTTGTCAGTTTTGGATACAACTAACACCGACTAACGTTGTTTTCAGCAGAATTACCTTGGTGTCTTATTTTTGTGCAGAAAAATCAACTTTCGGGAAAATGCCCAGAAAATATCCCAATAACCTTATTTCACCCGAAGACCCAGAATTTACCTTCTTACTAGTTGTAGCTCTCTCAGTGTGCCACTAAGAATAATTTACCATCATATCATCAAGAAGCTTTGTTGCTGCCCCCAAGGTCATGGACATAAAGGTTCCTCCAGCAGTTGAAGAAAAATTCAGACCTGCATAAAAGGTTTGGATGATCATCCAAGTAGTCAGTCCATGAGTGGGACAATTCTTTGCTAAAGATTTCATTCTTTCCCAAGCTTTAGCAACATGCTCATTATCAAGTTGCTTAAAATTCATAATGCTACTTCTTAAAGATATAATCTTAGCAGGAGGATAATATTTTCCAATGAAAGTATCTTTACACTTAGTCCAAGAATCAATACTATTTCTAGGCAAAGACAACAACCATTCTTTAGCTCTTCCCCTCAAAGAGAAAGGAAACAGTTTCAGTTTAATAATATCTCCATCTACATCTTTATACTTCTGCATCTCACATAGTTCAACAAAATTAATAAGATGGGCACCAGCATCATCAGTACTAACACCAGAAAATTTCTCTCTCATAACAAGATTTAACAGGGCAGGCTTTATCTCATAAAAATCAGCAGTAGGAGTAGGTGGAGGTGTGCTAATGAAATCATTGTTGTTGGTGCTAGTAAAGTAACACAACTTAGTGTTCTCAGGAGTAGTCATTTTAACAAGACTAAAAACAGGAATGAAACTACAGTTAGAATAAGAACTAATTTTTTGTGTTTTTTGATAAGAGAAGCAAAAAAGACAAAATAAAATTAACTAAGCAAAACAAAACAAAGAAAAGAGATTGGAAGTGAGAGATTCCCCTTGCAGAAATTCTCTTCCTCCCCGGCAACTGTGCCAGAAAACTTGTTGATGGTATGCCATGACGTGAGGCTAATGTTGCTAAACCCCAAGAGATAGGTTGCGAAGAGTGTAGCAGCAAGTTTTCCCTCAGAAAAGAAACCAAGGTTGAATCGACCAGTAGGAGGACAAGCAATCTCTGAAGGTTGATGCAGCTGAGGTGGCAGGGCGCACTACCGGTTCAGCAGCAACGTGGAACCTACACAACATAATCAAATCACTTTGTCCCAACGTAGCAATGAGGTTGTCAATCTCATCGGTTTTGCTGAACACAAAGAGGTTAAAAGTATGGTGTGGAAAATAGTAGGAACAGTATGAAAGCAGTAGTGTTTTATCACTATGAGGAAAAAGGACTATGGTCCACAGTTCACTAGTGGTGTTTCTCCGTGAAACATAAATAACATGTGTGGTGAACAAATTACAGCTGGGCAATTGAATGAAATGAAGGATGCACCGTACTGCATATGCAATACATAAAGATTACTATGTGATTCATGCGGGCATTACAACAAAATACATAGACCGTCATCCAACCGCATCTATGTCTAATAATCCACCCTCCGAATATCATCCAAACAAACGTTGGGTATTAAGTTGCTAGCAACAGATTATCACCGTAAGCAAAGTGTGTAATGTAAACAATGTAAACTAGGTAAACACCGTTGTTTTCTCCCTAATGGCAACAACACATTCTCCATCCGTCACGTTTCTCTCACTCGAGCACAGATGCAAAGGAGGCATGAACCCACTATCGAGCAGAAATACTCCCTCTCGGAGTTACTAGCATCTACTTGGCCAGAGCATCTACAAATAACAGAGAGCATGCAAGATCATAAATAACATAAGCATGAAGATAACATGATAGATTGATAATCAGAAGACATAGCATTCAACATTCATCAGATCCCAGCAAACACAACATGTATCATTACATAAAGGTGATCTAGATCATGTGAGGTGGCTCACAAGATCTAAACATGAGGTACAAAGTGGAGAGAAAAACTATCTAGCTACTTCTATGGACCCGTAGTCCAGGGATGAACTACTCACACATCACTTTGGAGGAGGGCATGGTGGTGTAGACCCCTCCGGTGATGAATTCCCCTCCTGGCAGGGTGCTGGGGAGAGCTCCAGAACCCTCCCGATCTCGGGATGACGATGACGACAACCTCAGGTGTTTTTCGGGACGAAGTGGTATATCTTTAGGGTTTACGTCTCGGGGGGTTATAAATAGGCGAAAGAGCAAAGGCGGTGGATGCTGGGGGGCCCACACCACGCTGCCCTATGGTGTGGCCCCCCTAAGGCCCCCCTCCGGGTCTCTTCGGGACTTCAAGGAACCTTCGAGAATTCTAAGACTTTCGGGCTTCAAATTTTCCAATTTCGAGAATATTTCTAGAACAACTTTTCTGAAACTAAAAACAGTAGAAAACATGGAACTGGCTCTGTGGTATCTTGTCAATAGGTTAGTCAGGAAAATCGATAAAAAGACATAAAGTGTATAGCAAACATGTGGGAAACAATAAGAAAACAACGGTGTTTACCTAGTTTACATTGTTTACATTACACACTTTGCTTACTGCGATAATCTATTGCTTGCAACTTGATACCCAACGTTTGTTGGTATGATATTCGGAGGGTGGATTATTAGTCATAGATGCAGTTGGATGGCGGTCTATGTATTTTGTTGTAATGCCCGCATGAATCACATAGTAATCTTTATGTCTTGCATATGCACGACGATGCAGCCTTCATTTCTGTCAATTGCCCAGCTGTAATTTGTTTACCACACATGTTATTTATCTTTCACGGAGAGACACCACTAGTGAACTGTGGACCCCGGTCCTTTTTCTCATACTGATAATACACACACTGCTTTCACACTGCTTTCATATTGTTTTCCTACTGTTTTCCACACCATACGTTTAACCTCTTTGTGTTCAGCAAAACCGGTGAGATTGAAAAACTCACTGCTTCGTTGGGGCAAAGTGATTTGATTGTGTTGTGTAGGTTCTACGCTACTTCTGAACCGGTAGTGCGCCGTGCCATCTCAGCTGCATCAACCTTCTGAAGTTACTCCTTCCTCCTACTGGTCGATTCAACCTTGGTTTCTTTCTGAGGGAAACTTGCTTCTGCACTCTTCATACCTTCCTCTTGGGGTCTCCCAACGAACGTGTGTTCACACGCATCAACGCTTTAAGTAAATTTCATATGATGTGACCGAATAAAAATATAGTTTCACTAGAAGTGACCTGATAAATTATTGATGAAGAAGGGGATGCCTTGGGCATACCCAAGCTTAGATGCTTGAGTCTTCTTGAAATTTTCTGGGATGAACCACAGGGCATCCCTAGCTTTGACCTTCACTCTTCTTGATCACATTATATCACCATCTTCTCTTGACCCTTGAAAACTTCCTTCACACCACACTCAAAGAGTAATTCGCATTAGAGGGTTAGTGCAACAATAAAAAATCCATGGGTTCTGTAAGGGCACAAGTTCTATTGATACTTTTAAACATTAGCTACAGCCACTGATGTTTCGTGAAGCAAAGAAGTCCACTTGACATCGTAAAAGAGCAAATACAAGAAAAATGGCAGAATCTGCCAAAACCACAACAGTATGTAAAGACAATTTTTTGGGGGCACTTACGTTGCTCAGATCGAAAAACTTAAAGAACAAAAAAGTTGTGAAATTAGCTGAGGAATAAGCACAAACAATATCAGGTCATTATGATCTTTCTGTGAATTATGTGCTTTTTTACGGTGGACAGCAGAAATCTATTTCCTGTGCAGAAATCCAAAAACAACTCCAACTCTCATCAGAAACTTTACTTGGCACAACTAAAACATGAAAATAAAGATACAAAGGAGTTGCTACAGAAGTATACAGTCTATTGACTCAAATAAAACAGATAAAAACAAAGCAAAAATGAAACCATGGGTTATCTCCCAAGAAGTACTTTTCTTTAACGCCTTTTAGCTAGGCCCAGAAAAGTGGATTCACGTGTTTTTAAGTGAAGAAGCATCCAAATCAAGATAAGGAAATTACTTAATAATGCATTCTATTTTATCTAAGTGAGTTTCAGATGCTCCTCTTTTAGAGATTTTAGGCTTACTATTCTCTTCAAATAAATTCTCAGGAACAATCCAATCAAAATTCTTTTCTTGGGCTTTATGCAGTGCTACCAATTTAAAGGGGATTGGTATTTTCTCCTCCTTTTCATTTTTAGATTCAATTTTCTCAAGAGAACCAACAATATCTACACATGAGCCTAGCATATTGAAACTATCAAAGACTTTTCTAGCTTCTATAACAACATCTCCAAATTCTTTAAGCATGGTTTTTAAGATAAAGTTCCTTTTCTCAATATCTTCAATGTTATTCAAGTTGAGGAACATATGCTGCAGTGTGGGATAGAGGTTAACAAACCTAGCTTCTAATATGCGAATTAAAGAAGTTGCATCAGTTTCGAAATTTGGAGCAAGTTCGACTATGGAGTTTTCCTCAAAATTATCATGCTTACTAACATGATTAAAGAATTCTTTAATGGTATCCTTTCCAAGTATAGAACCACTACCAAATGGAAGGTCTTTCAGGGTAAACTTAGGGAACAACATGATAAAAAATAACAACGAGGTAACAAATGTAACAACTAGAATAAGAACTATTTTTTTGTGTTTTTATAAAGAGAAGAAAACAAGACAAAATAAAATAAACTAAGAAAAACAAAAACAAAGTAAAGAGATTGGAGGTGAGAGCCTCCCATCGCAGAAATTCTCTTCCTCCCCGGCAACGGCGCCAGAAATTGTGCTTGATGTGTGTGAACACACGTTCGTTGGGAGACCCCAAGAGGAAGGTATGAAGAGTGCAGCAGCAAGTTTCCCTCAGAAAGAAACCAAGGTTGAATCGACCCGTAGGAGGAAAGAGTAACTTCAAAAGGTTGATGCAGCTGAGATGGCAGGGCGCACTACCGTTTCAACAACAACGTGAAACCTACACAACACAATCAGATCACTTTGCCCCAACGAAGCAGTGAGGTTATCAATCTCACTGGTTTTGCTGAACACGAAGAGGTTAAACGTATGGTAAGGAAAACAATATGAGAACAGTGGAAGCAATGTGAAAGAAGTGGTAGCAGTGTGTGTATTATCAGTATGAGAAAATGGACCGGGATCCACAGTTCACTAGTGGTGTCTCTCCATAAAAGATAAATAACATGTGTGGTGAACAAATTATAGCTGGGCAATTGACAGAAATGAAGGCTGCACCGTAGTGCATATGCAAGACATAAAGATTACTATGTGATTCATGCGGGCATTACAACAAGATACATAGACCTTCATCCAACTGCATCTATGACTAATAATCCACCCACCAAATATCATCCAAACAAACGTTGGGTATTAAGTTGCAAGCAACAGTAATCGCAGTAAGAAAAGTGTGTAATGTAAACAATGTAAATAAAGTAAACACCTTCGTTTTCTCCCTAATGGCAACATCACTTCCTCCATCTGTCACGTTTCTGTCACTCGAGCACAGATGCAAAGGAGGCATGAACCCACTATCGAGCATAAATACTCCCTCTTGGAGTTACTAGCATCTACTTGGCCAGAGCATCTACTAATAACGAAGAGCATGCAAGATCATAAATAACATATGCATGAAGATAACATGATAGATTGATAATCAGAAGACATAGCATTCAACATTCATCGGATCTCAGCAAACACAACATGTAGCATAACATAAACATGATCTCGATCATGTGAGGCAGCTCACAAGATCTAAACACGAGACATAAAGTGGAGAAGACAACCATCTAGCTACTCTTATGGACCCGTAGTCCAGGGATGAACTACTCATGCATCACTTCGGAGGAGGGCATGGTGGTGTAGACCCCTCCGGTGATGAATTCCCCTCCCGGCAGGGTGTCGGGGAGAGCTCCAGAACCCTCCCGATCTCGGGATGATGATGAAGGCGGCCTCGGGTGTTCCTCGGGAAAAGTGGTATATTTTTAGGGTTCACGTATCAGGGGATTATATAGGCGAAAGGGCGATGGCGGTGGACGCTCGAGGGTCCCACACCACCCCCTGGCGCGGCCGGGGGGCACGCCGCCCTATGGTGTGGCGCCCCTGTGGCCCCTCTCCTGGCCTCTTCGGGACTCCGTGGAACCTTCGGGAATTCTAAGACTTCCGGGTTTCGAATTTTCCAATTTCGAGAATATTTCTAGAACAACTTTTCTGAAACTAAAAACAACAAAAAAACAGGGAAGTGGCTCTGTGGCATCTTGTCAATAGGTTAGTCCCGCAAATCGATAAAAATGACATAAAGTGTATAGCAAACATGTAGGAAATAACATGAAAACAACATGGAACATCAGAAATTATGGATATGTTTATGACGTATCAGCCGTCGCCGCTTATCACTTAGCAAAATTTCTGTCTCACCATGCATGTGCCATCCACAGACTGGCTGGCTTCCATGCGCGGTGCCCACGCAAGAGCTGGCCGACTACCATTTCCAAATGTGTCCTAGATTCCTCTAGTAACCAGCCATTATTGGATGCATGCACATCTAGGAAATATCTAAAAGATGACACAAGTATAACGTGTGTTACTACCAGCTCTCTCAATCCCAAGTCTCACGTATGACTGATGCATGCATGATCAAAGCATCAACACATGCACTACTCGGTGCATGTATTCAGGCTATTTTTAATCTCCTCTTTTCTCAGGCACACAACACTCTAAGCATATGTAACATCCCAATCTTGCTAATTTAGGGTGTGTGGTGTTGTGTCATCTCATACATACATGAAATAAAAATTTAATCATGTTTAAAACAATTTAAATTGTGAATTTAAATGGTTTGAGAAAATTCCCACAAATAGTACTTAAAATGTGTTCCAAAATCTTGTATTGAAAAATATTTCAAATACACCAAAGAAACATATGGTGTGGTTGGAAATTTTATAAGCTTTCCAAAAAGTATTTTTGTTAATTTTTATTCTTGGAAAAAGGACCCCAACCTTTCAAATCTATTTGCTGTTTTAAGGCAGAAAAGGACCTTTCTGCAATTTCCTGGAAGTCTAGGTGGTTTTTGTATTTTCCTTTTCTTTTCCCCTCTTTCTTCTAGCTCCAGCCAGAAGGCAGTAGCTGCGTGGCAGCAGCGCCGCCACTGCTGCCACCTCCTGCTTGTGCGTGTGCACCCTGTGCGTGGTGATGCCTCCAGGTCGACGCTGTGCTGCTTCTTTCCCCTCGCTCCCCCTCGCTCCCCTTGCTCTCTCTCTCTCTCTCTCTCTCTCTCTCTCTCTCTGTAACCCGAACCGAAACCCTACTGTCCCTCCGGCGAGCCGCCCGCCGCCGTCGTTCTGGCCACCCCCGTTCCCCACAATACACGACGTCATGACTGCCGTCCTCCTCTCCATCTCCTCGCCAATCCGTGTGAGCCAGGAGGAACGGAATCGCCGCAATCGGGCCTGTCTTTCTCACGGCCGTCGGGAGTTGCCGCCGTCGATTCGCCGCAACCGCTCCCCCCGGCCTTCCCTGACCACAACATCGGAAGCGTGGTGAGCCCAGGGTCCTCACGGACCCCTCCTTTTCCTCTCTCTCTCCCTCTGAAACTCCCCGTCGCCGGAACCGTGGCCACCGCCACCTTTGCTTGTCGCCGGCGAGGAATCCGGCGACCATACGGTCAACCGGCGCCACCCCTAGCTCCCCCTCCACCTCCTCTAGCTTGTGGTATACTTTAATTTGGGTTTTTCCCGCGGTATCGATCAATTGCATGATCAACAGAGGAGAGCTCCTCCGAGTGATGTCACTGTGACGTCACAGGTCGTGTTATGTAAATTCTAGAAAATGGTTTAATATTGTAATATGAATAACTATTAAAATTTTAAGCAGAAAAATAAAATAAAAACATGGAAATGTTCAGAAAATTATTCTCTATCCAAATATTTCATTTTCAATCATGTTTGAGAAAGTTGAAAATTGAACATTATTTAATGTTGTTTAATTCATTTAAAATAGAAAAATAAGTTTTTATTCAATAAAATTTAGAAAAATACAAGCAATATACCAAAATGCTCAAAAGGATAAATGCAACCTAGTTATGGTATCTTCAAACCTATTTGAGCAATTTAAATTGTATTTACTTTCAGAATTGCCCGAATTGCCCCTCCGGGGTCTATTTCGGGATAAATTCAGTAAAAATGCCAAACTGTCATGTGACCCATAGCAATACAACAAACATGTTTAGGGCTTTATTTAAGTGCATTAACTTGCTCATGCATACATGTTGTGCATGGCATCGATGCCATGTGTTGATTGTTATTTCTCTTTCGGTGTTGTTTCCCCCTCGGTAGAACGCAACTCCGAAGAGAAGGCCAGCAGTCCAATGGTGAATACTTGATCTTAACCGACAAGTCAAGCACTTATCCGAGAAGACATTTCTATTGGTTTTTTTATAACCAAGGCAAGCATAACCTCTTATCTGCTCATATATGTTTTCCAACTACATTTGATTCTCGTACTTTGCATTTGATTCCAAAGTATTTGATGCTAGTAGATATAGTTCACCTATATACTGCATTGCCTCAATATCCTGATCCACTGCTCCTAGCCGCCATAGATTTGCTTGTGCGCATCGCCATAGCCCCATATCTGCTTCGCTTAGTCTTACATGTTTGTTTACCTCTGCTCCATCCGGTTGATGAATCAGAGCTGCGATAACCTAGTATGATATGATGACGTGGTGAGATGAGCATTAAGTGGTTAACATGACTAAGGCTTGGATGGGATGCCACTTGGGAAGTGGTTTCTTTGTCTTTTACTTGCCAACCCTAGGATTAAGGTCTCGCCGCGGAAACCAAGACTGAGCGTGCAACCACACGCGGGGCCTTACAGACCGTGCTCGACTAACTAACTTGTTTGGTTCTATCCGTGAGTCACGTAGTTTGGGAGTTCCATCTGCGTGTGAGTCAAAAACCTTTTGGAGGTGTTTAGGGCGTGACCGGTACAAGTGATGGACGTACACGGATCTTGATCCCGACTCACAGAACAGCTGTCGTCAGGAGGTAGCCAACTCCCTATTGACGGGATGGCCATGCTTGGGTTGACTCTTGGATAGGGCTCGACAAGGTAAAGGTCGTGGCCAACCACCCTCTGCCGCGCTCCCAAGGAGCATACATGTGGCGTTAAGAGTCGGATGGTACGTGTGGGTAAAGTGTACCACCCTGCAGGGATAAATCTTTCGGAAAGCCGTGTCCACGGTTAAGGACGACTTGGTGAATATCGTGTGGCCATAGATAACTTAAACATGACGTAAAAGATGTTGACAAGGCATGTAGGCAATAGATGAAGGGTGCCTCCTCGGAGATGCCGAGAGGGGTGATCCTTGTAGCATGTGAGATACTGGGAATTGATATTGGTGGTTTGAAATGATGATGATCACAGTAGTGAATCTCTCATCTGTTTTGAAAACCTTCTATGAGACGTGCTATTCTTCGTCGATTTGGATAACAAAGATTGCTTTACGCAAATCATCCTTCATAAAACCCTTTCTGAAGATAGCAAATATATAATAGGTTAATTAAGTCTTGTTGAGTACCTACCGTACTCAGGTTTGCTTAATTTGGTTCAGGTGAAGATCTCACTCCATCGGTGGTGATTCAACATGGACATCGACGAGTAGTTTAGGGTTCCCAGGTAGCAGCCTGGAATCTGTGGGCTGGGACGCCGCCTTATGTTGCGGCCTCTTAGGCCTTTTTGGTTCTTGTTGATCAGCAAGATATTTTGCCTTCCGTTGTCTGATGTAATGTTGGGTCGTGTGACCTCTGCTTGTAAGCTATACTCTAGTAACACCTGTTTAATACAACTTCCATGTTTAGAGTACTTGTTTGGTCGGTTGTTGGTTTAGAGCTCATTGTTATACAGTTTTGGCTATGCCTGCATAGTTGTCGCAGTCGAGGGGTTGTGGAGCCGATGATCCATGTCCGAGCCCGCCTGCCGATGTGATTCGGCCTGGGGCTAGGTAACCCCAGTAACCCTCGATTATTGTTGCACTTTCTGGACACATAGCAGCTCGGTATAGCTTTGGTCTTGTTTCCTTCAGTTTCATTCGATTCGTGGACGCTTTGATATGCATAGTTGGTTATGACTAACATGGACACAAGGAGTAGTAGTACTATGGTGATCCGGCCCGCGTGCCGATGAATCCGGTCTGCGTGCCGTTGTTTGTTGCGGCCGGGGCTGGAAACCCTGAAGCCCTTGTGGGTCCATGTCTAGGAGCACATAACAGTATGTATATCTCTGGGTCCCGGGTCGTGACAGCATAAGATTAATTTCTACTACTAGATACTTTGCTAACCAAGTAAGTCAAATCTAGTACTGGAAGATCATGCGTATTTAAACAAGTCGGTTCAACTATATTTACTTCATGCATGCAAATATTATCATCCAATCTAATTGCTAAAAACTAGCACATAAAAATAAATAGAGGTCAAATAATGCTTTATCAAAATTAATTAATCTATCAAAAGTCTCGGTTGTCACAAGTTCATCCTTGGACTACGGGTCCATACCAGTAGCTAGATGGTTGTTCTCTCCTCTTTATGCCTTATGTTTAGATCTTGTGAGCTGCCTAACATGATCAAGATCATCTTATTGTAATGCTAAATGTTGTGTTTGCTGGGATCTGATGAATATTGAATGCTATGTCCAGTGATTATCAATCTATCATGTTCTTTTATGTGTATGTTATTTATGATCTTGCATGCTCTCTGTTACTAGTAGATGCTCTGGCCAAGTTGATTCTTTAAACTCCAAGTGGGAGTATTTATGCTCGATACTGGGTTCATGCCTCCCTTTCACTCACGCTCGAGTGACAGAAACGTAACGGGTGGGGGATGTGCTGTTTCCATTAGGGAGAAACAACAATGCTTAGTCCATGGATGATTTAATTGTTTACATTACACACTTTGCTTAATGCAATTGTCTAAGGGTGGATTATTAGTCATAGATACAGTTGGATAACGGTCTATGTATCTTGTTGTAATGCCCGCATGAATCACATAGTAATCATCATGTCATGCATATGCACTACGATGCGGCCTTTATATCTGTCAATTGCTCAGCTATAATTTGTTTACCCAACATGTTATCTATCTGTTTTGGAGAGACACCTCTAGTGAACTGTGGACCCCGGTCCATTTCTTTACACTAATATACAACCACTATTTTCCCGCCGTTTTCCTACTGCAATTATTGCTCTCTTTCATCTACTGAAAATGAATACTATTTTCCACACTATATGTGTAATCCTTTGTTTCAGCAAAACCGGTGAGATTGACAACCTCACTGCTTCGTTGGTGCAAAGTAATTTGATTGTGTTGTGTATATTCCATGTTGTTGCTGAACCGGTAGTGCGTCCTGCCAACATCAGCTGCATCAACCTTCACAATTGATTTCTTTCTCGTACTGGTCGATTCAACCTTGTTTTCTTTCTCAGGGAAACTTGCTACTGTGCTTTTCATACCTTCCTTTTGGGGTCTCCCAACGAACGTGTGTTACACGCCATCACATGCTCTCCGTTACTAGTAGATTCTTTGGCCAATTTGATACTATTAACTCCAAGAGGGAGTATTTATGCTCGATAGTGGGTTCATGCCTCCCTTTCATTCATGCTCGAGTGACAGAAACGTAACGGATGGGGGATGTGCTGCTGCCATTAGGGAGAAAACAACAATGTTCTCATTGTTTACATTACACACTTTACTTAAGGAAATAATCTGTTGTTTGCAACTTAATACCCGAGGTTTGATTGGATGACGCTTCGAGGGTGGATTCTTAGTCATAGATGCAGTATGATAGCGGTCTATGCATTATGTTTTAATGCCCGCATGAATCGCATAGTAATCATCATGTCATGCATATGCACTATGGTGCACCCTTTATATCTATCAATTTCCCAGCTTTAATTTGTTTACCCAACATGTTATCTATCTGTTTTGGAAAGACACCACTAGTGAACTGTGGACCCCGGTCCATTCCTTTACATTGGTAATACAACCACTGCAAACACTGTTTTCTTTACTTCAATCATTGTTTTTCTCTCATTCACTGCCATCACTGTTCTCTTTTCATTTACTGCAAACAAGTACTACTTTCCACACTATACATTTAATCCTTTGTGTTAGCGAAACCGGTGAGATTGAAAACCTCACTGTTTCGTTGGGGGCAAAGTACTTTGATTGTGTTGTGTAGATTCCACGTTGCTGCTGAGCCATGTAGTGCGCCCTGCCAACATCAGCTGTCTTCAACCTTCAGAAGTGATTTCTTTCTGAGGAAAATCTTGCCGTTGTGCTCTTCATACCTTCCTCTTGGGTTCTCCCAACGAGTGGACTCTAGCACCATCAAGCATTTTCTGGCGCTGTTGCCGGGGGAGGAGGATTTCTGCAAGGGGAGTCTCTCACCTCCAATCTCTTTACTTCGTTATTGTTTTGGTTAGTTTATTTTATTTTATCTTGTTTGCTTCTCTTTACCAAAAGTACAAAAAATAGTTCTTATTATAGTTGTTATTTTTGTTACCCTGATTTTTATTGTTCATCATGTTGCTCCCTAAGTTCACCCTGAAACACTTATCAATAGGTAGTGGTTCTATAATTGGAAAGGATAATATTGAAGAATTCTTTAATCATGTTAGCAAGAATAAAGATTTTGAGGATAGATCCATAGTAGAACTTGCTCCAAATTATGAAAATGATGCAGCTTCTTTCGTTCACATGTTAGAGCCTAGGTTTGTTAACCTTAACCCCATAATGCAGCAAATGTTTCTTAATCTAAATGATGTTTAGGATATTGAAAAACAGAGATTTTATTCTGTAAACTTTGATTAAAGAATTTGGTGATGTTGCTATAGAAGCTAGGAAAGTCTTTGATCGTTTTAAGATGCTAGGATCATGTGTAGATGTTATCTGTACTCTTGAAAAACTAGAAAAAACTGAACCTAAAAGGGGGGAGGAAATCAAAATACCAATACCTTTTTAATTAGTAGCAATGCATGAAGCTCTAGAGAAGAATTTTGATTGGATTGTTCCTGAAAACCCATTTGATGAAAGTAGTAATCCTAAAAGTGTTGAGAAAGGTACATATGAAACTTATATATATAAAATACAATGCATTGTTGAGGAGGTTTCCGGTCTCAATTCGAATGCTTCTTCACTTGAAAATACTTGATTCTTTTTTTCTAGGCCTAGCTAAAAGGCGTTAAAGAAAAGCACTTCTTTCGAGATAATCCATGTTTTTATTTTTGCAATGTTTTCTTCTGTTTTCTTTGAGTCAAGGTGTTGTTTACTTCTATAGCAACTCCTTTGTATCTTTATTTTCCTCGTACTTTTTGTGCCTAGTAAAGTCTCTAGTGAAAACTTCAACTTTGATTTGGATTTTTACGCAGGAAACAGATTTCTGTTGTCCACTGTTAAAATCGTATAAATTCATAGAAAGATCAAAATGACCTGCAAATTTTTGCGCTTAGTCCTCAGCTATTTCCAAAACTCTTTCTTGTTTTAGGTTTTTCTATTTGAGCAACGTAAGTTCCTCGAAAAAATTCATCTTTACAGACTGTTCTGGTTTTGACAGATTCTACCTTTTTTACTTGCCTTCTCTCTTTTACTATGTCGACTGGATTTCTTTGCTTCACGAAACATCAGTTTCTGTAGCTAATGTTTAAAAATTATTAATAATGATTGTGTTCAAGTAGAACATGTGAGTTTTTGATTGTGCACTAACCCTCTAATGAGAATTACATTAAGTTTGGTGTGAAGGAAGTTTTCAAGGGTCAAGAGAAGAGGGTGATATAATGTGATCAAGAAGGGTAAAACGCCTAAGCTTGGGGATTCCCCCGTGGTTCATCCCAGCAAATTCCAAGAAGAATCAAGCGTATAAGCTTGGGGATGTCCAAGGCATCCCCTTTTTCATTAGCAACTTATCAGGTCACTTCTAGTGAAACTATATTTTTATTCGGTCACATCATATGTACTTTACTTGGAGCATCTGTTTGTTTTTATTTTGTCTTCTTTTGTTTTCCTTGCTGAAATAAACTTAGTTGGAACCCAGAATTCTTGTGTGGGAGAGAGACACACTCCTCTTTTTCATATGAATACTCGTATTCTTCATCATACTAGTATTCTTAGTTTTTCTTCTAGCTGTTGCAAATCCTTTTAGCTCCTGTTTTTCATACATCTCTTATTCAGAGTTGTTAGTTCTAGTAGAGTAGTAGTACTCTCTTGTTTCATTGATTTATCATTTGGAAAGTTTTTGTTTATATAAAATGATTGGTGTTGGAAAGCAGTAAAATATTTCATGCTTATAACGGTGCAAAACGAAGCTTGTCTAGACTCTGGCTAGACTTTATCAGGTCATGTTTTAATTCTATTCTTAGTACTTACTATTGTAGCATGACTTGTCTCAAATAGCCGAGAGTGCTTAATGTGCCATTGAAAGAATCATGACCTGTTTTTATCACATTGAAGCATAATATTGTGGTATTCTCCTTCAAATGCTTTATTTGGTTGACTTGGCGCATGCTCAAACCATGTTATGACTATGAACCAGTCACTTATAGCCTCCATGATCATTTAGTTTTTGAACTTGTGGTACCACTTATGCTTTGATTAATGATGTTTATGTCGCTATGCATGATTATGGCTCTTATGCTCTCTTGATTTGTCGCTCTCGGTCTTTTGCTAGCCTCCACCTGTACTGAGTATGAGCTCTACTCGTGCATCCAACTCCCCAAAACCAAAGTTTTCCAATGTGTCCACCATACATACCTACATGTGGTATTTAACCGTCACTCCAAGTAAATTTCTCACGTGCCACCTTTAAACCTTCAAAATTATACCTGTTTTGTGCCTCTGTTTTAGCTCATGAGGAAGTAGTAGTTCGGTTTGTTATCTTCCATACTAATTAAGTACTCCGACTTGCATGCTTCATCTTCTCTTCATTAATTTTGCAAAGAGCTGGTTAGACCATTATGACATAAAAAAGCTAAACAAATAAATAGGCAGACCTCCATGGTATGAGATTGTTGGCAGGCACCCGAGCATTCGGCTAGCCATGGTTTGCGAAAGCAAGGTGGGGTGGAGTGTCAGACTATATAAATTTCATGCTATAAGTTCCCAATATAAATAATTCGGAACCACTCTCAACTTGTTTAGTATGGAAGATGACAAGAACTCTATTACCATTCGTTGACATAATGATACACCTCTCTAAAAAGTGTTTTCAATACCTCTGTTTACTAAAATAAAAAGCTCTAGCACATGAGTTAATCCCTGCTTCCCTCTGTGAAGGTCCTTTCTTTTACTTTTATGTTGAGTCTCCATCTTCTAACTTTATGCACAATTAAGAGAGCGTAGTTGTCACTTTGAGTATAATGTGCATCAGTGCCAAAGATTATTATTGATTGATTCATGATATGTTATCACTTGCTTTCTAGTCATCCACTTGAACTTTGAACGTGTCCTGGAATTTATGTTTTCCTCCACTTTTAAGGACAAGCGAAATATCACTTTACTATGTTTCCTTTATGCTCGAAACAAACATATAACTTTCAAGTGCATTATTATTCATGATCTTTTATTTATGTTACTTTTCATGATGCAACATGATTGCTAAGTTTCATTGTTAGAATTATATCTACCATGTTTGTGTTTAAAGTACTATGATCTCAGCTTACATATGCTTTTACAAATATGATGATCAAGTTTATGTTGGTAGCATGTCACCTCAGAAATTATTTTGTTTTTATTGTTTTACCTACTCGAGGACGAGTAGAACTAAGCTTGGGGATGCTTGATACGTCTCAAACGTATCTATAATTTCTGATGTTCCATGTTGTTTTCATGTCATATGCTACATTTTTTCTATACACTTTATGTCATTTTTATGGATTTCCTTAGAACCTATTGACAAGATGCCACAGAGCCAATTCATGTTTTCTGCTGTTTTTTGTTTCAAAAAAATTGTTCTAGAAATATTCTCGGAATTGGACGAAACCAAATCCCAGGGTCATAGAAATATGTGACGTACATGGAGTCCGGAGGGGGCCCTGGGATGGCCACACCATAGGGTGGTGCAGCCCTCCCTCCCTTGGTCGCGCCACTAGGTGGTGTGCCCCCTGGGCTCCCACCCCCGTTACCCTTTCGCCTATTTCAGCTCCTCCTCGGGTTAACCCTAAATACCCGAGCCTCCATCCACAAAAAGTTCTGTAGCCCTCGTCATTGTCAACCCTAGTTCGGGGGGGGGGGGTCTGAAGCTCTCCCCAGCAACCTGCCGGAAGGGGCAATCATCACCAGAGGGCTCTTTATCACCATCTCTACCTCCGGAGTGATGTGTGAGTAATCCATCCTTGGCCTACGGGTCCATAGCAGTAGCTAGATGGTTGTCTTCTCCTCTTTAGGCCCATGTTTATATCTTGTGAGCCGCCTAACATGAAATAGATCATCTTATTATAATGCTACATGTTGTGCTTGCCGGGATCCGGTGAATATTGAATGTTATGTCCAGTGATTATCAATCTATCATGTTTATGTTATTTATGATCTTGCATGCTCTCCGTTACTAGTAGATCCTTTGGCCAAGTTGATACTTTTAACTCCAAGAGGGAGTATTTATGCTCGATAGTGGGTTCATGCCTCCCTTTCATTCACGCTCGAGTGACAGAAACATAACAGATGGGGGATGTGTTGTTGCCATTAGGGAGAAAACAACAACGTTTCATTTTTTACATTACACAATTTACTTAAGGCAATAATCTGTTGCCTTCAACTTAATACCCGAGGTTTGATTGGATGACGCTCCGAGGGTGGATTATTAGTCATAGATGCAGTTGGATAACGGTCTATGAATTATGTTGTAATGCATGCATGAATCACATAGTAATCATCATGTTATGCATATGCACTACAGTGCAGCCTTTATATCTTTCAATTTCCCATTTTTAATTTGTTACCCAACATTTATCTATCTGTTTTGTAGAGACACCACTAGTGAACTGTGGACCTCGGTCCATTTTTTTACACTGATAATACAACCATTGCAAACACGGTTTTCTTTACTGCAATCATTGTTTTCCTCTCATTCACTACCATCACTGTTTTCTATTCATTTAGTGCAAACAAGTACTACTTTCCACACTATACATCTAATCACTAGTCCATTTTGTGTTAGCAAAGCCGGTGAGATTGACAACCTCACTGTTTCGTTGGGGCAATGTACTTTAATTGTGTTGTGTAGATTCCATGTTGCTGCTGAGCCTGGTAGTGCGCCCTGCCAACATCAGCTGTCTTCAACCTTCAGAAGTGATTTCTTTATCCTACTGGTCGATTAAACCTCAGTTTCTTTCTAAGGGAAAACTTGCTGCTGTGCTCTTCATACCTTCCTCTTGGGGTCTCCTAACGAGTGCACTCTAGCACCATCAAACCTCGGTTGAGGACATGGAAGAAATTTTTTGTTTCCTTGAAGGCTCTTCACATCCACGGGCTCAAACGGAAAGAGGGCATTCATGTACTTCCTCTTGATCCAAGGATCGTCCACATATTTAGCACCAAGAGCACTAAATGAGGTAACTAGGGTCTTGAGTCTTTGGTACATTTTCTCATGGCTTTCACCGACGACCATATAGAACCCTTCGGCCTCATTGCACAAGGTATCATACCTATTATTTTGCATGCTTTCATTGCCCACAAACATGGCGATGAGAGCATCCCAAGTTTCTTTGGTGGTGGAATATTGTTGAAGATGAGGCATGTGGTTTGGACCCACGGCTTGTTGAATTATTGACAAGGCGGTGTAGTTGAGTTGGCAATCTACCGCTTCTCTTCTTGTCAAGTTCTTTTGGTCATGTGGCTTGTATCCATCTTGTGTGACCCTCCAAATCTCAATGCAAGAAGAGTCCAAGTGAGTTTTCATGAGATATTGACATTGATCAAAAGGATGTGCATCAATTTTAGGAGGTTCGCCTCTAGGGTTAATATGAGGATGTGGGACGGGAGGATAAGGTGAGTATTGTCCTTCAACATTGTGGTACTCGCCCTTCTCATCCGATCCCTTAGATTTTTTGTTCTTAGAGTGTTATTCACTTTTAGTTTCTCCACCATACTCCTCCTCATCTCCCTTATTCTTCAAAATTTCTTACGAAGGAATAAATGATGAGGAATCCGGGCCCTTGGCTTTCAAGAGTTGCAATAACATATCTCGCAACTCCGTCATTTTGACATCCATGGATGAGGTCAAGGAATCTTTCCATTCCTTGACATCATCCATAGTGACACTTGCCGTAGGCTCAACGGCTTACCCTCCGTTGACCATACTATAACTCTTAGGCGGTTAAGCCCAACATAAGAGTCGAGGCTCTGATACCAATTGAACGGATAGTATGGGCACCTAGAGGGGAGTGAATAGGTGCTACGACCAATTTTAATTTTTCTTCAAAATTAAGGCTTTACCCAAAGGTAAATTCTCTAGATATGCAACTATGGTTAATTTACCTATATGATAACTACAACAATGAACAAGATACAAACAATAAGTAAAGGAGAGGGAACGAGGTAACCGATAACGGAAGCACGCGGAGACAAGGATGTAATCCCGAGTTCCTTCTCTTGAGGGGAGTACGTATCGTTGGAGGTGTGTGAGCTCGCCACAAAGGCCTACTCAACGCCAGAAAGGCCTCACCCTATTCTTCGACGAACCTCGCCACAAAGGCCTAGTTCACCTTCCACTATTGACCCCCTTTTAGGCGGGAATCAAGTCATTTACAACAAGCTTGAGGCACACACCCACAACCAAATTGGAGGCTCCCAAGAATCACCAACAATCCACAAGTAGTAGGAATGAGGTCTAGGTTCTCCACATGAAAACCCTAGACTTGGTCCCCTCAAGTGAATGAGGGGGAAATGAAGTATGGGTTGGTGAAGATGTAGATCCGGACCTTCTTCTTCAATCCTCCAAGTTTCAACAAGTTTGGGTGTAGGAAATGGGAGATCTAGCTTGGTGGGTGAGCTCAACCAATGGAGCAATGAATTCTGGACGAGCTAACCCTTCGGATAAGAAGGGGTCTTGTATTTATAGGTCCATAAAAAATTAGCCGTTTTCCTGCAGAATGCGAGCAATCTGGAATACCTCCAGAATGAATCCGACCTATTTTGAATATTCCGGGGCATTCCGGATGCTAACATAGGTTTTCAAGGTCATTTCGAAATGACTCAGGAATGAATCCGACAGCTCGAAAATGCCCGAAATTGTTTTGAATCCTAACAGAAGTTTTCTTGACAGAATGAAATCATTCCGGAAATTCCGGGATGAATCCGGATGCCAACAGAAACCTCTATTTGTAGGGAAAACAGGCCACAATCTTTTTCTCCTTCACCATAATTTCGAAACCGCTTTGTGCTGGTAATATATGTACTTTAAACATTCAGCACATGGTTAGATATTATTTGTGTTGTCAACAAACACATAAAACTCAAGGGATTAAGAAATGCTCTTTCAGCCGGCCTCAAGGTCGAGGAGTAGTTCCATGACTAGTGCCCCAAGTGTTGCACCTCGTGGGATTACACATGTCCGGTGTAGACGATGACTCCCGGTCTCCGGCCAGCGAAGGTTGCGGTAGAAGAGAGATGGACCGAAGACTAATAGCACAGCAGTGTGCTTATAGTTGAGCATTGTCAACTCCTAACACGGCTCAAAAGAGAATCACGTTTGGAGAAGATAGAAAAGAGAGAGATTGTTGGATTGGAAAAGGGGAGGGGAGTCTAACTATATAAAGGGGGAGGGGGGCTTTCCCCTTGGCCAAGCCATGTGGGACTAAAACCCACATAGCCATGCGGCCAAGGGGGGCTGCCACATCGCCACATGGGCCCCAAGTGGCCCATGTGGGCTCCCCTTCTTTTGCCCTTTTCCTTCTCCCGCTTTTCCACTAATGGGCCTCTTTTGCCCGGAAGGCCCATTAGTGGCATAAATGCATTTAAAAATAAAATAAAATGATATTTAATTATTAATTAAACTAATTAATAAGAAATATACATTTCTTATTTATTTCGAGTCCCAGATTCCCTTCCGGTACTCTCCGATTACTATCCGGATTTCTCCCTTAATTCTGACACCCCTTCGGAACTCTTTTATTCATATCGGATAAATATCAGAATGATTCCGTCTCTCTTTATTATTCTCTTTGGTGTGACACCCTAAACATCGTATACCCTTAAGTGTGACACCCTACGGTTCGGACTACTCCAGACATGGCCGAGATCCCTCTCCGACCAATGACCAATAGCGGGATCTGGACATCCATAATGGCCCCTGTGTATCCATCGAATTTTTGCATCGCTTTGAACCTTAAACATAAGACCCATACCTCTTGCCTTAGCGATACTCTGTTTGTGTGATACTTGATCTTCCGGTATTTCATACCCCCATTCACTCTCGTTACCTACATAACAATTATACTCGTTCCCATGTCGTTGCATCCCTGTGAGTGAGTCACATGCTTGCAAGCTAATTAATGCAACTCCACCGAGTGGGCCCAGGAGTATCTATCTGTCATTAGGATTGGAAAGTCCCGCTCATGATGGCTCGCCTCAACATATCCCTTTCATTACCCAAGAGACACGTTTCAAATCACCCTGTCACGGTGTGATGTTTGATGCAATCAAAGTAACTTCCAGGATAGCAATTCAGATACCATCTCACGGTCAAAGGTCATGGTACTATGTTTTCATTATCACTACATTGAAATTTAAATGACTAGATCATGTTATGATAAACATAATGGGTGTGAGTCCATCACATCATTATCCAATGACATGATTCTGTTGTCAATGACACAAATGCCCATGATTAGAAAACCTTGATAATCTGTTGCCCAACATACTAGTATAACTAGAGTCTACTAGGGACCTGGTTTGTTTACATACCGCACGTGTATTAATATTTCCACTTAATACAATTGTAGCATGGTATGAAACATTATGAACAAATGAGTTATGAATAATAAAAATCTCTTTATTAAATTGCCTCTAGGGCATAACTCCTTCATGGAGAAGTCTTGTCAGCCAAGTTGTGGGTAGGAGGAGTGTATCCCTCCCTGGTGATTCGGGCGGTTCCCAAGGTTCTCGGATGATCGTGGAGATTCCTTACCATAACCAAGTCCAGCCCTTGAGAAGGAACCAGAGCCATCCTCTATGTCTTCCCGGGTATCAGCCTGTCGTGATTCTAAGGGGACCATGTGGGCTTGTTATCGGGCACCACTGTTGGAGGTATTCCATAGACAAAATAATATTCAGTTATTATTCTGTATCCAAGTACAGAATTAAGTTTCTGTCATCATGCTACAACCGCTATAGCACTTGAAAAGTGAGTTCTCAGAGGAAAAAATTTATGCAGATGTGAAGCATAGACAAACAAGAGTTCCTAATCTTGTGTCTAAGATTATCTTATGGTTTGTGAGATGGTCATATTTTCCTGATCATGGACTTGGAAAAAAAGTCTAGCAAAACATAAGAGTTTATTGTTAGGGTAAAAATAGTACCAAACCGACCCAAGTGTATGTTGTTGCAAGAACAGAATAAACAACAACTATGTATTTTAGCAAATGCATATGAAGTTAACATTGACTATAATTCCTATACTATGATAATATCTGATGACCGCACGATCAAAAGTTATATTTTGGATGTAATCAACTATCTTGCCATAACTGGGGATTATAACGGTGATATCTGGGTATGACCTAGAAAAAGTAATGGAACTAAGATCATTCAACATTAGTACTTAACTCCTCTAGACGATATAGAATTACATTCTGTGGGACCTCTCAGTGTCACCGATGACATATCGTCTAGCTAGACACAATGTGATTTATCACAGGGTCAAAGTGGATATGGATGAGAAAATAGAACGATGTCGGTAAATGAGTTTTATCGGTTATGATCAAAGAGTTTGATTAGACCAGATCACATAGTCCAACCTCGTAATACCGTTGGTATCGTGAAGTTAAGGTAATAAGTGCAATGATTAACTTATAAGGCCCCCTCGTTCTCCGGGAACACACAGGAGCCATCATGGACGTCCACGATCGCGCTGTTGGTTATTGTTCGGTAAGTTCCCGAACATGACCGTGTGTTATCGAGCCTTTGGGTCACGCGCTTAAGTCGTGCCAACCTTTCACTGAGAGAAATAATATGTTTTTATTTTTTCTATGAATGTTCAATATCATTACGATATCACAGAAACAAGTCTGGTGTCCATTAGAGTGGTTTCAGGGAAGTTTCTCCTCCCTCCGTTCCACAAAGTAAGACTTTCTAGTATTATTGTCTTTGTCCCCATTCCTTGCTAAATGAGTGAATAAACACACTAAAGTATGTCTACATAGGTGTGAACGGGGACATAGACAAAAATTCTACAAAGTCGTAGTTTGTGGAACGGAGGGAGTATAAGAGAGAAATTATGCCGGTGTTAGGAAAAATTTATATGAGAGGTAACCGAGGACATGAGATGTCTTGGGGTGTTAGAAATGTGTTTCTAACATCGTTATATAATATTGATGACTTTATCTATAGGGGTAAAGTGGTTCCGGAGGAGTTTCAGAGAATGTACAAATAAGGAAGAAGTGCTAGAAGGGGACAAATTTCCCCCTCATGGATGAACCCTATTTTAGGGGGGTGCTAGGTGGGACCCACTAGGTTCATAAGTTGGCCCATCGTCCGGATATTTTCTAGATTTTATTGGAGAGAAAATGAGAAAAGAAAAGGAGGGGAAAAGAAAATGAAAGGGAGAGAGCAGGTAGAGAAGGACTCCACCTCCAATCCGAGATTGTCTAGGAGCCATGGTGCGGCCACCACCTCCTAGTCCATCTTGGACTCCCCCTCCATGTTTGGCAAGTCTTCCCTCCCTGCTGATGTCTACGCACGCTTATGTTCTTATAGACAGTGTTGGGCCTTGATACGTCTCCAACGTATCTATAATTTCTGATGCTCCATGATCATATTATGTCAATTGCTACTTGTTTTCTCCCGTATTTATAGCATTTTTATACGTTTTTCGGGACTAACCTATTAACAAGATGCCAGTTTTCTGTTGTTTTTTGTTTCAAAAAAGTTGTTCTAGAAACATTCTCGGAATTGGACCCCACAAAGCCCGAAGTGCCTATTTCTCCGAAAGCATCCAGAAGACCGAAGGAGAGTCGAAGATGGGCACCAGGGGGGCACACCATAGGGCAGCAAGCAAACATGTAGCAGAACTAATTCAAAAATGGTGTTTCAATGCTTAGAAACAAGGCCCGGGGATCATACTTTCAATAGTGGACACTCTCCACAATGATAACATAATTGAATGCATAAATATCATCTCTCCACTATGCTACTCCGAACCACTCTCCGGTCGAATAAAAAAACCAATTCATCGCGTAGGGCTGTAACAACACTCCTCAAAGTCGCATTCACATGTCTAGTTAACCCCACGTTGTCACTATGAGCACCCTAGAAGGTACTAGACAAACACCACAATTTCATGGGGTCATCCAACACAAGATATAAACATCGTGCTAAACCACACGGTGCACACACTATCACCTTTACACTGTGATCAAAGTTTCTACGGAGATCTCATAACAAAACCATTTGAGTAGCATAACATATGAAGAATGTGACGCCCCGAGATCGGGCACTATGCAGATTTCAGCATTCCTGCCAAAATCCACATAATAACCGATTCCAGGTTGCCACTTGTGATAACATTACAACAGTTCACGAATAATCCACAACAACAACAGAAAAGATATATACAAGATGACTCAAACGAGTCAGGGATACAACTGATACAATACAAAGATTCAAATAACAGCGGAAGAAACAACATAGCGTCCGACTACGGACAAGATACAAATTGGACTAAGAGTCCTGAAGTTAACCGATGGCGTCCAATCCCTGCCCAGGCCAAGCCGGAGGGATTCCCAAGCTAACGTCGTCAGACTTCAAACCTGTTGACTGCAATTTGGAATATGCAGCCATGAAAGAGGATTCGTGGGTCAGTACGGTTAAGTACTGGCAAGTGGATAAACCATACTCATAAGATACCGGTGTAGCCAGTCATCACAAGATACAAATACTTTGGGTTCAACGGAAAAGAAGGGATTATTGCAAATAAGCGGCAGCGGGCTGCACTAACCAACTACAGAAACTCACTACAACATCCGGCTAAAAGAGGGGGATAAGATAGCGTATCGTAACCAACTATAACTACTCACCAAACAAAGCCATCCAATGTTACCCCCTACTAAGGAAGCAACCCAAGGATAACTCACACTGTTGGATTAATGATGGATCAAGTTGTTGTGTCAATAAGACTATTACTAGTCAAGTATCATTAGTTAGGTGTAAGTTGTTCTGAGTACTTGTTAGCCAGTACTTTCACCAAGTTAACCATAACCGCGGAAAACATGGCTTCTCGAGAAGATTTAACCCTGCAGGGATGCACCAATTTGGCCGTACACGTAAGAATAACCCGCCAGACGGGGGATCAACCCACCAAGCGAGGTACTCAACACAACCCGACTCTTCTTCGCATCAAGCCCAAAGAACCCCGTGCAGTTGAGCGCACGGCTAATCAAGCCCCACGAAGAAAAGGGGACCCTCATAGCACTCTAAGAACGTGTCTCCCTAAATGCCGACTACAAAAGTTCCACCCTGGCCTGGGTTCGCAAGATCATGCATGCGGCAAATGGAAAACCCGAACTAAATGAGGCGATTTGTACGAGATGCGAATCAAATCAAATTGAGGGGGGCGCCCATACTCGCTTCCCACATGCGGTTAGTGCGCTCATCATGGATCAGTAGACAAGACCCTTTTCCTAATTAGGGTCGACACTAGCAGGCTTCAAAACCACGCCGGGCCTCCTGCCGGTGCCTTATCATCAAATTAATATTACCCAAAACATTAACATGTTGTTGATTGAATTGAAACCCAACTATCAAACTAAACAGGTGATAAGACGGACAACAAGACTTGAGCGCAAACAACACTAAGCATGCAACTACGACACGAGGGCCAACAAGGTAAACAAGCAACAGGTAATAGGAAGTGGAAGGAAAGGCTATATCATGGCTGCAAGGTAAACAATATGATAGGATCGAGACACAAGCATCGAAACAACAGGCTAGAATAAGAACAACGGAAAGAATCGGTAACAAGTGATGAAAGGCAGCCTATTGGCAGCAACTGAGTATACTTGCCTGAGATCCAGCAAGTAGAGGTACATCCACAGAACTTGTCGTTGCTCACATCATCTCAACGTCCTATCCGGGAAGAAGCAACGAACCTCGAACAAACACCGGATGCAACAATTACTACTACGGCAAAAGATCCAGCATGATCAAGATATGGATGCATGACAATTTGATGGATGCATAGAAATAAACTAGTTGACATGATAATCATGTTTAAATGGGCCCATATGCAATTTGAGTTGCATATGAAAAGCCCATGAATTATGGTTGAAACAATTGTTTTACAACTAACCAGCAGGTGAAAGTGGTTTAGTATGATGCATGGATGAGGAAAACAACAAAATAACAACAATAGAACCAATTGGCAATAAGGTTTACCCATTTTGAAATTCACTTATTAAGTTTTGGAATTTTGGTTACTTAAAGGTGTCACACAAGCATTTGTTATTTTCATCAAGTTAAATTGTTCAAAACAGATAACAAAGTTCATATTTGAGAAGATCACAAAATTTTAGGTGGATTACATGTTTCAATTATTGGAAAAGGAATTACAATGATTTAATTATGAATTAAACAAGATTAAACAAGTTTTAATTGAATTTAATTCAAGTTTGAATATTATTTGGATTTTATTTGTTCAAAACATAAATTCAAATTCATATTTGAAAAGGTTATGTTTTTTCTGGTTTGAAAACATATTTTATAAGTTCAAAAATAATTTAATTTGAGCAAGTTATGAATTTAGCAAATTTAAATGATTTAAACAAGGTTTAAATTATTCAAGCAATTTTAATCATCCAAAACATGAAACAAAATTTATATTTGAAAAGGTGGTTCAAAATGGCATGGAAAACATATTTTATTTGTGTGATTTGAATTAAGTTTGAAATAGTTATGCAATTAATCAAATTTTAAATGAATTGTTTGAATTTGAATTTTGAAACAATTTGAAATGTTCAAAACAGAAATCAACTGACTTAAACAGGTAGAGAAGTGAATTTGGTTTGGAAAACATGTTTTGAGTATTTAAGTTGGAGCAACCATTTGAAAGTTATTAATTATGCCATTTAATTTGTCATTTTTAAGGATTATTAAATAACCTTAATTTTAATTGCCCAAATTGCAAAACAAAGTTTATAAACAGAAAGTACACTGAATTTTGACTGAAAAACATATTTTACATTTTCAATTTGGAGTTTATTTGCAATTTCTATGTGTGTTTGAAGTTCAGGGACTGATTTGTGAATTACAGGGACTGGATGTGAAGGAAAAGGTGGGGACAGGGGCCTGTGTGAGAAAAGCTGTGCAAGAAATTGATCTGCACCACGCAGTAGCCGCCCAGGGCCACTGACGCGCGGGCCAGGCGCCACGCTGGCAGCCACGCGTGCGGTGGTGGATCCACCGTGGCCACCAACGCCAATGACGCGTGGGCGAGGCGCGCGGGCGGAAAATCGAAAAAAGGTTGGCGCTTGGGCGCACTGGGGGTCGAACCCGCGACCTGCATCGCGTGCGACAGGGACAGAACCAATGCGCTGCTGCTGCTGTTTGGTTCAGAGTACAGCTGCAGAGTTTTTCAGGTAAACGGCCACGGCCTTGTGCCAAACTGACGAAACTGCAGCTGCTTCAGCTGTCAGCGATGGCGCCGATCAACCGGCTGCGACTCGACGGGATCACGGCGGCCACCGCGTGCTGGAGGTGCTCGTGCGTGTGCAGCGTGTGTGAGGGAGGCAGAGATGAAAGGAGAGTAGGCAGGGGCGCTCACCCCGGTGCGTAGACGATGCAGAGGATCGGGGTGGCGACGGCGAGGCAGCCGGCTGCAGAGAGAAGGTGGGCGGCGCCGCGGCCTCCCTGGGGGCTCCCAGCCTATGGCGAGGAAGCGAGGGGCGAGGTGGAACCACCACGGTTCCATCCCCGTGGTTGGCGCAGCTCGAGGAGGGCCGTGGCGCCGGGCGGCGACGATTCTCTGACGGCAGCGTTCGGTGGTTGCAGGGGTTCAGAAATAAGCAGAGGGGAGGTAGAAGGGGGAGGAGGTCATGGCGGCGGAGGAAGAGGGGAGAGGGGATCCAGGGTGAGCAGAGAGGAGGGGTTGGCGTGGTTTTATGGAGAGATGAGCTCGGTACGGCAGGCAATCGGGAGGGGGAGAGGAGGATCATACGGTGCTGCTGCTGTTCGTACTGTCGATGATGACAACAGGAGGTAGAGGACGACGTTGGGTGGGCTTGAGTGGGGAATTAGGTGGGCTGGGGTGGTGATGGGCTGGGAAGAGGGAAAGAGGGGGAGAATGGGCTGGCTGCCTCTCCCCTGTTTTTTTTTCTTTTGATCCTTTTTTTTGTAAAAGAAGAGAGGGGAAGAAAAAGGATAAGTGTTAGGGTTCTATTTTTAGGAAATATTTTTATTAGTTTTCAAAACAGAAATGTCAAGCAATGTTAGCATGGATTTCAAAACTTTGAAGTATTAGTTTGATTTTTTAAATTGGTAGTTGAATTTCAAATAGGGTTTGGGGTTTTTATTTTATATGAAATGTTTTATTAATTTGCAAACAGCAAATCAAGGCAATTGTGAACATTAAGTCCAAAGATTTGAAATATTTATTTGAGTTTTTAAGTTGTTATTTGAATTTCCATAGTATTTCATAAAGATTGAATTTTAAACAATTTTATTCCACTAACTCAAACAATTATGAAAACATTTATTGAATTTTAATTGTTTGCAAGAATTTAATGTTTAAACCACAATTGGAAACATGCCCATTAAGAAGGAATTGATTTGAAATTTAATTTGCCATTAGGGTTTTTAACAAAAGGGAAATTTTTATTTAGCAGGCAATTTAAATAGATTCAACTTCAAACTTTTTGAAAAACAATTGAGTGGTTTACTTTGCAACTTTCAATTGGAATTTTAGACATGTGTGAAAGTTTTAATTGTTTTTGAATTTTTCAGTTGTGGTGAAAACATGGTGCAATGCATATGATGCATGTGATGCAATGCAAAAAGAAAAACAACCAATTCTACTAAGGGGGAACACCCCAGGTGTTACAAACAATAACATCTACTTATTCAACTAGATTACAAATTTCATGATCACATAAAGATCACACCATGGGAGAGAGATATGAAACACATAGCTACCGGTAGAGCCCTCAGCCCCGAGGGAGAACTACTCCCTCCTCATAATAGGAGACATCAACGGCGATGAAGATGGTGGTGGAGTCGGTGGAGATGGCCCCAGGGCACTTCCCCGTCCCGGCAGGGTGCCGGAACAGAGATTTATGTCCCCCGAGACTTCTCGGCAGCGGCTGTGGAGCTACGAAACTTTTCGTGGAAGGGGGCGATTGATTTAGGGTTTATGCATCGGGGGTCATATATAGGCGAAAGGGCGATGTCGGTGGGTGGCCAGGGGGCCCACGCCACCCGGTGGGGCGTCCAGGGGTAGGCCGCGCCACCCTATGGTGTGGTCACCTTGTGGCCCCCTCCGGGTCTCTTCGGGACTCCATGGACCCTCCGGGAATTCTAAGACTTCTGGCTTTTGAATCGTCCAATTCTGAGAATATTTCCAAAACAATTTTTCTGAAACTAAAAACAACAGAAAACAAGAACTCGCTCTGTGGCATCTTGTCAACAGGTTAGTCCCGGGAAATCGATAAGAATGACATAAAGTGTAAGGAAAACATGTAGCATATGTCATGAAAACAACATGGAACATCAGAAATTATAGATACATTTATGATGTATCAACATCTTCAAACTTAGTTCCTACTCGTCCTCGAGTAGGTAAACGACAAAACAAATAATTTCTGAGGTGACATGCTACCAACATAAACTTGATCATCATAGTGATGTAAATCATGTAAACTAGGATCAAATGGATAAAGGCTATGATTTATAGTTGATACCAAATAGTAATGTATAAACCATTAGCAATAACAAAGTAAAACCTTTCAATGAATCAATACTAAAAGACAATCCACTGTGCAAAGTATATTAAAGATGATTTAAGCTTCAAGAACAACAATATAATCATCCAAGGCATCAAACTCCCACAACAACTCATGTTAGGATCAAGTCAAGTGACAACAATATGCACGTAGGAAAATCATTCAAATAATTGTGCACTCAAAACAAGCAAGCGTTCTGTATTGGTTCCTGGCACCAGGATGTTATGGCTAAAAGAACATTATGGGGGGTTTGGATGGTCAATGGAAGAAAGTCTCACACAACTGAAAGTGATCATTAGACAAGAGGAAGTCTTATAATCGAATTTATGCAAGGAGTAGTGATTGCCACAGAAAGGATGCACATAGAGCTATAAGTGTATGAAAGCTCTCCAATGGAACTATTGGGGGTGCATCCAACCTGCTTGCTCACGAAGACCTAGAGCTCTTTTGAGGAGGCTCATCATTGGAATATACAAGCTAAGTTCTATAATGTAAGTTACCCACGTAGTTATGCAAGTCATAATATGAAAACTCTCTCCAAACTGAAGTAATGATTCTAAACAAAGCACAAGTGTGGAATAAATGATAGTAGTGCTGCCCCCTCTCTCTTTATTTTCTCTCTTTTGCCTCTCTTTTTTCTTTTGGTTCTTTTCTCTTTTTATTTTTATTTTTTTGATATATAACCTCACTGGTAGGAGCAACACTCTATTTTACAATGAATCAACACACTTTTAATACTCATAACTCAAACTGAAATATCTCTGATGTATAAAATGCTCTTGCCAGTGCAATAGTATGCAAAATACCAATGAAGCATGACAAGTAACATAATGATGATGGATGTTGTATGGCAATATATCTCGGAATGGCTATGGAAATGCCTTGGTAGGTAGGTATGGTGGCTGCTTTGAGGAAGATAAATTTGGCTTATGTGAAGAAGAACAAAGTTCTCCCACGGGGTTTGGATGCACTGGCAAAGTTTGCACCAACTCTCAATGTGAGAATGAGCAATGCATAGTACCGAAGGGGCTAGAAAAACTGGATGGTGGAAATGCCAGAAAACCGCAACATAGAACTCACAAGTTAAAAGATTCCAAATAAAGTCATGATATCATAAGGCATAATGAAAATCACTCCAAGAGGGTTCGTGGCAGTGACAAGTCACTGTTAGCTACCCCGACCGTAGCGCGTAACAAAAAGCCATTACGATTGCTATCAGCAAAGGAAGTCATATACCATTATCCTATCAACTGGTTATTTGAGTGTGGCACAGTTTCAAGCTTCTAGACCAACCATTAATTGTTTTTACTCTACTAAACCAACAAGCTTACCATTAAGAAAATTAATATCTCAAAACAACAGCAAATAATCAAGTGAACCAGTTTAATGATCTACAAGAATATGCAAGCTTTTTCGTTATACCATCTACCACACGTAGAATTTAATACCAAACACCAAACAACAAAAACTTTCCAAGAGATATAGAAATTAAGCAAGAGAGTACTAACATAACTCTACTGAGATGCATGAAACACAGGAGAGTACTAGCCAAAAGTGAACACTCACAGAACAATAAGAGTGAAAACTAGAGTGTTCTAAGCAATGAAAATGGAGCGTGTATCTCTCCCACACAAGTATGATAGGTTACGGTGATGTTTATTGCATCAAGGAAACAAAATAAAACAAAAGAAACAAGAACGGAAAATAAAAGACGCTCCAAGTAAATTTCATATATGTGACCGAATAAAAATATAGTTTCACTAGAAGTGACTTGATAATTTGTTGATGAAGAAGGGGATGCCTTGGGCATAACCAAGCTTAGATGCTTGAGTCTTCTTAAAATTTGCTTGTATGAACCACGGGGTCATCCCCAAGCTTTGACCTTGCACTCTTCTTGATCACATGTATCACCCTCTTCTCTTGACCCTTGAAAACTTCCTTCACATCACACTCAAAGAGTAATTCGCATTAGAGGGTTAGTGCAACATTCAAAAATACATGGGTTCTGTATATGGGAACAAGTGCTACTGATACTTCTAAACATTATCTACAACCACTGATGTTTCGTGAAGCAAATAAATCCACTTGACATCGTAAAAGAGCAAATGCAAGAAAAATGGCAGATTCTGTCAAAATCAGAACAGTCTGTAAAGGAGATTTTTTTCGGGGCACTTATGTTGCTCAGATCGAAAAACTTAAAGAACTAAAAAGTTTCGGAATTAGTTGAGGAATTAGCACAAGAAATTTCAGGTCTCCTGTGAATTTTACGATTGTTTACGGTGGACAGCAGAAATCTGTTTCCTACGCACAAATCCAAAACCAACTCCAACTCTTGCTAGAAACTTTACTTGGCACAACTAAAACATGAAAATAAAGATACAAAGGAGTTGCTAAAGAAGTAAACAACACCTTGAATCAAAGAAAATAGAGAAAAACAAAGCAAAAATAAGACCATGGGTTATCTCCCAAGAAGTGCTTTTCCTTAAAGCCTTTTAGCTAGGCATGATAATTTGAGAAGATGCTCACATAATAAATATGAATTGAAGCAAAAGAGAGCATCAAGAAGCAAATGTAAAACAAGTTTAAGTTTAATCCATTTCCTATGAAAATTAATCTTGTAGAAAAACAAGTCAATGAAGCACAAAGTGGCTAGCATAGGAAAGCAAAACAAGTGCAACTTCAAAACTTTCAACATAAAGAGGGGAAACTTGATATTGTTGAGATGCATAAATGTATGTTTCCCTATCTCATAATAACTTTCAGTAGAATCATAAATAAAATTAACAATATAACTATCACATAAAACATTCTTATCATGAGCCACATGCATAAAAGAATTAATACTCTCCACATAAGCATAGTCATTCTCTTTAATAGTAGTGGGAGAAAATTCAAAAAAATAGCTATGATTATCATTCTCATCACCATAATCATCAAATATAGGAGGCATATTGTAATCATAATTAATTTTCTCCTTAATAGTAGGTGGACTGAAAATAACATATTCATCATTGTAATCATCATATATTGGAGGCAAAGTATCATCAAAGTAAATTTGTTTCTCCGTGCTTGGGGGACTAAAAAGATCATTTTCATAAAAACTAGCTTCCCCAAGCTTAGACTTTTCCATTGCATTAGAAATAATGGTATCCAAATAATTAATGCTAATAACATTGCTACTAGCATGCAAATAAAGCTCCATATGTTTTTTTAATTTTATCTTCAAACACTTCATGTCTTAAAGCTCTCTCATATTTTTGTTGTTTTCCATTAAGCCTAACTAGTGAAAATAAAAACAAGAACAAAAAGATATAATTACAGAATCTAATGGAATTAACTTGGATCACTCACACCCGAGGATGTGAGTACCTTTTACCTTACCTCCCCGGCAACGGCGCCAGAAAAGAGCTTGATGTCTACACACGCTTCTATTCTTGTAGAAAGTGTTGGGCCTCCAAGTGCAGAGGTTTGTAGAACAGCAGCAAGTTTCCCTTAAGTGGATTACCCAAGGTTTATCGAACTTAGGGAGGAAGAGGTCAAAGGTATCCCTCTCAAGCAACCCTGCAATTACGATACAAGAAGTCTCTTGTGTCCCCAACACACCTAATACAATTTTCAGATGTTTTGGTGCACTAGTTCGGTGAAGAGAGAGTAAAAGAAAGTAATATGGATGATTATAAGTAGTAATAGCAATCTGAAATAAAAATGGCAGCAAGCAAACATGTAGCAGAACTGATTGAAAAATGGTGTTTCAATGCTTAGAAACAAGGCCCAGGGATCATACTTTCACTAGTGGACACTCTCAACAATGATAACATAATTGAATGCACAAATATCATCTCTCCACTATGCTACTCCGAACCAATCTCTGGTCGAATAACAAACACCAATTCATTGCGTAGGGCTGTAACAGCACTCCTCAAAGTCGCATTCCCATGTCTAGTTAACCCCACGTTGTCACTATGAGCGCCCTAGAAGGTACTAGACAAACACCACAATTTCATGGGGTCATCCAACACAAGATATAAATATCATGCTAAACCACACGGTGCACACACTATCACCTTTACACCGTGATCAAAGTGTCTACGGAGATCTCATAACAAAACCACTTGAGTAGCATAACATGTGAAGAATAACATCTACTTATTCAACTAGATTACAAATCTCATGATCACATAAAGATCACACCATGGGAGAGAGAGATGAAACACATAGCTATCGGTAGAGCCCTCAGCCCCGAGGGAGAACTACTCCCTCCTCATCATAGGAGATAGCAACGACGATGAAGATGGTGGTGGAGTCGATGGAGATGGCTCCGAGGGCACTTCCCCGTCCCGGCAGGGTGCCGGAACAGAGATTTCTGTCCCTCGAAACTTGTCGGCGGTGGCGGCTGAGCTACAAAAAATTTTGTGGAAGGGGGCCGATTGATTTAGGGTTTATGCATCGGGGGGAGCATATATAGGCGAAAGGGCGATGTCGGTGGGTGTCCAGGGGGGCTCACACCACCTGGTCGGGTGTCCAGGGGGTAGGTCACGCCACCCTATGGTGTGGCCACCCTGTGGCCCCCCTCCGGGTCTCTTCGGGACTCCGTGGACCCTCCGGGAATTCTAAGACTTCTGGCTTTTGAATCGTCCAATTCCGAGAATATTTCCAGAACAACTTTTTTGAAACTAAAAACAGCAGAAAACATGAACTCGCTCTCTGGCATCTTGTCAATAGGTTAGTCCCGGGAAATCGAAAAAAATGACATAAAGTGTAAGGAAAACATGTAGCATATGGCATGAAAACAACATGGAACATCATAAATTAAGGATACGTTTATGACGTCTCACCTCCCACTATATAAAGCACCCCAACGCTCATAGAAAAACACACAATTGGCTCTCAAACCTCTCTCTCTCTCCCTCTAGTAGAATTAGAGGATCTAATTAGAGCTTCTAATTAGAGATCCTCCAATTGAATTAGAGCATCTTCTAATAGGATTTTGAGTTATACTCTCCCGATTAGAGCTAGCTCTAATTAGTTCTTCACTCTTATGTGTTGAGAACTTCCAGATTCTTAATAGATCTAATCACAATTGATTAGATCTACCAATTAGAAACATCAGAAGGCCGTCACTCTTCGTCGGTGCTGAGTCCTGTAAGAGCGTACGCATGCACGGCTTAAGAGGGATTACATGTGTGATACTTGACGAGGGAAGACTTGGCGACATCCTTGCAACTTGGCCTAGTTGTGAGGATCTACGATTGTTCAGAACTCTTCTATGACTACATCGAATCCTCTGCCCGGTGAGTCCTCATCCCGATCCTTGGCGGACTACGTAGGGATTTTTTTTTAAAATTCTACAACGTAGACCAGTAGTGGTATTAGAGCGTACTATGCGTAGATATGATTGGATCTATAGCACCATTTTGTGCAGGTACTGAATAAGTTTGAATGTATGGATCTGCACACAAAGACAAACTCCCCTTCCCAACTTTGAGGAAGGTTGTGAAGCTCCTTGTCTTGCTGTAAACAAAATTAGTATACGTATGTTCTGTTTTGAGATGAAAAGTAAAATTGAACAAAGAGCAAGTGATGATGAAAAGTGACTAAACGAGGTTGTACTAAATGTAAAATATTGGACTCGGGACGATAGTTTTACTAGTGGTGTATCTACATGAAACAATACACATGTTGGGTAAAAAAATAGGCATAACAATTCTATTATGACAATATATATGATGGTGCAGATCTTACACTCATTGGGAAACCCCAAGAGGAAGGAACAAAGCGCACATCAGCAAATTTCCCTCAGAAAGAAACCAAGATTGAATTGACCAGTAGGAGAAAGAAATAACTTCCGAAGGTTGATGCAGCTGATATGGCAGGACACACTACCGGTTGAGAAGCAACGTGGAACCTACACAACGCAATCAAACCACTTTGCCCCAACGAAGCAGTGAGGCTGTCAATCTCACCGGTTTTGCTGAAAATAAAGAGGTTAAACGTATGGTGTGGAAAACAGTACTTGTTTGCAGTAGATGAAAAGAGAACAATCATGGAAGTAAGAAAACAGTAGGAACAATATGAAAACAGTGATTGCAGTGGTTGTATTATCAGTATAAGGAAAATGGACCGGGATTCACAGTTCACTAGTAGTGTCTCTCCATAAAAGATAGATAGCATGTTGGGTAAACAAATTACAGCTGGGCAATTGACAGGTATAAAGGCTGCACCGTAGAAGGCATGACATGATGATTACTATGTGATTCATGCGGCATTACTACAATATACATAGACCGTTATGCAACTGCATCTATGACTAATTATCCACCCTTAAAATTTCATCCGAGCAAACCTTGGGTATTAAGTTGCAAGCAACAGATAATCACAGTAAGCAAAGTGTGTAATGTAAACAATGTAAACATCGTTGTTTTCTCCCTAGTGGCAACAGCACATCCCCTACCCGTTTACGTTTCTGTCACTCGAGCGTGAGTGAAAGGGAGGCATGAACCCACTATCGAGCATAAATACACCCTCTTGGAGTCACAAGCATCTACTTGGCGAGAGCATCTACTAGCAACAGAGAGCATGCAAGATCATAAATAACATACACATGAAAAGAACATGATAGATTGATAATCATTGGACATAGCATTCAATATTCATCAGATCCGAGCAAACACAACATGTAGCATTACAATAAGATGATCTTGATCATGTTAGGCAGCTCACCAGATCCAAACATAAGGCATAAAGAGGAGAGAACAACCATCTAGCTAATTCTATGGACCCGTAGTCCAAGGATGAACTACTCACGCATCATTCCATAGGCGGGCATGGTGGTATAGAGACCTTCGGTGATGATTCCCTCTCCCGGCAGGGTGCCGGGGAGAGCTCCAGAACCCTCCCGAACTAGGGTTGGTGATGACGGCGGCTGTGGATGTTTTTGGTGGAAAAGTCTCGGGTGTTTAGGGTTAACCCAAGGAGGAGAATATATAGGCGCGAGGGCAATGTTGGTGGGCGGCCAGGGGGCCCACAACTCCCTTGGGCGCAGCCTCATGGTGTGGGGCCCTGATACGTCTCCAACATATCTATAATTTCTGATGCTCCATGATAATATTATGCCAATTGCTACATGTTTTCTCCCTTCCTTATAGCATTTTTACACGTTTTCTAGGACTAACCTATTAACAAGATGCCAAGTGCCATTTCCCTGTTTTCTGCTATTTTTTATTTCAGAAAAGTTGTTCTGGAAATATTCTTGGAATTGGACCCCACAAAGGACGAAGTGCCTATTTTCCCCGAAAGCATCCAGAACACCAAAGAGGAGTCGAAGAGGGGCACCAGGGGGCCCACACCTTGGGGTGGCGCCCCCTTGGCTGCGCCAGGGGTGGTGCGGGACCCCTAGGGCTCCACCGCCTCTGCCCTTTTGCCTATTTATTCCCCTGGATGGAAAACCCTAGATACTTGATCAAAATCCCCGAAAAGTTCCGCAGCCGTCGTCGTCGTCAACCCTAGGTCAGGGGGGTTCTGAAGCTGTCTCCCGGCACCCTAACGGAGAGGAAATCCACACCGGAGGCCTCTCCATCACCATGTCTTCCTCCGGAGTGATGCGTGAGTAGTTCATCCTTGGACTACGGGTCCATAGCAGTAGCTAGATGGTTGTCTCCTCCTCATATGCCTCCATCTTTAGATCTCGTGAGCTGCCTAACATCATCGAGATTGTTCTTATGTAATTCTATGTGCTGTGTTTGCTGGGATCCGATGAATACTGAACTTATGCCAAGTTGATTATAGTCTTTATTGCATATGCTATTTGTGATCTTGCATGCTTTCCATTGCTAGTGGTTGCTCTGGCCAAGTAGTTGCTAGTGACTCCAAGATGGAGTATATATGCTCGATAGTGGGTTCATGCCTCCTTTTCGCCTGTGCTCGAGTGACAGAAACGTGACGGGGGAGGATATGATGTTGCCACTAGGGAGAAAACAGCGGTGTGAGTGCTCGTGTGCACAATCATTGCTTACATTACACACATTGTTTAGTGCAGTTATCTGTTGCTTGCAACTTAATACCTAAGGGGGTTCAGATGATAACCTGAGGGCTCATTTGGTAGCAGGGGAAAAGCCCGGGATCCCGGCCTTTTCCCCGGGTGAAACCCCCGGGTCGAATCTGGCCCGGGTAGCCTCGCTGGGCCATTTGGCACTCCGCAAGGCCAGGGAGATTCGGCCCTTCCGCGACATTTCCCTGGGTTAGGGCTCCCCTAGTCGAGACATTGGGGACGAATTCCCGAGCGACCTCGCTCTCACTCGCGCGGCGACGGCGCTCGTTGGTCAAGCTAGGCGGCGGCGGCGGCGAGACGCCTTCCTCCGCGCTCCGCGACCAGGAGCGAGCTCCGGCAACCATCCCTCTGCTCCCTTCCTTTGCTCCCCTCCTTTGCTCCCCTCCGCGACCAGGACTCCCCTCTACTCTCCTCCTTTGCTCCGGCAACAAGATCTCGAGCTCCGGCAACCAGATCGACGAGCTGCTGACTCGTAGCGTGGGAGATCCGGTGTCGATGTTGGTTTTCATGGAGATTCATGTTAGTGGTTCGTGTGTTGCGTTGCATTGCAGGCACAGATGGACGGGGAGGTAGGAGGCGCACCTGTGAGACAACACTTGCAGGAAGGAAGGCCAGACCAGGAAAGGAAGGAAAGGTAAGCAGGACATTCGTAACATTTGTTAGCTACATGCATGCATGGAGGACTCGCTACTGTCATGGATCTTTTGTTCAAGTTCAAGTTTGACTCTGATTTGCTCGAATGATTGCTCTTCGGTTTTATTGCTCATAACATGTGTTTATCTGTCTGTCTAGTAGTACTACATGTTTGGCACCGGGAAGAAACCTAGCTAGTGTGTTCATGTTAATCTTGTGTTCTACAACCCGGTGGTGTTCATGTACATAAGTACATTGATGTTTACTTGTTTAAATTAGGTTCGTGTACAAGGATGTTTTCTCTGTTACAGTACTACAAAGTAACAAGAGATTATGCTCCATACTTGGGTATAAGCATACACTTGCAAGCTGTAACTAATTCTCTGCATTTTGAGGTGTGCATAAGCTAAAGGAAAGCATCAATGATTAAATTTATATTCCCATAGTATAGTCACTGGCTGGCCGATCCCATGGCCATCCATAAAACATTTGCCGTCGTACCAATTTTATATCGTGCTGCAATTGAAATAAGCACTGATATATTTAAAAAAAATTGTGCTCTGGCCAGTGGTCATCTGCTAATCCTGCAATTTGCGCTCGCGGCTAAATGTGGCCAATGTGGGCACGTCCCCAGACGTGTACACTTGTAAGCTGACTTGTGTGTGTCTAGTCACTTGTTTTTCAATGTCTATTCTAACCTTCATTACAATTTTCTGATCAAGTGCAGATCAAGAACCTTGAGTAGTGAGTTTCATGGTGATTCTCCTTAGGCTACTTGCCATCCTCAACTAGCAAGATTTGTAGTGGCAGCAAGAAGATCTTCTGGACAACAAGTGATTCCTCTTCTTCTCTTGACCTTCTCGGAATATCATTGCTCATCCTTGGTGTTGAATATACTTGCTTGCACTACCCATTTTGTATAGTCATTCTTATTTTGATTCCATGGAGAAATCGCTCTCATTTCTATACTCATTCTTAGGACTACATATTCCATTGAAATGTCATGTACAACCATGCACAACTATTTTACATTTTCCATTGAAATATCATGTTACAGCCATGGACAACCAAGGTATCAAGTGATGCATCATCTTTTGAGCAGTAAAAATACACAGTTTTTTACTAGAAACTCTGCAAACTGCATTGGTGCAAGTATTGTAAGGTTAGAGTAAAGTCAGATTATGGTTATATGCTATTGATTTTTGCGGCATTCTCTTTGCATGACGTTCCAGGAAAGATACTCCCAAGACTTTCGTCATCTGTTCTTTGTTTGAACATCAGTCTATAAGCCCTGCTCTTCCCTTTTTCATGTTTGTTCAGTTCCAAATTGTACTGGTCGAATTTGATGGTTTGGTCTTGGAGATGCAGAGATTGGTAGTGCAACATCATGACCCTCACCAGTGCCATGTTTGGTAGAAGCGATTTAATGTGGCTCTCCCCTTATGCATCATTACCTTTTCATATTCTCGCATCAAGCTATTCTTATTAATTTTGTTTGTTGTGTAAAACATTAGCTCAACTTTGTACTGTCGTTGATTCATATAACAAATATACCAGTAGTCTTGATTTTCCTATGCACAATGTGCATATAGTGGTAGTGCTCAAAAAACTTTTTACTGAAATTATTGCTAACCTCCTAACTGTTTCTTATGATTTAGCCAATGTCGAGTTATGTTTCATGATGTCGACGCAGAATAGAGAAAGACTGGACTTTCACAAGTATCGTTAACTCGGAATCGACAGTTTGAGAATATTGAGCTTTTTGTATTAAGATATATGTATATGAAAACCTAGCAGTGTTGTGTACCTGCTTGCTAAAATTGGCCGTTAGCTTTGTGTTCATTACTGTACTCGAGAACCTATTAGAACAATGATGCAATGATATAGTCTAGTTCATCACAGTGTTACTTTTGAATTTTCAGAATTATTTGTCTCATTTTTCTATTGTATTTTAGTGGAACACTTCATTTTCTATTTTTGAAGATTTATTTCCATCATGGATTTCCCCCCTTCCCTCGTTACCAAATGGTAATATGGATTGGGGAGATTTCTCCCCCAATAAACAGGGATCCCACCTGTCCGTCAAAATTCCCCCAAGGGGTTCACTTCCCCTGTTTTTAAACTCCTCACAACCAAATGAGCCCCGAGGGTGGATTATTAGTCATAGATGCAGTTGGATTACGGTCTATGTATATTGTTGTAATTCCCGTACTAAATATCATAGTAGTCATCATGTCATTGATGTGCACTACGGTGCAACCTTTATTTGTCAATTGTTCAGCTGTAATTTGTTCACCCATCATGCTATCTTTTATGGAGAGACACCACTAGTGAACCTATGAACCCCGGTCCATTTTCTTACACCGTTAAACAAACCACTACAATTTCCTGCTTTCTTTACTTACTGCAAGCATACACCATTTTCCACACTATACGTCTAATCTTTGTTTTCAGCAAGACCAGTGAGATTGACAACCTCACTGTACTGTTGGGACAAAGTATTTTTGTTGTGCCGTGTGCAGGTTCCACGTTGTTCCTGACACCGGTGAGGCGCCATCACCACCGTCAGTGGCATCAACCTTCCAAAGATCCTCTTAGTCCTACTGGATTGATAACCTTGGTTCTTAACTAAGGGAAATTCCTACCGCTACATTCATCACACCCACCTCTTGGGGTTCCCAACACGTAGCATCAATGAAATTTCTGGCGCCGTTGCTGGGGAGGAAGAAGTCTTCTGGCAAGGGGAGTCTCTCACTCTCAACCTCTTTATTTTGTTTATTGCCTTGTTTTTATTTTTGTTTTGTTTTGCTTCTCTTTATCAAAAACACAAAAAAAAAATAGTTTACTTTATAGATGTTATTTATTTGCTTGCTTTTATTTCTCTAAAATGAGTATTCCTGAAGTTGAGGTTCGTTCTTTAAGGCAACAAGGGGGGGGAGAGTTTAAAAGATGCTTGGTATAGAATAAATGATGCTCATAATAGGTGCAAAAAAAAAAATTCTACCTTGATACTCCTGAGGAATTTTTATGTTGGTATTTCTGGCTGGTATAGGCATGTGTTAGATACTCTTACGGGTGGAAATTTTCTAGGAACTCCTACCTTGGAAGCCTGCAATTTGATTGAAAGTCTAGTACGAGCGCCCCCCCACTACAATTGTTAAAACTTAGACCACTTTGGATGATGTTATTAATAAACTAAACTCTTCGGAAATGAACTTACCAATTTTCCTTGATAGTGTTAGCAAAGTTAATGAGTCAATAATTACTATTGATAAAAGAATCACTTCTCTAAAAAGCTAGCAACACTCATGATGATCAAAATTTTAGGATTGGTAAACTAGAGTAGGCCATGGGAACTTTAAGCTCAACTTTTTCATCTCTTAAAGTCAAAAAGGAGAAAGCCTTTGTGGGAAAGGAGCAAAGATTCATGTATGTTCCCAAGATAACTAAACCTAAATCTCAACATGTGCTGAAAATTGCTAAAACAATTAATGAAACTAAGAGTGACCTTCATGTTGAATCTTCATAAACACCTAGAGTGCCTAATGCTGCAAATAATAATTTAGAGGAAGTTATATATGTTGATGCTTCACTTGAAAATACTTGAGTTGCTTTCTATGCCTAGCTAAAAGGCGTTAAAGAAAAGCGCTACCGGGAGACAACCCGTTTTATTTCTCTGTTTTCAACCTGTTTTCCTTTGTTTTCTTTTGTGTGATTTGCAACTGGGTGTTTTCTATTTCCTTAGAAACCCCTCTATATCTTTTCTTTTGTGTTTTTGTTGATCCAAGTAAATCCTCTAGTGGAAAGCTGAGGCTATACTTCGGATTTCTGCGCAGGAAATAGATTTCTGCTGTCCACTGTTTATTCCCTATAAAATCACAGAAAAATCAAAATGACCTGAGATTTTTTTTGTGCGTAATCCTGGGCTGTATATGCAACTTTTCTTAGTTGACCACTTTTTTATTTGAGCAACATAAGATTTTTGAAAAAAAAATCATCTTTGCCTACTGTCATGTTTTGACAGATTTCTGCCAATAATTGCATTTGCATCTTAATCTCTTTCTTTTGGTGTTCTTTTGAGAAAAAAAGTTTTAAAAGAAGTTGTGAAAGTAGCTAATGTGTTTTTGAGTGTTAGGCTTGTGTTGAAAATGAACCATGTGAATTTATTATTTCCATTGCACTAACGTTGCTAATGAACATTGTGAGAAGTATGGTGTGAAGGAAGTTTTGAAGGGTCAAGAGAAGAGGATGATATGACGTGATCAAGAAGAGTGAAAAGCCTAAGCTTGGGGATGCCCCGGTGGTACATCCCAGCAAATTCCAAGAAGACTCAAGCGTCTAAGCTTGCGGATGCCCAAGTCATCCCCTTCTTCATCGACAAATTATCAGGTCACTTCTAGTGAAACTATATTTTTATTCGGTCACATGTTATGTTCTTTACTTGGAGCGTCTTTTTTTTTTATTTCATTTTATTTTTATTTTTGAAATAAGCCTGGTTGGACCCCAGCATTCTTTTATTCGAGAGTGACACGCTCCGCTTTTTCATGGGAATACTTTGTATTCTTAATCTTTGTCTGGCTGCTGCATTTATTTAGTTCCTGTTTTGCATGCATCTCTTATTAGAGCTGTTAGTTTTAGTAGTGTTATGTGAGTACTCTCATGTTTGCTTGTTGTATCATAAAGAGTATTTTTGTTAATACATATCTTGTATGGTGCTTGTTGGGAAAAGAAACTGCTGCTTGAACTAGAATTTATAACAGTGCAAGTAGAATCTTGTATAGACTGTGACTAGAACTTTTTAATGTCATGCTAAATGTTATTTTAGTTTTAAAGCCTTGTGGATATTTAGTAGCATGAATAGCCTCAAATAGCTGAGAGTGTTTAATATGCCATTGAAAGATTCATCAGTTGTTCTTGTCATAGTAAAGCATAAATTTATGGTATTCTCTTTCGAATGTTTTATTTGGTTGACTTGGCGCATGCTCACACCATGTTTATGACTATGAACCAGTCATGAATAGCCTTCATGACCACTTAGTTTTTGAACGTGTGATACCGGTCATGCTTTAATTATTGATGTTTATGTCTCTATGCATGATTATGGCTCTTATGCTCTCTTGATTTGTCGCTCCTAGTCTTTTGCTAGCCTCCACCTGTACTGAGTATGAGCACTACTTGTGCATCCAACTCCATAAAACCAAGTTTTCCCATTGTGTCCACCATACCTACCTACATGTGGTATTTAACTGCCACTCCAAGTAAATTGCTCATGTGTTACCTTTAAAACCTTCAAAATTACTCCTGCTTTATGTTCCTATTTTTGCTCATGAGGACGTAAATAGAGAATCTTTATCTCACTTGTTGATTGGATTTCACACCCCGGACTAGTGGCTTCATCCGCTTATCCAAATGATAGAAGAGCTGGCAGCGGGGTGCCCAGCCCCAAATTAATACACACAAAATCTCGTCACTATTTCCCCCTGATTTATCAGTCAAAGCATAATTGTGTAAACAAAAGAGAAAGAGGGATGACCTTCTACCCAGATGCATCCTTCATGTGGGAGCCGCTCTTGTGAATCTAGTTGGCTTGTGACGTATTGTATTTTCTGTTTATCATTCATTGACATTAGCATACATCTCCCCAAATATAGACACTCCTCCACGCTATGTGATTGTTGGCAGGCACCCGAGGATTCGGTTAGCCATGGTTTGTGAAAGATGGATGGGAGGAGTGTCAAACTTTTAATACCTCTGTTTAATAAAATAAAAAGCTCTAGAACATGAGTGACCATTCTTTTACTTTTATGTTGAGTCTCCATCTTCTAACTTTATGCACAGTTGAGAGAGCATTTTTGCCATTCTGAGTTCTATGTGCATTGTCCCATAAACATCAATAATTGATTCATCATGTGATATTGTTTGTTCTTAAATTATTTGCGCTAGTCTTCCTCATGAACTTTGAAAGTGCCCTGGAATTTATGTTTTGCCCCACTCTTAAAGACTAGCTAAATATCACTTTGCCATGCTTTCTCTATACCTGAAGCAAACGTTTATCTTTCTTTGCATTATTATTCATGATCCTTTATTTGAGATACTCTTCATGATGAAAAGTGATTGCTATGATTTATTATTAAAGTTCTATTTACCATGTTTGTGTTAAAAGTTCTATGATCTCAGCTTACATATGCTTTTACATTTTAATGATCAAGTTTATGTTAGTAGCATGTCACCTCAGAAATTATTGTGTTTTATCGTTTACCTACTCGAGGATGAGTAGGAACTAAGCTTGGGAATGCTTGATACGTCTCCAACGTATCTATAATTTCTGATGCTCCATGATTATATTATGCCAATTGCTACATGTTTTCTCCCTTCTTTATAGCATTTTTACACGTTTTCTGGGACTAACCTATTAACAAGATGCCAAGTGTAAGTTCCCTGTTTTTTTGCTGTTTTTTATTTCAGAAAAGTTGTTCTGCAAATATTCTCGGAATTGGACCCCACAAAGCCCGAAGTGCCTATTTTCCCCGGAAGCATCCAGAAGACCGAAGAGGATTCGAAGAGGGGCACCAGGGGGGTTCACCGTCTTCGAGTCCTCTTCGGACTTTTGGATGCTTGCGGGGAAAATGGGAACTTCAGGATTCGTGGGGTCCAATTCCGAGAATATTTCCAGAACAACTTTTCTGAAATAAAAAACAGCAGAAAACAGGAAATGGGCACTTGTCATCTTGTTAATAGGTTAGTCCCGGAAAACGTGTAAAAATGCTATAAAGAAGGGAGAAAACATGTAGCAATTGGCATAATATCAACATGGAACATCAGAAAATATAGATACGTTGGAGACGTATCAAGCATCCCCAATCTTAGTTCCTACTCGTCCTCGAGTAGGTAAACGATAAAACAAAATAATTTCTGAGGTGACATGCTACCACATAGTCTTGATCATAATATGTAAAGCAGAGCATGTAAACTAGGATCAAATGAACTAAAGATGTGATCTATATTTGATATCAACAAGTAATGCATAAACAAATAAGAAGAAAGAAGCAAAACTTTTAATGACTCAATACTAAAAGACTATCAACCGTGCAAAGTTTATTAGAGATGATTTCAGATTTCAAGAACAACAATAGCATGCACGTCAAACGATATTCACAACCCCTGTTAGGATCAATTCATGCTTTCCACATGATGCAATGCTTGAATCTTAAACTATTTGCGCATAAAAACAAGCAAGTGTTCTGCGTTGGTCCCTGGCACCGGGATGTTATGGCAAAGAGAACATTATTGGGGGTTTGGAAGGTCAATGGAAGAAAGGCTCACAAAGCTGAAAGTGGTCATTAGACAAGAGAAATTCTTACAACCGAAGCTATGCAATGAGTAGGGATTGCCACACAACGGATGCACATATCGCTATAAGTGTATGAAATCTCTCCAATGGAACTAGTGGGGTTGCATTCAACTTGCTTGCTCACGAAGACCTAGAGCTCATTTGAGGAGGCTCATCATTGGAATATACAAGTTCTATAATGTAAAGTTCCCCACATAGTTATGAATGAATGATAATATGAAAACTTTCTCCAAACTGAAGCATTGTTGCTAAACATGAAGCACAAGTGTGGTAAAAAGGATAGTGATGCGCCCCCTCTCTCTTTATTCTCTCTTTGGCCCTTTCTTTTTTTCTTTTTGGGCTTTTTCATTTTTTATATATATCCTCACCAGTAGGGGCAACATCCTATATTACAATGAATCATCACACTTTTAGTACTCATAACTCATAATGGAATATCTCTGATGTATCCAACTACATGCTCCTGCCAGTGCAGCAGTATGCATAAATAACCATGAAGCTCATCATCAAGTAACATAATGGAGGTGGATGTTGTGCAACAATATATCTCGGAATGTCTATGGAAATGCCATGATATGTCGGTATGGTGGATGTTTTGAGGAATAATATATGGGCTTATGTGTAGGAGAACAAAGCCCCCCCACGGGATTTGGATGCACTGGCAAAGTTTGCACCAACTCTCAATGTTAGAAAGGGCGATGCACAATACCGAAGAGGCTACCAAATATGGATGGCGGAAGTGCCAGGAACCGCAACATAGACTCACGAGTTAAAAGTTTGCAGCAAGGAAATCATCTTTACAAGGAACAATGCGAATCACTCCAAGAGGGTCTGTGGCAGTGACAAGTCACTGTTAGCTACCCCGACCGTAGCGCGTAACAAAAGGCCGATCAGAAATGTATCACTCGTAGCAATCATATACCATTGTTTCTACCAGATGGTAATTTTAAGTGTGGCACAATTTCAAGTTTCTTAGACCAACCATTAAAAGTTTCTACTTACTAGTCCTTCCCGTTTATCCATTAAGAAGATTAATATCTCAAAACAACAGCAGTGATTCAAGTGAAACGGTTTAGTGATCTACAAGACCATGCAAATTTTTCCACTATACCAACTACCACATAAGAATTTATATTCTCAACCAAGCACATATATATGACAAAAAAAACTCTCTCTAAGCATATAGCAATGAAAAATAGAGAGTACTAACAGCTCTGAATAAGAGATGAATGCAAAACATGAGCTAAGTAAATGCAGCAGCCAGCCAAAGATTAAGAATACAAAGTATTCACATGAAAAACAGGAGTGTGTCACTCTCCAATAAAAGAATTATGGGGTCCAACCAAGCTTATTGCAAAAGTATAAATAAACTGGAAGCAAAAATAAAAGACGCTCCAAGTAAAGCACATAAGATGTGACCGAATAAAAATATAGTTTCACTAGAAAAAGTGACCTGATAATTTGTCGATGAAGAAGGGGATGCCTTGGGCATCCCCAAGCTTAGACGCTTGAGTCTTCTTGGAATTTTCTGGGATGTACCACCGGGGCATCCCCAAGCTTAGGCTCTTCACTCTTCTTGATCACGTCATATCATCCTCTTCTCTTGACCCTTGAAAACTTCCTTCACACCAAACTTCTCACAATCTTCATTAGCAACGTTAGTGCAATCGAAATAATAAATTCACATGGTTCAGTTTCAAAACAAGCCTAAAAATAATAAACACATTAGATATTGTCACAACTTCTTTTAAAACTCTTTTTCTCAAAAGAACACCAAAATAAAGAGATTAAGATGCAAATGCAATTATTGGCAGAAATCTGTTAAAACAGGACAACAGGTAAAGATGATTTTTTTAGAAAATCTTATGTTGATCAAATAAAAAGGTGTTAAACTAAGTAAATTTGCGTATATAGCCCAGGATTACACACGAAAAAAGTCAGGTCATTTTGAATTTTTTGTGATTTTATATGAATTTAACAGTGGACACCAGAAATCTGTTTCCTGCGCAGAAATCCGAAATATAGTCTCAACTTCCCACAAGAGCTTTACTTGGATCAACAAAGACACAAAATAAAAGATACAGAGGGGTTGCTAAGGAAATCAACAACACCCAGGTGCAAAGCACACATAAAGAAACGACGTAAAACGGGTTGAAAACGGAGAAATAAAACGGGTTGTCTCCCGGTAGAGCTTTTCTTTAACGCCTTTCAGTTAGGCATAGAAAGCAACTCAAGGATTTTCAAGTGAGGAAGCATCTACATCATAACTTTATCTAATAATAGTGTCAAAATGTAGCTTCATTCTCTTGCTAGGAAAGTGTTCCATACATTTCTTGAGTTGGAATTGATATTTAATACTCACCTCTTCCATATCAATAACATCACCAACAGTTCTAAGAAAAGGTCTTCCCAAAACAATAGGACAAGAAGCTTTGCATTCAATGTTCATAAAAACAAAATCAACAGGAACAATGTTATTGTTAACCATAATGAGAACATAATCAATTCTACCAAAATGTTTCTTCTTAGCATTATCAACAAGATGAACATCCAAATAACAGTGTTCCAACGGTGGTAGATCAAGCATATCATAAACCTTTTGAGGCACAACAGAGATACTAGCACCAAGATCACACAAAGCATTGCAATCAAAATCATTTACTTTTATCTTAATGATGGGCTCCCAACCATCATTTAATTTCCTAGGGATATATGTTTCAAGTTTCAGCCTTTCTTCTCTAACTTTCATGAGAGCATTGGTAATATGTTTAGTAAAGGCCATATTCATGGCACTAGAATTGGGACTTCTAGCAAGATTTTGTATAAACATAATCACTTTAGATATATTGAAATCATCAAAATCAAAATTATTACCATCAAAAGTAATGGGACCATTATCTCCCACGTCTCTAAAAATTTCAGCACTTTTATCAGGAGCAATTTGAGGCAATTTAGCACGTTTCACCTAAGGGGTGGAGACTTTGTTAACACCAAATACTTTACCATTGATAGTTGGAGGTTTACTAGCACTTGGAGCTTCAGTTTTACTAGTGGTGGTGATAGTGCAAACTCTAGCAATAATATTCTTTCTAGCCAATTCATCTTCTCTTTCCCACCTAGCACGTAATTCAGCCACCAACCTAACATTATTATCAATTCGAATTTGGATGGAATTCAAAGTTGTACTTTCTTTAACATCATGTGGAAAAACCTCCAGTTTTAGAAAATCAACATCAATAGCTAGGCTATCTACTTTAGAGGCAAGAACATCTATTTTACCAAGATTTTCCTCAACAGATGTATTAAAAGCAGTTTGTGCGCTAATAAATTCTCTAAGCATGTTTTCAAAATCAGAGGTAGAGCTTTTATTATTATTGTAGGAACTGCCATAAGAACTACCATAACCATTATTAGGAGGATAGGGCTTATAATTGTTTCCACCAAAATTATTTCTATAAGCATTGTTGTTAAAATTATTATTTCTAATAAAGTTCACATCAACATGCTCTTCTTGAGCAACCAAAGAGGCTAAAGGGACATTATTTGGATCAACTTGAGTTTTACCATTAACAAGCATAGACATAATAGCATCAAGCTTTTCACTCAAAGAGGAGGTTTCCTCAACAGAATTTACCTTCTTACCTTGTGGAGCTCTCTCAGTGTGCCACTCTGAATAATTTATCATCATATCATCAAGAAGCTTTGTTGCATTGCCCAAAGTGATGTACATAAAGGTACCTCCAGCAGCTGAATCCAATAGGTTCCTTGAGGAGAAATTCAGTCCTGCATAAAAGGTTTGTATAATCATCCAAGTAGTCAGACCATGAGTGGGACAATTCTTCACCATAGTTTTCATTCTTCCCAAGCTTTAGCAACATGTTCATTATCAAATTGTTTAAAATTCATTATGTCACCTCTCAGGAATATAATCTTAGCAGAAGGATAATATTTTCCAATGAAAGCATCTTTACACTTAGTCCATGAATCAATACTATTTCTAGGCAAATATAGCAACCATTCTTTAGCTCTTCCTCTCAAAGAGAAAGGAAATAATTTTAGTTTAATAATATCTCCATCCACATTTTTATATTTTTGCATCCCACATCATTCAAAAAAATTATTAAGGTGAGCAGCAACATCATCAGTACTAACACCAAAAAATTTCTCTTTCATGACAAAATTTATAAAGCACGTTTAATTTCATAGAAAGCAGCAGTAGGAGCAGGTGGAGCAATAGGCGTGCAAATAAAATCATTGTTGTTTATGATAGTGAAGTCACACAACTTAGTATTCTCAGAGGAACTCATTTTAGCAAAATAAAAGCAAGAAAATAAATAACAGCTATAAAGTAAACTATTTTTTTTGTGTTTTTGATATAAAGAAGCAACACAAGACAAAAAATAAAAACAAGACAATAAACAAAATAAAAAGGTTGAGAACGAGAGACTCCCCTTGACACAAGACATCTTTATCCCCGGCAACGGCGCCATAAATTCTTTGCTACGCCTTGATGGTGCCTTGACGGGGAGACTTCTTGATGATGATGAATTTTCAGTCCCCGACAACGGCGCCAGAAATTCTTGATAATAGTGATGGTGTGTTGGGAACCCCAAGAGGAGGGTGTGATGAGTGCAACGGTAAAAAATTCCCTCAGTTAAGAACCAAGGTTATCAATCCAGTAGGAGAAAGAGGATCTTCGAAAGGTTGATGCAACTGACAGTGGTGATGGCGCCTCACCGGTGTCAGCAACAACGCGGAGCCTGCACACAACACAAACAAAATACTTTGTCCCAACGGTAGAGTGAGGTTGCCAATATCACCGGTCTTGGTGAAAACAAAGATTAGACGTATAGTGTGGAAAATCGTGTATGCTTGCAGTAAATAAAGAAAGCAGCGAATTGTAGTGGTTTGTTTAACAGTGTAGAAAAATGGACCGGGGTTCATAGGTTCACTAGTGATGTCTCTCCATAAAAGATAGCATGTTGGGTGAACAAATTACAGCTGGGCAATTGAGAAATAGAGGTTGCACCGTAGTGCACATTCATGACATGATGACTACTATGATGTTTAGTGCGGGCATTACAACAATATACATAGACCGTAATCCAACTGCATATATGACTAATAATCCACCCTCAGGTTATCATCCGAACTCCCTTAGGTATTAAGTTGCAAGCAACAGATAATCGCATTAAGCAATGTGTATAATGTAAGCAATGATTGTGCATGCGGGCACTCACACCAGTTGTTTTCTCCCTAGTGGCAACAACACAGCCTCTCCCGTCACGTTTCTGTCACTCGAGCACAAGCGAAAAGGAGGCATGAACCCGACTATCGAGCATAAATACTCCCTCTTGGAGTCACTAGCAACTACTTGGCCAGAGCAGCCACTAGCAGTGGAAAGCATGCAAGATCACAAATAACATATGCAATAAAGACTATAATCAACTTGGCATAAGTTCAATATTTATCGGATCCCATCAAACACATCACATAGAATTACATAAGAACAATCTCGATCATGTTAGGCAGCTCACGAGATCTAAATATTGAGGCATAGGAGGAGAAGACAACCATCTAGCTACTGCTATGGACCCGTAGTCCAAGGATGAACTACTCACGCATCACTCCGTAGGCAGGCATGGTGATGAAGAGGCCTCTGGTGATGATCTCCTCTCCGGTAGGGTGCCGGGAGACAGCTTCAGAACCCCCCCGGTCTAGGGTTGACGACGACGGCTGCTGCGGAACTTTTCGGGGATTTTTTATCAGGTACCTCGGGTTTTCCTTCGGAGGGGAATAAATAAGCGAAAGGGCGACGTCGGTGGGTCACCAGGGTGGCCTCACCACCCCCAAGCGCAGCCAAGGGGGTCGCGTCTGGCTATGGTGAGGTCCCCCTGGGGCCCGTCTTCGACTCCTCTTCGGACTTCTGGATGCTTCCGAGGAAATAGGAACTTCGGGATTCGTGGGGTCCAATTCCGAGAATATTTCCAGAACAACTTTTCTGAAATCAAAAATAGCAGAAAACAGGGTACTGGCACTTGGCATCTTGTTAATAGGTTAGTCCCGGAAAACGTGTAAAAATGCTATAAAGAAGGGAGAAAACATGTAGCAATTGGCATAATATCAACATGGAACATCAGAAATTATAGATACGTTGGAGACGTTTCAATGATCATAGTATTGCCTCCTTGAGTATTTTATGATCTTAGTGGCATAGTATGATGAAGCTGCCCTAGGCAAACTTTACGTGTACTTTGTACGCGAGACCTGTCTCACTTGTGGCTGAGGGGGTGTCCATTTCTCCTACTATAGTTAAGATATAATCTACGAAGGGTTGTTAAAAAATATGTTTATCAGCGTTGTGGTTCATGTTTGTAGGTATGAGCGGTTCTATCCTCGAAAGCCCTAAGCCACGTAAAATATGCAAAAATAAATTAGAGACGTATAACTTGTTTTTGCAAGGCATGTGAGGTGATATGGTCAATGTTACAAATTTGATGTATGAGATGATCTCTTTTATAAATTATTGACATACCGGCAGGAGCCATATGGTTGTCTTATTATTTATGGTCTGCGTGCTGTATATCATATCCATGTGATATGTTGTAATTTTGATGTACAATCAAGATGGAGGTGCCATGGACCTTGGTGCCACGCCGATGGAATGATGGAGATCATACCATGATTCACAAGATGGAGATCAAGTGCAAGAAGGACCATATCATATCACATTATCCATGCATGTGATGTTAATCCTTTTATGTATCTTATTTTGCTTAGATCGCGACGGTAGCATTATAAGATGATCCCTCTCACTTAATATCAAGATAATAATGTGTTCTTACTAAGTATGCACCGCTAAGAAAGTTCGTCGTTTCGAGACACCACGTGTGGGTGTGACAGACTCAACGTTCGCATACAACGGGTGCTGACGATCCTAGCATGTACATACATGGCCTCAGAATACACGCAATACTATGGTTCTACTTGGCGAGCCTAGCATGTACAGACATGGCCTCGGAACACGTAACCGAAAGGTAAAGCACGAGTCATATGGACGATATCATGAACATGTCAATGTTCACCTTTGCAGCTACATCATCTCACGTGATGATCGGTTTTGGTGTAGTGAATTTGGTTTGTGCAATCACTAAAACAACTAGAGGGATGTTGTTTTTGAGTGGGAGTTCACGTAGTAATTTTGAATTAACTTGAACTTATTGTATCATGAACAACCAATCAAAGTGAATTTATATAAATTGTAGTATTCATTGGCATCCACAAACTACCTTACACTTATATTGTTAATTGAGATATAATTGTCACGATCTGGTAAAACCATTTAAGATTGGTACCGTATTAGTGAAATTTAAAACGAGTCCTATTATAGATTTTCGGTATAACCTACCTAGCTCCATATGATTAATGAATGATTGATCTAGAGAGCAAATAATCCCTACTTAGAATCCAGTGTCATGCTTGCTTCCATAATACTTTATCTTCGAAAGAATGTTTTGTTGATCAAGGCAACTTAGGAACTGAAAAGAATTGTTTTCAGAAACAACCAAGTGAAAGATATATTGATATCTAGAAACTTATTTGTGGAAACATGACTGAGTATAATTTAGCATGACAATGTGCTTATATTATTTGAATATATGAAATGATTGAAGACGCTAGATGTTTGAATCTTCCAAGAAGTTGGGTGCTAATATTATCCACTAAATTCCTTCCTTCGAGCTATAGTAGCTTCATCACAAAATTGTTATGATGGGATGGATTGTAAGTGTGGGTAAAATCGTTTACCTTGCTTGAGGATTGCTAAGAGTGGAATCCGGAAGAATGCTATTAATATGGTGATATTAGTAGAATAATCAAACTCAAAGTATGACTTAATGGGCGATAGTATATGACTAACACGCCAAGAAAATTGTGCTAGTATGACTAGCATTGTTTGATGTTGAATGATTCTTCTGTAAAGTAAAGGGAAGATTGAAAATAGAATTACAAAAAGTTATATGGCAGAAAAGAAGATAACTGGAAAAGTCCAGCTCAGGAGTATATGCTTGATATACTAGTTAACAAAATATTTTGCGTATTTTGTTACCAGATTGGTTGGTATGAGTTGTGATACAAAGCAACGCAGTGGAAGAAATACAAGAGCCTAAAAGGAACTAGTAGTAGATGTGGAATCGATTATGACAAGAACAGAAATAAAGTGTTATTGTGTTCATTGTCGTATCGAACCAAGCATTCAAGATTTATTTTAAGAACTTAATAAGTTGCTATTTTGTTCCGGTCTTTTGTGAGAACAAATGTTCAAACTATGACCATATTCCATAATTGATGGATGAGTTAATGTAAATCGTGTTGGTAAAATAAACATCTATAAGACTAAATGCTAAACATTGCAAGACGAGAAAGAATTTCACTTAAATTGTGACACCACATTTTTAGTTCATATCAGAAAGGAAAACATGAAAGGAACTCCATGTTAATGGACTTCCGAGTCATTTTATTTTTTGAATAAACTGACGCTTGTGAGACCTCTTCCAAAAGGTGACTAGAATTCCGTTCATAGGCCAAAGTAGAATGGACGACTAATTTAATGGAGATTTTACATATTGATGTATATAGTCCATTATGTATAGTCATGTGTGGTGGATTAATTTCTCCTTCATAAAATTCCGTCGATGATTTGAGTAGATATATGAGTATATATCTATTTAAAGAGAACGGAGTTTCACATTTTTAAATTGGTTCAAACTATTGTTAGTATGAAGTAAAAATCATCCTACCAAGATAATCAAGGATTTATGATTGGATCATAAAGGATAAAGTTTGAGTTAGAAGTTTAGCAAAACATCTGAGGAGTTGCAGAATTGTTCTACAACTTATCCTTCTCGAATATCCCACATAAGTACGGAGTTTTTGAGAGACAAAATCAAACCTTGTTGGACATGGTAAGATGAATAAAAATGCCATTATAATTTTGTAGTTTATACATTAGAGAGAATCGCTTTTTACAGTAAAAAGAGCGCCATCATGATCCATTGAAATTGACACCATATAAGTTATGGCTTGGGTTCTGACCCGAGCTGTCTTTTTCTTAAATTTTGGTATGCATAGCATGTGTAAAAATGTTTACAACCAATATAGGATGAATATTTGTTTATAAGGTTATCTCAAAGAATCCATTGGGTATTTCTCCTATCATCGAACCAAAGGCAAATGTTGTTTGTTGATTTCTCGAGAAAGTAGTTCTTGCGAAACAAGTGAGTGGGAGGACAGTACAAACTCGACGAGATTAGAGAACCTTCGTTATCATGTCAAGAGTAGCGCAGCACTGGAGTTGTTCTAGGGTTTCCTATTATGACTAAGTAGAAGACACTGCATGTGTTGTAGTACTTCGAATGAGTTTGCGAACCAAACCACAAAAGTCCTAAAACTTTGTACTTAAACCAACTTGTGGTTTAAGAGTGAAGTGTTGTTTTGACAACAAAGGGTCTGGAACTTATAAAGGAAGCAAATGATGGGCCCTGACTTTTTAAAATCGGCTACGAGTCATTATATCTGTGATAGTATCCCTGTATGAATATCAACTATGTGACTTGGTAGTATTTTCGAAAGGCATGATGCCTAACGATAGCAAACGGGTCTATATAGCAAGAAAGACATGGATATTTACATCCTTTGAAAGTTGTGCTTGTCGAAAAGATGTTTTTGACGAAGTTCAAAGAGTTGACTACTACAAGATTTCGATCTTCCGTAGTGATGCTTTAGTCTTTGCGGATAGTTCTAGCAAAAGTTACATATTACGATATGGCAATTAAATAACAAAACCAACTCTCCTCTCTAGGAAGTTTGATCGAGGATGTGTACTTGACACAGTCTGTGAGTTTTGTAAAATTCAAAAGGTTGCCGGAAAGGTATGCAAACTTCAATGGTTGAAGTGAGCATAACGAAGTGTGAATCTTTACTTTAATGAAGTTATCAAAACAGTTTGATTCCATCATGAACGGTAAAGATTCTAGTAGAGTTACAAGAAATTAAGTGGGAGCGCTAAGACATATTTCTAATGCTTTATGTAGATGACATATAGTTGTTGGAAAATATGTATTTTAAATTAACATGGTTAATATTTTCATGCTGGTGAAAGGCTTAGGAGATATTGGGCATAGATATCTATACGAGATTGATTTAAGCGCCTGATATGGTTGAGCCAAATTACATAGATGAAGTATTGAATTAAGTCAATATCGAAATGACAAGAAGGAGTTCTTGCCACATGGAAAACAATTGAGCAATATTCAAGTGTTTTGACACATGATGAGCGTAATTGAAATTGAGATTTCTAAGTCATGTGTTCCATGCTATGTACACAACCAGATGAGTCTTGTGCTATAGAATGTCATAACATGATATAATAGTGGGAGAGATCCTTATGCCATTTTAGAAATGCTAAGGATATGTTTTCCTATGTAGTAATGAAAAAAATATTCGTTGTAATATGTTACACTAATAGTCTTGTCATCTATTCAAATAATTTTATCTCAATTAGAATATGTGATGAATGGTGGCACAATAGGCTGGAAGAAAGTTCCAAGCTGGATTTGAATGAGTTTCAAAATAAAGTATTGTGACGGATACTACAACAAGGCTAAGTATATCATTGTGTTGACAGCAAATAATAGGAGTATTTTGTGTCAAGGAGTTCTTTATTGAACTTGGTGAATTTCCAAGAATGCTGACACTATGAAGCTACATTTTCACAATGTTAGTAACATTAGTTTAAGCCAAGGAATTAAGGTCTCACCAGTTGACCAAATATGCATAAAGCCATCTCATTAGAGAATGAATGATACGTATAGACGCAAAGAACATACAAATACAATAGGACCTGAACATGTCAGATCTTTTGATGATGTTTACCACATGCGAAGCATGGTAATAACACTGAAACGCCATGAAGGGTTTGTTGCATAGAAAACAAAAAAAAATTCCTACGCAAGAGATACCCGAAGGGCCAAGATATAATCTAGGAGATGAAATCAACTGGGAGAAAGAGTCTTAGAGAACATACCCTCGAAGACATAAAGCGTTACGAGATCAAATCTCGTTGGCGATGTAGACGTACTCACATCGATCTCAAGATCGCGAAGATGAGCGCTCCAATCCGACAGCGCTTTCGCACGCGGTCACACGTACAGCTTGATGACGACCTCCGTTCGCTCGATCCAGCAGGGGCAGCGGAAGTAGACGATCCCTCAGAAACTCTAACAGCATGACGGCGTGGTGTGGTGGAGAAAACTTCGTTCAGGGCTTCGCCAAGCGCATGAACATGAGGTGGAGCAGCGGGAGGAGGGAGGTGGAGATGACACCAAGTGTGTGGGGAGAGGGAGGTCCAACCCCTCTTTATATAGGAGGGGGAGCCAGCCACGAATTTTGGTGCCTCCACCTCTCCCCTCATCATGTGGGTGGAGTCTCCACTCAACCCACTCATTCTCTCATCCATTCCCACTCAAAATTCCAAGGGTTTCCTTTAATAAATAAATAAAACAATTTCATTTCTTTATTTCAATATTTGTTAATCCTATTAACAAACACTAACACTTGCCCCCTTGAACAATTTGTTAATTAAACATTAACATATACCACCTTGAACTATTTCAATATTCCCCGAAACAATTCCGGTGACTATTTCAATATTCCCCGAAACAATTCCGGTGTTGTCCAGACATTTCTCCGATATTCCGTATCCACTCAATCGCGTTATAAAAACTTAAGTGCGTCACCCTACGGTTCGTGAATAATGTAGACATGATTGAGACACCTCTCCGATCAATAGTCAACAGCGTGACCTAGAGATCCGTAAAGACTCCTACACATTCAACGATGAATCTAGTGATCGTGTGAACCATAAACGTCGTAACCAATTCCATTTGTCTCGCGATATTTTACTTGTCCGAGATCCAATCATTGGTATCAACCATACCTAGTTCAATATTGTTACCAACAAGTACTCGTTTACTCGTTCCGTGATATGACATCCTTGTGACCTAGTCACGTGCTTGCAAGCGGTGTCGATGTGATATCACCGAGAGGGCCCAGAGTATATCTCTCCTTCATTTGGATGAACAAATCCCACTCTTGATTCATGAGCCTCAACTAATACTTTCCAAATACCCAACGACTCCTTTATAATCACCTTGTTACGGTGTGAAGTTTGATGACATCAAAGCACTCTTTCGGTGTTAGTGATTGACATGATCTCATGGTCTAAGGATTAGAGTTACTGCGTATGTTTGATATAACAATGTAAATTTAATGACTTGATCGCATCGCTATATTCACTTTGGATCTATGTTCATCACATCATTCTACCAATGATATGACCCCGTTATTAACAACATCCAATGTTCATGATCAGGAAACCTTGATCATCAGTCAATCAATGAGCTAGTTAAACGAGAGGCGTTACTAGGAACTCTTGTTTGTTTATTAGAAACATGTATCAACATTTCCGGTTAATACAATTCTAGCATGAGAAATAAACATTTATCATAAACAAGGAATAAGATAATAACCACTTTATTATTGCCTCTCGGGCATATTCCCTTCAGTCTCCCACTTGCACTAGAGTCAATTATCTTGTCTGTAACCACTTAACACATATGGCGTTCTAGTGTTATTACCATGCTTCGTATGTGGTAAACTTCATCAAAAGATCTGAATTGGTCGGGTCCTATTGTATTTGCATGTCTTTGCGTCTATACGCATCACTCATTTTCTAATGAGATGACTTTGTATATATTTGTTCAACCGGTGAGACCTTAATTCCTCAGCTTAAACCAATGTTACTAACATTGTGAAAATTTAGCTTCATAGTGTCAGCATTCTTGGAAATTCACCAAGTTTAATAAAGAATTCCTTGACACAAAATACTTCTATTATTTGTTGTCAACACAACGATATACTTAGCCTTTGTTGTAGTATCCGTCACAATACTTTAATTTTGAATCTCATTTAAATCCAGCATGGAACTTTCTTCCAGCCTATTGTGCTACCCTTCATCACATATTTTAATTGAGATAAAATTATTTGAATAGATGACAAGACTATTAGTGTAGCATAATACAACGAATATTTTATCATTACTACATAGGAAAACATATCCTTAGCATTTGTAAAATGACACAAGGATCTCTCCCACTATTGTCTAATCATTATATGAATTATCCTGCTATAACATTCTATAGCACAGGACTCATCTGGTTGTTTACATAGCATGTAACACATGACTTAGAAATCTTAATTTCAATTATGCTCATCATGTGTCAAAACACTTGAATCTTGCTCAATTCTTTTCCATGTGACAAGAACTCCTTCTTGTCATTTCGATATTGAATTACTTCAATATTTCATCTATGTAATTTGGCTCAACCATATCAGGTGCTTCAATCAATCTCTTATAGATATCGATGCCCAATATCTCCTAAGTCTTTCATCAATATGAAAATCTTAACCGTGTTAATTTAAAATACATATTTTCCAATCAACCATATGTCATCTACATAAAAGCATTAGAAATATGTCTTAGCGCTCCCACTTAATTTTTTGTAACTCTACAAGCATCTTTATTATTCATGATGGAATCAAACCCTTTTGATAACTTCATTAAGGTAAAGATTCCAACTTCGTTATGCTCATGTCAACCATCGAAGTGTGCATACCTTTCCAGCAACCTTTTGAATTTTACAAAACTATCAGACCGTGTCAAGTACACATCCTTGATCAAACTTCCTTGAGAGAAAGTTGGTTTTTGTTATTCAACTTCCATATCATAATATTTAACTTTTGCTAGAACTATCCGCAAAGACTAAAACATCACTACGGAAGATCAAAACCTTGTAGTAGTCAACTCTTTGAATTCGTCGAACACATCTTTTCGACAAGCACAACTTTCAAAGGATGTAAATATCCATGTCATTGTTGCTATATAGACCTGTTTGCTATTGTTAGGCATCATGCCTATCGAAAGAACTACTAAGTCACATACTTGATATTCATACAGGGATACTATCGCGGATATAATGACTCATAGCCAATTTTACGAAGTCAGGGAACATCATTTGCTTCCTTTATAAGTTCTAGGTCCTTTGTTGTCAAAACAATACTTTACTCTTAAACCACAAGTTGGTATAAGTACAAAGTTTTAGGACTATTGTGGTTCAGTTCGCAAACTCATTCGAAGTATCTACAAAACATGTAGCGTCTTCTACTTAGTCAAAATAGGAAATCCCGGAACAACTTCCAGTGCTGCACTACTCTTGACATGATAAGAAAGATTCTCTAATCTTGTGGAGTTTCTACTGTCCTCCCACTCACTTGTTTTGCAAGAACTACTTTCTCGAGAAATCAACCCTTTCTGACAAACAACATTTGTCTATGGTTTGGTGATAGGAGAAATACTCAATGATTTCTTTGGGATAACACTATAAACATATATTTATCCTATTTTGGTTGTAAACATTTTACACATGCTATGCATACCAAAAATTAAGAAAAAGACAATTTGGGTCACTACCCAAGCCATAACTTATATGGTGTCAATTTAAACGGATCATGATGGCGCTCTTTTCAGTGTAAAAGAGGTTGTCTCTAACGTATAAACTAAAAAATTACAATGGCAATTTTATTAATCTTACCATGTCCAACAAGTTTTGATTTTGTCTCTTGAATACTCCAAACTAATGTGAGGTATTCAAGAAGTATAAGTTGTAGAACAATTCTGCAAGTCCTCAGATGTTTTGCTAAACTTGTAACTCAAAATTTATCCTTTATGATCCAATCATAAATACTTGATCATCTTGTTACGATGATTTTTACTTCATACTAACAATAGTTTGAACCAATTCAAAAATATCAATCTCTGTTCTCTTTAAATAGATATACTCATATATCTACTCAAATCATCGACGGAATTTTATGAAGGAAAAACAAATTCACCACACATTACTATAGATAATGGACTATATACATCAATATGTGCAATCTCCATTAAATTAGTCGTCCATTCTACTTTGGCCTATGAACGGAATTCTAGTCATCTTTTGGAAGAGGTCTCACAAACGTCAATTTATTCAAAACAAAATGACTCCGAAAGTCCATTAACATGGAGTTCCTTCATGTTTTCCTTTTCGATATAAACTAAAATGGTGGTGTCACAATTTAAGTGAAATTCTTTTACGTCTTGCAACGTTTAGAATTTAGTGTTATAGATGTTTACTTTACCAACATGATTTATATTAACGCAGCCATCAATTATGGAATATGGTCATAGTTTTGAACAATCTTATTTGTCCTCACTAAAGATCGGAACAAAATAACAACTTATTAAGTTCTTAAAATAAATCTTGAATGCTTGGTTCGATACGACAATGAACACAATAACACTTTATTTATGTTCTTGTCATGATCGACCCCACATCTAATACTAGTTCCTTTTAGGCCCTTGTATTTCTTGCATTGCGTTGCTTTGCATGACAACTCATACCAACCAATCTGGTATTAGAATACCCAAAAATACTTTGTTAACTAATAATACATCTATAACTTGTACATCAAGCATATACTTCTGAGTTGGACTTTTCCAGTTATCTTCTTTTATGCATATACCTTCTGTAATTCTATTTTCAATATTCCCTTTTCTTGGCGTGTCACACTAGCATATTTTCTTTGGCGTGTTAGTCATATACTATCACCCATTGAGTTATACTTTGGGTTTGATTGTTCTACTAATATCACCATATTAATAACATTATTCCGGATTCCACTCTTAGCAAACTCCAGGCAAGGTAAATGATTTAACCCATACTTTTAATGCATCCCATCATAATAATTTTGTGATGAAGCTACTATAGCTCGAAGGAAGGAATTTAGAGGATAATATTAGCACCCAACTTTTTGGAAGATTCAAACGCCTAGCGCCTTCAATCATTGCATATATTCAAATAATATGAGCACATTGCATGCTAAATTATACTCAGTCATGTTGCCACAAATAATTTTCTAGATATCAATATATCGTTCACTTGATTGTTTCTGAAAACAATTATTTTCAGTTCCTAAATCACCTTGATCAACAAAACATTCTTTTGAAGATAAAATATTATGGAAGCAAGCATGACAATGGATTCTAAGTAGGAATTATTTGCTCTCTAGATCAATCAATCATTAATCATATGGAGCTAAGTAGGAAATACCGAAAATCTACAATAGGACTCAATTTTAATTTTTACTAATACGGTACCAATCTTAATTGGTTTTACTAGATCATAACAGTTATATATCAATTAACAATCTAAGTGCAAGATAGTTTGTGAATGCCATTGAATACTACAATTTATGCAAATTCACTTTGATTGGTTGTTCATGGTAAAATAAGTTCAAGTTAATTCAAAATTACTACGTGAACTCCCACTCAAAAACAACATCCCTCTAGTAGTTTTAGTGATTACACAAACCAAATTCACTACACCAAAATCGATCATCACGTGAGATGATGTAGCTGCAAATGCGAACATCGATATGTTCATCATATCATCCATATGACTCATGCTTTACGTTTAGGTTACATGTTCCGAGGCCATGTTTGTACATGCTAGGCTCGCAGAGTAGAACCGTAGTATTGTGTGTGTTACAAGGCCATATCCGTACATGCTAGACTCGTCAGCACCCGTTGTATGCGAACGTTGAGTCTGCCACACCCGATCATCACGTGATGTCTCGAAACGACGAACTTTCTTAACGGTGCATACTAAGGAAGAACACATTGTTATCTTGATATTAAGTGAGAGGGATCATCTTATAATGTTACCGTCACGATCTAACCAAAATAAGATGCATAAAAGGATTAACATCATATGCATAGATAATGTGATATGATATGGTCCTTCTTGCACTTGATCTACATCTTGTGCATCATGGTATGATCTCCATCATTACACCGACGTGGCACCAAGGTCCGTGGCACCTCCATCTTGATTGTCCATCAAAATTACAACATATCACATGGATATGATATACAACACGCATGCCATAAATAATAAGAAAACCATATGGCTCCTGCCGGTATGTAAATAATTTACAAAAGAGATCATCTCATACATCAAATACGTAACATTGACCATATCACATCACATGTCCTGCAAAAACAAGTTAGACGTCTCTAATTTATTTTTGCATATTTTACGTGGCTTAGGGCTTTCGAGGATAGAACCGTTCATACCTACGAACATGAACCACAACGTTGATAAACATATTTTTAACAATCTTTCGTAGATTAGATCTTAACTATAGTAGGAGAAACGGACACCCCCTCATCCACAAGTGAGACAGGTCTCGCGTACAAAGTACACATAAAGTTTGTCTAGGACAACTTCATCCTACTATGCCACTAAGATCATAAAATACTCAAGAAGGAAATAACATGATCATCAACGCCCACATACACCTATGTGTTCTACCCGTACAAATCATCTACGCATAGATCCGGCTCTGATACCACTGAAGGGTTTGTTGCATAAAAAAAATTCCTACGCGAGAGATACCCGAAGGGCCAAGATCTAATCTAGGAGATGAAAGCAACGGGGAGAAAGAGTCTTAGAGAACATACCCTCGAAGACACAAAGCGTTACGAGATCAAATCTCGTTGGTGATGTAGTCGTACTCACATCGATCTCAAGATCGCGAAGATGAGCGTTGCAATCCGGGAGTGCTTCCGCACTCGGTCACACGTACAGCTTGATGACGACCTCCGTTCCCTCGATCCAGCGGGGCAGCGGAAGAAGTGGATCCCTTAGAAACTCCAACAGCACGACGACGTGGTGTGGTGGAGAAAACTTCGTTCAGGGCTTCGCCAAGCGCATGAACATGAGGTGGAGCAGCGGGAGGAGGGAGGTGGAGATGACACCAAGTGTGTGGGGAGAGGGAGGTCCAACCCCTCTTTATATAGGAGGGGGAGGCAGCCACGAAATTTTGGTGCCTCCACCTCTCCCCTCATCATGTGGGTGGTGTCTCCACTCAACCCACTCATTCTCTGATCAATTCACACTCAAAATTCTAAGGGTTTTCTTTAATAAATAAATAAAACAATTTCATTTCTTTATTTCAATATTTGTTAATCCTATTAACAGACATTAACACTTGACCCCTTGAACTATTTGTTAATCAAACATTAACATATACCACCTTGAACTATTTCAATATTCCCCGAAACAATTCCGGTGACTATTTCAATATTCTCCGATACAATTTCGGTGTTGTCCAAACTTTTCACCAATATTCCGTATCCACTCAATCGCGTCATCAAACCTTAAGTGTGTCACCCTACGGTTCGTGAATAATGTAGACATGATCGAGACACCTCTCCGATCAATAGTCGACAGCGGGGCCTGGAGATCCGTAATGACTCCTACACATTCAACGATGAATCTAGTGATCGTGTGAACCATAAACGTCGTAAGCAATTCCCTTTGTCTCGCGATATTTTACTTGTCCGAGATCCGATCATTGGTATCAACCATACTTAGTTCAATCTCATTACCGACAAGTATTCTTTTACTCGTTCTGTGATTTTACATCCTTGTGACCTAGTCACGTGCTTGCAAGCGGCATCGATGTGATATCACCGAGAGGGCCGAGAGTATATCTTTCTGTCATTTGAATGGACAAATCCCACTCTTGATCCATGAGCCTCAAATAATACTTTCCAAATACCCAACGACACCTTTATAGTCACCCTGTTACGGTGTGACGTTTGATGATATCAAAGCACTCTTCCGGTGTTTGTGATTGACATGATCTCATGGTCTAAAGATTAGTGTTACTTCGTATGTTTGATATAACAACGTAAACTTAATGACTTGGTCGTATTGCTATATTCACTTTGGGTCTATGTTCATCACATCATTCTACCAATGATCTGACCCCGTTATTAACAACATCCAATGTTCATGATCAGAAAACCTTGATCATCAGTCAATCAACGAGCTAGTTAAACGAGAGGCGTTACTAGGAACTCTTGTTTGTTTATTACACACACATGTATCAACATTTCCGGTTAATACAATTCTAGCATGAGAAATAAACATTTATCATAAACAAGGAATAATATAATAACCACTTTATTATTGCCTCTCAGGCATATTCCTTCACGCCATATGTGTTAAGTGCTCACAAATTACATTATTTACTCGAGTGCAAGTGGGAGACTGAAGGGAATATGAAGCTCGCCGGCGCCACCGCATCCCTATCCACCCGTCGCCGTCAATAGAGATTCCTATGGAGCATGCCTTGAAGACCATCAAACTTTCCGTGTCATGATGTGCCTCATCATCATCTTCCCAGATCAAGGCGACCACCAGACTACCTTCGCTATTAACGCCTGAGCACACGCCCGCCGTCTCCTCCATTTCTGGCAACTTTCCATCACCAAGGTGAAAACCTAGCCCCTCCACCACCCAATCTAGATCTAGAGTCTAATATTAGATGACTTAATGGATTGTGATCGGCCAATAAAATTGTGCCATGTCACCCAACCATTTTATGGAATTATTCCAAATTGGATTTAATTGGCCCTTTTGCTGAAACACCCCTAAATATTAGAACCTTCATATATTTTCAACCACTCGACAATATTTAGAAAACTTTATATAAATGGAAAGCTCTGGACCTCTCAAAACTTTTAGAAATATTAGTTTTCCTATATGACAGTTTTCAAATGATTCAAATTTCAAATGGTAAGTTTGAGTATTTTTGACCTAGTTTTATTTCTACAAGTCCAAATATTTTAAAAAATATTTTTTTAGAAACCTTGGAACTTTCTTAACATATAAAAAATGTTTAAAATAATTTATGAACTATTTTGACAATGATTTTGATTTTAAATGCACAATCGAGTAATTTTGTTATAGTTTTAATTATATAAATGCCTTTAATACGAATATTTTTGTAAAAATGTATTATTTAGTACCCTTTGATGGGAAGGCCAAAACCCAAAGTTTAATGGTTTCACAAACTTGTGTTTTAGAGCTAAACAGCCTTTTATATGTTTTAAAATTTCTTTAATGGTTTAATTTGTTGTATATCTTGCTGACCAAAACCTCATGTGATCTTTCTGAAATCAATACCAACCCTTAGAACCTTTGGAACACAACTCCAAACTATTCAAATTTGAAATTTTCAAATTGAGTTCTTGACCTACCCTTGATACTAAATGGAAAGCCTCAATCCCAATTACAATATTTCTTTTGTAAATTGAATTATGTGGTAAACCTTAACATTATTTAACCAACCTAGCTGTACTTTATTATGCTTGATTGCTTTATATGCTCTATGTTTGTTAGTGTTTTCTTATTGTTACTATTGTTTCAACATATATAATGAACAGAGTGCAACAATCTTTGTTGAAAAGAGAGTGTGAGTAACAACTACTTAAAAATAGGCAAGTGACACCTTGCTCAGGAGTCACCTAATTATTTTCCTATATGCATTAGTGTTTTTCTGTAGTATGCTTGATAGCGTTATTATCTTTTATATGCTATTCATTGAAATCCCAAGTAGTGTAGTTATCGACCATATACCCAACTCTATTGTAGACATTAAACTTGGTAGAATGCTTAGCTATGCAATGATGAATATTTTCATTAGTTGAGAAAAGATAAAGTTTACTAAGTTTAATGAAAAACGTCGGTAGATGTGGTATTGCTTGGTTGGTTGAAAAATTGAGTGGATTCTTAAGGCCATGTTCATGGTGGTTATCACCTAAGGTAGTTTAGTAAACTTAGCGCCATAGTACGTGGTGGTTATCACATGAGGTAGTAGAGTTGTGGATGGCCACCTAGGAACAAAAATATTCCAAGTCACTCCTAGTTTTGATTGCTTCCGGTGCAACCATTAGTCATTATGGGATCTGTCTTGACCGAGTAAGTTGAATGACCTAACCAGACTTGACAAGTGGATATAGAGGGTGTAGGTGGACGTGTCAAGTCAATGGTTGTGGGATTTTTTCTGAAAAATCTCGTCTCAATCTTCTCCTTTCCTTATCACTAAATGAGTCTATAGGAAGTTTTGGAATTATTGGGTCTAGTGGGTAAAGTGCATAAAACCTGCAAAATAGTAAAGCTAAGATCTTAGTTGTTCTCCGGCTACGGATAATTTTAGCAGCTAGACAAGGAACTGATGGAGAATATCATCATGCAACATTTCTTAAACTAAAATTTGATGGGTGAAAAAGAGTAGGAGGTTCACCAATTTCTATTAGTGTTACCAACTTAATTTTAATCCGGTTCACTAATTTCTATCGATGGCATCGATTAAATTTTAGATGAAAATTTGTCTTTCAAAAAATGATAGGACATAACTTGCTTTCTGCAAAACTAGCCTAGATCCACAAAGCCAAATGCCATGTATATGTTTATACTTTTTTTTCTTATATCCAATTCTGGCTTCATCTGCCAGTACAATTCAAAATGTACTAACCATTTTTGGATGCAACGTTTTATGCTGCAGGTTCGTCCTATGACGAGTGAGGATCCGCTAGATCTCGAGTACGCAACCAACATACTTCCATATGGTACATGATGATGATGGAGGATCACTGCTATTTTATTTCCATTGTGTTGAACTTTGGTTCATGCTAGTCTTTTGAGACTATGCAAACTGTAATAAATTTATTTAATGACTATGAATCATATGAATCATACGTGGTATTAAAGTATTTGAAATGTGCGTGTGGTATTCATCTTGAATTGTGGTGCTAGCAATTCGACCCATGGACTAGCACAGTGACACATAGATCTATATCTTATTTAAAAGGTGAGGTTGATACAAGCAGTTCCCTTTTTTTTGCTTGTTTCTTAAGTTGTAATAAAAATTCGTCAGAAAGTTGCGTGAAAAATCAAGACTAAGTTCTGACACGAAAGGAAGGAGGGGTCTATAAATGAGACGGAAGAGGTGACCAAGGGGCTCACGCACCCTGGCCACGCGGGCCACCCGTTGGCCATGCCCAAAGGGTACGTGGGGCCCACATGGCGCCCTTCCAGCTACCCTTTCGCCTATAGAAAGCCACTGGGCTAAAAACATTCGGGACGGAAAATCTTCCGCGAAAAACAACAGAGGCACCACCATCTCGAAACCCTAATCCAGGAGTTATGGAGCTTAGAAGTATTTCTAATCATATAGGTGGATGACACGTTTTTTTTAATGATGTTCAAATGCTATAATAGGTTAATCCTTCATTGAAGAGGACTTTTTCGATGAAGCACCCGGTAAAAACAACTTATATACTTATCCCTCCTATACGTATTAATTGCCACTGAATTGGATGTATCTAGCACTAAAACATGTCTAGATATATCCGATTCAGTGAAAATTATTTAGTGAGAGAGAGTAGTGATCAAAATCTGTAGAGATATATCAACAAGACTCATTGGGTTGAGTCATAGTGTCTACGCTCATAAAATGTTGAAAAAGATTCAACATGGATAAAGCTATGCACGGGTTCTCATACACGCCACGTGGTGTTAGTCTTAGTGAGACTCGCACACCTTCGACATCGATGACAGAAGTCGGATGAATGCGATTGCATGTGCCTCGACGGTCGGATCCATCATGTACTCCATGGTATGCAGTCGGTCTAATATCTCATACGCTACATGTGTTTAGAGCAAATACCAAACGACCCTCGTGAAAACGACTATACGACATTTAGAAATAATTTTAATTTCCTGCGAAGGACTAAGTCATTGTAAGCAGAAAAAAATGTGGCTAATTCGACTCAGTTAACCTATAGAATGTCATGAGTTTCAAATCCAAACTTGGTTCTTACACTCAGGGAAAATAATCCAACCGTGGATAATGACCAACATGCCAAAAGAAAAAATTCATGTAGAATTTTGAATTCGATACGGTTGAAAGCTAGCTTTGTGTTTTTTTTTATCAATGTTGAATTGTGCTTTGCGTTAGCACCCTAAACCATAATAGCTATAGATAATTTACCGACGCATTATGCATGGGTTAGGCCTGTCCCAATGCATCGTTTCTTAACACGTACCATAGGTGCATTAATAATTTAAGAGACTACTAGTCCAGTGCATTGTTTCTTAGACTAGCCACAATGGGAGTAACATAGGTGGTATCATAAGTGACACATAGGCAAAAAAGATGATGTGACACTCATTTAATGAGGAGAGAGGTGTTAGTGGTATCATAGGTAGATACCGTAACATAACGCTTTCCAAGACAAAATGAGTCTATAAGGTAATAAATATACTAGTATATGATACCACAAATATGTTACTATGCATTGTGGAAGTGGTAACATAGACTAGTATCATATGCATGATACTAGTATATGATACTCCCCATTGTGACTAGTCTTAGAGGTTGTCTCTAAATTTAATGATTTGGTGCTCATGTATGGATGTGATTGGGCTATTAACCATTTTTACCTATGATAGCGTGTCAATGTTGTACTCTCTCATCATTAAGTAGTATGCCACATAAGCAAAACGTCTATGAACCCGCGCTAAGAAACCCCCATTGGGACAGACCTTATATGCGTGACATTGAGCAGGCTTCCTCAGACTCGACAAGTGTCCATAGATCTAGCCAAAAACTTGCATTAAAGATGATACCTTGTGACAAGGGCCATCAATAAACATTGCATCGTTGGAACAACCCATACGCTGATATGAATACATGTGAGTGTGACTTCTTGGATTTTTCTATACCCACTATTGATTTCATAAAACTGTGCATGCACTATTTTATTTTCTATGGATCAATGATTGCCCTTTCTTGTGGAATTATTCGTACTCCCAGCTAGATGTTGGATATCCTCTATACATTCAGCATTATGTAACAGGTATGAGCCCAGATACATGCCCCCTGAGATACAGAAAGTTTTTTTTGTTTGTTTGGAAAATCGTTTTTTTTTTTTACACATACATGAATATTATTTCTATGATCATGCAAAATCTTGTTAAGAAATACATTGTACTTTGGGCTCACACAAAATTCACAAAAACATGACTCTAAGCAGGCATTAAAATATCATTTTTGGTCTTCACATTTATCTTTTTTATTAGTTCACAAATTAAGACATATTTCAGAAAAGCTTTGTACGCACTAGACATCCATATGTACATGTAGGACTATTATGAAGCGAAAAAAAATGTTTGCAGATTTAAAAAAAATTCAGGCAACATGGAGCTCAAACAATTGTCACTCCTACCGCATAACGTTTGGCCATCCATGCACCATGACCACACGTTTGTGCTCGCTGCACCCCAGCGCTCAGCTCGAAATAGATTATTAATGAGGTTTCAAAAAAAAAAGATTATTAATGCTACTTCAACGATATGTTCCTACAAGAAGCTGCAACGAAGCTGATTAATTCCTAGAAGCATCTCGCACAATATAATAACGTGTGCTTTGCTCATCTAACCACACTATCTTCAACGATATATTCGCACTAGAGACGTCCATCTCCAAAAAAAAGAAAAAAAAGAAAGAGAGATTCCAGCTTCCACACATCCAAAAATCTCATCTAAGAAAATCAGGTACGTGCCATAGTGTTGATAGTGTTGACTAGCTAATTAGTTAAGGCCACCTATCAGAGATATTCATAAACTGGCACACTACTAGAACATCAATTATTGATCCGTATTCTAGCATCAAATTTAGGATTTAAAATGGAGCAATACAATCACGGTCAATTCCATACACAGGCATCTGCTCTGCATTTTTTATCCACATATTTTTTCCACAAGTCGCACAACTTGTTAAATCATCAAACTGTCATCGCAATCTGTCCGTGAGTGGCGCATACTTTTGTTGAAATTTTAAATGATGTAGAGCATTAATGGCATGCATGTTTTTAATTATAGGGCAGCACGATGTTGCATCTGCGAGAGAGCTAGGCCTACCGGTTTTCTCGTCCAACTAATTTGATTTGATGCCCTTATTTGGATGTGATGATCTGTACCTCGTTTTTTATTTGTTAGAAAAATGGTGACTATTATATGGTGTATCTTTTTAGAATCGGTGTTTTTTAAACGTTGTAACCCCTCCTCACCTAACCCCTGTGTTCTTCCTCAGGCGACGCCAGGGGCGATACCTAGCGTTGCCTCCACCTTCCTTGCCGGACTTTGATGCCACCGCTGCCGCCGGTCTGAGTCGCAGTGGCGGTGGGCCCGCTTCCCGATGGTGGCGGGTACTTCTTTGTCAGCGGGGGCTCTTGTGTATGGGGCGCAGAGAGCCTAGGGACGCGGATCTGGGCGACGACCCTGCGCGTCGTTGGAGGTTGCGGCTGCAGGTGGACATGCTGGTCGGTGCTGCCTCGCGGCGGACAACGCCGAGGACTCTGCCCGCTCCCTCCTCCCCGACCTTTGGCCCTAAACGCATCGACTTCTCATCCGTTCCAGCGTTGGATCTCGCTGGTTCGGATCGAGGCGTGGGTCTCGTTGGCCCTGCACGCTACATATGAACATGGGGTCCTTCATTGGTTGATGCCTCAAGGTCCCGGGTGGCTCGCAGCTCATGGGCGCCACCTCCTGCTGACCTTCTACGATTCGTGTCTCTAAGGCAGATTTGGATGTCAGTGATGCCATAGCAAGCTTCGAGCTTGGGTGATTTGCCCGCTTTATGTCGGACACTTTGGGTATATCGGCAGTGGGAACTCCATGACCACGATTACCAAGATGTTAACAGGGGATCAAGACGTTCGTGAGAAGAAGATTGTGCTATGGAGGTACCATCTCGCATGCTCCTTTCGAGTCGAGACCGGCTATCCTAGGGAGTTCTAACAGAGGATGGGGGTGAAGATGGCGAGTCGGACGATTGATGTTGCAGCAGTACCCGGCAAGTGGGGACAGCCACATGGAGTGACTTCTGGTGGTGCTCTTCGAGCACCGTGTCTCAGTTTCAGGGTGAAAACCCTAAGTCTAGGCTTAATTTGTTGTACATGTCAATTGCGGCTATCTAATCATTTCCTTGTTGGAAGCTTTGCCTGAAGATTGAACCTTCTTCGGATGAAAACCCTTGATCTGACTTTGGTCGTTAGACTGGGAGATGACGGGGTTTATGCACTGTTTCCTTCCTGAAGGCGTCGTTTGGAGAAACTCAGAGTCTAGGTGTCGCTTTTGGTGGTGGTATGTTTCTTACTGTTGCGAGTCTCTGATCGTTTAGCAGGGTATTTTTTTTCTTTTTCTTTTCGTTTTCCTTGTATGCATCCTCAATGTTCGGGGTTGTTGTTGACATTTTGTTGTTGCAGAGGCTAGGTATAGTTGGTATCATTTTGATATTAATATATTCTCTTTATCCAAAAAGAATAGTACAATACTCCTTTCTCCCATTTATCAAAACACATCGTAAACGCGATCCGGCAATACCGTGGTTGTTTTATGTCACCACCGCTTTGTGTGACTCGTTTTCCTCACCGCTTTCGCCTGCTCACTCCAATATCCTCTCCGCCAGCACACCACCGATCGCTGTTTTGCGGGCCATGACGAGACCCAATGGTTCAACATTGGGTATAGTATTTTCTATACGCAATTAGTTCGATTTATATCCTGGTGTGCGTGATTAATTGTGTAATTGTGTCAGATTAACTACTTGTTAGGTCAAACGCCTAATGGGTCTTAATATTGTTAATTCATGTTTCGTTACATCATTACTTTTCGTTGATTTATCCTTTTTATTCACGACACACAACATAAAGCTAACCGTCTTGGTGCAATGTGCATGAGCCACCAAGAGGCTGATCTCGTAGAATTAGATCTAAGAAACTCGTGTTGAATGTAGCAATTTAGTAAAAAGAAAAAAAAAAAGGAAAATCAACTTGATATTTGTAGAGGATTTCAATATGATGATTCGGCGAACAAAAGAAAATTGTGTGAAGTTTTCCTAGTTACCGTTTTATCAGCCATGAATTGTCCTCATTAGACATGTCCATGTTCTTAAGTGGACTTATTTGATATACCTTCAAGTCAATTCTAGGTCTCTAGTTACATTTCATGTTTATGCATATATCATGACTAACTGCTATGAGAAGTTAGAAGAAAAAGGCGCCAAGCTAACCAAAATTGTCATTCAACCAGTCGTTTTGGTAGAATAATCCGTTACCAGAGATCAAAGTAGACTCGAAGACTAGCTTAAAGTTCATTCGGAGGCGGCTAGAGAAACTTGACAGTTCATCAACTCTAAGATCGAGGGCAAGAGAGAAGAGAGCACATGCGTCATGCATAGGAGGACGTAAAAAGCTCTTTAACAAAGCTACGCTAGATGTCACTAACAGTACGGCCTAGTCCCCAGACCAATCGGGCGTCGCCACGTTTGGAGACAGACCTGCATCACCTACCGAGCTAATTAAGCACAGTACATAACAGTGCTACTTATTAAGTCTTAAACCTACTCAACTGACGAGCACCTTGTTTTCAAATGTTTAAACGCGATCGGCATATTAATTGCTGGTATACTAGTCGTAGCTCCATATGGTCCGTACCTTTATCTTTGATTCACCAGAGTATTTAATCGTGGGATGCAGACGGGAATCTTGCACGGTCTCTTATGTAAGTTCAACAAAACAAATTGTACCTACTCTTTCCTTGGTATATGAAAATATATTAAGCACATCAAATCAATTTCCGTAGACCCATCACAAAATAAGTATTGCAAATTTGTTTAAACATATGGAACTATTTTAAAGCTAAATATTTGGAACTTTAACTTGTGGTGAAACTCACAAAACTTAACTTTTTTGGGGGAAAGAGGGAACATATTATTGTGCCGACATGTTACTAGAAGTAAAGATCGTAGTGTGAAATTCCATAAAAGGGCCTCACTATCGGCTCCTGCCGGTTAAACGCATCCGAGATTCACGTACCGCATTACCCTATCTCCCTTTCTAACCCTAGCCTCTGTGGCGGGGCTCCCGACGCCTCCCTCCCCTCAACTTCCTCTACATGTCCCCCTTCCCGCCACCGTCTTCCGGGGCGTCACCGGGCAAAGCCCGTGTGACGTGGACCCGCTTCTCCTCCAACGCCAAGCCCCAAACCGTGCAAGGAGGGGGGAGGGGGAGGCCTTCTCCAATTGACGGTGAGGCGGCGTGGCGGCGACCGGGACGGATCTGCCTCCTGGCATCAGCGGCGGCAGCCAGGCGTGGCGTGAGCGTTGGTCCTGATCTGGGCTTGGTAGGGCGGCGAGCTCGCTGCCTATCCCTCTGCTTCTCCACTGACGACGAGCGAAGTCTCCCCTAGGCCATGTCTGCACTGCTCCGCGCATGGTGGTGGTGGTCTTCTCTTTCATCAGAGGAGGTCGGCATGTACTTGGGTTGTCGGATCGCGAGATCCGTGATCTAGTCTCGACTACAAATCGGAGAGACATAGTTGCCGGTGAAAACCGTGCTGACTTCGGTCTTGGCGGGCGATGTCGGCGATTTTGTGTCGTTACCTTACTGAAGGTATCGTCGTGCAACGACTGTTGACCGCCCAAGCCGGTGGTCTAGCTGGGAGGTGGTGGCGAGTGGTGCCCGAGCGAAATCTCGCCTCTCGTTTTGGCCGGAGCCGACAGCGTCAATGACAGGCATGGCATGGTCTTTGCAGTGATTATTCAGGAAGACGGTTCGGTGGGAGACAGCTATAGCGGAGTATCGGCGTGCGTGTCGGCGCATGCCTGGTGTCTGCTCGACCGGATTGTGGTCCCGGCTCGCTATCGGACGGCTTGGGTGAGGCCTCCGGTTTAGATGACGATCGTTTGTGTGTTAGGTCAGGGCATCTGGTTCGAATTATGACCACCACTTCATCAAGTATAGATTTGTAGCTGATCCAAGTTTTGCTTTATTATCGTGTGAATCATTTTGATGCAGAGTTTCGGGTAAAACATCTCTTTCTAAATAAAATCAGCTCCTGGCGAGGGCATACACGTCTTTGCAGGTCACCTCAATAAACAACACTGTTTCTATTCAAAAAGCCAGCCTCAGTCACTAGCTTCAATCCTCACACCAGTACAGATATCGGAGTATATAAACAACATGTGGCCCACATGGCCACAGCCAAAAAAACATAAACAAAAGCCGCGGCAGCACGCCACCCAACCGAAGAAGATCCTCCCCGTGACGCAAAATATTTTATCCCCACTTACGGTCCTCTCTCTCTCGAAAAAATACAAATATACTACTGATATCCCATTATTTAAAACTAGAATCCAGAAAGTCCAACACGAGCCAGCCGGGTCCCCGTCCCCGTCCCGCTCGCAACTCGCATCATCATCATCATTCGCCGCCCGCGACTCGCCACCACGTGCTCGTCCCGGCGACCCACGCGCAGAGAATCCCGCTGCGCGTACGGGCCCGCCCCGTCAGTCTTGACTGTTCAACTCTACTCTACCACGAGGTGAGGCCGATCCCCACCTAATTCGGCTCGTGTGAGCGTCCCCGCGGGTGCGCGTGTCGCCACTGCAGCAGCCGCCACGAGCGCTCGGCGCGCATGCGCGCGGCACCCGGCTCGCCGACGCGCGGGCTCCACGGCGAGCATTGACCGGGTGTCAGTGGCTGTGCGAGCCGCCGCGGCGCGCGACGCGCTCGTGCCCGACCACGTGGGGCGCGCTACCGGCTGGAGCCGCGGGGCCCGCCGATGGCGACGCGCCCAGATCCGGTCACCGCCGTGCATGCTCACCACACCTTTTCCTCCCCCTTTTCTCGATTTGTTTTCTCCCCCACATTTGTTTTTCTCCCCCGCCCCCGATCTAACCTCCTCCTCGGCTAAAAATAAATAAAGCAGACACTAAGCGCACCCGCAGTGCCACCCCATACAAGAGGTCAAGGCTGCGCATCGTCATCATCCATCGCATAGCAGCGAGAGGAGAGAGGGGGTTCAGAGTTCAGAGAGCTAGCAGCAGCAGTGCGTCCGTGTGTGTGCTGTGGTTGTCCCGTTTATTCTGTCCACTGCCTATATACCTCGCGAGGCAAATCCGCAGACTCCTTTCTCGAGCCGCTGGGATGGAGAGGAACTTCTTGGGCGTGGCGGCAGGGAACGAGCAGCGCCAGCGCGCCGCCGAGGACGAGGGCAGAAAGGAATCAGGTAAACAGTCCCTCCCGCGCCCTCGCCGTCCGTCTTTTCCGGTTCTTCGTCTCTCTGCCCATGTGCCCTGTTCGGCGTAACCAATCCTGGGATTGGATGGGTAGGCAGGCGGGGTCGGCCATGGCCGTGCCGGGCGTGCTCGCGGATACGTTTCTTCCGGTTCCGGCCTTCTCTTTTTTTTCCGCCTTTCGTTTTCCTCCCCCCATGTTCCTCTCTGCATTTGCTACTTCCTTTTTGGGGGAGAACAGAACGCGTTAGGTATGGTGGCTGCCGAATTCCTTTCGGCGCCCCCCTCGCGGCATATTGCTCCGTATGGGCCGCCAGTTAGGATTTTTCCAGGGGTAGAGTAGACCCGCCAAATTTTCCCGGTACCGGGGCATGTGGTCTGCTGATTTCGAGTAGCCACCTCTGTTTCCGCTGCTAGGATGGGGATGGTTACCGGATCCGTGGTGCTTCGCTTTCATGTCTTCCATCCTCCTATATGTACGCGGCGCGGGCGTCTGAGTCTAATTGGGAATTGCGTGTGGGTGTGCCGTCCGCAGCTTACTTTGGAGCGGGAGGAGCGCCGACGATGGATTGGTCGTTCGGGAGCAGGGGCGGGGCCGCGCCGGGGGTGATGTCTTTCCGGTCCGCGCCGAGGGAGGAGCAGGGGCTCCCCCAGTTCTCCAACTTCAACGCCGCCCAGAAACAACAGGCCTCCCGTGTCCTGACGCAGCAGGTAGTTGCTACTCTTGTTTATGCACGATTCATTCATCATCCTTGTTGCTTCCGAGTTGTATTAGTAACTAATTATTTGGGTTCGTCATGTTATGCAGAGATCGTTCGGTGCCGAGAGCCTTGGCAGCGCGCAGTTTCCCGCGACGCGTGGTGCTTATGGCGGGCAGCCTCAACAGCAGCATGTTTTCAATGGTGCTTATGGCGGGCAGGCTCCACAGCAGCAACAGCAGCAGCATGCTGTTAATGGTGCTAGAGTGGTTCCTGTGTCATCACCGCTCAACCCGAATAATGCCATGTTCAAGGTCCAGAGTCCGCCTAGCCTACCGAATGGCGTCGCTGCTGCTGGTGGGCAATTCAAACAGCCGCCTTTCGCCGTGAACAACGCGGTCTCCAGTTCTAGAGTCGGTGTGTACGCAAGGTAGATATTTTGCTCTGTCTATGGCTGATGATTTACAAAATAATAATTGCTGGAAAATAAGGAGTAAACTGAAATATTGTCTTGCTTTGTGAAGGAACATGCCAAAGCCTAAGATGGCGCAGTTGACAATCTTTTATGCTGGCTCCGTCAATGTATTCAACAACGTTTCAGCAGAAAAGGTACGCTTTGTCTGCATGGATACTGAATTTTCATGTTAATGTGGTCATTTGGGTGGCCTACCTGAGCTGAGTAGTAAAATTGTTTCTCATCGTTGCAGGCTCAGGAACTTATGTTGTTAGCTAGCAGAGGGTCTCTGCCAAGTGCACCCAGTACCGTTGCTCGCAGTCCGGATGCAAATTTTTTCGCTCCGGCTAAAGTCGCAGCACCTGAGGTTTCACCTGCAGCGCAGATGCTACCTCAGAAACAACCGCGCTTTTCACCTCCTGCATCTGGCATTTCAACACAGATCTCCAACATGTCGCAAGCTGTGTGTCCCCCCAGGAGCGCTCCTAGCACTATCATCGACTTGACAGTTCCAAAATCTTCAGGCCAATTGGTTGTGCCTCCCATGAGTCAGTCTCCGTCTACTCGTCCTGTGACACTAGCATCTTCAGGCCAATTGGTTGTACCTCCGATGAGTCAGCCTCCGTCGGCTCGTCCTGTGACACTAGCATCTTCAGGCCAGTTGGTTGCGCCCCCCATGAGTCAGCCTCCGGCTGCTCGTCCTGTGACAATAGCATCTTCAAGCCAATTGGTTGTGCCTCCCACAAGTCAGCCTCCGTCCAGTCGTCTTGTGACCTTAGCCCGTCCCGTGACACAAGTCGCTACCACTGCTACAACTATTATGCCAAGAGGTATGGATGTTCACTATGTGCATCTTGTGCTGCTGTTAGTTTTATGATGTTCAGTATGTTGAATCAATACACTGTATGATGCTGATGGTGTTCTTTTTTGTTTCAGCCGTCCCTCAAGCTCGGAAGGCGTCCCTTGCCCGATTCTTGGAGAAACGGAAAGAAAGGTATAATCTTAGAACTCTTATCTTTACCCTCCGTTCTGAAACAAACAATCAATCTTTTTGCATACAGTACCCTAGTTATGTACCATAGCTTTGCATTTCTGCTGATATTCATGTGTGCATGCTTATTTTACAGAGTGACAACTGTGGCGCCGTATCAATCAGCCAAGAGTCCAATGGAGAGCAATGACACAGATGGGAGCGCCAATGACAACAGCAAGTCATCATGCACAGGCATTTCCTTCTCAAGCAACAGTGACAACTCGCTGTGTTTAGGGCGGCCCAGAAGCATCATCAGTTTTAGCGGAGAGTGCCCAAGCACAAACCTACATATCTGATCTGATAATCTTCCGGTGTCCATAGATTCAGCCATGTCGACGGATGCAAAACCGTAAAATGCTTTTGCATTCTGGCGAGAGGAAGGATCGAGAGAAAGGCCTGATATGTGCTCTTCTTATTCATGTTTACAAGGTGTATTTCTTGATTAGTTTTTGCAGTAATGCTGGTCTAGCTGGTGCAACCCCCACCTAACTAACAAGAGAGCTGTCACTTGCTGGCTCTTGATTGTTAATTTTTTTGCCGTTGCTCCATTGTATTGCAGAAAGAAATATGTTAATTTAGCAGTAAGAAATTATAGGCTTACAAATTTCAGCAATCAGAAAACTGCACCGTTCTTCTTCTTCTTTATGAACATACAAGCTGCAGTTCTAGTTCTTCTGATTGAGCAACTTACATGATGCATAAATCAAGAGCTAAATGTTGCACACTTGCCTTTTCTATCACATCATTGGCCACATTTGTGCAAAACAGTATAAATGCATCGTATCTCTGATCTGTGCGTGTTTTTATGTGTCAATAATGGTTTCCATCTTTCAGATAAACCACTCCGGACCATGAGTCACTGTTTTGCTTCATAGGAGCAAATCCTACCATTGTCGAAGATGTATTTCTATTTTTTTTAATGTCGGAAAAATCCAAATAAAAATCTCGGATGTATGTTTTCTGTTGCCTGTGTAAGAAAGACAAATTTTGATGGTCCAAAATTACTTTCACGAGATATTTCTTGTTGTCTTTTTGTTTACCCTGGGGCCTAAAAATTGTCTTTTCTTTTTTGCAAATATTTGTGTGAGAACATAGAATGTCTGGATGTATACCTGATTATTTTGAAATTATTTGACATTTGTTGTGAAATTCAAAATGGCTCTCGAATTCATATGTTCATGCTCGAATAAAAAATATAATAAGTAAAACATGTCAAAAAAATCTGAAAAAAATTGTGATGAACACATACGTTTTTTTTACATACGTGTGATATTTATGGTGCTCTGTGCAAAAAAGACTGGCCAAAATATGATCTAAAAATAGTTTCTTTTTGCAGCATTGATTTTGTTTTTCGACACATATGTAAAACACTTGTATACGTTCATTACCAGAAAAATTCAGAACTTTTGAAATGCTTAAATATTCATTTATTTTCATTTTCTTTAGAGCATATGAGCTCGGAAGCCAAAAGGTCTCTCCCATTTACTGTTGGACATCGAAAGTATATACTCATATACGCCAAGAGTGCTCCGGACCGGCTAATATTAGGTCAACTCCACCCCTATCTCACTGTTTGACTTTGCCCGCGTTTTGTCGCCTGCTGCATGCAATGGTGTCCCCCATTTGGAACAGGCAGTTCATTTTACTCCATTTTAAAAAAAAGATCCACAAACTTATAGATATAAACAAACATACACATAAATTAAAACTTAAACTTAATCATAGAAGTTCACAGGTCAAAAAATTGAAAAATTACATACTAGAAACTTAAATAAAACTAATAACCAAAATTTCTAAACCCTCCTCTTCACCACCAGACTCGATGACGATCATCGGCATATCCGACATGGTGGCAGCAACCGGTGGTGATGTGGTGGTGCCATCTCCTATGCAGACGCTAGTAATGTCCTCTAGTTCCATTTTCAGGACAAACATACCATATACCCAAGTTTGAAAGTATATACTTGCCAGGGTAATTCTCCCATACGAAAAAAAACTACGACTTATGCAGAGTACAGTATTTAGCTGCATTCGGTGTCTTTTTGAAAATTATGAAGCCTGGTTCTCCCATACTAAAAAAAAAAAGGAAGACCTAGACAAATACGCATAGATGGGCCTGGCAAGTAAATGGCCCACAACTTGTGCTGGTGACTAGGCTTGCTCCGCACGACCGTGACTGCGAGACAGTTGCGGTTGCGGGCTTGACTCAAAAAAAAAGAAAGGTTGCGGTTGCGGGCGAGGGCCTAGGTCGTTGGACGAAGCCAGGGCACGGCGGCTGTTAGGGCTCCGGCGAGCAACACCGGGCCTCTGGACCGAGAGGAGCTACTCCGAGCAGCTGCACCGGTTCCGCGTCCATCCGCACCGGCTCGGCAGTCGTCAGGACCCGGTGAGCGCCTTGCCTCCTCCTCGATGTGCGTCGCCTAGAGATTTCGTGTATATTGATGTGGACCGGATGTGGTTCGACCGAGTGTTGTGTGTCCTGAATTCGTGATGTTTGATTGTGCCGCCGGCATCAGATTTGGTAGCTCGGTTTGCTGATTCAGCTTAATAACATGTGCGCTGCCTGTGAAATTTGATGCCAACATCGTCGGTAAAATTCTCCAGACTTGCATTTGGGCCGGTAAGGTAGGTCACTTGGGGTGTGGCTGTAGCATCTAGATTGCAAAGTTTGAGTACTAGGTTCTCCTGGTTGCTAGTTAAGTGCTGTATGGCCCTTTCAGTTTACTTGATTCTCCTGAGGGCAGGTGAGCTGCGCGCTGGCTTTCCTAAAATTTAGTCATGGTTCCACTATCCCCTTCACTTATGACCTCATCTTGCCAGAGAAGCCAACCAGTATTTTTTTTTCTGCAAAAGTCGTAGTTTGCATAAATGCAACTTGAAGTTATAATTTTCCTCTGAAACTACCAAGTTCATGGCCGGCTAATAGCCTAATACTGTATTCAGTGTTCAAACCATAGAGGTGTACAAATATGCAAAGCTAATTATATTGCAAATCATTGGCTTCACAATTCAAATTGAATTTTCGGACGGTATAGCATAGATAGTCTGTAGTCTAGTTCATGACAGGTAAAAACAATTCATATAATTTGCTACTTCGATGAGCTCACATATCGGATTATTATGCAATAGGATGGTCTTAGACCTGTAACAATCTGTCACGTTGTCCATGACACTTTTATGCCCAGAAAATATATCAGCCTATAGTACTCCCTCCGTCTTATATTAATTGTCTCAAACTTGGACAAAAGTGATGTATCATCCACTAAAATATGTCTAGATACATCCACTTTTGTCGAACTTTGAGACAATTAATATGAGACGGAGGGAGTATTTGGGTTAGTATTATGCTAATTTGTGCACAGCATCCACACATTTATTGCGAGATTCGATTTCAACATGATTTTATGATGGAAGTATTTTACAAAATATTATATTGTAATGAAACACGCCATTTACACCACAATAAATTGCGTACCATTTTCTTTGAATATAGAGTTACGCACAAGACACACCCCCCTATAGAAATACCCATGACCCATCTGTCAGATCAGAAATTCTAAAGACCAGCACAAAGACACATCTACATCTCATGGGATCTCCTTCTCAAGCCTGAGTTCATCACCGTCATCAATCCATAGACCCCTGTCAGCCAGAGTTCATCACCGCCACCAATCCTTTGAGGAAAAACTCCTACACTTTCAAGTGTTAAGAGATGGAAGATAGTCTGGACGATGCGGCGGTGTCCCAGCTGCAGTTTCTCATCTCCCGCTGCCGCTCCAACCCTAATCTCCTCCACCACCCCTCCCTCTCCTTCTTCATGGACTACCTCCTCAGGTTTGTGATCTCTCTCGATTTTATCCTTTGCTTACCCTGTTGCCACCAGAGTGAGAGGAAGAATCCACCTCAACAAAGATTTAGCCCTCCCCCCTGCTCCTTCTCCTATTGCTCTCCTTTTTTATGTACATTAATTGGTTTAATTGTGGTTGACGTGCTTCTTGGTCCTGTTTGCAGCCTCGGAGCAAACGTTCCGGTAATCTTATCTTCGTTATGTACCGCTTACATCCTAACAGATGTTGCGGTTGTTGATGTGCGAGAACAGCGAGATTATCTTTTGTTGGTTCTCGGCCTTGCATGCAATTAGTCCTGTTAGTTGTTTTTTTGCAAGTTATTCAAGCAAAAACTTTACAAAATAGTTGATTTTTCGTGAAATCCAATTGTTGCATAAGGCGGCAGAAGGAATGGCAAAGACGGCAGAGAGCAGCTTCGAGGATGAAATCATGGAGTCAGATATCGAGTTGGAAGGAGAAGTTGTTGAGCCGGACAATGATCTTCCGCAGAAGGTCAGGATTTTGGTGTAAAGTAGTATGATTTTGATAGAACCATATTTCTGTGGTGGTGGTGCAAAGAATTGATGTTGTAGCTTTTCCCTTTTCGGTTACAGATGGGAGATCCATCGGTTGAAGTCTCTGAAGAGAAGCGCGATAAGGCGCAGCAGTACAAAAAGAAGGGCATTGATGCGCTATCAGAAGGCAAGGTTCAATTGTTGTCATGGGAATGTGAATCAATTAAAATTTTCATATCTGCAGTATAGTAAGAGAATGGATTGTGATTTTTGTGTTCAGTAAAACTCGATATTGAAATTACTCATATTTGGATATTTGAATCTGTTTGGATTTTGTGTTTTAGGTAAACTGAATGAAGCAATCGAGCACCTGACAGAGGGCATCTTGCTGAACCCCACATCCACTATCCTCTATGCAACCAGGGGTATTAAGAGTTATTATATGTAACTCTTTATTTGATGTTAACTTTATATGGCGCTCTTATCACGGGTGTAATTTATGCAGCTGGTGTTTTTATGAAGATGAAGAAACCAAATGCAGCAATTCGTGATGCAGATGCAGCATTACAGGTTTGGGAAATCTTGGATAATAAATTCAATTTCCATATATGCGCCCATACTTGAGTTTACTTCCTGTGTAACCTGTCACCTTTTCAGATAAATCCAGATTCTGCTAAAGGATATAAATCACGAGGGATGGCAAAAGCTATGCTTGGGAAATGGGAAGATGCTGCTCATGACCTTCACTTGGCAGCAAAATTGGATTTTGATGAAGAGATTGGCTTAGAGCTTAAGAAGGTAAAAACTATTAACACAGCTTACTGTAGAAAAAAATGAGAGTAAGGAGGAACACTGACCCCGTCTGCATGTAATAATGTGTCTCTGACGTGTATTCCATGTACAGGTTGAACCCAATGTACACAGAATTGAGGAGCACAAGAAAAAGTATGATCGCTTGCGTAAAGAGAGGGACATGAAAAAAGCTGACATTGAACGAAAGCGTAAACTTGCTGAGGAGGTACGAATCTTTCCAAATTGTTGATAGAAGTTCAAAGCCATCTACAAAAATGGTCTCCTTTGTGTATTTGTTCAAGTTTTATCATTAGATCGAAACTCGTTTGATCCAATATTAAGACCATGTTCGGTGTTTCTGTGTCTGTCTTAAAACGTCAAGCAACTACTGTATACTTATGTTTTATATGCATTGTTGTGCGCAGGTTTCTGCTGCTTCTGCTGTTCTAAAGGATGGTAAGTTTGTTATATGCTTGTTTATTAGGTTCTCTCCGTACACATTTATGTACAAATGTTAGAAGGAAGTACATCCAGAGTTTTGCTTACAAAGCATATACCTTAGTGTTCTGTGCTCTGATCACGTTTTCTCTGCAAACTGAGGTGATTAATATTGTTACTTTTGCTGGAATTTAATGGGTCTGATACATACATATTTGTGATGTTTTACCAGGCGATGTGATCACTATCCACTCATCAAATGAGTTTGAAGCAAAACTAAAGGCTGCGTCAAGCTTGTCTAGGCTTGTGATTGTGTATTTTACTGCAACATGGTGTGGGCCATGTCGTTTCATGGGACCTGTTTACAAAAGCTTAGCTGAAAAGCACAGGAATGTTGTTTTTCTCAAGGTGGACATCGATGAACTAGGAAATGTTGCACATCGTTGGAATGTTTCCAGTGTCCCAACATTCTCCTGTGTGATAAATGGCAAAGAGATCGATAAGGTTGTTGGTGCGGACAAGACTGGTCTTGAGAGGAAGCTTGCCCAGTATGGGTCATCCTAAACAGTGAGCTATCATTACTTATATGGTGTACTCCCAGTGACTCAAAACTCAATAAAGAATTTTCATGAATACATGTCGACCTCATGTTGAAATTCTGAGCGTTGTTGTTTTCTTGTTTGTATTTTCCATGCTGATTTATCATGTATGCTCCTTACTGGTGGTGGTATATGCATATGCACACGAGATAGTAACGTTAGTCTGATGGTCTACAAAAAGTAATTCTATATCTACATGCTGATAGTTTATCTACAAACTTAGTTGGTCTTCCAGGAATCTTATATCTTTCTTTCTAATGTAGCGTGAGTCAGGTTCATGCGCATGCTACCTTGTGCTAACAATGTTCTTATACGTTTTATCTGTTATTTCTTTTCAAAGTCTATTATCATCATTTGGTATCTTAAATATTTCTCATATGGTAATTTGAATATTGAATCTGACTGTCTGTTCATCCCATTATAGTCTGCTTGTCTTTTCCTTTTGATAATGACATGCTCCTATAGAGATTATACCATAAAAATGAATTTTATAGATGATAGTACACCTTTGTTTTGGTATGATCATCATGGTTGAGCACATATACCTGAATTGGTAAAAATATAATAATGATTTTGTGATGTCTGTCTGTCAATCAATGCTTTTGAGTACAAACTTTCTTATACATAGATTAAGCTGCCAGGAATGTCTTAAACATAGATAACAAATGTATTCCATCAAAAAAGAAATAACCAATGCACACAAACAGAGATGGCATACGTAGATAGTGATATGCCTTTACTAGAAAGCTATTTACTTCCTCTCATTCTTGGAGTAGAATCTCAGAACCACATAGAAGAATAGTCGATAGAGCACACCCCAGGCAAGAAGGATCGCAACATCTACCCAGATGCTGTCCATTGTGATATCCATGGTGGTGAGCACATCCTGGCCTATCAGGGGGCATATTGTTCTGTTTAGGTGCAGTTCTGTGAAAAGGTCACTGTCCTTGATTTCTCCCAGAGGTCCCGGTGACAGCTGATTGCCTTGACCAAAATAGCAGTGGCTTCCTTTGAACTCGTTCACTAGCAGTGCTTCAAATGGATACTTGATTGCAGAGATATAGTGAAGCCAGCGCCAGACAAGAGGGATCTTTGTCCGCTTCAAGAAGAACCCACAAGTGAGGAAGAAGAGGGCTGTTGTCGCAATCACGACGGCGTAGCCTGTGATGTAGCTCGGAACAAGTGCACTCACCAGCATGACATATGCATTTGTGGTTATGAGTGATGCAAAGAGGATGATCCAGAAGTAGAGCAAACTGCTATTCAGATGGAGCATGAACTTTGTGATCACTGCAAAGGTGAAGCCCTGAATGGCGAAGAATGGAAGATAGACAATAAGGGAGGAGATCACATAGGATGAAGCACGGTATGCATTGTGGGACCTCTCACGAATAAAGATGAAGCGCTCCTGAATGAATGTTGGAACTGCATCATTTGAGGAGAAGAAGACAAGGCAAACTGCAAAGATGTAGAAGTTTAGGATGCGGTTGATGGTTAGGAAATCAGAATTACTGAGGCGATGGAACAGCGTTGAAAGGATGAGTGCCATGACCGTGAGAACGATCTCACGAGAGAGAAACAGCTCCGGTGTGCGCACAACGTTCAGCGCGGTACGCCAAGAAAGTACCATGACCTCCCTGAGCCAAGGATTGGCGAACTTGGGCCCGTCCTCAGGTGCATCTAGTGGCTCAATATCAAGCTCGTACTCCTGATAGGTTGGCTCTTCTACCTTGAACACTGGTTCTTGGGGAGATGGAGGAATTGACCTGTGTGGTGTAGTCACGAGGCTTTGTGGGTAGCTTGCCATTGGGGTCCTTGATGGTGTTCGAGCTGGAGTCCAAGTAGGCCTACGCTGTGGTGTCCCTGCGACACCATTGTAAACCCAGACGGAGAAATCCTTGTAGAACTGTGAAGCTAATCTTGGATGGTAGCCTGAGGTTACAGTATGCAGAGGTGTTTGTGTTTTTCTTTCAAGAGAATTATCAAAATCACCCTCCTCGTCATCAATATTGTAGGAATCAAAGTTCGAGAAGGGGTTAGCATGAGGTGTTGCGCTTGCAAGTGAAAAGTGGTTGTTGCTTTTGAGCTGGATTTGTCGGAACTGCACTGACTTCTGATATGGTGTTCTTGGTGTTTTCGGTACCGGAGTTTTTGCAGCTTCAGTGGGTTTGCTGCCGTCCCTCTGGTAAGCAACCAATGGCTCAAGTCCAAGTGTTGATTCATCGTACTCCTTGATGACATCTAGTAAATATTCCATGCTGTTCTCACCATCGGGTACTGGTCGGCCAAATCCAGCAAGGTATGTGGGAAGTGTGACCGGATTGCCTAGATATATCAATCTTCCCCTGGATAAAGTATTGGAATTTGTTAGAAGGGTTTATGGCATATTGCAATATGATTGGAAAGTGTTACCCATTGACGACCTCAATGGAAAGTATGTTATTAACAGGTTATAAGAACACCAAGTTGCATAAAATGGGATAGTTGTATCACCTTGCAAGGATGACAATTCTGTCAAGAAGCATCTGTATCCTGAAAGATGGTTGATGGATAGTCATGAGCACAACACTTCCTCCTTTTGCAATATCCTTCACTTTCTCAACCACACTGAAGGCACTAGTGGAGTCTAGGCCGGAGGTTGGTTCGTCAAGAAATAGCAGGGATGGTTTATGGATGATGTCTGTACCAATTGACACTCTGCGACGTTCCCCGCCAGAGACGCCTCGTACCCCTTCATCGCCAATGTATGTGTGAGCTGTTGTCTGCATTTGGCCAGGTATGCCTGTTAAAAATCTGATAATTTTCTCAGGTGCAATTTTCATGTAGTTCCAGTGGAACAGATAGATATTAGTAGATTATTGTTCTGACTTGCCTCAGCTTTTGCTTGAGGAATTAAACATGATGAATATAGCTTTGGTAGTATGGTTGTGATCTTTTTCTTCTGTGGGAAGTTTGGTTGCGATTTTTCGCTACATATTTGCATTGACTGAGAGGGCATAGGATTGCAATATAGTACTATAATGGGAAATATGTAACATGAAAACGAAAAAATGAGGTCCTGGAAGTTCTGAACTAGTATTGTCACAGGAGATGTTTATTGTGATCAATTAAGGTCCAGAATATTAGCAAAGCGGTGCATAATCTGAAGGCTTGCATCTACGAGAGTTAGCTAGGAAACAGAGATGCTAGCATTCTTTCTTTATAGTATGATTTAGTTGGGCTGGGAAACTAAAGGATTACCTGCAAACCAAGCTGCTCAATGAGTTCCCATACCCGCTGCAGCTTCTCAGCTCTTGAGAGAGATGGCGGGAGCCTGACTTCAGCTGCAAATGTAAGTGTCTCAAGCACTGTAAGCATGGGAAACAACTGATCATCTTGCATCACGTAAGAGGAAATCTGCTTCATGTAGCTCGTTGTGACCTGAAACAAGTTTCAATTGAGAGCATAAGAAACTGCGCCATTCTTTTTTAACCCAGCTGGTAAAATGCAACAGAAGCATAGGCAGCCGATCTTACAGGTCGTCCGTCGATGCTGACGGATCCCTCGAGACTCCCTTTGGCGATCCTTCCAGCAATGGCGTCAAGGAAAGTGGACTTGCCAGCACCGCTGGGCCCGAGGATCGCAGTGACCTGGCCTCGCAGAGCCTGCCCGGATATGTCATTGAGCAGGTACACCTCCTTCTTGATCTTGACCCCATCTTTCTTCTGCTTCTTAATGACACTGTAGGACAGGTTCTTGAACTCTAGGCCCTGGCCGGGGAAGTTGGTCACCTTCTCGCCGGCCGGGACAGGGCCGCGGCGCTTCCCGCGCGCGTCCGGGGCGTCGAGGAGGCTCTCCAGGCTCTTCTTCCTCTCTGTCCGGCGAGGTGGCAACTCTGCCACACCTCGGGTGTCAGCCTGATCACCCGCCCTCTCGGTCCGATGGGCAGGCATCTCAGCCGCTCGCCGAGTGGTCGCCTCTCCTCCCGCCCTCTCTGGCCGGCGGGGTGGCAACTCCGCCGCCGCTCTCCTGGTGTCCACCTCGGCCGCCCTCTCTGTCCGATAGGCAGGAACCTCAGCAGCTCTCCGGTGGGCCGTCTCACCTCCCCTCTCCGGCCGATGAGCAGGCATCTCGCTCGCTCTCCGATCGTCCCTCCGCATGGCCGACCTGTGCTGCTGCTGTTGATGCTGCATCTTTGCGGTGGGTTGCAGAGTTTCCCCTTTGCCCCGCTTGATTTTATATGGTGCAACAAACAAGAATGTTTCTGAGTATGCAATGCGGCCGTGGACGCGTCCCAGACGGCCAAACGGGAGGCGTTTTTGTCCTGTGTCCAGAAGCTTTGTGGGCGATGTTCCCTCTGGTGGCGCTTTGGTTTTGCAGGTGGTAATTTTGGTGCGTAGCTGCGACGCGTTGATGTAGAGGCAGGGCTAGCAGCGACCACACTGTGCCTTGGCTGGCTGGCTTCCCTTGGTTTAGCAAGTCCCACCAATAGTGCTACAGCTTCTTCGACCAGTACTGAAAATTGTCATGGAACTCTTGTATGGCTCTGTTGATACTCTGTTGGACGCAGGGTGCCTTGTACGCTGGGCGGCTTCATTGACGCCGTCGTCCGGGGGCTCCGGCCACACCCGGTCGAGCCTCTGCCTATGCTGGTGAAGTTGATTATTTTGGGTCACTGTGAATACAGGGGTCCAGCGATACTACACCAGGTCTTACGCGGTTGCAGAATTAAGCTCAGAAAGGCAAGCTAGTAAGTCGCTCAGCTCGTAAGCAGTGATATGCCACCGGGTGTGCTGGTTGAGCGCCTTTCTGTCATTCGCTTGGGGACTATCAATTTCTTTTTTTTTCCATTATGAAGCTCAAAGCTCTTTTTTTTTGCGAGAAAACTTCCAAATCTATTCATCAACACTTGAGGTAGTACAAAGAACACTAGAAATAATAGAAATTACATCTAGGTCCGTAGACCACCTAGTAACGACTAAAAGCACTGGAGCGAGCCCAAGCCACGCTGCTGTCATCGCCTTTCAGGAAGAAAAGGGTAGCCACGACGCCTTTGAGGAAGAAAAGATGCCACCCAAAGGAGGTAGCACTGCAGCAGTGTTAGATAACCGACAAGAATTTCTCCCAAAAAACTCTATCCACAGCTCCGGTGATCAATAGCATAAGAGTCCGCAAGGGCTCACCGGACGAGCCGCCTACCAACATACACCACGAGTCTTGAAATCATCGGACGAGCCGCCCACCATGGTCGTATGTCTTCCGAGCCACCGCAACGAGGACTGTCAAATGGAAGGATTCCGCCATAGGCCCACAGTACCTGTACGGCGAGCGGTGACCCTAATATAATTATGTCTCGCACTGGGCCACTTCGTGGGCGCGAGCTGCATGCGGGCCTCAGTGGTGGTGTTCGCGTCAGGCCATTCCCAGTTTCCCACTGCAACACTCTCCCAACTCTCTCAGTGAGCCTGCTAAGAAAACAAAACTCTCTCAGTGAGCCCGAGAAGTCGGGTACACAGTTTCTGTTGGGCCGCGGCCGCAAATCCTACCTAGCACCAACACATTGTTCTCTCTATTTTATTGTGACGCGTCTTTTATTTTGAACTATGTTGTGATGCGTTCACTAAAATCAATGTTGTGATCTAAAAGAAAAGAGATCGTTGTGGAACATTCGTACGCCACACCATAAATATTAAGATTTAAGGAAAACGTACAAATACACATACATCGAAGAAAGACAAAAAAAAAATTCAGCCCGAAATAAATGTATTTCGAAATCAATTTCCAAAATAACCTCTTTGCACGACGCCTTGGCCAAAGGGAATCATGGTTGTAGGGCATGAATTCATGAGGCGGGTGTCATGCAAAGAGTTTATATTAGAAATTGATTTCAAAATAGGTTTATTTTGTGCCGAGTTTCCGAAAATACTCACTCCGTCCAATTTTATAAGGCACACTTCTTATGTGCCTTATAAAATTGGACGGAGGGAGTAGGTTTTTTGCTATTGTTTTTTCTTACTACACATACATGACCGGGAACATAACAGGAGTATACCGCAACAACTATCAACACAAAGAACCCCAACAAACAAAGAAATGTCAAGTAGGTGCTTATGGCCCCTAATGCTCATCGATGTCGCCTGCCACCTCCAATCGTTGTCTAGAAAAGGCAAACTAGTCATCTGGATTTGTAGAAATACCATTGCATACAAGCTTCGTGACCCGCAATAGTCATCCTCTACGCATGATGAAACCAACCATGACGTGATCGAGCATCGGTCGTTGACGCGCCCCGCTCCTTGCAGACCCCCGACTAGACCACCGCCAACGAGAAGAAGGCAAGATCCAACAACGCGAGCCTTTCACCACGTTCCCAAATAGATCACCATCCTTATTGACCGACACCGTCACCAAAACCAATGGAAGCCACAAAAATCGGTGGACTCCAAACCACACAATCATCTCTTTTACTCACAAATGAGAGAATGAGATGGCCTTGAGGGAGGTGAAAGGAGGGGGACGTAGGAACATTCCTACTACCTTCTGTCTCAAAACGTTACATTTTTTATGGATCATGAATTGCTCCTGTGTATATATCAAACCGAAGCCGCTACCGCTACCGCTAAACAATGTTCAACATTCAGAGTTGTGATCTAAAAGAAAACATACTGTTGTGAAACATTTCGTACGCCACACCATACATATTAAGATTTAAGGAAAATGTACATATACACACACATCGAAGAAAGACAAAAAAAAAAACCTACTGTAAAAAGTTCAGCCCGGAATAAACATATTTCAAAATCAATTTCCAAAATAACCTCTTTGCCTGACCCCTTGGACAAAGGACGCCCTGGCCAAAGGGCATCATGTTGTAGAGCATGACTTCATGGGGTGGGTGTCATGCAAATATAATTTGTTTTGGAAATAGGTTTATTTATGCTGAGTTTTTGAAAATAGGTTTTATTTTTTCTGTTTTTTTACTAGAATACATGACCGGGAACATAGTAGGAGTATACGGCGACAACTATGAACACAAAGAACCCCAACAAACAAAGAAATGTCAACTAGGTGCGCTCATGGCCCCTAATGCTCATCGATGTGGCCTATCACCTCCAATCGTTGTCCAGAAAAGGTAAACCGGTCATCTGGGTTTGTAGAAATACCATCGCGTACAAGTTTTGTGACCCGCATTAGTCATCCTCTGCGCATGACGAAACCATCCATGCCGTGATCGAGCGTCGGTCGTTGACGCGCCCCGCTCCTTGCAGATCCCTGACTAGACCACGGCCAACGAGAAGGAAAGATCCACCGACGTGAGCCTTTCACCACGTGCCCAAACAGATCACCATCCTTATTGACCGACACCGACACCGCCACCATCACCAAAACCAATCGAAGCCCCAAAAATCGGTGGACTCCAAACCACACAAATTTCTCTTTTACTCGCGGCATGCAAACAAATGAGAGAAGAAGATGGCCCTGGGGGAGGTGAAAGGATGGGGACGTAGGAACATTCCTACTACCTTCTGTCTCAAAAAGTTAAGTTGTTTATGGATCACGAATACAGTCAAACCAAAGCTGCTACTGCTAAACAATGTTCAACATTCAGAATAAGGGATGGCGCTAGGATGGTGCTGTGCGAGGAAAAGTCTGTCGACGAGAAGGCATGGCATAGTCCACCTCTAGTCGTCGCCTCGTCGGTTGGACTGGCTTTGGAGAAACAAATCAATAAGCCGCGTGCAATATGTTCTCTGGTAATGACGAACTCGAACGCATCCGGCCAGCCCGTACCCCGATCGACACGTTCACGCCCGCCGCCGGCAGAATGTCATGTCGCCACAAAGTCCATCTGCCGGATGGTGCCCAAAACTAATCTCAATCATCAGCACACTCGAGACTTCTGATTACGCACTAGCTAGTGGACGGCATGTAATGCATGCAGTACAGGCAGGCTGCAGCGCATTCCTCACCAGGCGATTAATTGGTGGCCAACCCATGATTGCGGCTCTGCAAAAGGCGCTCCTAATCTTTTTCACCACAACGAAATCGGCATCTGTTGCTCTGATCTGAAAGTGGTTTATTGGTAGGTGTGTGGGCCGCTCCGTCGATCGAAAAGTATAATCGGGGTGCATATGTGTATCCCTGATTTGGTGAGATGATGTTGTTTATTCTCCCACTTACGGTTGGCCTTCTTCTCCTTTAATTATTACTATTTCTTTCGTGCTGCGAATCTAGTGCGATCATCGTACTAGATATCGATTTGTCGGGCATGTGTTTTCAGATGTGTTCGTGGAATAGTTGAGTTTGCTCCTTTTTTAAGCTCTAGTGTTGGTCTTTTCAGGAAGGGGTGCAAGGACTCCACTGAAGATCGAGTCCTTTTTTTTAAACCATATGTTGTGAACAGTAAACTGTTGGGGAGAATATGCATACGCTAGACACACATATGTACTGTACGTTGGTGCAAACTGCAAACTACTACTCCCTCCGTTCCATATTAGAAGATGTATCTAGACATATTCCAATACTAGATATATCTATAAGAAAGTCATCTAATATGGAACGGAGTGAGTACCTCCGTTTCAAATTATAAGATGTTCTACCTTTGTCCTGAATCGTATGTATCTAGACATATTTTAGTATATCTATTCACTTTTTAAAATCCGTATGTACTCTATATTTAGAATATTTAAAATATCTTATATTATGGAATGGAGGAACTAGTATGCATGGTGGCTGCACTATTATCGGATTAGGAATGGGGGTGACTTGGCCCCAATTTCATGTATGAAACAGAGAACGTTTATAGGCATGCAACTTTGAAACTCAGAGGTCAGAGCAAATGCTATATCCAAAGTCTCAAGTCTTCCGGCAAGTTATAGTCAAGCCATTGAACAGTGCTCCCATATGGTGCCCTAGTTAAGTTCCTATGCGTGTGAAGCCATGCTCCCGCTAGTGCAACTCTTTCCTTTCCTGTTACCTCGAAACCTTCCAATTTCAGACGTTTACTGTAGCCACGTTGCGTATACGTGTGCATGATTACCAGCCGGGGCTCGTGCATGAAAGCCACGTCACCACGATCATCCTTGACATTTCGTTATTCAAAGCGATGAAACTTGGATCCATGTCAAATTGTCAATTCAAGACGTGGGAGGCGAGCTCGGAAAAAATGCATTCCTCTCATTTGCACGCACGTATGGATCTCATGGATGCATGCATGGGACTCGTGTGCGGGAACACAGTTGGCCGTTCTGCAGTACAAGTCAGCCAGTATTGTACTAGTCAGCAGCTAATTAAGGCGTAGCATGTGCCCATTAGCCGGATCAAATCGGTCCAAAACATTGGTCGCGAGGGTCACGTCGATCATGCAAGTTGCACGCGTAAGTGATGACTAGTGTCCATAGTAAAATCTAGATTAGATATGCGAGGGTAACAAGTTGATACAGTTGTTTGAAAAAAAAGATAAGAGTTTTTGCCCCTAACGAGGAGAATAAGATTAAAAAGGAGAACATGTGGTTGAATAATTGGAAGTCGTGGTTGTCCCCGCAGCTCAATAGAGTTCAAACTATAGGGTGTCAACACCCGTGTATCTTACTAAGACAGATTTTTTAGTATGAGATCGACTTTCAGTCGACAGCAAGATAACCGTGGTGAATTCATTAGTCTCAAGACCCAACCCACCGGCTCGGTGTTTTGAAGGTGCGCCCATAAAGATAGGGTGATAGGGTGTGCATGCGTAGGTGTAGTCCTAGCGATGAGTGTATACGCGTATATGAGCACTTGAGTTTGTACTAGAAAAGAAAAGGAAAATCTTAAGTGAAATTCACGCGTCTCTAATTCAACAGAGAACACGCAATTCTGCGGTTCAACTATGTGTCTAAGACTGTTGTTCATACTTCAACACTAGTGGATGCCTCATGCCTGGATTGGCTGATGGGCATCACTACGGATTGCATGCTGATCTCATCGTGATATCAGGAGTGATGACATCGAGTAGCATGTAATGCCGAGTTCGACTAATGTTTTCATGAGCTTGTTCGTGTTGATATGTCAGAGTTGAACCCATGCATATGGACTTGGTAGCTGGAGATCAATCGTGCTCTATCAAGCACCGAAAAGAGCTCTAAACTCACCTAACAACATGTGTAATCATTTGTGTGAGGGCCCGAGATCCATCACAAGAATTTGATAAACATTGGCTCAAGGTGCTCCACCCTGCAAAATATATCAATCACACATCCAAATCGACACGTTAACAACTCTTATAAGGCTGCCGTCAAGTGGAGACAATAGATAAGATCTTTAAAATGGAATTTCCCAGGACCCTTTTTCCCTTTTCATGCATGCATGGTGCATTCGCTGATGATCCATGCCACCATGTCAAGCGCGAACCTGCAATAAACGTGTGGCGGCCACCCGCTGGCCGGCGCCCCAGGGGAATATCCAGAAGCATGCTGCAAGATCGTGTCTGATCTACACCACAAATCACGGTCGCAAAGGTTTTGAGTTGTTTGGAAACATGCGATGGACGGCCTATATACGTTTTCTTATCTTCTATCTCTTCCACTACTAGTCATGAACGGGAAATTTTTGAAGATCTTTGCCATCTATCTATACTTCTTATAAAGCAAAACCCCACTAATATGCATTAATTATTTTTCTATCTCAACATGCAAACTATCCACATCATCCACCCTCTTAGCCAATCAATTGTCCATGTCATCTCCTCTAATATTATAAATTATTATATGCAAGCTACATATCATACATTTTTGTAACCATCCATTTTTAATTTAATGATTTATGTAAACTAAATAGCATACATTCCTTAAACCATCATTTTTAAATTAATGGTTTATAATACGCATCGCATGTCTATAAAATTTAGTATCTCGAGTATGATCAACCGAATTTTTCATATTTCTTTAGACTATATAATGTATCCTGCTATTTTTTTGAAAAGGAGGTTAAGACCCTTGGCCTCTGCATAAAAAAACACACGTGCCATTTACCATAAGAGATCCCCGCCGCAACGCGCAGGGTATCCTTCTAGTTGATGTAGAAAGAAAAGGACCTTTGCCCATGTGTGTATACTGACAAGTAGCGACATTGCCTTCTCATGATTTTTTTTTTCAAAGATAGGTCCTAAGAGTCCTAAGAGACTTATCATTTTAATAGAACAAGTCAAAAAGTAAAGTTACAACACGTTTGCCACATGCGTTAGGGACGGACACATGTACCAAGATGGCTTACGTGCGATCATTCGCCAATCTTTCACCTATCCACTAGCGCTAAGATGTCTCTAAACAGCTCGGTCACATGCCAAAGCTCGGCCTCCGTCTCGACATGCACAATCACAACCTTCGACGAAAGGGTGGTGCCGTCAAACACCACATTGTTATGGTGGCGCCGGAAGCACAAACAAACCAAAGGAAATAGCCATCCACATGTCCCGTTCGTCCTCGCGCGTTGTCACTCTAGAAGGAAGCCAGTGCACCATTCTATTTTCTAGATTCAGAACTGAAGCAAGCATGCCCCACCATTGGAGTAGCACTAGTGGAAACATGACTATTTGTCCCGGTTTGTAATGGCTATTCGTCTCGGTTGCCCAACCGGGATGGGGCAGCCGGGACAAATGCCTCTCTCCATTTGTTCCGGTTGTATTAGGACACGGGATGAATGGGGTAGTCCACGTGGCTAGGAGCGCAGGGAGGTGGCCCGGACCATTCATCCCGGTTCGTAACACGAACCAGGATGAATGTCTCCTCTGCCGCGGCAGCATTTTAGCCATTTTCTCTGCGGCGGCAGAGTTTTTTTTTCTATTTATTATTTTCTTTTTTATTTATGTTTTGCACTCAATTCCTTTTTAATTTTTATTTTATCTTGATTTATGTTGATGATCTCATTATAACTAGTCCTTCAGATGATGCTACTTCGGTTTTGCTTCAAAATCTAGGCACACACTTTGCCATCAAGGATTTAGGAGATTTGCACTTCTTTTTGGGTATTGAGGTGAAGAGATGCTCTAATTGACTTGTCTCGACACAATAGAAATATGCTGCAGGCTTGCTGAAAAGGGTTGGCATGATACATAGCACTCCTTGTTCTACTCATCTATCATAGATAAATCATCTTATACAGATGGCATATTAAGTACAAAGAAGGAACAATTATATTACAAAATCAAAGTATGTCGAGCATATTACATGAACGTTGACAGAAATTACAAAATCAAGTTCATCCAAGCACGCTACAAGGGCGATAGTATTCTCCTTTTTCATTTAGCACCTCTGCATTTAAGAATCCCGCAATTTCCTCTTGAATTGCTTGTGCGCGGTCCCTTGGTAGAAGACCGTCCCGCGGCCGTTCGATCTAATATAAAGAAGAGTGGTCAATATATATTAATGAAACTAAGTAAAGACAATAGATGGTAATAAGATAAAATTGATGTTTGACGCACATGAAGTTTGTTTAAATCTCTGCCCTTGTCATAGGTCGTCTGACGAATGAAATCGTAGACATAGTATCCACATAAGTTGTTCCCGTCTCCCAGTTGCAAGCACTTTACGATAACATGGTTTCAATCAAAAAAATAATCAAGCATTATAATGGTATCGAAACTAGAATCAAGGAGATGCACGGATCTAGCTAGTAGTACTTACTTGCACAATTTCAATTGAAAGTTCCGCACTCCATTCACCCCTAGCCTTTTTTGGGAACCGTTTCCAAACGTTGTCCGGCAAAGAAAAAGAATAAAAAGGAGTTATTAATTACTTGATATCAGAAAATAAAGGAAATATTGAAATTACCGCTGGATCATTTCCCGCATGTCCGCCCAGACCTCAAGGGGTTTACGTTTCGAGTCTATTACCAATATTTTTCCTTTGTCGGCTTGGAAGGTTATCAGAATAAAGTGGAATCTACGCACGCAAAACTCATCAGTTATACACTTAACATCGAGTAAGGATAACAGAATGTGCACAAAACAGTAACACTCACCCGAAGTTGTAAGGAAATAGTATTTCCCTTTTGTGTTCTTGAAAGCTTCATGCCTTCACAATTTTATCTTCTGTATCCTTGGGAGATAGCTCAAGTGTTTTTTGATTAACAAAATATGGGTCAATGAACCCAATATCATAGATTTGTCCTCTTTTGCATTCGAGAATCTTCATTCTGCAATTATAATAGAGTGAGTATTATACGAATGCAATGACGAGGTGAGCTAGTTAGAGACTTAATTACAGAAATAAATACTTACAGACAATAGGAACTGAAGATAGATTTGTCGATGGCCTTTTGCTGGAAGAACTGAAATAATCTTTCAAATTGAATCAGAACCACTTCATCTCCATACCCGTAATGCTCGTCTCTAACTCCCAACAATATCCATTCCTGAGATTCCCGAGAGGCTGCCATGTACCAATTATGCACTCTTCGTATTTTTGTTGGTAGATTCTTTTCCTCCTCGGGTCTGACGAGAGAATTCCTGTGCCCGTATATGTATTGACAATCATAAGAGGGGAAGTAGTCTAAGGTTTGGACATACTGAGCAATGGACATACCCGCAGCAGCGGCCCCTTGTCCGTACATTTCAATAAATTTCGGATCAATTTACGCGTACGCACCAATGCTCGGGCCCACCCCGGTATTGGAAAACACTCTGAGCGGGGAGATGTATTGTTTTTCCTGTTGTCCGAGTTTGGCAACTGATTTCCCGCTTGCGCTACTACTCTTCGACCGCACCTTTTCCTAGTGTGACTTCAGAATAGAGCGGTCATAGTCTGATGATAGCCTCGGCCTGGGTTGATGAAGGGTCCTCACCATTATTGATTCATCTAAATTATTTGTCTAAGATTTTTGACTAAGTTACTAAAGATTTTTGACTAAAACTTACTAAAGATTTTTGACTAATAATTATTTTTCTAAATTTTTGTGCTATGTCTGTCTCTTTGTTCTCTGTCTCTGCAGGGATTGAGCGGGGGCCGGAGGTGCCTGGCCGAGCTCGGGCCAAGGAGGGGAGGGGGCCGGTAGGGCTTACCGGCGGAGAGAGTCGCGGGCACATGCGGCGGCGTGAGGAGCGGGCGACGGGCCGGCGTCGCGCACTGCTCCATGGGGGCCGCAGGCAGCCTGCCGGCGTAGTTTCTCTCCGCTCGCGAGTGTCGTCCTTAGCGAAATTTCGGGGGAGGAAGGAGGCGACTCTCTAAGTATAGAGGGCATCTGTTCCGGTTGGTGGCATTAACCGGGACGAATGGGTTATTCGTCCCGGTTGATGCCACCAACTGGGACGGATGCCCCCCCTTTTCCCTCCAGCGCGCAGAGGTGGGCCACGTGGAGCGCGCGTGGGGAGGGGAGGGAGGAGGGTCTTCGTCCCGGTTGTTTGCATAAACCAGGATGCCCCATTTTCAATTTTTTTTCAAATGATTCAACTGTTCCTGCCCTTTTTTTTCAAACCTCCTATAAACATTAAATACATTTAAAAATACCTAGTTTTTGAATTGTTTTGAATTTGGAAAAACTTTCAATGTGAAAAATGTTTCAAATTGCATAACTATTTCAAATACATTTTCTGTTTTCAAAAATAATTATTCTAACTATTTAAACTGGTAACAATTTTTGAATTTTCACATTTTTTAAAATACCTGGTTTTTGAATTGTTTTGAATTTGGGAAAACTTTCAATATGAAAAGTGTTTCAAATTGCATAACTACTTCAAATATATTTTCTGTTTTAAAAAATAATTATTCTAACTATTCAAACTAGTAACAATTTTTGATTTTTCACATATTTAAAAATACCTAGTTTTTGAATTGTTTTGAATTTTGGAAAAACTTTCAATATGAAAAGTGTTTCACATTGTATAACTACTATTTGAATTTCCTTTTCAATATTGTTTTGAATGTTCATAGTTGATAAGACCATTTAGTCCCGGTTCGTAACCTTCAACGCGCGCCCTTTCAACCGAGACTAAAGATCTGTTTATTCCCGCCATATTTTTTCCCGCGCCACCGCGTTCCCGCCTTATTTCTTCCCGCGCCACAACGTTCCCGCCTTATTTCCTCCCGCACCACAACGTTCCCGCCTTATTTCTTCCCGCGCTTTCCACCGTTTCCCGCCTCCGTCTTCCCGCCATTACTCACTATATATATGTAGGCTTGGCCTCATATGCCACATCACATCGAACTTCCATGGCTTCCACTGTACCCACTCTAACCTACCTGGAGGCGGAGGCGCTTTGCGCCTCAAACTATGCCTGCTCGCCCGGCTACACCGTCCCCGCCGGCTGCTACCTGAGCGTCGGAGGCGTGCCGGTCCCTCCTGTCCCTCAAGGCATGGCGTTCCGGGCGGCCGTCACAAGCCACTACTACCTCGAGCTCACACCAGAGCAGCGTCGGGATCCGTGCTGGAATACCGACTACCGCCCTACTTGGGACGCCTTCTTCATCAATCGGCGTGAGAGGGCGCCCGCCAGACACGAGGAGCATGGCCCGCCTCCTTCAAACTTCAACGAGGCCGGCCGTCGGCTCTGGTGGCGCGGCCGGACTCTCGAGAGCGTCATGAACTACATCACTGCCGACGATAAAGCCCCCCTGCGCTACCCTCACTTCCAATCCAGCCGTGCTCACCCGCCGAGATTCAATCCCGGACCGCCGTCCGGCGGCAACGACGACGACAGCGGCGACTTTGATGACTACAAGTACGAGTATTATAGGCCTAGGCAGGAGTATTGAACGGACAACGATGTCGCCTAGAGGGGGGAGGGGTGAATAGGCGATTAAAACTTTTCCGGTTAAGTCTTGCTAAATGCGGAAATAAACTAGGTGTTTAAATTAACAAGCACACAACCTAAATATTCTAGGGTCAACTAGGTGCACCAACAACTTATGCTAAAAAAGTCAAGTAACAAGGTGATAGCAAGATATATAACTTCAAGCACGAAGGCTATCACAATGTAAATTGCATAAGTAAAAAGCTCGGGTATAGAAATAACCGAGGCACAAGGAGACGATGATGTATTCCCGAGTTCCTCCCGCAAGGGGAGTACGTCTCGTTGGAGGGATGTGAGCTCGCCACAATAGGCATACTCAATGCCACAAAGGCCCCACCCTATTCTCCGATGAACCTTGCTACAAAGGCCTAGTTCACCTTCCACTATTGGCAACCTTCAAACTCGAGGCACGCATCCACAACTTAATTGGAGTCTCTCCATGTCACCACAATGTTGGGACACACATCCACAACTTAATTGGAGGCTCCCAAGAACACCACAAGTCTTCTAGGGTCCAAGACCCAAGAGTAACAAACTCACAAACTTTCACTTCCATGAATCTTCGTGGAGAAAGAAAACCGATGCAAATGGCAAGAGCACAAGTGCTCAAATCCTTCACTCTCAAATTCCAACAAAGCAACAAATGCTTATGGGGGAATAAAAGAGGAAGAACAATGGAGGAGAAACACCAAGAACTCCAAAATCAAGATCCACTTAAATAGGTCCCTCAAAAACTAGCCGTTTGAGGCTGAAAAAGGGACCAGAATTTCCGGTTCAAACTTGAATCGGATATTCCGTTTGCTATTTTTCCTCAGATCTGAAACCACGAAGGAGTTGACCAAACCGGAATATCCGATTGGAGCGAATAATCCAGTTTGAAATATCCGGCTCGCTTCTGTCACGAACAAGCTCTAGAACCGGATATTCCGGTTGGTATGGAATAATACGGCTGGAAATATCCGGTTGACTTCTGCGCCGAAAACCTATAGTCCTTAGCCAAAAAACGAGCTCCTCATCAGAACTGGATATATTTTGGTATATATGGAATAATCCGGTTGACTTCTGAATCATTGAGGCTGAACTAGAAACCTAATAACTTTTGCAAACGAACTAGGAATGAGGTAAATCCAATTGCGTTGGAAATATTGACACCTCAAAGTATGGAGAATTTACCACACATGGAAGGTATGGGAACGTTCTCAAAGACGAACGCAATATTTTCACCATCGAAAACGCAACAAGTTTTTCTTACGAAATCCGTTTTCGAGAAACCAAGGCTTGTCTTGAAGATCACGACAAGAACTAAAACCCAACGGAGACAAAAGACACATAAGAATTAAAAAACATGATATGCCAAGTATGCAAAGGTTTGAGCTCTCCATAACGATTCGATCAAGTTACTCACTTGAGAGCCCCTCTTGATAGTACGACTATCTATCCTATAACCCAGTCTCCCAAAAGGTACGAGACCGGTAAAATAGAAAACCTATCAAGATTATACCTTTGCCTTGAGCATTCCACTTGAGCTAGATGATGACGATCTTGATTCTCTCAAGTTGGATCCTCTGTCTTGATCGTGCTTGCTAGCACATTCTTCGCTTGATGAGGACTTGCAAGTTGCTCCCCCATACACCATTCTGGGAGAGTCTAGCTCCCCCATACACCATTATGGGAGAGACCCTTCTCGGCAAATCTTCAAAAGGCCACAATCTCCAAAATGGTGGCAAGCATCAAGCACAGGATTTCTTCGGGATGCCTCACTTGAGCTTCCACGTCAAGCTTGATGAAGAACATCGCTTGACGACAACATAGACCATGGGCTAGGAAATCTTTCCTTTGATGCATGCCCATGGGAAGAAACCTAACCACACATAGAGATTCCACACACACATATCATGCGTTAGTTCACAAAGTCATACTAACAATTGCTTACCATACCACGAGATACATGATCCCACTTGGTACATCTTATAGCTTTGTGTGTTGATGACTTGCTTTATCAACCTTTGTATCTTTGCCTCTTCATTCTTCATATGATGATGTCTTAAATATAATCATGAACGACCATCTAATACTTTTCTTCAAGACACTTGCAATAAGCTCAACTCAAACCATGACCATTCTTCATATAAATCCTTGAATATATCAATGGCCAACAAGAAGGATAATAGAGTTCAACACATGAACTCCAATCTTTCCTATGGACAAGATCTATAAGAATATATCAATGCAAACATTAGTCCATAAGGATTGTCGTTAATTACAAAAACCACATATGGGGGCACCATGCGCTTTCAATCTCCCCCATTTTGGTAATTGATGACAATCCCTTTTTACGAGGGTTTATATGATGAATTAAGCAACCATGTAAAACAAAGAGCAAAGATGCAATAGCATGGAAGGAAAATGCTTAAGAATGAAACTAAAGCATTAAACCAAATCCCCTTAGACCCTCTAAACTTCTCCCCCATTGGCATCCATTGCCAAAATGGAAAAAATGTAGAAGGCCAATATAATAAGAGCTCCCCCATAATGTATGCATTCCTCATGATATGAGTGAAATCAAGTGCATATATCCAACTATGAATAGATGGAGGGAGATCAAACTAAATTGAGGATCCAAAGATTTAAAAAGAATATCAAATTGAAGGGTACTTTCACAAAGAAGCAACCAACCAAAGGATCTGAAAAACCAATTGACCAAAACAATATTATGAAAAGATCAACCAAGTGTTCTAGAAAATCAAGAGGGAGCTCCCCAAGTACATGCACAATGTTACATTTGAATTATTATATAGTGTGCACAACATGAAATCATCACTCCCTTCTAGATAATTTTGAACAAAAGAAGAGCAAGATAATAGATGCGAAAAGAAGCAAATCAACTTTCAATCATACATAAGTTGAGCAAATAAGATCAAGGAGCGAAAAATAAAGATTTACTCAGCCGAAGTAGATGGGTGTGACAAGGAAAAACATTTTTTTAGGAGACTAATAGGATGAGAAAAGCTTCATCATAGTCTTTCAATATATGAGGCACATAGTGCATATCATGTCTTTCCCATACGCACAAACCAAAGAGGATAAAACACATAGGTCCACAAGCTTATTAAGATGCAAAAGGAATACCAAATGAAAAGAAAGCTTGTGCCTTTTAGGAACCACCAAAGAATATAAAGCAATAAAAGGTGGTCACTAAATAATTAGAATACCAATTAAACATGTAACTATTCTCGTGTGTATAAGTTTCTAAGTGGACACCAATCACAAAAATATATATCCACAAAGAAACATGCACACACAAAATAGGTACGAAGGTGAAAAACATCATATCCAAGAGAAAGCCATAAATATACCAATAAGATTTTGGCTCGAAAGCAAAGCACAAAGCTCAATTTTAACTTAAAGGGATATAGATGAACAATCCAAAAACTCATCAAAGCATCACAAATATCACAAGGGAAAAGTGATAGTTGGAATGCTTCGAGAAAATTAACCCGTATCACAAAAGGAAAATGGTTTTGAGAAAATATCCACTTGAGCTAGATGATGACGATCTTGACTCTATCAAGTTGGATCCTCTTTCTTGATCGTGCTTGGTAGCACATTCTTCGCTCGATGAGGACTTGCAAGTTGCTCCCCCATACACCATTCTGGGAGAGACTAGCTCCCCCATACACCATTATGGGAGAGACCCTTCTCGGCAAATCTTCACAAGGCCACAATCTCCAAAAGGGTGGCAAGAATCAAGCATAGGATTTCTTCGGGATGCCTCACTTGAGCTTCCACGTCAAGCTTTATGAAGAACATCGCTTGACGATAACATAGACCATGGGCTAGGAAATCTTTCTTTTGATGCATGCCCATGGGAAGATACCTAACCACACATAGAGATGCCACACACTCATACCATGGGTTAGTTCACAAAGTTATATTTACAATTGCTTACCATACCACGAGATACGTAATCCCACTTCGTACATCTTGTAGCTTTGTGTGTTGATCACTTGCTTGATCAACCTTTGTATCTTTGCTTCTCCATTCTTCATATGATGATGTCTTGAAGATAATCATGAACGACCATCTAATACTTTTCTTCAAGACACTTGCAATAAGCTCAACTCAAACCGTGACCATTCTTCATATAAATCCTTCAATATATCAATGGCCAACAAGAAGGATAATAGAGTTCAACACATGAACTCCAATCTTTCCTATGGACAAGATCTATAAGAATATCTCAATGCAAACATTAGTCCATAAGGATTGTCATTAATTACCAAAACCACATATGGGGCACCATGCGCTTTCAAGTATGACTAAACCTGGTCTAGGACAAATGGTTCGTCTATGTACCCAAGATTCTTGAGATCCACTATTGTCATTCTGTATTGCTGCTCTAGCTACCTGTACGTGTACCCCGCCTCCTGTTAGCCGAGACGTTGCGGCTTAGGCCTCGGTCGAAGTTACTTTGATGTATTATGGTTAAATAAAAATGGAAAAAATGTGAAAACAAGGTGAAAACATGGAAAACAAAGTGGAGACATACGAAAACATGTGGAAAAAAGAGCCATCTCCTCCGAACATTTTAGGGTTTCGGTCCAAATGACGGGGAGTTGTATCAAACCTTTTATGTCGGAGATAGAACAAAACAATCGGTATCGCCAGCATACAGCCCTACCGTGGCTCGTGAGTGCATGTATGCATATTCACGGTAGGACGTATGCTGGCGAATCCGAATAATTTGTATTCGCTCGATGAACTGAAAGATGTATGTAGGGAATCCGAGAGGTGGGCTATATATAGGGTCGTATGGCTCACAAAGTTATTGTGCTAGTTTCTATGAAACGTCTCACAAGCGCTCGAAAGAAACACACCCCTGATGCAACGACCCACAAGAGATCGAAAGAAACACACCCCTGATCCAACGGCTCACATGCGCTTGAAAGAAACACACGATCCGTGTGATTCTTCCTGATCGGTGGGATCAATTTAGTACCGTTTGGTCAAACAGGCCGGAACGAGAACCCCTCTCCTACGAAATCCTAACCATTTAATACATTATTACATAGTAGACTCATAATATTAAATGAACCATGAAGGTTTAATACATTATTACATAGTAGACTCATAATATTACATGAACCATGAAGGTTTAATACATTACGTCCCCAACTAGTGCCGCCATTGTTTTATTTTCTGTCGTAGCCAGGGAGCATCTTCATTATTTAATGGGATGCTTGGGTCAGTTTTCACTATGAAGGGCGGAATTTCATCAAACTTGTTATAATCTTCTTACATGTCTGTCTTGTCCTCGACTCCCACGATGTTTCTTTTCCCTGAAAGAACTATGTGACACTTCGGCTCATCGTATGATGTATTTGGTTGCTTATTTTTTTCTTTTTTCGGTCTGGAGGACATGTCCTTCACATAGAAGACCTGAGCCACATCATTGGCTAGGACGAATGGTTCGTCATTGTAACCAATATTGTTGAGACCCACTGTTGTCATTCCATATAGTGGGTCTACCTTTACCCCTTCTTCATTCAGGTCGACCCATTTGCACCAAAACAAAGGCATCTTAAAAGAAGGTCCATAGTCAAGTTCCCATATCTCCTCTATGTAACCATAGTATGTGTTCTTTTACCCATACCCGTGTCTTGCATCAAAGCGTACACCACTGTTTTGGTTGGTGCTCTTCTTATCTTGTGCGATCCTGTAAAATGTATTCCCATTTATCTCGTACCCTTGGAAACTCACAATAGTCGAAGATGGTGACCCGGCCAACAAGTAGAGATGATCTCCAACAGTGGTATCATTTATAAGATGTGTTTGCAACCAACTGCCGAAAGTCTCCATGTGTTTAAGTTTAATCCATGAGTCATCCTTCCCCGGGTTTGTGGAGCATACAATATTCTTGTGTTCCTCGAGATATAGAGCCACGAAGGTGGAATTTTGTAGAACCGTGTAGTGTGCTTCAGTAAAAGAATGCCCGTCCCTGGTTATCATTGTTTTCTTTCCTAGCATTCCTTTTCTCCTCAGTCTCCCCTCGTGCCGTAATTCGAGAACACCAATCATCTTAAGGCCAGGAATAAAGTCAACACAGAACCCAATGACCTCCTCTGTTCCATAGCCCTTGGAGATGCTTCCTTCTGGCCTAGCACGGTTATGAACATATTTCTTCAAGACTCTCATGAACCTCTCAAAGGGGAACATATTGTGTAGAAATACCGGACCATGAATATGAATATCTTCTACTAGGTGAACCAGGAGATGTGTCATAATGTTGAAGAAGGATGGTGGGAACACCAACTCAAAACTAACAAGACATTGGACCACATCCCTCTGTAACCTTTGCAAATTTTTTGGATCGATTACGTTCTGAGATATTGTATTTAAGAATGCACATAGCTTCACAATGGGCACTCGAATATTTTCCGGTTGAAGCCCCCTCAATCCAATCGGAAGCAACTAGGTCATAATCACGTGGCAGTCATGAGACTTCAGGTTTTAAATTTTTTTCTCTGTCATATTTATTATCCCCTTTATATTTGACAAGAAGCCAAACGACATCTTGATACTGTAAAGGACTTCAAAAAAGAGTTCCTTCCTTGCTTTGGTAACAGCGTAGCTGCTTAAGTAATGACGCCCTGTATTCGTGTGCTTGTTGTTTGGGTCTTTCATACGTTGCTGGTCCTCCCATGCTTCTGGTGTACCTTTTGACTTCCCATACACGCTCAGGAAGCATAGTAGGTTGACGCAGAGATTCTTCGTCACGTGCATCATGTTGATTGAAGAGTGGACCTCAAGGACTTTCCAATAGGGTGGCTCCTAAAATATAGATTTCTTCTTCCACATGGGCGCACGTCCGTAGCGGGGTCATTCGGAACAGATAGAATGCCGGGACCCTTCCCAAAGATTACTTCTAGGTCCTTGACCATACCAAATACATCATTACCACTACGAAGCTCAGGCTTCTTCCGTGTATTTGCCTCACCTCTGAAATGCTTGCCTCCTTTCTTTCTTACGAGATGGTTGATCGTAAGAAATCTACGATGCCCCAGGTATGAAACCTTCTTACACTTATCCAAATATACACCATCAGTCTTATCTAAACAGTGCGTGCATGCATTGTATCCCTTGTTTGTATACCCGGAAATGTTACTAAGAGTAGGCCAATCATTGATGGTTACGAAAAGCAAGGACCGTAGGTCAAACTTTTGTTCGTTCTCATCCCACACACGTACACCTGGTTTTCTCCACAACTGTAAGAGTTCTTCTACTAATAGCCTTAGGTACACATCAATGTTGTTGCAAGGATCCCCTGAACCACTGTTCAAGGACCTTCGATATGCATACATTCACGATCCCAGGTCACACCAGTCGTGAACAACATATCAAGTTGGCATTCAGATACAACATTCACTACACGTTTACAGCAAGACTTACAAAAGGGACATGGTCACATTACCAAGTCTAACACAACTGCCACGCAGGGCCAACACACAACACACACATCGGAAGACAAAATACACACAGCGTAGTAGAGCCCAAGTCCCGCCTTAAACTACAAGTTGCTGACCGGGAGACGATCCTAGTTCGCAAGGTCATCAATGCAGTACTCCTCCTTGTAGATCTCCTCCTGAGGCCCCTCCTCAAAGTCTGGCAAGTAAATACCAGGGACAAATCAAATATGAGTATGTTTGAATGTACTTAGCAAGACACCCGTCATGAAGCTTATAAAATGCAAGTATGCTTATATGGTGTAGTAGGTAGGCCATACATAGGGTTCACTACCTATGATATATGAAAGATACATCATAGTTTATTTTTAAATCTCTGTATCTTTGTTGAAGAAGATACTTCAAAAGAAAATAATATAGTTTTATTTCTCTTGTAGATATCACATGTACAAGATTTTTTGTAAAAATTTGTTTTTATAAAAGAAAATTTTCTCCTTGCAAAACTTCTTGTAAAACAACCTCCAACTTTTCTTTATCTGTACCTCACTGGTACAAAGTTCCTCCTTTTAATACTTCACATGTTCCAACTCCTTTTTAAAACTCCTTTTAGAAAACATTGACGCAATGCTAGCTACATGGCCATTAAACTATCCATATCCTAGGACGTGGCTATTCAGAATAGTTTGACTCTGCAGAGGTGTACACAATCCACAATATCTAGAACATCCGCCGTGAACAACCACGAACTGCAACAATAGTATGTGAACATCAGATAACTGATCCTAACCATCCACTCCGTTCAAGTTAGTATATGCCTATCTCTTCAGTTGGCTTTGTTCTCCCGGCACCATGTCACACATCGCCACAGCAGGAGACCCAACTGTTGCAACCGGAGGAGAAATTAATCCCACACTTTGTATGCCTCGTGTTTCATGACTTGGCGGCATTCGGTTCGAGGGAAGTCACATCCCTTATAGAAAATTGAGATAGAGCACACACTAACAAGAACAAGTTTCAAATTAAGCCCCGTGCCCATGTTGGGGTAGAGTGGCAGTACGATAAAGGTTGTCCGGCGAAGACTAGGTTATGTGTCATTTTCGAAAACACCTTTTCCCCAAAAATGAACACTTCAATAATTCTCCTGTGGATAAGGCTTCGCCTTTCCACCGGGTTTTCCATAAATCCTTTGTTTTGCAAAAATCATATTTTTAAGGTGTCCACTTAGGGACTTATACTTTTGATGGTAATAAATACCATATCGTGGCTATGGGATTGGTACTCCAAGTTTGAACTACTGGCATAATAATAACTTATATAATATTAATAGTAGTAATAGTCACACAAAAATAGTTTTGATAAATCAAAGTTTTGTAAGACTTTTAGAAGTAAAACATGCATGATAAATAATGATAAATGTAGTAGCAAGCATCAGGATGGCTTGCCTTAAAACTCTTTGTGTCCCTGGCCTTGAAGTAGCTTGAACTTGACACACAAGTCTACAACTCCTTCTTCTTCTCCTTCGTTTTCTAACGTCGTAAAAAGAATAAAAGACACACACTCAGAACCAAACGAAGGAAATCAATTAAACAGAGCAACACATACAACAGGCAAGCTTATACTAGCGCAATCACTCAAAAGTCAATGAGGAAACTACCTCACAAACACTCATGGAATAAATACTAACACTGGAATACTTATGGTTGGGAAACCATATTCCACATCCTAAGTATCATAAGTTGAGTGGGTGTACCACTCTCATACCAAGATATTTAAGAAGCTAAAAATAGCTTGTGGTCACAAGGGTGAGACTACTAAAGTAATAACTAACAATCAAAGCAATACCCATGGCAGTGGGTATTAACAACAACACAAGCAATCATCACCAAACAAGTTTGCCACTAAACTAATGGATAGATAACAAGATACTACTAAACACAACAATACCACTAGTTCAATAATCATGCTAAAATAATCACTCAGACAAACCCAATCAGCGAAACAAACCACAGATGAACAAGATAGTTACTGACTACGCTTATGTCTACACACAGACTAAAGAATCACTCAAGCATAAATATAACCAAACAAATCAGTGGCTCAGTCAATTGTAACTAGTCATACGACACACTAAAAAACACAACATCACAAGAGATAATATAGCTAGAAAAAACATAATAACAAGGGTTCACTCATAACATACTAATATGAAAGATTTCTACACAAGCATGCTCTAAGCAATAATGTATTATATAACTAATAACAATTAGCAACTCAAAGAGTCAAGTCATAATAACAGAAGTAAAAACATGCTAGGAAAAACATACACTCATAAAATAGAAAGGAAAGCATAACAGAGCAACTCGTAAAATGCTAGGGGTGCCACTAATACAACAATAGAGAAGCAATCAACACTACAAGAATGCATTTTCCTAAACAAGCAATACAATGAATATAAAAACCTACTAACAGCACATACACCTTACACATGGTAGTAAACAATTATACTAAAATAATTATATGCAAACCACTACTTAGCAAGAATCAACCAAGTCTAATAAATCATGCTTTTCTAATCAACCAAATAACAAGCAATCAAAGTACAAGCTATACAACCAGTAGCTATGCAATCAAGTCATACTCAAACAAACACTTCCTAAAATCAAAACACTCAAGGAAAAACTATCCACACATAAGATCAATACTAGGAAAATACTTCAATTGCAAACAACACTTAACTTAATCAAAACAACAGTCAAACACTTCTTAACAGGATATTCCCAAGGGAAAATCATATCAACAAATGTACCAAAAATAAACATAGTAGGAGTCACAACGAATTACTAAACAATTCAATCAAACAAGTAGAGAAATCAATCTATTTTCCTTGGTGGAAAATACTAAACACACATATAGTAATACTATCACTGCCATACAAGTGTATGGTAGGGAATTTGTATCCCTAACCAAAATGCAATGGAACCAGTGGGTGTTACACTAATGTACCAAAGAATTGAGAGGTAACAATTCCTTTGGTCTACCTTGACAAAATAACAATCTACCAAAACAATCATCACACCACTACTCATACTACTGAAAACAATAGAGTGAAAACAAACAAACAATGCTACACATGCTTTTCCATAAAATAAGGTGCAAGCTAACAGAGGTGATACCATCACAACATCAGTACCAAAATGTTACTGGACTCAACACATCAACAACAAAAACCTAGGTAAAAAACATAACCAATCTAGCTCACACAATCTATTCAATAAGAATAGTAGAAAACAAATCTAGACTATTTTTATTTCTATTTGTTTTCCAAACATGCACAAACTTCCTAACATACTTGTACTGCAAGAAAACAACCTAATAACAGAGAGAAACACATCTACACATGCTAGGAAACAAGATTCTAATAAACAAACATTTATTCACAAACAAACACACAAGATCTAGAATAAACAGAAAAGGTGCTGTATCTAGAAATGCACACAAAAATAATCTAGAGCTCTAAAAATGAAACCAAGCTAGGGTTACATAGATATATTCATACACAAGATCATCCAATTGGATTCACATCAAAAATCATTTTTAAACTCCCTCCAAAAATCCTAGAAATGCGTACTGGTCTTTTTCCAAAATGGATGGCATTTCAAAATGGTAACTCTCCTTGATACAAGGTCAAGTCTCACTGATAGATCTACTCAAGGGCTACTGAAAACAATTTGTTTTGACCAATTTGGATATCTTGCAATTGGCATGTGCCTTGGATTTCCAGACTTGTTGCATTCCATCCAAGGCAATTTTCCAAAGAAAGAATGCCCTGCAGGCTAACCTTGCCATATAGGCTCTGGCTTCCTTGTTCCAAGTCAACTTGTCATCAAATCCTTCTATAAGCGTGATCCCAAAATTTTGATCGGCTAGGGCACGTAATTCCGTTAGGGCCAACACACTGAGATCTGGAGAGATGTTTTCCAACTAGCTTCCCATAACCTCCTCACATACACATTATGTTTTGGTGGCTCGCTTGGATGCCGACAAGAATAGGTTGGGAGCCATGTCACGAATGCGCCCTTCGGGAAGGCACCTATCATTCCAGAACAAGGTGGTTGCCCTATCACTAATAGAGTAGGTGGTGGCTACTTTAAACATATGCATCACTAAAAATCAGACATGAATGTTGAGTTCTCCCCACGGTTTGGATGTGTTCACCCTACTAAGGCACAACCACCTCGCCCAGAGCATAGTGTTCATCAACCATAAATTAGGGATGCCAAGCCCACCAACATGGTTGGGCATGCAAAACCTATCCCACGCCATCAAATAGTGACCACCGCACACATTTTTCCTTCCCGTCCATAAGAACCCACATATGATCTTCTCAATGCCATTAAAGGTTTTTTGCGCGCACATCCAGTAACATCATTGCAAAGATCAACACCGCGAAGAGCGTGGTCTTAACTAGATATAGCCTACCTTCACTATTTGACAAGTCGACGCGCCAAATCGGAAGGTATCGAACTGCTTGATCCAACAGATACTAGAACCATGTCACCGTCGGGTTCCAAAAAGAAAGGGCAGACCCAAATACCATATAGGAAAAGGTAGCACTAGGCACTACATATCCTGCGTGATCAGTGCTTCCACCGTGTTAGGGCATTGGATCAGGCGAGCTGAGCATTTCTTGAGGTTGGTCATCATTCCAAAAAGCCGTACCAAAAATACTTAACCAATGCAGAGAGCGTTATGCAATCTCTAACTAATGGCCAGAGAAAAGTTAACGTGACATCAACATATATGAAGGTGCGTTGTTGTAGTTACGACGCCACCAAATTCTCTAGAAACCCCAGGATGGTTGCCTTCTAGATCAACAGGTGAAGCACCTACATGATCAAGATAAAACAACTAGGGGGGGGGCCTTTGCCTTAGTCCACACCTGTTGAAGATCTTTTCACCTAGCGTCCCTTTTAGCAGGACATGGGTAAAGTCATCCGAGCATACACCCCGCGATCAAATGATCTCCAGGTTAAACCTTAGTTTCCTAAGCACCTCGATCAAGAAGGAACAATCCACCGTATCAAATACCTTGGTGATTTCCAACTTTAGGAGAACTACAGGCGTCAAGGTACTGTAAGTTTACGGGCGGAACTTTGTATCATCATAAAATTGTCATGAAGACATCGCTTAAAAGAACACTCTGGTGCACACCCACCATATGAGGAAGAACCAGTGTAATCCTAATATAAATCACCTTGTCCACTGGCTTCAGGAACCAATGGATTATACCGATTTGGTGAAAATATGTAACTTATTCCGCCCCTGGCTTCTTGGGAAGCAAGGTGATGAACACATGGTTGACTGAACCAAATCCATGGGCGTCGAGGCAGGACAAGGAGTTGACACATCAAGACTCATGATCACTTCATTAGCGATCAAGATCTGAGACTTAACACCGCCAACAAACCTGGTACTCTAGCTTGCTAGGTTTTTGGTGGTGGCAAGGAGCTTGAGATTTAGCCTTTTGAACGAACTGGGCTCTGAGCCCACCGCCATCCGCACGTCCTTCACAATGTCGAGAAACCCTCCACCTTAGGCAAGAACTATTGACACGGTAATCTTCTACCCATGTACAGGTCTCACGTCAGACATAGAACCAAAGGACAATGGTTGGAAGGTCCGGACAAAATTCTAATAATAATGAACATGTGAAGGGTTCTTCCCAATACACGTAAACACCACTCTGTCCAAGCTCTCAAGTGTTGGCTATTGTCTCTCATTGGACACAGGGCCGGGCCGGCAAAATCCGAGGCCCTGTGCGAAAATCTTAAACGCCCCCTGTATCACACGCAAAATTAAAATAATAAACAATTGTAATATATAAGGCATAATATTTTACATAACCATCTAATATTTGGCAATTAGACCAATATGCTGAAGGGGTCGTTGCATAGAAAACAAAAAAATCCTACGCGAGAGACACCCGAAAGGCCAAGATCTAATCTAGGAGACGAAGTGCAACGAGCAAAGAGAGGGTTAAAGAGAACACATACCCTCGAAGACACAAAGTGTTACGAGATCAAATCTCGTTGTTGGCGTAGTCGTACTCACACCGATCCCGATAGCGAGAAGATGTGCACCGCAATCCGGTGGTGCCTCCGTGATCGGTCACACGTACGGTTGATGACGACCTCCGTTCCCTCGATCCAGCGGGGCGCGGAAGTAGAGGATCCCTTGGAACTCCAGCAGCATGACGGCGTGGTGGTGGTGAAGAATCCCACGGACAGGGCTTCTCCAAGCCGGAGACCATGGAATTGAGCAGCGGGTGAAGTGGAAGGGAGGTGGGACAAGTGTGTGGAGAAGAGGAGCTCTCACCCTCCTTTTATAAGGGAGGGGGAGGAAGCCCAAGAGGGGGTGCAGCCAGCCATGGTGGTGCCCCCACCTCTTCCCTCTTCATGTGAGTGGAAGCTCCACTCACACCCACTCATGCTCCCATTATTTCCCACTTGGAAAATCCAAAAGTTTTTCTTCAATAAATAAATAAAACATTTTTATTTCTTTATTTTAGCATTTGTTAATTCTATTAACAAACTTTTGCATATAGCTCCTCGAATCATTTTGTTAATAGAATTAACAACCATTCGATGAAAAACCCCTTGAACTATTTCAATTTTCCCCGAAACAATTTCGGTGTTGCTCAAAATATTCTTCGATATTACGTATCCCTCAAACGCGTAATCTAACCTTAAGTGTGTCACCCTACGGTTCGTGAATAAGATAGACATGATCGAGACTCCTCTCCGATTAATAATCAACAGCGGGATCTGGATATCCGTGATGACTCCTATATATTCAACGATGACTCTCGTGATCGTGTGAACAATCAACGTCGTGAACTATTCCCTTTGTCTCACGATATTTTACTTGTCCGAGATTCGATCATTGGTATCAACCATACCTTGTTCAATCTTGTTACCGACAAGTACTCTTTTCTCGTTTCCGTGATATAACATCCTTATGATCATATCACGTGCTTGCAAGCGGCGTCGATGTGATACCACCGAGAGGGCCCAGAGTATATCTCTCCGTCATTTTGGATGGACAAATCCCACTCTTGATCCATGAGCCTCAACTAATACTTTCCGAATACCTAACGGCACCTTTGTAGTCACCCTGTTACAGTGTGACGTTTGATGACATCAAAGCACCCTTCCGGTATCAGTGATTGACATGATCTCACGGTCTAAGGAATAAGTTACTTCATACGCAAGAGATAACAATATAAACTAAATGACTTGATCGTATTGCTATATTCATTTTGGGTATGTGTTCATCACATCATTCTTCTAATGACATGACCTCGTTATTAACAACATCCAATGTTCATGATCAGGAAACCTTGATCATCTATTAATCAACGAGCTAGTTAAAAGAGATGCTTTACTAGGAACCATTGTTTGTTTATTAAACACACATGTATCAACGTTTCCGGTTAATACAATTCTAGCATGAGAAATAAACATTCATCATAAACAAGGAATAAGATAATAACCATTTTATTATTGCCTCTCGGGTATATTCCCTTCATATGCATCTAACTCACCTAGTATCGTGTCATGTCCGGTTGAACTGCTCTGTTATCTTTTGAAAGAAAGAACCACTATATTATAATCTTTTACCGAGGAGGCAAGAACCAAGAACCGATATCTAAAGATTCCGGCCAAAAGTTTATTAGAATTCAGGAATTAGGAGTAGTAGCAGTATAATCAGGAAGGAGAACTCACCGCCATACCTGCTTTAGCGATAAGAGGAACAGACGCCCGTCGTCGGTGCTTTCCATACAATCGATTATATCTAGTATGAGAGTTGGGAATCGGAATCTAGAGGCCCTGGCGTGTCGATCGATTGTGTGCGATCGGAAGGTCATGGTGTGTCGATCGCCTCAAGATTTTGGTATGTTGTGGATGCGATCAATTGTTGCAGGCCCTGGTGTGTTACCGTCCCGGCGGTTCCGATCAATCAGTAACTGGTGTTGTGTGACCCTGGCTGATAGTTTCTTGTATTTCCAATGGATCTGTAATTGTGAGTCTCGGACACACGACACCAGCAGCGCATCACACAGGCCTGCTATGTCTATCAGACTAGGGAGACTATTGTATTAGCACGGCCCTGATTGGACCATGTGAATCGACAACCATTTATAGAAGTCTTTGAGTTCAAGCTTGGACAAGTTCCTCTTGAATGTGAACATCATGCTCTGTGAAGAACCCCTTAGTTTTTTTATTGGAGATACGCCCTAGAGATAATATTTTTTTATTATTATTAACATCATGTTTCATAATTATTGTTTATGTTCTATGCTATAACCGCTATGGTTTCTGAATTTAGATTAAGAGGAAAACTCTTATGCATGTGTAGAAATGTGAACACCTTATAAGTGTCCTAGTCATGCCTCCGAGACTAACTTATTATTCGCCTGATGACTCTATTTTCTTGGTTCTGGGAAAAAGGTTTGAGAGCAACAATAAGAGAACATTATTGGCAGAACAATGGTGCTCGACAAACCCAACACTTTGATATGCTTCAAGTACTCTTCGCATTTAAGTTGTTAGTATTATCAAGATAGGTTGACGTGTTCATAAGCCCTTCGACTACAAGGATGTTATATTCATGCATGTTGGAAGGGTAACCTGAGTTCAATCTAACGCCATATCGTAACTGGATGATTATAACAGCATACCGTAACAAAACTCTTGAAAGTGCAGAGTCTATGTTCTATATGGTATTGTTGGAGATATGCCCCAGACAATAATATTCAGTTATTATTCTATCTCCAAGTTTAGAACTAAGTTTATGTCATCATGCTACAACCGCTATAACACTTGAAAAGTGTTTTTTCAAAAGAAAATCTTTGTGCAGGTGTGAAGACATAAACAAACAAGAGTTCCTAATCTTGTCTCTAAGATTACATTATGGTTTGTGAGATGATCATGTTTTCCTGATTATGGACTTGGTTAAAAGCCTAGCAAAACATAAGATTTTATTGTTAGGGTAAAGTAAGATTGAACCGACCCAAATATATGATCTTGCTAAAAGAGACTGAACAATTGTAATGTATTTAGCAAAGTATATTTGAAGTTGTCATTGACTATAATTCCTACACTATGAGAATATCTAGTGATGAGACGACCGGAAGTTATGCTTTGGATGTCATCAACTGTCTTGCCATAACTAGGGATCATAACGGTGATGTCTGGATATAATCTAGAAAGTGTAATGGAACTGAGATCGTTAAAGACTAGTACTTTGTTAGAAGGATGCACTAGAGACAATAATATTCAGTTATTATTCAATCTCGAAGTTCAGAATTAAGTCTATGTCATCATGCTACAAACGCTATGGTACTTAAAAAGTGAGTTCTGAAAGGAAAATCTTTGTGTGAGTGTGAAGACATGAACAAACAAGAGTTCCTAATCTTGTCTCTAAGATTAGTTTATGGTTTGTGAGATGATCCCATTTTATTGATCGTGGACTTGGTTAAAAGTCTAGCAAAACATAAGAGTTCATTGTTAGGGTAACAATAGTACTGAAGCAACCCAGGTATATGTTATTTCTAAAGAGACTAAACAATTATGATGTATTTATAAAAATACATATGAACTTATAATTGGCTATAATTCCTATACTATGAGAATATCTAGTGACCGCATGATCAAAAGTTATATTTTGGATGTCATCAACTGTCTTTCCATAACTGGGAATCATAACGATGATATCTGGGTATGATCTAGAAAGTGTAGTGGAATTGAGATCGTTCAAGACTAGTACTTAACTCCACTAGACGATAGAGAGATACACACTCTAGGCCCTCTCAGTATCACCGATGTCAATCGTCTAGCCAGACATAGTGTAAATTATCACAAAGAACATTGGGGATATGGGTGATATAAGAGGACGATATTGGTAACGAGTTTTATGTGTTATGATCAAAGAGTTTGATCATATCAGATCACATAGTCTCACCTTGCGATATTGTTGGTATCGTGAAGTTAAGAGAATAAGTGCACTGAGTAACTTATAAGGTTCACTCGTTTTTCATGAACACACAGAAGCCATCATGGACGTCCATGGTCCCGTTGTTGGTTATTATTCAGTAAGTTCCCGAACATGTCTTTGTATCGAGTCTTTACGGGTCACACGCTTAAGCCGTGCCAACGTTTAACTGAGAGAATTAGTATGTTGTTATTGATTTTATGAATGTTCGATGTCGATATGATGTCACTAAAACAAGTCCAATGTCAATCAAAATGGTTTCGTGGAACTTGATATAAAGATAATAATACGTTCTTCATTAGTATGCACCATTAAGAAAGTTAGTAATTTCGAGGCACCAGGTGATGACCAGGTGTGTGATAGACTCAACATTCGCGTACAACGGGTTTTGGCGAGTCTAGCATGTACAGACATGACATTGGAACACAAATAGATACTAAGGTTCTACTTAGCGAGTCTAGCATGTACAGACATGGCCTCGGAACACGTAACCGAAAGGTAAAGCATGAGTCATATGGATGATATGATGACCACGTCGATGTTCACCATTGCAGCTATACCATCTCACATGATGATTAGTTTTGATGTAGTGAATTTGGTTTGTGTAATCATTAAAACAACTAGAGTGATGTTGTTTTGGAGTGGGTGTTCAGAGATGTTAGCATAAAACTACCACTTTACGGGCCGAATTCTGGAAAACTACCACTTTACGTTCTGATTGCAAAAAACTACCACATTGCGTTTTCAATTTGGCAAAAAGAACCAATCTCGTCTAACTGGCGAATTGACACCAGAACTGACAGGGCTGGCACACCACTTTGATGACGTGGCAAATTTAGAACATTGTTACGGGCATGACTGTTGACTGCCGTTATGGGAGCACAGAAGTTAGCACAAAACTACCACTTTACGGGCCAAATTCCGGAAAACTACAACTTTACGTTCCAATTGAACAAAACTACCACATTTATTTGGAATTTCGCAAACAACACCGATTCCCTTCAGATGACAAATTGACAGGTGACGACCTAGGCCCGCACAATCCATGGCCAGTCTCGTGTACGCAGCTGTGGCTGCTTTCACACTGACGGCCGTGCTAGGGGTCACGCTCGGACTGGCCGGCGGACGCACAAGGCAGCACCGGTGCGCACACAGGTGCGCCTGCTGCCGCGCTCACGCCTGCGCTGACGGTCAGAGTGGGCCTGCTCGGAAGACACACAAGGCTGCATCGACGATAATGTACACGGCCGCGCCGGCGATCAGAATCGGCTGTGCCTGCTATCACGGACACGTCTGCGTCGTGGTAAGACGGGGCTGCGCATGCTGTCACGCTCGTCCTGGCCGGAGGACGCCGGCGGTCACACACGGCCACGCCGGCGAACGCACACGCACGTGCCCATCGCGTGTACGTACGGATGAGGCTGACGAGATCGACGACAAACTCCGTATCCTAGCAAGCCGAGTCCGCTCTCGCAACTCACAGTCCCGCGAGGATGAGCTTGAAGCGAGGCCGCATGTGCTCTCTACAGGAGTGGGGAGGGGTGGCCTCGTGGCGAGCTTGTTCCCGGCGGCGGCCTAGCGCAGGTACTAGGAGGGAGGCGGCCGTGCTGAGCGGATTGTCGCATGGGCCAGGAAGCGTGCGTGCTCGACCACTGTACTCTTTTTTTAGATATTTTTATTCTTTATTTGACCTGACATGTGGATCTACGGGTGCCACGTGGTCACATTGTGGGGCTAGGATGCCAGTTTCCGTGTCAATTCGTGATCAATCCCAAATACGTGTTTTTCGCCAAATTGAAAACACAATGTGGTAGTTTTTTTGCAATTGGAACGTAAAGTGGTAGTTTCCGGAATGTGGACCTTAAAGCGGTAGTTTTGTGCTAACTTTTGTGCTCCCGTAATGGAAGTCAACGGTCAATGCCCGTAACGATGTTCTAAACTTGCCACGTTATCAAAGTGGTGGGCCAGCCCTGTCAGTTTTGGTGTCAATTCGTCAGTTAGGCGAGATTTGTGTTTTTTGCCAAATTGAAAACGCAATGTGGTAGTTTTTTGCAATCAGAACGTAAAGTGGTAGTTTTCCGGAATTCGGCCCGTAAAGTGGTAGTTTTATGCTAACATCTCGGGTGTTCACGATACTAATTTTGAATGAATTTGAACAAAATTTACCATGAACCACTGATCAAAGTGATTTTGCATAAATTGTAGTAGTCATTGACATCCACAAACTATCTTACACTTAGATTGTTAATTGAGATAAAACTTTTATGATCTGGAAAAAACCATTTTGTACTGTTACCGTATTAGTGAAATTTAAAATTGCCTTCTATTGTAGATTTTCAGTATAACCTTCTTAGCTCCATGTGATTAATGATTGATTGATCTAAAGAGCAAATGATTCCAACTTAGTGTCCAGTGTCATGTTTGCTTTCATAATACATAATCTTTAAAAGAATGTTTTGACAATCAAGGCGATTTAGGAGCTAAAAATAATTGTTTTAGAAACAAGCGAGGAGTGAAATATATATTGGGTATCTAGAACCCTGTTTGTGGCAACATGACTGAATGCAATTTATTCTGATGATGTGTACTTATATTATTTGAATACATGCAAGAATTAAGGACGCTATGCGTTTGAATCATCTAAAAAGTTGGACACTAATATTATCCTCTAAATTCCTTCTTTCAAGCTATAGTAGATTCATCACAATTTTTTTATTATGGGATTGATTAAAATTATGTGTAAAAATCGTTTACCTTGCTTAAAGATTGATAAGAGTGGAATCCAGATGAATGCTAATAATATGGTGATATTAGTCGAACTCTCAACTTCAAAGTATGACACCATGTGTGATAATATATGATTAGCACTCCAAGGAGAATATGCTAAAGAAGAAAGTCCGATTTCTCTCTCCTTTGCGGATATGCCCTTATTCAGCTCTTGAAAGAAAGAGAGATAGAAAGAGAGAATGATCAAACTCAACTAGACGACAATTCCTATTGTTCAAACCTCTCTTGCCGAGTCTTCTCCTCATAGCGAGTTTTGCTCTTGCTTCGCGTGTCCTATACTAACTGTTCAAAAAGAATTGATTGTGAAAGACAAGTGTTTCATTCCCCTCCCTAATCGCTATCAACTTCAAAGTATGACACCATGTGTGATAATATATGATTAGCACTCCAAGGAGCATATGCTAGTTCAACTGGCATTGTTTGATGTTGAATGATTCTTCTGTAAAGGAAAAGGAATACTTAAAATAGAACAAACAAAAACTATATGGTAGAAAAGAAAACTAGAAAAGTACATCTCGGGAGTATATGCTTGATATAGAAGTTATAGATGTATTACTAGTTAACGAAGTATTTTTTTTGGGTATTTTAATACTTGATTGGTTGGTATGAATTGTCATACAAAGCAACGCAATACAAGAAATACTAGGGCCTTATAAGAACTAGGAAAAGATATGGGATCAACCGTGACAAGAATGAAAATAAAGTGCTATCGTGTTCACTATCTTATCGAACCAAATCTTCAAGATTCATTTTAAGAACTTAATAAGTTGTTATTTTGTTCCGATCTTTTGTGAGAACAAATAAGATTGTTCAAACCATGACCATATTCCATAATTGATGGATGAGTTAATATAAACCGTGTTGGTAAAATAAACATCTGTAAGACTAAATGCTAAATATCGCAAGATGTAAAATTAAGGAATTGCACTTAGATTGTGACACAACCATTTTAGTTCATATTGGAAAGGAATACATGAAGTAACTCCATGTTGATGGACTTCCGGAGTCATTTTAGTTTTTGAATAAATTGACGCTTGTGACACCTCTTCCAAAAGATGACTAAAACTCCATTAATAGGTCAAACTAGAATGGAAGACTAATTTAGTTGAGATTATACATATTGATGTATATGGTCCATTATGTGTAGCTGCGTGTGGTGGATTAATTTTCCTTCATAAAGTTTCACCGATGATTTGAGTAGATATATGATTATATCTATGTAATGAGAAATGAGTTTGACATTTTTTTGAATTAGTTCATAGTATTGTTAATATGAAGTAAAAAACATCATAACAAGAGAATCAAAGTATTTATGATTGGACCATAAAGGATAAAATTTGAGTTAAAAGTTTACCAAAACATCCGAGGAGTTGCAAAATTGTTCTACAACTTATCCTTCCAAAACCCCACATAAGTATGGAGTGTTCGACATACATAATTGAACCTTGTTAGACACGGTAAGATACATAAAATGAAATTATATTTTTGTAGTTTATACATTATAGACTACTGCTTTTACACTGAAAAGAGCGCTAGCATGATCCGTTGAAACCGACACAGTTTATGGCTTGGGTAGTGAGCCGATTTGTCTTTTCCTAAATTTTGGTATGCATAGCATGTGTAAAATGTTTGCAACCAAAATTGTATAAATATATGTTTATAAGGTTATCCCAAAGAAATAGTTGTGTATTTATCCTATCACCGAACCAAAGACAAATGTTGTTTGTCAGAAAGGGTTGATTTCTCGAGAAAGTAGTTCTTATGAAAGAAGTGAGTGAGAGGAAGCCGATGAGATTAGAGAATCTTTGTTATCATGTTAAGAGTAACACACCACTGGAAGTTGTTCTGAGATTTCCTATTTTGACTAAGTAGAAGACACTGCATGTGTTGTAGAAAGTTCGAAAGAGTTTGCAAACTGAACCACGAAGATCATAAAACTTTGTACTTAGACCAACTTATGGTTTGAGAATAAAGTGTTGTTTTGAACACAAAGGACCCGTAACTTATAAAGGGAGAAAATGATGGGACCTGACTTCGTAAACTGGCTATGAGTCATTATATCCGAGATAGTATGTTACTTGGTAGTCCTTTCATAAGGCATGAAGCCTAACGATATCAAACAAGTCTATGTAGAAACAAGACTTGGATGTTTACATCCATTGAAAGTTCGCTTGTTGAAAACATGTTTTCAACAAAGTTCAATGAGTTGACTACGACAATATTTTGATTTTCTGTAGTGATACTTTAGTCATTGTGGATAGTTCTAGTAAAAGTTACATATTTTGATATGGAAGTTGAATAACAAAACCAAATTTCCTCTCTAGGAAGGTTGATCAAGGATGTGTACTTGACACGACATCAGAGTTTTGTAAAATTCAAAAGGTTGTTAGAAAGGTATGCAAACTTCAATGGTTGAAGTGAGTATAACAAAGTTGGAATCTTTACTTTAATGAAGTTATGAAAACAGCTTGATTCCATCATGAACGGTAAAGATGCTTATAGAGTTACAAAAAATTAAGTAGGAGTGCTAAAACATATTTCTAATGCTTTATGTAGATGACATATAGTTGATTGGAAAATATGTATTTTAAATTAACACGGTTAAGATTTCATATTAATGAAAATCTTAGGCTAAACAAGATATGGGGCATCAATATATATAGAGATGGATTGAAGCACCTGATATGGTTAAACTAAAGTACATAGATGAAGTATTGAAGTAAGTCAATATTGAAACGACAAGAAGGGGTTCTTGCCGCATGGAAAAGAATTTAGCATATTCAAGCGTTTTGATGCATGATGAGGAAAATTGAAATTGAGATTTCTAAGTCATGTGTTCCATGATATGTACACAACCATATCAGTCATATGCTATAAAGTGTTATAACAGGATAATTTATATCATGATTGGACAACAGAGGGAAATATCCTAAAGTAATTTTAGAAAAAGCTAAGGATGTGTTTCCCTATATAGTAATGACAAACTATTCGTTGTAATATGTTACATTAAAGGTTTTGTCATCTATCCAAATAAATCTATCTCAATTAAAATATGTGTTTACGAGTGGCAAAATAGGTTGGTAGAAAGGTACATGATATTTTTGAATAAGTTCCAAAATTAAAGTATTGTGATGAATACTACAATAAAGGCTAAGTATATCATTATGTTGACAACGAATAATAGGAAAATTTTGTGTCAAGGAGTTCTTTATTGAACTTCATGAATTTCTAAGAATGCTGACACTATGAAGCTACATTTTCGTAATGCTAGTAACATTAGTTTAAGCTGAGGAATTAAGGTCTCGCCGGTTGATGAAATATATACAAAGCCTTCTCATTAGAGAATGAGTGATGCGTGCAGACGCAAAGACGTGCAAATACAAACAGACCTAAACATGTCAGATCTTTTGATGGATTTTACCACATGCGAAGCATGGTAATAACACTGGAATGCCATAGGTGTTAAGTGCTTACTTATTGACTAGATTATTGACTCTAGTGCAAGTGGGAGACTGAAAGGAATATGCCCGAGAGGCAATAATAATGTGGTTATTATCTTATTCCATGTTTATGATGAATGTTTATTTCTCATGCTATAATTGTATTAATCAGAAACGTTAATCCATGTGTGTCTAATAAACAAAACAAGAGTTCGTAGTAACACATCTCCTTTAACTAGCTCGTTGATTAAGTGACGATCAAGGTTTCTTGATCATGAACATTGGATGTTGTTAATAGCGGGATCACGTCATTAGGAGAATAATTTAATGAACATATACCCAAAGTAAGTATAGCAATGTGATCAAGTCATTAAGTTTACATTGTGATATTGACAGGAAGTAACCCTGATCCTTAGACCATGAGATCATGTCAATCACTAACTTCGGGGGAGTGCTTTGATGACATAAAACGTCACACCGTAACAAGGTGAATATAAAGGTGGCGTTGGGTACTCTGAAAGTATTAGTTGAGGATCATGGATAAAGAGTGGGATTTGTCCATCCAAATGGCGGAGAGATATACTCGGGCACTCTCGGTGATATCACATAGACAACGCGTGCAAGCACGTTACTAAGCCACAAGGATGTCATATCATAGAATGAGTAAAAGAGTACTTGCCGATAACGAGATCGAACTAGGTATGGTTGATATCAATGATGGGATCTCGGACAAGTAAAATATCATGAGGTAAAGAGAATTGGTTACAAGTTTAAGGTTCACACGATCACTGTATTCAACATTGAATGTGTAGGAGTCATTCGGATCTCTAGTCCCTGTTGTTGACTATTGATCAAAGAGATGTCTCAATCATGTCTACATTATTCATGAACCTACGGTGACACACTTAAGATTAGACGACACATTTGAGAGGATGCGTAATATTGGAGAAAGTTTTGGACATCACCGAAATTGTTTCGGGTAATATTGAAATAGTTCAAGGGGTAACTGTCAAATGTTTGTTAATAGAATTAACAAATAGAACAAGGGGTTATGTGTTAATGTTTGTTATTGGAATTAACAAATATTAAAATAAACAAATAAAATTGTTTTATTTATTTAAAGGAAATAACCCTTTGATATTGTGTGGGAATTAATGAGAGAGTGAGTGGGTTGAGTGGAGACTCCACTCACATGATGAGGGGAGAGGTGGGGGCACCCCAAATTTCGTGGCTGCCTCCCTTCCTATATAAAGAGGGGTGGGAGATCCCTCTCCCCACACAACTTGTTGTTATATCTCTCTCCCTCCTCCTACTGCTCCACCTCTTGGTCATACGCTTGGCGAAGACATGACCGTCTATTTTCTCCACCACACCACGTCGTTGTGGTGTTGGAGTTTCCGGTGGATCCTCTACTTCCACTGTCCCGCTGGATCAAGTGAACGGAGGTTATCATCAAGATTTACGTGTGATCGAGTGCGGAAGAGCTGCCGGATTGCAGCGCTCTTTTTCGCGATCTTGAGGTCGGAAAGTGATTGTTTTCATCGTCCACGAGATTTGATCTCGTAACGCTTTTGTCATCGAGAATAAGTTCATCTAGCACTCTATCTACCCGTTGCTTGCATCCTCTATATTAAATCTTGACTCGTTACATGTTCTTCGCATAGGAATTTTTTTGTTTTCTATGCTATGATCCCCTTCAAAGATTCACTGACATGGTGGAACCACTCGCTTCGCATGACTGCACGGGGGTGTCGATCTGAGACTAAGTAGTGTGCGAAATCAGAAACAGGAGCGGAACTGCACCATCTACAACGAATAATGCGTATAGACCGTGGTTGTCGTCATGAGCGAACCGTCCGGCGGAGCATAGACCATGATTTGGCTGTGGTGGATGGTGTGCATCGACCATGAAAAGAAAAAGTCTAAATTTCGTGGTAGATGGGCACCATCCACCACAGATACGGAAGACCTCCATGGTAGCATCCTAATTTTCTTCTAGTGGAAGCCCCAAGTATGACCTAGAATATGGACAAGAATAAGGGACCGAAGACGAGCAGAAATATGACGATTCTAAGAGTTGGCTCCAGTGTTGGTTCAACCGGCCCTAAACGGTTACAGCTCCGGACAAACCGTTGCGACGATCGACATAGAATGGTTCATAGCCCGACTCTGCATACGGGTTTTTTTGGCTGGAAGTATGGCCCTTGGGCCAGTTGAACCGGGCCAAACCAGTTTCAGCGTCGTTTGCCGAACTAACACAGAAGGTATTCCTGGCTATAAAATTGGTTGAATCGTGAATTCTCGGCTACAGATCTGCTTGAACCAACTTTGAAACTAACACACAACTTACATGCAAGTCAAAGTGGGATGAGGCCTTGTACCTCGTCCCCTAGCTCCCCTAACCAATATAGGGTCCCTTCCCCTTCATATCTAGGGTTAGAAAAAATTGTAAGATAGACTTGAGAGCTTTTCTCCTCTTCCTTTTTCATTTGGATTACACTCCTTAGATTTAATCTATAGGATTGTATCAAGACCTCACGGTTTCTGTTGTTTCATCATGTGATTCTATTAGTAAAATTCTAAAGCGAGGATTCTATTGGCTCGGTGGACTTGTTGTGTTGACAAATCGGTTTCAACAAGGGTAGGATTGACTTGATCCATGAGATCCGGAGGCTAATGATGACCCACAAGTGTAGGGGATCGATTGTAGATTTTTTGATAAATAAGAGTGTAGAACCCAACAAGGAGCATAATGTATTGATAAATATTTTCAAGTAAAGTTTCACTGTAAACACTAGAGAGCAATTGTTTAGAGGTTTTTGTACTAGTAACAAAGCGATAACAAGTAAATAACAAATAAAGGTAAATAGTTTCTGAAAGTGGCCCAATCTTTTTATCACAAAGGACAAGCCGGTGGTACTTCTTATAAAGGCTAAAACGTTCCTGAGGACACACGGGAGGTTTTGTCTAGTTATTTTCATCACACGTCGTTGATTAATCTTTATCGTTTTATTAAGTGTTATGTGGGTAGACCTATGCTAGTGCACCGTCCTATCCAAGACTAATGCACACTTACGATTTCACTACTTGCAAGTCACAAATACAAGAAAGTAATTAAGAAATAAATCTAATCGTAGCAATAAACTCGTCGTATCTACTACTCCCTTATGTGAAGTATTGCAAGCTGGGGTTTAGGTTTCAGTCACTCCGGCAACCCACCACAAGCAATCCAACACACAATGCATTCCTCTAGGCCCTTAAAAGGTGAAGTGCTATGTAGTCGACGTTCACATAACACCCTAGAGAAATAACAACATAACTTAAATATCAAACCGGTAAATATTACTCAACGAAACATGACTACTAACAACTAGATTTCTCCCATGTCCTTAAGAACTAAACGATCTACTCACAACACATCATAAGGTACATGATCAGAGGTGATAAATGGATGAATAACAATCTTGTCAAAGTGCAAACATCGATAAATCTCATAAGAATCAACTACAAACAAGTAATTCACACTGCGAGAGAGATCTAGTGGAAAACAATGATATAGAACCCTAATTGTTACAGTAGGGCGGAGGCGGATGGTGAGGATAATGATGCTGATGGTGACGTTGATGATCTTGATGATGCCCGGTGCAATGACGGTGACGGTGGTGACGATTTACCCCTTCGGGAGGGAATTTCCCCTGTGGAATCTCCCCGTCGGGAAGGTGTTTTCTTCTCTCTGTTGTTTTCGTCGCGAAGAGGCGGCGGAAAAATTCTACGCAGTGGCTCCCCGGGAATTTTAGGTCAAGGGGGGTAAGTACCCCGAAGGGGAGCTGCTGGAGGGGCCTGGGGCCTCCAAGGGCCCACTAGGCACGGCCAAGGGGGAGGCCGTGGCTGGTGCCCTCCTGGTGGACCCCTGGCTCCCCTCGGTTAGCCCTTTTGGCACCACCGAGGATTTCTGACGAAACCTTGTTTTATGATTTTTCCCGATTTTTGTGACGTCCAGAAAATATCCTTTTTGAAAGGTTTGCTTTTTCCACTTGTTTTCTGACTCTGATAAATAAATTCCGTAAAACTGCAAAACACAGAGAAAACAACGAAATAACATATAAACACTAACAATTCTATACAACAATCCTTCCCAAAATGCTTCTCAAAGAGAATTAGTGATTCCATCATATAAAGGTAAAGTGAGTGCAAATTTATTAAGCTATGGCAAACTGTGTTTTTTGGTCAGAGAACAACTATCATATCAATCCTATCTTTCTGGAAGATTCTATGTGAGAGCTATTAAGCAAATAACACATACTTCAATCATCACAAAGTATTTTCATGAATAGAAAACTTCCAGAGTTTATGTTCTTAATAAAGAATGTGAAAACAACTGACACAAAGGAAGATGCTGGTTAGCAAAGCTCAACTTTGTACTTGTTTACCATGATGGTAATGTCAACTGCAAAAAAAACATGGTTAAACATCATCGTGGACATATAAAAGGATGCACCTAAGCTCAACATCATAAATGTGCTAGTAGAGAATAGGTAAACTCGCTCAATCTTGTTAGTAGAGAAAGGCCCTTCATAGAGGGAAGCAGAGATTACTCATGTGCTAGATCTTTTTATTTTTAATAAAACAGAGGCATCGAAAATATAATTTTGAGAGATATGTATGTCTATGTCATCAAATGGTAACGAAAAACTTATCATAACCCATGTCAAGCAAGGGGTTTAGACTTTTGAGAGCGGTTTAGATTTTATTTATTTATTTAGGTTGGCTAGCTGTATCCACGGGTACCCACCAGCTTTCACCAATCCATGGGGAAGTGTGTTTTTATATTATACTAATTTGCACCAACTCTCTTGCAACTTTAGATGAGAACCGATTCCATATTCATAGGGTGAAATAAGAAAGAAGAACCTTTCTTGACATAATACATGATAAACTTTAAACTACTTCCTCATGAGCTAAAACAGGGACACAAAATAGGTTCGATATTTTGAAGGTTTTAAAGGTAGCACACGAGAAATTTACTTGGAGTGGCAGTGTGATGTCTACGCACGCTTATATTTTTGTAGAAAGTGTTGGGGCTCCAAGTGCAGAGTTTTGTAGAACATCAGCAAGTTTCCCTTAAGTGGATCACCCAAGGTTTATCAAACTCAGGGAGGTAGAGATCAAAGATATCCCTCTCAAGCAACCCTGCAATTAATATACAAGAAGTATCTTGTGTCCCAACACACCTAATACAATTGTTAGTTGTATAGGTGCACTAGTTCGGCGGAGAGATAGTGAAATACAAGTAGTATGGAGGATTATAATTAGTAATTGCAATCTGAAATAAAAATGGAACCAAGCAAACACGCAGCAGAACTAGTTGTAAACGGTGTTTCAGTACTTAGAAACAAGGCATAGGGATCATACTTTCACTAGTGGACACTCTCAACAATAATAATGTAATTGAATACATAAATATCCTCTCTTCACTATGCTGAACCACTCTCCGGTTGGATAACAAACACTAATTAATTGCGTAGTGCTGCAAAAGCACACCTTAAAGTTGCATTCCCAACTAGATAACCCCACACTGTCACCTTGAGCCCTAGATTGTTCCAGACAAACACCACAATTTCATAGAGATGTACAACACAAAATATAACTCATGACAATCCACACACTGTGTGCACACTATCACCTTCACACCGTGGGGCAAAGGTGTCTCCGGAGGTCACATTAATAAAACCACTAGAGTAGCATAATAGATGAAGAGTAACATCTATTTATTCAACTAGATTACAAAGCTCATGATCACATAAATATCACACCATGGGAGAGATAGATGAACCACACAGCTACCGGTAGAGCGCTCAACCTTGGGGGAGAACTACTCCCTCCTCATCATGGGCGTCAGCACTTCCCTGTCCCGACAGGGTGCTGGAATAGAGATTCCTGTCCCCCAAAACTTGTCTTCGATGGCGGCGGAGCTATAGAACTTTTAATGGATGGAGTCTGATTGATTTAGGGTTTTTGCGTCAGGGGAAATTGATCGTCTCCAACGTATCTATAATTTCTGATGCTCCATGATAATCTTATGCCAATTGCTACATGTTTTCTCCCTTCTTTATGTCATTTTTACACGTTTTCCGGGACTAACCTATTAACAAGATGCCAAGTGCTAGTTCCCTGTTTTCTGCTGTTTTTTATTTCAGAAAAGTTGTTCTGGAAATATTCTCGGAATTGGACCCCACAAAGCCCGAAGTGCCTATTTTCCCCGAAAGCATCCAGAAGACCGAAGAGGAGTCGAAGAGGGGCATCAGGGGGCCCATACCACGGGGTGGCTCGCCCCCCTTGGGCACGCCAGGGGGTGGTGTGGGGCCCCCAGGGCTCCACCGCCTCTGCCCTTTCGCCTATTTATTCCGCCCGGATGGAAAACCCTAGACACCTGATCAAAAATCCCCGAAAAGTTCCGCAACCGCCGTCATCGTCAACCCTAGATCAGGGTGGTTCTGAAGCAGTCTTTGGCACCCTGCCGGAAAGGAAATCATCACCGGAGGCCTCTTCATCACCATGCTTGCCTCCGGAGTGATGCGTGAGTATTTCATCCTTAGACTACGGGTCCATAGAAGCAGCTAGATAGTTGTCAACTCCTCATATGCCTCAATGTTTTAGATCTTGTGAGCTGCCTAACATGATCGAGATTGATCTTATGTAACTCTATGTGTTGTGTTTGCTGGGATCCAATGAATATTGAACTTATGCCAAGTTGATTATAGTCTTTATTGCATATGCTATTTGTGAACTTGCATGCTTTCCGTTGCTAGTGGTTGCTCTGGCCAAGTAGTTGCTAGTTTCTCCAAGAGGGAGTATTTATGCTCGATAGTGGGTTCATGCCTCCTTTTCGCCTGTGCTCGAGTGACAGGAACGTAACGGGGGAGGATGTGTTGTTTCCACTAGGGAGAAAACAGCGGTGTGAATGCCCGCGTGTACAATCATTGCTTACATTACACACATTGTTTAATGCAGTTATCTATTGCTTGCAACTTAATACCTAAGGGGGTTCGGATGATAATCTGAGGGTGGATTATTAGTCATAGATGCAGTTGGATTACGGTCTATGTATATTGTTGTAATGCCCGCACTAAATATCATAGTAGTCATAATGTCATGAATGTGCACTACGGTGCAACCTTTATTTGTCAATTGCCCAGCTGTCATTTGTTCACCCAGCATGCTATCTTTTATGGAGAGACACCACTAGTGAACCTATGAACCCTGGTCCATTTTCTTACACTGTTAAACAAACCTCTACAATTTCCTGCTTTCTTTACTTACTATAAGCATACACCATTTTCCACACTATACGTCTAATCTTTGTTTTCAGCAAGACCGGTGAGATTGACAACCTCACTGTACCGTTGGGACAAAGTATTTTTGTTGTGTTGTGTGCAGGTTTCGTGTTGTTGCTGACACCGGTGAGGCGCCATCACCACCGTCAGTGGCATACACCTTCCGGAGATCCTCTTTCTCCTACTGGATTGATAACCTTGGTTCTTAACAAGGGGAAAACTCCTACCGATGTGCTCATCACACCCTCCTCTTGGGGTATCCCAACGAGTGCAAGATCTACACCATCAAGGACTTTTTCTGGCGCCATTGCCGGGGAGAAAGAAGTCTTCTGGCAAGGGGAGTCTCTCACTCTCAACCTCTTTATTTTTTTTATTGTCTTGTTTTTATTTTTGTCTTGTTTTGCTTCTTTATATAAAAAACACACAAAAAAATTTAGTTCTTATTCTAGTTGTTATTTTTGCTTTATCATGCTTGCTATCAATGTTTGATGTCTTTAAAACTAGATCTTTTAGGTAAGATGGGTTCACGGATGAACAACAAAAACATTATAAGGAACACCGCTTGTCACAAAAAGGGATACACTTATGGGAGCAAATCAATAAGTTTCATGACTATGCTAAAAACTTGTGCTCTACTTATAATGTTACTTATTGCTTTGATAAATCTTGTTGCTGTAGGAGGTATAAATACCTCCCTTTTCAATGTGAGTATAATGATAATGATACCATATCTTTTTATGTTAAGAGAAATTATGAATTATATGATGTGGAACAAATTTAAGAATTTATTGCTTGGAAGGGTCATTCAAAATTTCTTATTTGCTTGAAAGTGTTGATGATGCACCTTATAAAGACGAGATTTATGCTATACTTTAATATTTCTTTGATAATTACAAGGATCGTAATTACTACATAATAGAATATCTTAATAAATGCTCTCAACCTAAGGAAGAGACTAATGCCTTGCATGATCCTATGGAAGAAGAAATTGCCGAATCTGGAAGCTCATTGGATGAAAAAGAGGAGGAGAGTGATGATCAAGAGGAGGAAGAATGGAGCTACCCATGTCAACCTCCCAATGATAGTAACTCTTTAACTCATACATTATTTGATGAAATTGATACTTTCTATACTTGTGACCTTAAATCTAATATGAATGAAACTTGTGAGAATGATATTGCTACTGTTATTTATGACAATCCATGCTACTTGGATAATTCTTATGATAATGCTCTTGATGATGGTCCTATGTTACTTGATGTTATAAATCATAATGCTATTGAAAATAGGATTGCTATAATGTGTCATATACCTTTTAAGAGTGACCAATTATATTGTTTTGCTATTGCTAAAAGTGGGGGAAAATAACAGCTGATTTTAAATTTTGATCCCACTGTTTTTGAGCTTGATATGAATTGTGTGCTTTTAGACCATGACAAACATGCTTTATGTGATAATTATGTTGTTGAGTTTGTTCACGATTCTACTGAAAATTATTATGAGAGAGAGAAATATGGTTGTAGGAATTTTTATGTTACTAATACACCTCTCTTTTTGTTGAAAGTTTTAAAGTTGCTCTTGTTCTACCTTCCCATGATTTCTAGTTTGAGCTTCTTTAATTTATTTCTTTACAAGATTCCTATGCATACAAAGCGGGTTAGACTTATTTTTTTTTTATACTTGCTTCTTAATGCTCTCTTTTTCTATAATTCATATTTCTTATGTGAGCATCTTTTTCCATTTGAAAATACTTGAGTTGCTTTCTATGCCTAGCTGAAAGGCGTTGAAGAAAAGCGATACCGGGAGACAACCCGTTTTATTTCTCTGTTTTCAACCCGTTTTACTTTGTTTTCTTTTGTTTTCTTTGCACCTGGGTGTTTTCTAGTACCTTAGAAACCCCTCTGTATCTTTTATTTTGTGTTTTTGTTGAGCCAAGTAAAGCCTCTAGTGGAAAGTTGAGGCTATATTTCGGATTTCTGCGCAGGAAACAGATTTCTGCTGTCCATTGTTTATTCCGTATAAAATCACAGAAAATTCAAATTGACCTGACTTTTTTTGTGCGTAATCCTGGGATATATAAGAAACTTTTCTTAGTTGACCACTTTTTGCTTTGAGCAATAAAATATTTTCGGAAAAAATCATCTTTACCTGTTGTCCTGTTTTGACAGATTTCTGCCAATAATTGCATTAGCATCTTAATCGCTTTCTTTTGGTATTCTTTTGAGAAAAAGAGTTTTAAAAGAAGTTGTGACAGTAGCTAATGTGTTTTTGAGTGTTATTCATGTGTTGAAATTGAACCATGTGAATTTATTATTTCGATTGCACTAACACTGCTAATGAAGATTGTGAGAAGTTTGGTGTGAAGGAAGTTTTCAAGGGTCAAGAGAAGAGGATGATATGACGTGATCAAGAAGAGTGAAAATCCTAAGCTTTGGGATGCCCCGGTAGTACATCCCAGAAAATTCCAAGAGGACTCAAGCGTCTAAGCTTGGGGATGCCCAAGGAATCCCCTTCTTCATCGACAAATTATCAGGTCACTTCTAGTGAAACTATATTTTTATTCGGTCACATCTTATGTGCTTTACTTGGAGCGTCTTTTATTTTTGCTTTTAGTTTGTTTTTATTTTTGCTTTCAGTTTTTTTATTTTTTCAATAAGCTTGGTTGGACCCCAGCATTCTTTTATTGGAGAGTGACACGCTCCACTTTTTCATGGGAATACTTTGTATTCTTAATCTTTGTCTGTCTGCTGCATTTATTTAGCTCATGTTTTGCATGCATCTCTTATTAGAGTTGTTAGTTTTAGTAGTGTTATGTGAGTACTCTCATGTTTGTTTTCTGTATCATAAAGAGTATTTTTGTTAAAACATATCTTGTATGGTGCTTGTTGGGAGAAGAAAATACTGCTTAAAGTAGAATTTATAACAGTGCAAGTAGAAGCTTGTATAGACTGTTGCTAGAACCTTTTCATGCCATGCTAAATGTTATTTTAGTTTTAATTCCTTGTGATGTTGAGTATCATGAATAGCCTCAAATAGCTGAGAGTGTTTAATATGTCATTGAAAGATTCATGAGTTGTTCTTGTCATAAGGAAGCATAAATTTATGGTATTCTCTTTCGAATGTTTTATTTGGTTGACTTGGCGCATGCTCACACCATGTTTATGACTATGAACCAGTCACGAATAGCCTCCATGACCACTTAGTTTTTGAACTTGTGATACCGCTTATGCTTTAATTAATGATGTTTATGTCGCTATGCATGATTATGGCTCTTATGCTCTCTTGATTTGTCGCTCCCAGTCTTTTGCTAGCCTCCACCTGTACTGAGTATGAGATCTACTCGTGCATCCAACTCCCTTAAACCAAAGTTTGTCCCATTGTGTCTACCATACCTACATACATGTGGTATTTAACTGCCATTCCAAGTAAATTCCTCATGTGTTACCTTTAAAACTTTAAAAACTTCTCCTGCTTTATGTTCATGTTTTTGCTCATGAGGACATCAATGGAGAATCTTTATCTCACTTGTTGATTGGATTTCACACCATGGACTAGTGGCTTCATCCGCTTATGCAAATGATAGAAGAGCTGGCAGCGGGGTTCCCAGCCCCCAATTAATACACACAAAATCTCTTCACTATTTTTTCCCCTGATTTATCAGTCAAAGCATAATTGTGTAAACAAAAGAGAAAGAGGGATGAACTTCTACCCAGATGCGTCCTTAACATGGCATATGCTCTTGTGAATCCAGTTGGCTTGTGACGTACTGTATTTTCTGTTTATCATTCGTTGAAATTAGCATAAATCTCCCAAAATATAGACACTCCTCCATGGTATGTGATTGTTGGAGGCACCCGAGGACTCGGTTAGCCATGGATTGTGAAAGATGGATGGGAGGAGTGTCAAACTTTTAATACCTCTGTTTAATAAAATAAAAAATCTCTAGCACATGAGTTGATCCATGCTTCCCTCCGCGAAGGGCCTTTCTTTTACTTTTATGTTGAGTCTCCATCTTCTAACTTTATGCACAGTTGAGAGAGCATTTTTGCCATTCTGAGTTCTATGTGCATTTGTCCCATAAGCATCAATAATTGCTTCATGATGTGATATTATTTGTTCTAATATTATTTTCTCTAGTCTTCCTGATGAACTTTGAAGGTGTCATGGAATTTATGTTTTTCCCCACTCTTAAGGACTAGCGAAATATCACTTTGCCATGCTTTCTCTATACCTGAAACAAACATTTATCTTTCTTTGCATTATTATTCATGATCCTTTATTTGAGATACTCTTCATGATGAAAAGTGATTCTATGCTTTATTATTAAAGTTCTATTTATCATGTTTGTGTTTGAAGTTCTATGATCTCAGCTTACATATGCCTTTACATTTTTATGATCAAGATTATGTTAGTAGCATGTCACCTCAGAAATTATTGTTTTACCGTTTACCTACTCGAGGACGAGTAGGAACTAAGCTTGGGGATGCTTGATACGTCTCCAAAGTATCTATAATTTCTGATGCTCCATGATAATATTATGCCAATTGCTACATGTTTTCTCTCTTCTTCATGTCATTTTTACACGTTTTCCGGGACTAACCTATTAACAAGATGCAAATGTACTAGTTCCCTATTTTCTGCTGTTTTTTATTTCAGAAAAGTTGTTCTGGAAATAATCTCGGAATTGGACCCCACAAAGCCCGAAGTGCCTATTTTCCCTGGAAGCATCCAGAAGACCGAAGAAGAGTCGAAGAGGGGCATCAGGGGGCGCACACCAAGGGGTGGCGCCCCCCTTGGCCGCGCTAGGGGATGGTGTGGGGCCCAAGGGCTCCATCGCCTCTGCCCTTTCGCCTATTTAATCCTCCCAGATGGAAAACCCTAGACACCTGATAAAAAATCCCCGAAAAGTTCCACAACCGCCATCATCGTCAACCCTAGATCAGGGGGGTTCCGAAGCTGTCTTCGGCACCCTGCTGGAGAGGAAATCATCACCGGAGGCCTCTTCATCACCATGCCTGCCTCCGGAGTGATGCGTGAGTAGTTCATCCTTGGACTATGGGTCCATAGCAGCAGCTAGATGGTTGTCTCCTCCTCATATGCCTCCATGTTTAGATCTTGTGAGCTGCTTAACATGATCGAGATTGATCTTATGTAACTCTATGTGCTATGTTTGCTGGGATCCGATGAATATTGAACTTATTCCAAGTTGATTATAGTCTTTATTGCATATGCTATTTGTGATCTTGCATGCTTTCCGTTGCTAGTGGTTGCCCTGGCCAAGTAGTTGACTCCAAGAGGGAGTATTTATGCTCGATAGTGCGTTCATGCCTCCTTTTCGCATGTGCTCGAGTGACAGAAACGTGACGGATGAGGATGTGATGTTGCCACTAGGGAGAAAACAGCGATGTGAGTGCCCGCGTGTATAATCATTGCTTACATTACACACATTGTTTAATGCAGTTATCTGTTGCTTGCAATTTAATACCTAAGGGGGTTCGGATGATAACCTGAGGGTGGATTATTAGTCATAGATGCAGTTGGATTATGGTCTATGTATATTGTTGTAATGCCCACACTAAATAGTAGTCATCATATCATGAATGTGCACTACGGTGCAACCTTTATTTGTCAATTGCCCAGCTGTAATTTGTTCACCCAGCATGCTATCTTTTATGGAGAGACACCACTAGTGAACCTATGAACCCCGGTCCATTTTCTTACACTATTAAACAAACCTCTACAATTTCCTTCTTTCTTTACTTACTGCAAGCATACACCATTTTCCACACTATATGTCTAATCTTTGTTTTCAGCAAGACCGGTGAGATTGACAACCTCACTCTACTGTTGGGACAAAGTATTTTGCTTGTGTCGTGTGCAGGTTCCGTGTTGTTACTGACACCGGTGAGGCGCCATCACCACTGTCAGTGGCATCAACCTTCCGGAGAGCCTCTTTCTCCTACTGGATTGATAACCTTGGTTCTTAACTAAGGGGAAAACTCCTACCGTTGTGCTCATCACACCCTCCTCTTGGGGTATCCCAGCAAGTGGAAGATCTGCACCATCAACAATATATTGGGGAAAGGGCGATGTTGGTGGGTGCCCGAGGGGCCCACACCACCTGGTGGCGCGGCCAAGGGGGGCTCCACCCTATGGTGTGGCCGCCTCGGTGCCCCCCTCCGGGTCTCCTCCGGACTCCGTGTACGTGACAGAAAAATAGGACCCTCGGCTTTCGTTTCGTCCAATTCCGAGAATATTTCCAGAACAACTTTTCTGAAATACAAAAACATCAGAAAACATGAATTGTCACTATGGAATCTTGTCAATAGGTTAGTCTATGAAAACATCCGTAAAACAAAGGAAAACATGTGGAAAACATAAAGGCATTGGATAGAAAACAAGCATGGATCATCAAAAATTATAGATATGTTTGAGACGTATCACAGTGAAATACCACATATAGGAAGGTATGGTGGACACTTGTGGAAGGTTTTTGGTTCAGGTATTTGGATGCACGAGTAGTTATCATACTCAGTACAAGGTTTTTTTGGCTAGCGAAGGCTTTGTAGAAAACATACGAAGTTGAGAGATGCAAACAGATATATAAAACCATCAATGATATAAAACATGAATTATTGCAATTGTCTTCTTTGTCAGCATAACACATCAATCATAAGAACATAAACATGAAGGTTTTGCAGGCATAAAATATCTATGGGGTAATATATATACATGTGAAACATCTCTTCTTTGTTTTAAGTCTCTAAGTGTTATTGCTATGACCAATGCTATGTTTGCCTATACTCAATAAATTTCTTCTACTTATACCCAACATGAGATCACTACTAAACACAAGACAAGCATGCGAGAATAATTGACATGAATAGAACATATAGTGCAACTAAGTAAGAAGAATACTTCATATCAATATTTCATCATAGGCAAACTCACACCAACGGATACAAACTTTCATATAAAGGAGTGATAGCCCAACTTGCAAACGACCATAGTAGAAGATAACCTCCCCAACCATGATACACACGACTCTAATAATAAAAGGCAAAAATAGTGACACCGGGGCAACTCCCTCAAGCTTGGAACAAGCCAAGGGAGTGCCTGTTACCCATGATAATTAAACTTGATTCTTCGGTGGTGCTTGGATGGCTCTAATATGATCTTCCGGAGTGAGTACCCGAACAATATCAGCTTCCACGTTGTATGGATCACCGAATAAATAATTCTTGAGTCTTTGGCCATTCATCACTTGTGGATTGGTGCCTTGGAAATTATTAATCTTGATAGTACCAGACCAATAAACTTCTTCCACAAAAAAAGTTCCTTCCCATTTAGAGAGTAATTTTCCTGCAAAAAATCTGAGACGACACCTATACAATAATACTCTATCACCTATGTTACATTGTCTTTTGAGAATCCTTTTATCATGCCATCCTTTAACTTTTTATTTAAATAACTTGGCATTTTCATAAGTTTCTCTTCTCATTCATCTAAAGAACTCACATCTAACAATCTTTTCTCACTAGCTAATTTGAAATCACAATTAAGTTCTCTAACAGCCCAATAAGGTTTGTGTTCTAGCTCAAAGGGTAAATCACAAGCTTTTCCATAAACCATTTTATAAGGATACATGCCCATGTGATTTTTATAAGAAGTTCTATAATCCCACAAAGCATCACTAAGTTTCTTAGACAAATTCTTTCTAGATTTATTAACAGTGTTTGGCAAAATTAATTTGATCTCCCTATTCGATAGCTCTACTTGACCACTAGTTTGAGGATAATAAGGTGAAGTAGTTCTATGATTAACATCATATTTAGCAAGGTATTTTTCTAAAAGCACCATGAATGAAATGAGAACCTCCATCAGTCATAAGATATCTAGGCACACCAAACCTAGGGAAAATGATGTCTTTAAGCATTTTCATAGAGGTTTTATGACCAACATTTTTAGTTGGAATAGCTTCTACCCATTTAGTAACATAATAAAGAGCAACAAGAATATGAGTATAGCCACGTGAAGAGGGAAAAGGACCCATAAAGTCAAATCCCAACAATCAAAAGGTTCAATAACTAGAGAATAATTCATAGGCATTTCATTACGTCTGCTAATGTTACTAACCCTTTGACATTCATCACAAGTAGAAATAAATTTCTTTGCATCTTTAAAGAGAGTAGGCTAGTAAAAACCTGATTGTAAAACCTTGTGTGCGGTTCTTTCACCAGCATGATGCCCTCCATAAGTACTATTATGACATTTCCTCAATATTTCTTCTTGCTCATGCTCAAGTACACATATTCTTCAGATTCCATCTACACCTTGTTTATATAAATTCGGGTTATCCCATAGGTAATGCCTCAAATCATAAAAGAATTTCTTCTTATGTTTATAAATAAAGCTCGAAGGCAAAAACTTAGAAATAATAAAGTTAGCATAATCAACATACCAAGGATTTTCACGTGAGTTAACCTTAATAGTAGCAAGTTGTTCATCAGGGAAACTATCATTAACATGAATAGGATCATCGGGAATGTATTCCATTCTAGATAAATTATCAGCAACATGATTATCATCTCCTTTCCTATCAACAATATGCAAATCCAACTCTTGTAACAAGAGCACCCATCTAATAATCCTAGGCTTAGCATCTTTATTTTCCATAAGATATTTAGTAGCAGCATGATCAGTATGAATAGTGACTTTAAAGTCAACAATGTACTGCCTAAATTTATCACAAGCAAAAACAACAACTAAAAAATCGTTGTCAGTGGTAGCATAGTTTCTTTGAGCACTATCTAGAGTCTTACTAGCATAATAAATAACATTCAATTTCTTCTATACTATTTTCCCTAAAACATCTCATATAGCATAATCACTAGCATCACACATGATTTCAAAAGGAAAATTCCAATCGGGCGGTTGAACAACAGGAGCAGTTATTAAAGCTTTCTTCAGAACTCCGAAGGCTTCTTTACAATCATCATAAAAAACAAAAAGAACATATTTTTGAAGAAGATTGGTAAGAGGTCTTGAAGTTTTAGAAAAGCCTCCATAAATCTCCTATAGAAACCAGCATGACCAAGAAAACTACGTATACCTCTGATTTCCCTTGGATAGGGCATCTTTTCAGTTGCATCAACTTTGGTCTAGTCAACTTCAATGACAATTTCAGAAATTTTATGTCCAAGAACAATTCCTTCATTCACCATAAAGTGGCATTTCTCCCAATTAAAAACAAGATTATCATCCTCACATCGATGCGAAACTTTGTTAAGATTATGGCGGCAACTGCCAAAAGAAGTCCCATAGACAAAGAACTCGACCATGAATACCATGTAGGGCCTGCCCTTCGAACCACTGTTCAAGGACACCCCTGATATGCATACATTCACGATCCCAGGAATTCAGTCGTGAACAACATATCAAGCTGGTACACAGATACAATATCCATTAGACGTTTACTCAACACTTACAAAGACGCATGGTCACATGACCAAGACTACACGGTTGTCACGCAGGACAACACACAACACACACACAGCGGAAGACTAAACGCACACATAACGTAGTAAAGCCCAAGTCACGCCTTCACCTACAGGCTGCTGACCCGGAGACGATCCTAGTTCGCAAAGCCATCAGCTCCGTACTCTTCTTCGTTGATCTTCTTCTGAGACTCCCTCTCAAAATCTGGCAAGTAGATACCAGGGGCGAAACCATAATGAGTACATTTGAATGTACTCAGCAAGACATCCATCATATAACTTACCAAAGATGCAAGTATGCTTATATGGTGTAATAGGTAGGCTATAAATAGGGTTCACTATCAATGGTGTTCATATAGGATGACACCATAGTTGCAGTCAGGTTAATCTGTATCTTTGCTGAAGAAGATACTTCAGAAGAAAATAGTAAGCTTTGTTTCTCCTGTCGATATCGCATGTACAAGAGGTTTTATAAAGCTTTATTAGAAGAAAGTTTTCTCTCTGCAAAACTTCTTGGAATCAAATTCCAGATGTTTTCTTAGAGAAGAAAGATTTTCTCTGTAAAACTGCTTGTAAAACAACTTCTGGCTTTTCATCACCGGTACCTTCATGGTACAAGATTTTTTTCGTTTCCGAACTTCCCGAGTTCTTTTTTTTCAACATCTTTTTGAAAACATTGACACAATGCTAGCTACATGGCCATTCAACTGTCCATATCCGAGGACGCGGCTTCTTCGAAAAAGTTGTACTCTGCAGAGGTGTACACATCCACCAGACTCAGTACACCTGCCGTGAATAACCACGGACTGTAACAACAGTATGTGAAACATCAGATCACTGATCATAACCTTCCACTATGTTCAAGCTAGAATGTGTCTATCTCTCAGTTGAGTTTTACCGGTCATCCCCGGCACCGAGCTAATCCCCGCCAGCCAGGATGCCTCAACCGATGCGACCGGAGGTGAACTTAATCCCACACTTTTTATATCTCAACACTGGGAGTTTTGGCGACAATCGGTTCGAGGGATCCCGTCCCTTATAGCGTTTGAGATAGAACACACACTAACAAGAACAAACTTCCAGTTAAGCCCCGTGCCCATGCTGGGGTAGGGTGGCAGTACGGTAAAGGTTGTCCGGCGAAGACTAGGTTATGTGTCATTTTTGAAAAACACCATTTTCCCAAAAATGACCACTTCCACATTCCTCCGGAGAATAAGGATCCGCCTTTTCTCTGGGTTTTCCATAAAGCCTTTGTTTTGTAAAAACACAATTTTAAGGTGTCCACTTAGGGACTAATATATTTGATGGTAATAAATACCATATGGTGGCTTATGGGCTTGGTAGCACCAAGTATCAACTACTGGCATAATAGTAGTATATATAGTAGTAGTAGTTGTATTCACTCAAAAATAGTTTTTGGAAATCAAAGTATTTGTAAAACTTTTCAGAAGTAAAACATCCATGATAGATAATGATAAGAGTATTATAACAGCAAGCATCAGGATGGCTTGCCTCAAGTCTCTTAATGTCCCTGGCCTTGAAGTAGCTTGAACTTGACGCACAACTCCACAACTGCTTCTTCCTCTTCTTTGTTTTCTAGCGTCGTAAAAGAATACAAGACACACACTAAGGTCTAAAGGACACACAACTAAGATAAACAACACATACAGCAAGCAAAGGTATAATGGCGCCAACGCACAAACGTTATCGAGAAAACTGTCTCACAAAGTTCTCAGGGTACACAACTATCGTCAGACAAGCATATGGTTCAGGAAACCATATCCAACATCTTACATACCACATATGGGGTAGTGTACCACTCTCATAACAAGATATATAAGAAGCTAAAAATATAGCTTGTGGGTGCAAAAGGTTAGGTTACTAAGGTAAAACAAACAGACAGAACAATACCCAAGGCAGTGGGTATTACTCACCACAAGCAACTATCACTTAATGAGTTCATGATTTTAGTTGGATGTTTTAGTTTCATAAGATACTCTTAAGCACAATAACAACACTAGCCCAAAAAATAACACAAGTATGACACTCATGCTAAGGTGCACACTCAGACAATTTTCAAACAGCAGGTAAACACATCACAAATGAATAGGCTATTTATTTACTACCTTAGTATTTACTTGAAGTTTTGGAATCCATCAATCATGAAAATTTAACATACAACCAGTAGCTAATAACCAAGGAATCAAGTCATAAAAATAATCTAAAACACAATCATCACTCAAGATAATGCTCCTATCAAAAGCATAGAAACAGGACTGCACTATTAGCATACTAGTATGGAAAAATCTACACAAGCATGCTATAAGAAATAATTATATTATATAACTATAGCACATGCAACTAAAGAGTTCAAGGCATCATAACAGAAGTAATAACTTCCTTCGCGATGGGATTAAGTTGGCTATTGACAGGGGCTTCCGTAAGATTATTGTCGAGTCTGATTCACAGCAACTTGTTCAGATGTGGTCAGAGGCAAAGTATGAGAGATCATGCCTGGCGTCTATTTTCTCGGAGGTGTCTGATTTAGTAGGGAATTTAGAGGCCTTTAATCTCAATTACATTGCTAGGGAGGCTAATGAGCTTGCTCATCTCTGTGCTAAGTATTGCAGCTTAGATAGACAAAGATGTCTTTGGGTGAATTACACCCCGACCTTTCTTGATGCCTGTATCAGAAAGGATTGTAAACCCGACTAGTTTTCTCGCAGCGGCAAGTTTTTGACGCACTCTTTTCCTTACCAGGGTACCTACGGGGACTGGAAGGTTTTTAATGAGGCGGCTTGCTTGCTTAATATAAGTTCTATTTAATCTCAAAAAAAAGTAATAACTTCCTAAACATGCTATAATAAACTCATATACTCATAAAATAAGAGATGACAATACTATAGCAAAAATCACCATTTTCTAGTGGTGACACTAGTTCAGTACTAGGGAAACAAACAATGCTACCATGATTTGCTTAAACCTAATCAAGCAAGTCATGAATATAAATGTAACTAATAACAGTACACAAATCATACTCATGCTAGGAAGCAAGAACATCAAAATAATTCCATGAAACAACTATTAAGCATGCACAAATTAGTTCTAGCAATTTCTGGTTTCTTAAACAATTACTAGCAATCAAAACATGGTATAACCTACACAACCAGTGGCTATGCACTTGATGAAAAGTTATATAAACCTTTTCAAAAATCCAAACACTCAATTTAAATCACTCACAAACAATCTATCCATAAAGAGGAATTTAGTTTATTTGCAAACTATATAATTTAGCACTCAATAGTGAACCATTTCTTAACATGATACCCCTAAGGAATATTATGCTAACAAATTGGATCACATCTAACATACTAGTATCCTCTGATAAGAAACAAACTTCTCACTTGCATAAGTGAAAACAAACAATTATATTTTCCATGGTGGAAAATAGAAATCAATCATATAATTAAACATGTTCATTCCTCACATGAGCATGGTTGGGAATTTTCATCCTCAACCAAGATGAAATGAGACCAGTGGGTTATGGGCCCACTAATACCAAGGCAAAAGAGGTACTAAGCCTCTGGTTAATTCATGACAACATTAGTATAACAAAATGAAATTAAACAAGCTATTATCTCTAGTGAAAACAATACTAGTGTATAAGAATAACAAAACCTATACATGCTTCACTATAAAAAGACATGCAAGCTAGCAGAGGTATTAACTTCAAAATAACAGTACCAAACTGGTACTGGATCCATAGAAATCATAGCACAAAATTTAATAAAGCATTCACACAAAGATCTAGGCATCACAAAAATTCCAAATAATAAAACTAGAATGTAACCAATGCTATTTCTTTTTTATTTCAGTTTCCAAACATGCACACACTTTCTAAGGTAGGGGTACTGTAAGGAAACAACTTAATAACAAGTCCTAACAACTTTACACATGCTAGAAAACAAGATCAAATCATCCACACAATCGTTCCAACAAGTACATAATAAAAAAAAACAGAAACAGAAAAGTGTTGTTTCTAGATCTGTCCACTAAAACTAATCTAGAGCTTCAAAAATTAATCTAAGCTAGGATAAGAGAGATCTAATCAATACAAAACTTATCCAATTGGATTTGCTCCAAAAATCATTTTTAAACTCCTTACAAAAATCATATAAAAGGCTACTGGACTTTTAGTAAACTGGATGGAATTTTCATATCATAACTTACCTTGATGTGAGGTTAGGTGCATTGGATAGATATTTTCAATACCTATCAAGAACAGTTTAGTTTGATCCATTTGGTCACATATTTTAAAAGTTATAGTTAAAACATTTCCACTGACAGTCTATGGAAAAACATTTATTGTGTTCAAAATATGGGTCCAAAAGCAGGTCTGCAAAGTTCCTATGGTTTAGATTTCATTTATCTAGGTCCATGATTTTTTACAGATTTTATTTCATACGTTTAGTATTTTTACCACGTCCAAAATGGAGGTACAAGTTTCTGTTAAATTTGAAAAGGAAAACAAGTAACAGCAACGCGGGCTGGTTCGGGTGGATACGGCCGAGTTAACGGGCTGCGCGGCCCAGCAGTGCTGCGCGCGCGCGGGCAGGGCGCGGGAAAACGGCTGGTTCAACGGCGACCGCGGATCAGAGATCCGACGGTGCTGGGCCATCGCCTTCCTCCCGACCCTCACTCTCACAGAACCGAACGGGAAAAAGAAAGGGGCGGCCGTAGCGCTCACCGTGGGGCTCGGGAAGGGCTGCGGGCGCGCGGGGGAGTTGCTGGAGGTTTGGGGCTTCGAGGGGAGGCGACGGTGGCGGCAGGCGTGGCCGCACGCGGCGGAACGCGGTCGGCGCTCTGCGCGGTGACCGCGGCGGCGAGGTGGACGGCGGCGGCGCATCCGGGGTTTAGGGGATGTGGGATGTTGTCTGGGAGGTTCAGGGGAGTGTGGGGAGTCGATCTAGGGCTGTGGGAGGGGTTGGAGTGGAGGGGTGCGAGCAGGGCACTGCCGTGGCCGTGGTGCTCTCGGGTGGCTGGATCTCGAGCTCAAGGGCTCTAGGGACAAAGGCTCGGGGTCCAGATGATTTAGGGAGGCTAGGAGGGAGTGTGGGTGGTGTAAGGATGCAAGGGCACTGCCCTGGTACTTATAGATGAGGTAGGAACCTCAAGGGAAATATGGGGAGCTCGGGTGGATGCCAATAATGGCATAGAGCAAACCCTAGGGTTTTTGGTCTTTTCCAAAACGTGCACTGGCTTGCCCTAGTCACCAAGCGTGTGGGTGTAGGTCTTATCCTGGCCAAAGGTGCAAGTGGTGCAAGTGGCAACCCAAATGGTCAAAGGCATTGGCTCCCACTTATGCCACATCAACACCTCTTCTCTCTCTAATAACTTCAAGCCTAGGGCTTCTAGAAGGAACCCAATGCATTATTGGTCGAGTAGGAATGCTGGTCAACACACTAGGTCAGGCCACACTTCCAAAAGATCAAGGGATCCCATAGAAAACAAAGGTGCAAAAGTGTATCTCCTCCTGTTCACTGCAAAATTCAGAAAATTCAGACTAAGGACTTAGAAATTTTCTAAGTGTTGAAAACAGACAGAAAGTTGAAAAAGTTGGGTTTGTTTTCAGGGTGCAAATGATTCTCAAAATTTGTTTTCCAGGTAAGGATTTGTTAACCATGTTATATAATTTCATAAACAACTTTTGAAAACAAATTTGAAATAAGTTAAGGCCATGAAAACATTGGAGGAAAAGGTATACTTCCTGTTTTTTATCTGTTTCTCAAAAATGTCATTTTCTGCCTTAATTTTATACCACAAACACATCAAGCAAAAGATAGTTTTTATTTCTCCAAAAAAAAAGTGAGCTTATAGCTTTGTAGTATACATATCAAGGATTAATTAAAAGTCAAGAAATCATAAAATAACAATTTATAGCTTGGTGAAAACAATGGTAGAAAAAATGTATTTGGCTTTATTCTCATACATTGTTTCTTATAGGAAAGTTAAAAGAAAACTTTCATAGATCATTTTGGAAACTTGTTTTCTTGGATCCAACAAAGTTAAAGTTTGTTTTAAGTTGCAAACCATAATGATCCAAGTCTTGGAATAGAAATTCTCTCAAGTAACATTATGAAAAACATCAGGGGAAAATAAAATAGGAATATCTCTCAAAAACATAAGGTATTGGTTTTATATAGAAACAAGACTTGTGTTGCAAATATGTTTAACATTACAAACACATGTTAGTTCAAACAATCATGTTGTTAAAAAAATTGTTGGCCCTAATTTTTTTGTTCTTGAGCATAGTCCAAGAGTCCAAAAACCGGGGTGTGACAGACCTTCCCCCCTTAAAAGAATCTCGTCCCGAGATTCGCAGGCAAGCGAGAAGAGGGTATGGTCAAGACAACATTGTTAGATAATTTGTTTACAAACATGTTTTGATGATTTTTAACATTATTTACAGGGGCTTCCCCCATTTGATTTACCTTACCAAAATTCATTGGTAAATTATTTTTCATTTTCAAGGTTTGGGTGTCATGTTTTAAACTTGAACTCATGGTTTTTCCTCAAAACCATGTTATCAAGCCAGGTGAGAAAGGCCAACTTGTTCCAGAAAAGTTGCTTTTCTAAGTTACCCCAAAACAAGAAATTTCACTTTTCTAAAATTGACAAGAAAGTTCTGGCCACCCATAAGTGGTCATAGAAACCTAGTTTGGCAGGGTATAGGCTACAAACAGCTGGTAGGCTTTCCATGATTTGGAAGAAGGCTCAGAAGCTAGATGTACCCAGGTTTTTCTCTAGTGTTTTGCTGACGTGTGGGACTGGGCTCACTTGGCAGTCGATGCCCTCCTCGTTTCTCCTTCTCCTTGTGGCCTTTTCTTCTCATCTGGTGCGCACACTTTCAGCAATCAGGGTGTCCCGCCCACTGCGAGTCCATGATGGGCTGACACCTCGCTGTAGGACTGCTACGAGTGTGACAGGTCGATGCTCTGGCCACTTGGTGAAGAGGTGCGCGTGTTTTCGCGCCATTTATGAGCACTGCGGCTGGATTCTTTGCCTCTTCCCGCGTAGTGCTTGATGAAGGAGAGGACTCTGCTCTTGCTGCTATAAAAAGGGTAGCTGTGTTCCTACAAAACTTACCTCACGATGAGCTTCATTTCCCAGATAATCAATGACTTCTTTAAGGAGTACGTCACTCTGCTGGAGCGAGCAAATTTCTTGGAGCACTTCCTCATCGTGCTATCCTTCAGCTGCTGCTTGGTGGGATCGGTCATAGTGATCCTGTTAGCCATGATCTTCGCATGCTGGGACATCCACGACTGGTGGATCGGTACCCAGGACAAGACCGTGGTAGAAGAAAGACGAGCTGTGGCGCCGGCCGTGGCGCCAGTGGAGGCTCACGCTGGTGGCACTAAGCCTGGAAGACTGGAGGGAATCCGTCGTCGACTGACTCGGGGTTCTGCATCAGGTGAGAGTAGATCACCTTCCAACTAGGCTCGCATCAGTGAGAGCTTGGTAAGGTTAGGGTCTACACTGAAATGGGTGTAGCGGTCTGTGCTGGAAAACAGACTTGTATCTTATTTTTATGAAACCTTTTTTATGTTGGTGTAATGTTATTTCCGGAGTAATGTATCTCTTTGGAGTTCCTAAAATACTTGTAGTTCTACCAATGCCAACTCTGTAAGATGGCAACCATTTTACGCGGCAAAGGTTTAATTTACTCCGGAGGGTGGTATACAAAAATTAGATGGAGGTTTTGGGTTAGTATCATAAGATTTTATTTAGTTCGATGTGACACTTCTAGTGTTCCATTTACGTCGGGGTTCTCAAGGCATAACGACAAGCAAGCAAGGGGGTTCACAGGTTTGGTTCGAAACGTACCATTGGCTATGGCATGAGTTGCAGATGCTTCTGCAACATCAGCTTGGTCTCGAGGTCCATTCATCAGATTCTTGTGTTTCTTATGGGATGGAACTTGGCGTCCTTGGGGTTCATCAGGATGAGCTAGGATATGGTTCTTCTGGGGACAATCACGAGCAAAGTGTCCTTCCTGTCCACAGGTAAAGCAACCCGTGGTTTTAGGCTTGACCTTCACACGCCTCCTTGAAGATTGTGGCATCGCAGGAAAAACGCTGCGAGTCACCCATGAACTAGTTTCTCCTGGCGTCATTGTCTTCCTTTTGCGGCTCTCTCCAGCAAGCAGTTGCTGGTATTCTCTCATAAGAAAAGCAGTATTCTCAGCGTTGGTGATGACAAGCTGAGTCAACTGTTCCAGGGCAAAGCGTTCAGCACGAGCAGCTTCACTTTCTTCCCTCAACAGAGCAAACAATTGTGCAACTGTCGGCTCGGGTGATGGAGGTAGATCGCTGGCCATGCTGAAGACAAGGAACGGTGTAAGGTGAGAACAACTAAAGGTGGTTCTCTTTTGAAAACTGGTGACACATACCGGCTCATAACGGAGATGAGAACGATATGTACCACAACAACGAGCAAACGTCGGAGAAACAAACGCCAACTCAAACCAAGATTTACATATGCATGAAACTGAGTCTTAACAAGCACAATCTTAACTCCAGGGTTCACAAGGCTAAGCATAAGGCTTACAACACAACTAGTACACTCCAAGTTCTAACAGAGTTCAGACAAACAAGCGTCTCGGTGGGGATTACACAACTCCTAACATCCTGCGGCCATCCAAAGTGCTCGAGGAAGCGCATAGCTGTTCCTCCAGCTCTTCAACTCTGGCCTTGCTGGCAGCAAGCTGAAGCTGGAGGGACCTCACTCGTGTGCGGTGCTGGGAGTCAGTGTACTTCATGGTCTTCTTCAGTACCTTGATACGACGCTCGGTAACCGAAGATGCACCAAGACTGGCTTCTAGTTGGTCTATCTCTCTTCCTCGGAGGTCATGATCTGCTCTAACCTTATCAAGGGAGAGTTGGGTGTTGTACAGCTGTCCCTCCAGGTGCTGGAAGTGACGAGCAAACACAAAGTCTCCAGTGACTTCTACTGGCCTGTCATCTTCGTCGCGTCTTCGAAAGTACCTATAACACTACTAGGGAAAAGCTTACCCCAGGCGAACAGAAAAGGGCTACCACAGGCGCATTTCGGTTCGCCTGGGACCATATCGCCAGCGGTAATGGCTTACTCCAGGCGAATAGTGAAATGCGCCTGTGGTAAGTTGGCATACCCCAGGCGAATAGGCCTTGTGCGCCTGGGGTAATACTTTTACCTGTGGCGAACAAGAGATGCGCCTGGGGTACCGTATTCTGTTCGCCTGGGGTATGGTTTTGCTGTATCAAAATATAAAAGATATCAAAATAACAGAATTACAGGAAAATGACAGAAATAAGTCTCAAAATGACAGAAATATACCATAGTCTCAAAATGACAGAATTAAATTTTATAACAGAAATATTTTCGATCATCAACACATAGTCTCGATCATCACCACATAGTTCAACAAAATTACATAGTCTCGAAAAGAACCATACTACTAATTAATAAATCCAGGAGTTAGCTAGTGAGATGAAAATGATTATTTGTTCTAATTTGGGCTGATGTAGTGGATGACCATCATCATGTCCAAGTTGGGGATGTCAGTATCCCTCATGGTGATCAGAATAGCTCGGCCAGCCTCCATACCAACTCTTGCGGAATGGAACTGCCTCCATGCTTGAGAGTTGAGGATGACGCGACCATCAGCATTATCCCTGGTGATCGGAACTGTGGTGACATCTCCTGATTCTCCACGGCGTACTCCAATGGTACCTTTATGCTCCATGCCAGCTCTGTCCGCTACCGCCATAGGTATTTTCTAGAACACACAATTCCAAGAAAGAATAAAAGCACAATGTCACATACCGGCCACATTATAACATAAGCAACTATAGGAATAAGAAAATGTTAAAAAACATACCATGAGATGTCCATTGGAGATGTTAGTGTTAGTGATGCGATGCACGAAAGGGGACCCGATGTAGCTATCTATCTGGGCAAGTCTCTGAAGGACACCGTCCTTCTCAAGCTCGCTAAGATTCGCTCTTTGAGCAACCACCACATGTTTCCATGGGTCCTCCTCGTCCATATCATCCTCAGTGTCCATATCATCCTCAGTGTTCCCAATATCCTCCTCACTCCCGCCATTCTCGCTCGCAATCCCGCCCATATACAAAATTTTGATACGAGGTTGCGGTCCTTCCATAGAGAAGTGAATGTAATCACCTCCGCTTAAATTGTACGTGGCGATGATAGCCTGCAATTGTTCCCCGCATAAGTATGTCTTCGTTCTTTCTTTTTTCACTCGAAGAATGTAGGTGGTCCCGTGAACATTGAAATCCACATTATTGCCAACTAACTCGTTGAACTCTTGGCGAATATTGCATGGTAGAATCTAAAAAAGAAATATAAAGAATAAACACAAGTCTCAAGCTAGATAGTAAAACGAAAGAACAAGTTAACATAAAAAGAATTGTTAATTACCAACGAATCAACGTCGCCGTCGTGGAGCTGAAGCATAAAAGAAGTCCCACTGAATCGTCCTTGGGCACATCGGGACCGACATACTTCGCAAGCCATGTTCTATTAAATTAAGAAAGTACACATAGAGGTTAGAGGAGCATAGCTATCACAAAACAAAGACAAATGGCAGCACCTACCTCTAGTAATGTAATAAGGCAATTGACAGCAGTACAAACGAAATGGAACCTGTCGGAGAGTTTAGGTGATACTTCATACAGTACACTTTCTTCAAGTACAATTGGTTATGTTGTTATTGTGCGTGTTTTTACTCCTATTTAATCTCACATTTCACATTCCTTTTTACTAGTGAAACCTGACTCTATGGTATTCATCTAAACGGAAATACGCATTATTGAAAATTACATGTTGGAGATATAATGCACTACAAAGATCCGATAAGAGCACTGAATCCTGGAGATATAATGCACATTCCTCTGGATCCACGACGTCGGGAGCACCGCGGCCACCAGGAGCAGGCGCACATCCTCCACAACGACGACGGGAGGGCCGGAGTGGGCTGGGATGGAGGGGGCCGGGATGGGAGGGTGGGGGGATGGGAGGGAGAGGGGCTGACCTGGATCAACAACGACGACGACGACGGAGTGGGCGACGACCTGCTCTGCTCCTCTCGACACTGGCGACGGCGGCGGCGTGTGGGTGCGTGTGGGTGCGGGTGCGGGTGAGATCTGGTCACTTAGAATACTAAAGCATTGAGCTAAGCACATTGGCACCGGTTTCTAATACAAACCGGTTCTAAAAGGATCTGTCCACTGGGCCCCCCACCCTGCCGCAAATGGCCTCATGGCCTTTAGGACCGGTTTGTGATACAAACCGGTCCTAAAGGATCTGTCCCCTGGGCCCCCCTCCGCGCAGCAAATGGCCGCAAGGCCTTTAGCACCGATTCTTGATACAAACCGGTGCTAAAGTCCTTGCGGCCATTTGCTGCGCGGAGTGGGGCCCAGAGGACAGATCCTTTAGAACCGGTTTTTATCACAAACCGGTCCTAAAGGTTTTCTCATTTTTGTGCGGCAACAGCGAGGGCTTACCCCAGGCGCAGATGTACGTTTTTCGCCTGGGATATGTTTTATACCGGAGGCGAACATGTGCTCTATTCGCCTGGGGTAAATGAAGAGAGCCACGGGGTGGTGTTGGGTGGCCCTGCCACACTTTACCCCAGTCGCTTCCTTAGTTGGTTCGCCTGGGGTAAGGGACTTACCGCAGGCGCGTAGTTCTTCTGTTCGCCTGCGCTAAGTAGCCCAGGCGCGTCAACTTTCCTGTTCGCCTGTGGTAGGATATGCTGCTATAAGCAAATCTCTAGTAGTGTAAGGGGTTCCTGCAAACTTGCCGCGAAAGAAGTTCGCGAGCTTGGCAATGACCAGATGCATTACCCTAAGGATACCATCTTCCCAACTGCTCTCCACCACTTCCCAAATGATCTCTGGGGTTGTGTCGCACCCGGACTTCTAGAGGATACTCACCGCACGAACTGAACAGTATTCTAATGGGATTACGGGGCTTACCGGCACCCGCGTCCTCTTACGAGTAGGCCAACACTTATGTGTGACAACCCATCGCTACTGTTCACCGTCGATGTAAACTATCCCGTAGAAATCAGGACACTACCATTGACGTACTTCATACCATACACACATGGTACGTCAACGGCTTTGAACAAACTGATAACACAACGTATCTCTAAGACACAAAAGATTGAAATAAGTTGCAATTGGCCCTCACTAGGGCAGAGATAGCAAATACAATCATCCAGAGGACACATGTCCCAACATAACATCATTACATCTCAGCGGAAGCATTCAAAGGGTCTGAGTACAGACAAAATCCAAATAGGCTTAAGAAGCCGGGAACTGAAATAAAGACGGAGTCCATCCACGATGTCTCGGATCCTGCCCGGGTCCGCTAACTACTCGTTAGCAGCCTCGTCAAACTCCACGTAGTAGCCGTCACCTGGATCCTCGTAAGCGTAGTCTGCGGAAACCACAACCCCAAAGGGGTCAGTACATAGACGTACTGGCAAGCAAGACTCACATTTCACCAAAGTGTAGCCCGTCAACACCAAGCACAGATGCCTTGGGTTCAACGGAAGAAAGGGGATATAAAAGATGCTGCAACTGGCTGCGCTAACCAACTACAGAGATTCTACCACTTCCAACTATCAGAAAGAAGATAAGATCGAGTATTGTAACCAACCGAAAGATAACATCAAACAAACCCATCCTGGATCTCGCCCCTTATCCAAAGAAGCAATCCGAGGATAACTCACACAGTTGGATTAAAGATGAATCAAGTTTTTGTGTCAATAATACTATTACTAGTCAAGTTGTTAATCATTGGGTGTGAGATTGTGAATCATTAGGTTTAAGTTGTCCTGAGTACTTGTTAGCCAGTACTTTCACCAAGTTAACCATAACCGCGGAAAACACGGCTTCTCGAGAAGATTATCCCTGCAGGGTTGCACCAATTTGGCCGTACACGTAAGAATACCCCGCCAGATGGGATGCCTCCCACCAAGCGTGGCACTCAACACAACTCAACTCTTCTTCGCATCAAGCCCAAAGCACCTTGGGCGCACGGCTAATCGAGCCCAGAAGAAAATGGACCCTCATAGCACTCTAAGAACGTGTCCCCCTATATGCCGACTACAAAAGTTCCACCCTGCGCTGGGCTCGCAAAAACATGCATGCGGCAAATGGAAAACACGAACTAAATGAGATGATTTGGACGAGATGCGAATCGAATCAAATTGAGGGGGGCGCCCATACTCGCTTCCCACATGCGGGTAGTGCGCTCATCATGGATCAGTAGACAAGACCCTTTTCCTATTAGGGTCGACACTAGCAGGCCTCAAAACCACTTAGGGCCTCCTGCCGGTGCCTTATCATCAAATTATTATTTAACAATAACATTAGCATGATTGATTGATTAAACATCGAGCCCCCAGAACATAGTAAAATATAGTAACTGCAAGTAACGGGTAACAGACTCGAGCAAAAACAACCTAAGCATGCTAGTAAGACACTGGCTCAAACAATAGGGTTGTAGGAGTGGGGGTGAGGCAATATCAGGGTTAAAGGATTCATGTGATAGGTGCGTAACAGAAACAACTACCACTAAGGCTAGCAGAAATAGGCAACGGAAGGTATCCGTAACCAATGTTGAAAGGAACACAATGGTTCATGTGAGTGATAACTTGCCCGCAAACTCAGCAACCGGGTACTGAGCTAGATCCTCAGAAGGGGTGCTGTAAAGATCGTCTGTCTCAACGTCGTCGTCTATTCGAGAAGAAGCAAACAAACAAGACAGAAATATAAACAATCATTATCATGGCATAGTGCACAATCATGGGATGATGCATGTCAAGTTAATGGTTGCATCAAAATAAACTAGCTAACATGATAACACAATTTTAAATGGACCCATATGCAATTGGATTGCATATGGCAAAGGTCCATGGATTAAGTGGAAACAAATGATCTACAATTTAGTTACCATGTGAAAATTGATTACCATGATGCATGCATGATGATAACAACAAAATAACAATAATAGATGCAAGTGAAAAAGGAATCTAACAAGTTTGGAAATCATTTATTAAGTTTAGAAATTTTTGGGTTACTTAAACATGTCACACCAACAATTGTTGTTTTCATCAAGTTAAAGTGTGCAAAACAATTAACAAAATTTATATTTGAAAAGAACATCAAATTTTAGTTGGATTACATGTTTCAAATTTTGAAATAGGAGTTAGTATGAATTTATTATGACTTAAACAATATTAAACAAGTTTTAAATGAATTTAAAACAAGTTTGAATTTTATTTGAATTTTATTTGTTCAAAACATAAATTCAAATTCACATTTGAAAAGTTCATATTTTTCTAGTTTGAAAACATATTTTGCATGTTCAAAAATATTTTATTTTGAGCAAGTTATGATTTTATCAAATTTAAATGAATTAAATAAGGATTAAATTATTTAGGCAATTTAAATTATTCAAAACAGGAAACAAAATTATATTTGAAAAGGTGAGTTGAAATGGTATGGAAAACATATTCTATTTGCATTATTTGGATTAAAGATGAAATAGTTATTGAATTTAGAAAATTGCATTTGAATTATTCAAATTTGAATTTTGGATGCATTTGGAAATTTCAAATCAGTACACAAATGGATTATTTGGATAGACCATTAAATTTGGATCAGCAAACATATATAACTCTTATTATTTGGAGCTATAAATTAAAAGTTATTCAAGTTTTAGTTTTAGGGTTTAATTCTGCAATTTAAAAGTATTTGGAAATAAAACAGAAACGTTGGAAAACTTTTGTTACCGTGCTGTGGGCTAACCCTAGCCACTGCCGCGTGGGCCAGGGGGGACAGCGTGGCACTGCGCGCTTCCGTGGCTAGCGAGAGGCTGACAGGGGGCCCTCCCTGTCAGCGTGGCGTGGAAAAAAGTGTGGGATTTTTATCCCAGGGAGAGCCACGGCTCGAACCCGCGATCTCCCCCGCGGCGCACAAAGTCTGAACCAGTTGCGCTGCGCTGCGTTTCTTGTCAGTAACAGACGCGCGGCCAAGGTAAGGTGTACCACTGTTAACTGAATTTGAAATTACGCGCGTTGCCTGAACCTAACTGACAGCTACGAGCTCGCCGTCGTCGATCTGCCGCTGGTGCGGTGCCCGTGGTTGCTGCGGTTGGTGCAGGGAGGCATGTGCAGCTTGCGATCAAGGAACAGATAAGAGGAGGAGGTGAGAGGCACGGTGGCGCTCACCGGGAGTTGGTCGCTGACGAGCTCGACGACGGGGTGACTGCTGCGGCGGTGACGAAGACGGCGGCGTGGCTCCCGTGCTCCTCCCAGCTAGCTCGGGTGTCGAATCAGTAGAGGATGACGAGGGGGTCTTGTTCCAGGTTTTAGGTAGGGTGGTGGAAGGCCATGGTGGCCGCGGCGTGGACGGATTCAGAGGGCTCCTCGCCGGTTAGGGAAACAGAGAGGAACTCGGCGAGATGAGAGGAAGACTGGCGGCGGCCTCGAGGGAGGAGAGAGGTGTAGCTAGGTTTAGGGCGGCGCGGTGAGCCCTAGGGGGTACTTATAGGGTGCCCGCGCAGCTGCTGGCCGTCGGAGGCGGCCGTACGGCGACGTGGCGCCACCGGATCGTCGCCGTACGGGAGAAAGAAGATGGCGCGCTGCTCGAAGCGGTACGCGCGTGCTGAAACGGGCTGGGCTGCGCGCTAGGTGGGTTGGGCTGGGTAAGTGCTGCTAGCTGCCGCGCGCGCGTTTTTTTTTTCTATTTTGCTTTTTCTGTTTGTTTTTTTTTGTAGCAATGAGAAATGGAAACAAAAGATAGGGTTTATAGTTTAGAAAATTTTGGAAAAATTCCTGTGGGCTTAATAGGGTAACAGCTATCAGTGTCCACTTTGGTTTTTGTAAAATTCAAATTCATGCTTGCTGTTTGCCAATTGATTTGAAATTGAATAATTTGCAATTTAATTGATTAATATTTGAAACAACAAATTTATTAGGGTGAACCCTAAGATTAATTGGATTGAAACATTAGAATGGTTTGTTAGTTTTCATGACTTGGAATTTGGTGCTGTTTGAATTTGAATTTGGGTGTGAAAGCAATTTGGGAATTATTTATTTGAAATAAAAGTACCATTTTATTAATTGATCAATATTGAAAAATATGACAACAAATGGGTTGTTTTTATTTGCGATTTTTATTTCAAATGTTGTAACAGAGCAAGTATGAAATAACCATTTGAATTTGTTTGAGTTTCATTATGAAAACAAGATAAAACAGATGCAAAACAAATAGTGAACAAATGCAATCAAATAATTAAACATGATGACATGATGCAATACTTGAATTAAAACAAGAAACAAAACATCTAGGGGGTATTTTCATACTTGGGATGTTACAAAACGCCCCCCTTGAAGGAATCGCGCCCCGAGATTCCTTACTGAGAAACGAAAAGGTCCGGATACTTCTTGCGAAGATCTTGTTCGGTCTCCCACGTTGCCTCTTTATCGGAATGATGCGACCACTGCACTTTCAAGAACTTGGTGCTCTTGTTGCGAGTCTTACGCTCGGTCTCATCGAGAATACGAACAGGGTGCTCCTCATAAGATAGATCATCTTGCAGTTCAATGGAATCATGATCAACTGCACGATCTGGATCCTTGAAACACTTCTTGAGCTGTGACACGTGGAACACATCGTGCACCTTGGATAGCTTTTCTGGAAGTTCAAGACGATAGGCATTTTCTGCCCGCCTTGAGAGAATGTTGAAAGGACCAATGTATCTTGGTGCAAGCTTTCCTTTCACACCAAAACGATGAGTGCCTCTGAGGGGAGTTACACGGAGATATTCCTTATCACCAGGTGCATAGATCATATCCCTGTGCTTGCTGTCATAGTAGCTCTTCTGACGAGACTGAGCAATCCTGAGATTGTCACGAATGATACGAACTTTCTCCTCGGCTTCCTTAACAATGTCAGGGCCTAAGAGTGAACGTTCACCAGCTCCAGACCAATTGATTGGACTCCTGCATCTGCGGCCATATAGTGCCTCAAATGGTGCCATGCCTAGGCTTGCCTGGAAGCTGTTGTTGTAGGAGAATTCAGCATATGGAAGGCAATCCTCCCATTTCATGCCAAAGGAAAGACCACATGCTCTGAGCATATCCTCGAGAATCTGATTGACTCTTTCGACTTGCCCCTGAGACTGAGGGTGATAAGTTGTGCTGAACAGAAGTTTGGTGCCCAATGCTTCTTGAAAACTCTTCCAGAAATGAGAAGTGAATATACTTCCACGGTCTGAGCTTATTTCCAATGGAACACCATGAAGAGGAACAACCTTTGCTGTGTAGAGCTCTGCTAACTGGCTAGCTGAGATTGTCTCCTTGACAGCAAAGAAGTGAGCTACTTTAGTGAGACGATCAATAACAACGAAGATTGCATCGTTGCCCTTTTTCCAACAGGTACATCATCACATGTTCAAATACATCAGGATATCCAACACACCAATACATGGTTCGAAAGCCAAAGGATAACTAAACATAGCTAGGAATGGATACATCGGTACTCCCATGCTCATCACGCAGGACGGCGGTGAGTAGTACGACGAGAGATACGATGAGGAGGAATCCCACGGAAGTAGGTAGAACGACGATCCACGTAGATCGGGACTGCTCTGAGAGCAACTCTCGGTGTGGTGAAGTAGAAAGCGTCGTCTCCCTGTGCTCCAAAGCGTGGAATCCCAGTGTAACCAGCTCCGAGGTTGAGGAGCGGACCTCTGATCGGCTCGTAACCTCCAGCATCTGGTAAACTACGTCCAACTGTCTGATGGAAACGGGCAAAGCGCTCATCTCCAACAAAGTCTGTGGTGTACGTAGCCAGACGAGTCAAAGCAAGATAGAGCTGCTCCCTGACTGAGGCTAACTCCTGAGAAAGTGTGGTGGCAACGGCGTCACTGTGCCTCACAAACTGAGCGGTGGTGTGCAGCCTGGTGTTATCATGCTCGTAGACATCCAGGTTGTCGTAGAGGGTGAAGTGAGCTCCCGCTGACGTGATGTAACCACGGGGGATGTGGCGATAGATAGAATCGTCAAACCCCCAGTAGTCAGCACGGAGGACGGTGAGACCCACGTAAGCTGCCTGCTGCACGGCCATATCCACTGTGGAACCTACTGCCTCGTAGCGGTGGACAACGCTCATACCATCATCTGACAGAATATAGACGATAGCCTGGTAGTAGGTCTGGTCAAACTCTCGCTGCTGCTCGTAGACCTGGTACTCTGGTGCCCAATGGAACCCCAGATAAGTGACCATGTCTCTCAGCATCTCCGGATAACCGGCGGTGCTCTCGCAACGAGTCATCCGAACCACCTGCGGGTAGAACCTGAGATCCATCTGCAGATGATTTGGGAGGTTTTGATTAGACGCTGGTAGAGAACTGAAGTGGAAAGCAACAACAAGGTTCAACGGACGAAAAGGATGTTGAAAAGAACAGGATACTGAAGCAACATCGGGAAACACGAGACCAAAAACTCCTGAGGTACTACGGAGAACCCAAAACACGTGAAATCCTAACTTGAAAGTTTAGGTGAGAACAGAAAACAACGTTGCACTTCCTTACCAGAAAAGGGTGGGTGGGTGGGGAAAGAAGAAAAATGGCAGAATTCCTAGTCTCACGTTTCATTTTTCCTATATAGCTACAAAATAGTTTCTAGGCTCAACTGCGACCAGTAAAAAGGGATCCTACAGGCAGACAGGCTCTGATACCATTTGTCGCACCCGGACTTCTAGAGGATACTCACCGCACGAACTGAACAGTATTCTAATGGGATTACGGGGCTTACCGGCACCCGCGTCCTCTTACGAGTAGGCCAACACTTATGTGTGACAACCCATCGCTACTGTTCACCGTCGATGTAAACTATCCCGTAGAAATCAGGACACTACCATTGACGTACTTCATACCATACACACATGGTACGTCAACGGCTTTGAACAAACTGATAACACAACATATCTCTAAGACACAAAAGATTGAAATAAGTTGCAATTGGCCCTCACTAGGGCAGAGATAGCAAATACAATCATCCAGAGGACACATGTCCCAACATAACATCATTACATCTCAGCGGAAGCATTCAAAGGGTCTGAGTACAGACAAAATCCAAATAGGCTTAAGAAGCCGGGAACTGAAATAAAGACGGAGTCCATCCACGATGTCTCGGATCCTGCCCGGGTCCGCTAACTACTCGTCAGCAGCCTCGTCAAACTCCACGTAGTAGCCATCACCTGGATCCTCGTAAGCGTAGTCTGCGGAAACCACAGCCCCAAAGGGGTCAGTACATAGACGTACTGGCAAGCAAGACTCACATTTCACCAAAGTGTAGCCCGTCAACACCAAGCACGGATGCCTTGGGTTCAACGGAAGAAAGGGGATATAAAAGATGCTGCAACTGGCTGCGCTAACCAACTACAGATATTCTACCACTTCCAACTATCAGAAAGGAGATAAGATCGAGTATTGTAACCAACCGAAAGATAACATCAAACAAACCCATCCTGGATCTCGCCCCTTATCCAAAGAAGCAATCCGAGGATAACTCACACAGTTGGATTAAAGATGAATCAAGTTTTTGTGTCAATAATACTATTACTAGTCAAGTTGTTAATCATTGGGTGTGAGATTGTGAATCATTAGGTTTAAGTTGTCCTGAGTACTTGTTAGCCAGTACTTTCACCAAGTTAACCATAACCGCGGAAAACACGGCTTCTCGAGAAGATTATCCCTGCAGGGTTGCACCAATTTGGCCGTACACGTAAGAATACCCCGCCAGATGGGATGCCTCCCACCAAGCGTGGCACTCAACACAACTCAACTCTTCTTCGCATCAAGCCCAAAGCACCTTGGGCGCACGGCTAATCGAGCCCAGAAGAAAATGGACCCTCATAGCACTCTAAGAACGTGTCCCCCTATATGCCGACTACAAAAGTTCCACCCTGCGCTGGGCTCGCAAAAACATGCATGCGGCAAATGAAAAACACGAACTAAATGAGATGATTTGGACGAGATGCGAATCGAATCAAATTGAGGGGGGCGCCCATACTCGCTTCCCACATGCGGGTAGTGCGCTCATCATGGATCAGTAGACAAGACCCTTTTCCTATTAGGGTCGACACTAGCAGGCCTCAAAACCACTTAGGGCCTCCTGCCGGTGCCTTATCATCAAATTATTATTTAACAATAACATTAGCATGATTGATTGATTAAACATCGAGCCCCCAGAACATAGTAAAATATAGTAACTGAAAGTAACGGGTAACAGACTCGAGCAAAAACAACCTAAGCATGCTAGTAAGACACTGGCTCAAACAATAGGGTTGTAGGAGTGGGGGTGAGGCAATATCAGGGTTAAAGGATTCATGTGATAGGTGCGTAACAGAAACAACTACCACTAAGGCTAGCAGAAATAGGCAACGGAAGGTATCGGTAACCAATGTTGAAAGGAACACAATGGTTCATGTGAGTGATAACTTGCCTGCAAACTCAGCAGCCGGGTACTGAGCTAGATCCTCAGAAGGGGTGCTGTAAAGATCGTCTGTCTCAACGTCGTCGTCTATTCGAGAAGAAGCAAACAAACAAGACGAAATATAAACAATCATTATCATGGCATAGTGCACAATCATGGGATGATGCATGTCAAGTTAATGGTTGCATCAAAATAAACTAGCTAACATGATAACACAATTTTAAATGGACCCATATGCAATTGGATTGCATATGGCAAAGGTCCATGGATTAAGTGGAAACAAATGATCTACAATTTAGTTACCATGTGAAAGTTGATTACCATGATGCATGCATGATGATAACAACAAAATAACAACAAAATAACAATAATAGATGCAAGTGAAAAAGGAATCTAACAAGTTTGGAAATCATTTATTAAGTTTAGAAATTTTTGGGTTACTTAAACATGTCACACCAACAATTGTTGTTTTCATCAAGTTAAAGTGTGCAAAACAATTAACAAAATTTATATTTGAAAAGAACATCAAATTTTAGTTGGATTACATGTTTCAAATTTTGAAATAGGAGTTAGTATGAATTTATTATGACTTAAACAATATTAAATAAGTTTTAAATGAATTTAAAACAAGTTTGAATTTTATTTGTTCAAAACATAAATTCAAATTCACATTTGAAAAGTTCATATTTTTCTAGTTTGAAAACATATTTTGCATGTTCAAAAATATTTTATTTTGAGCAAGTTATGATTTTATCAAATTTAAATGAATTAAATAAGGATTAAATTATTTAGGCAATTTAAATTATTCAAAACAGGAAACAAAATTATATTTGAAAAGGTGAGTTGAAATGGTATGGAAAACATATTCTATTTGCATTATTTGGATTAAAGATGAAATAGTTATTGAATTTAGAAAATTGCATTTGAATTATTCAAATTTGAATTTTGGATGCATTTGGAAATTTCAAATCAGTACACAAATGGATTATTTGGATAGATCATTAAATTTGGATCAGCAAACATATATAACTCTTATTATTTGGAGCTATAAATTAAAAGTTATTCAAGTTTTAGTTTTAGGGTTTAATTCTGCAATTTAAAAGTATTTGGAAATAAAACAGAAACGTTGGAAAACTTTTGTTACCGTGCTGTGGGCTAACCCTAGCCACTGCCGCGTGGGCCAGGGGGGGACAGCGTGGCACTGCGCGCTTGCGTGGCTAGCGAGAGGCTGACAGGGGGCCCTCCCTGTCAGCGTGGCGTGGAAAAAAGTGTGGGATTTTTATCCCAGGGAGAGCCACGGCTCGAACCCGCGATCTCCCCCGCGGCGCACAAAGTCTGAACCAGTTGCGCTGCGCTGCGTTTCTTGTCAGTAACAGACGCGCGGCCAAGGTAAGGTGTACCACTGTTAACTGAATTTGAAATTACGCGCGTTGCCTGAACCTAACTGACAGCTACGAGCTCGCCGTCGTCGATCTGCCGCTGGTGCGGTGCCCGTGGTTGCTGCGGTTGGTGCAGGGAGGTGTGTGCAGCTTGCGATCAAGGAACAGATAAGAGGAGGAGGTGAGAGGCACGGTGGCGCTCACCGGGAGTTGGTCGCTGACGAGCTCGACGACGGGGCGACTGCTGCGGCGGTGACGAAGACGGCGGCGTGGCTCCCGTGCTCCTCCCAGCTAGCTCGGGTGTCGAATCAGTAGAGGATGACGAGGGGGTCTGGTTCCAGGGTTTAGGTAGGGTGGTGGAAGGCCATGGTGGCCGCGGCGTGGACGGATTCAGAGGGCTCCTCGCCGGTTAGGGAAAAAGAGAGGAACGCGGCGAGATGAGAGGAAGACTGGCGGCGGCCTCGAGGGAGGAGAGAGGTGTAGCTAGGTTTAGGGCGGCTCGCTGAGCCCTAGGGGTACTTATAGGGTGCCCGCGCAGTTGCTGGCCGTCGGAGGCGGCCGTACGGCGACGTGGCGCCACCGGATCGTCGCCGTACGGGAGAAAGAAGATGGCGCGCTGCTCGAAGCGGTACGCGCGTGCTGAAACGGGCTGGGCTGCGCGCTAGGTGGGTTGGGCTGGGTAAGTGCTGCTAGCTGCCGCGGGCGCGTTTCTCTTTTTCTTTTTTTCTATTTTGCTTTTTCTGTTTTTTTTTGTAGCAATGAGAAATGGAAACAAAAGATAGGGTTTATAGTTTAGAAAATTTTGGAAAAATTCCTGTGGGCTTAATAGGGTAACAGCTATCAGTGTCCACTTTGGTTTTTGTAAAATTCAAATTCATGCTTGTTGTTTGCCAATTGATTTGAAATTGAATAATTTGCAATTTAATTGATTAATATTTGAAACCACAAATTTATTAGGGTGAACCCTAATATTAATTGGATTGAAACATTAGAATGGTTTGTTAGTTTTCATGACTTGGAATTTGGTGCTGTTTGAATTTGAATTTGGGTGTGAAAGCAATTTGGGAATTATTTATTTGAAATAAAAGTACCATTTTATTAATTGATCAATATTGAAAAATATGACAACAAATGGGTTGTTTTTATTTGTGATTTTTATTTCAAATGTTGTAACAGAGCAAGTATGAAATAACCATTTGAATTTGTTTGAGTTTCATTATGAAAACAAGATAAAACAGATGCAAAACAAATAGTGAACAAATGCAATCAAATAATTAAACATGATGACATGATGCAATACTTGAATTAAAACAAGAAACAAAACATCTAGGGGGTATTTTCATACTTGGGATGTTACAGGTTGACGGTGCTAGCAAAGGTGCACGGATGGTGCAGACCACCAACCAGGACAATTCTCGTCCATCATGGTGAATCTGGGCTCCCTTCAACTCAGGGGTGGGTCGACCGATAAGATGAGCCATCTTGATCAAATCCTCCTCAAAACGGCGGTAGCAAGGTGCATGCGATCCCAGCTGGAAGGACTTGGTGAAGATAACTTCCATCTACACAAGATCTTAAAGTGGGTTAAGTTAGGTAACAGTGTGCAAAATTTTAAGATGCTCCCTTTTTACTTTAGTGTACATAGAGTTTTCGAAACCCAGAGGGGATGGAGTATAGAATCCTTTTGAAAAATAGTCAGCTTAATGACCTGGTTTGGTTTACTTCCATTGTCAGGGTACTAGCTAGCGTCCATGCTAACTAAGGTCTCCTAAGGTCAGGATAGCTCTGATACCAACTCTGTAGGGCCTGCCCTTCGAACCACTGTTCAAGGACACCCCTGATATGCATACATTCACGATCCCAGGAATTCAGTCGTGAACAACATATCAAGCTGGTACACAGATACAATATCCATTACACGTTTACACAACACTTACAAAGACGCATGGTCACATGACCAGGACTACACGGTTGTCACGCAGGACAACACACAACACACACACAGGGGAAGACTAAACGCACACATAACGTAGTAAAGCCCAAGTCATGCCTTCACCTACAGGCTGCTGACCCAGAGACGATCCTAGTTCGCAAAGCCATCAGCTCCGTACTCTTCTTCGTTGATCTTCTTCTGAGACTCCCTCTCAAAATCTGGCAAGTAGATACCAGGGGCGAAACCATAATGAGTACATTTGAATGTACTCAGCAAGACATCCATCATATAACTTACCAAGGATGCAAGTATGCTTATATGGTGTAATAGGTAGGCTATAAATAGGGTTCACTATCAATAGTGTTCATATAGGATGACACCATAGTTGCAGTCAGGTTAATCTGTATCTTTGCTGAAGAAGATACTTCAGAAGAAAATAGTAAGCTTTGTTTCTCTTGTCGATATCGCATGTACAAGAGGTTTTATAAAGCTTTATTAGAAGAAAGTTTTCTCTCTACAAAACTTCTTGGAATCAAATTCCAGATGTTTGCTTAGAGAAGAAAGATTTTCTCTATAAAACTTCTTGTAAAATAACTTCTGGATTTTCATCATCGGTACCTTCATGGTACAAGATTTTCTTTGTTTCCGAACTTCCCGAGTTCTTTTCTTTTAAAACATCTTTTTGAAAACATTGACACAATGCTAGCTACATGGCCATTCAACTGTCCATATCCGAGGACGCGGCTTCTTCGAAAAAGTTGTACTCTGCAGAGGTGTACACATCCACCAGACTCAGTACACCTGTCGTGAATAACCACGGACTGTAACAACAGTATGTGAAACATCAGATCACTGATCATAACCTTCCACTATGTTCAAGCTAGAATGTGTCTATCTCTCAGTTGAGTTTTACCGGTCATCCCCGGCACCGAGCTAATCCCCGCCAGCCAGGATGCCTCAACCGATGCGACCGGAGGTGAACTTAATCCCACACTTTTTATGTCTCAGCACTGGGATTTTTGGCGACAATCGGTTCGAGGCATTCCGTCCCTTATAGCGTTTGAGATAGAAGACACACTAATAAGAACAAACTTCCAGTTAAGCCCCGTGCCCATGCCGGGGTAGGGTGGCAGTACGGTAAAGGTTGTCCGGCGAAGACTACGTTATGTGTCATTTTTGAAAAACACCATTTTCCCAAAAATGACCACTTCCACATTCCTCCGGAGAATAAGGATCCGTCTTTTCTCTGGGTTTTACATAAAGCCTTTGTTTTGTAAAAACACAATTTTAAGGTGTCCACTTAGGGACTAATATATTTGATGGTAATAAATACCATATGGTGGCTTATGGGCTTGGTAACACCAAGTATCAACTACTGGCATAATAGTAGTATATATATATAGTAGTAGTTGTATTCACTCAAAAATAGTTTTTGGAAATCAAAGTTTTTGTAAAACTTTTCAGAAGTAAAACATGCATGATAGATAATGATAAGTGTATTATAACAGCAAGCATCAGGATGGCTTGCGTCAAGTCTCTTAATGTCCCTGGCCTTGAAGTAGCTTGAACTTGACGCACAGCTCCACAACTGCTTCTTCCTCTTCTTTGTTTTCTAGCGTCGTAAAAGAATACAAGACACACACTCAGGTATAAAGGACAAACAACTAAGCTAAACAACACATACAGCAAGCAAAGGTATAATGGCGCCAACGCACAAACGTTATCGAGAAAACTGTCTCACAAAGTTCTCAGGGTACACAACTATCGTCAGACAAGCATATGGTTTAGGAAACCATATCCCACATCTTACATACCACATATGGGGTGGTGTACCACTCTCATTACAAGATATATAAGAAGATAAAAGTATATCTTGTGGGTGCAAAAGGTTAGGTTACTAAGGTAAAACAAACAGACAGAACAATACCCAAGGCAGTGGGTATTACTCACCACAAGCAACTATCACTTAATGAGTTCATGATTTTAGTTGGATGTTTTAGTTTCATAAGATACTATTAAGCACAACAACAACACTAGCCCAACAAATAACAAAAGTATGACACTCATGCTAAGGTGCACACTCAGACAATTTTCAAACAGCAGGTAAACACATCACAAATGAATAGGCTATTTATTTACTACCTTAGTATTTACTTGAAGTTTTGGAATCCATCAATCATGAAAATTTAACAAACAACCAGTAGATAATAACAAAGGAATCAAGTCATAAAAATAATCTAAAACACAATCATCACTCAAGATAATGCTCCTATCAAAAGCATAGAAACAGGACTGCACTAATAGCATACTAGTATGGAAAAATCTACACAAGCATGCTATAAGAAATAATTATATTATATAACTATAGCACATGCAACTAAAGAGTTCAAGGAATCATAACAGAAGTAATAACTTCCTAAACATGCTATAATAAACTCATATACTCATAAAATAAGAGATGACAATATTATAGCAAAAATCACCATTTTCTAGTGGTGACACTAGTTCAATACTAGGGAAACAAACAATGCTACCATGATTTGCTTAAACCTAATCAAGCAAGTCATGAATATAAATGTAACTAATAACAGTACACAAATCATACTCATGCTAGGAACAAAGAACATCAAAATAATTCCATGAAACAACTATTAAGCATGCACAAATTAGTTCTAGCAATTTCTGGTTTCTTAAACAATTACTAGCAATCAAAACATGGTATAACCTACACAACCAGTGGCTATTCACTTGATGAAAAGTTATATAAACCTTTTCAAAAATCCAAACACTCAATTTAAATCACTCACAAACAATCTATCCATAAAGAGGAATTTAGTTTATTTGCAAACTATATAATTTAGCACTCAATAGTGAACCATTTCTTAACATGATACCCCTAAGGAATATTATGCTAACAAATTGGATCACATCTAACATACTAGTATCCTCTGATAAGAAACAAACTTCTCACTTGCATAAGTGAAAACAAACAATTATATTTTCCATGGTGGAAAATAGAAATCAATCATATAATTAAACATGTTCATTCCTCACATGAGCATGGTTGGGAATTTTCATCCTCAACCAAGATGAAATGGGACCAGTGGGTTATGGGCCCACTAATACCAAGGCAAAATAGGTACTAAGCCTCTGGTTAATTCATGACAACATTAGTATAACAAAATGAAATTAAACAAGCCATTATCTCTAGTGAAAACAATACTAGTGTATAAGAATAACAAAACCTATACATGCTTCACTATAAAAAGACACGCAAGCTAGCAGAGGTATTAACTTCAAAATAAAAGTACCAAACTGGTACTGGATCCATAGAAATCATAGCACAAAATTTAATAAAGCATTCACACAAAGATCTAGGCATCACAAAAATTCCAAATAATAAAACTAGAATGTAACCAATGCTATTTATTTTTTATTTCAGTTTCCAAACATGCACACACTTTATAAGGTAGGGGTACTGTAAGGAAACAACTTAATAACAAGTCCTAACAACTTTACACATGCTAGAAAACAAGATCAAATCATCCACACAATCATTCCAACAAGTACATAATAAAAAAAAACAGAAACAGAAAAGTGCTGTTTCTAGATCTGTCCACTAAAAATAATATAGAGCTTCAGAAACTAATCTAAGCTAGGATAAGATAGATCTAATCAATACAAAACTCATCCAATTGGATTTTCTCCAAAAATCATTTTTAAACTCCTTACAAAAATCATATAAAAGGCTACTGGACTTTTAGTAAACTGGATGGCATTTTCATATCATAGCTCACCTTGATGTGAGGTTAGGTGCATTGGATAGATATTTTCAATACCTATCCAGAATAGTTTAGTTTGTTCCATTTGGTCACATATTTTAAAAGTTATAGTTAAAACATTCCCACTAACAGTCTGTGGCAAAACATTTATTGTGTTCAAAATATGGGTCCAAAAGCAGGTCTGCAAAGTTCCTATGGTTTAGATTTCATTTATCTAGGTCCATGAATTTTTACAGATTTTATTTCATACGTTTAGTATTTTTACCACGTCCAAAGTGGAGGTACAAGTTTCTGTTAAATTTGAAAAGGAAAACAAGTAACAGCAACGCGGGCTGGTTCGGGTGGATACGGCCCAGTTAACGGGCTGCGGGGCCCAACAGTGCTGCGCGCGCGGGGGCAGGGCGCGGGAAAATGGCTGGTTCAACGGCGACCGCGGATCAGAGATCCGACGGTGCTGGGCCATCGCCTTCCTCCCGACCCTCACTCTCACAGAACCGAACGGGAAAAAGAAAGGGGTGGCCGTAGCGCTCACCGTGGGGCTCGGGAAGGGCTGCGGGCGCGCGGGGGAGTTGCTGGAGGGTTGGGGCTTCGAGGGGAGGCGACGGTGGCGGCAGGCGTGGCCGCACGCGGCGGAACGCGGCCGGCGCTCTGCGCGGTGACCGCGGCGGCGAGGTGGACGGCGGCGGCGCATCCGGGGTTTAGGGGATGTGGGATGTTGTCTGGGAGGTTCAGGGGAGTGTGGGGAGTCGAGCTAGGGCTGTGGGAGGGGTTGGAGTGGAGGGGTGCGAGCAGGGCACTGCCGTGGCCGTGGTGCTCTCGGGTGGCTGGATCTCGAGCTCAAGGGCTCTAGGGACAAGGGCTCGGTGTAAGGACCCCAGACCGGCAGTCTGAAACCCTCCGTATGCATACATTCACGATCCCAGAAAGATCAGTCGTGAACAACATACCAAGTTGGCATACAGAAATACATCATCCATTACACGAATACATAAGGGTACTACAAAAATGATCACATGATCAAGTTTAACACAACTGCCACATAAGGCAGGCAACTTATCAAACACAGCGGAAGACAATTAAAACACAACGTAGATGAGACCAAGTCACACCTTAACCTACAGGCTGCTGACCCGGAGACGATCCTAGTTCGCAAAGCCGTCAGCTCCGTACTTCTCTTCATAGATATCCTTCGGGGGCTCCTTCTCAAGTCTGGCAAGTAGATACCAGGGGCGAAACCATAATGAGTACATTTGAATGTACTCAGCAAGACATCCATCATGTCACTTACCAAACATGCAAATATGCTTATATGGTGGAATAGGTAGGCTATAAATAGGGTTCACTATCAATGGTGTTCATATATGATGACACCAGAGTTGCAGTCAGGTTAATCTGTATCTTCGTGAAGAAGATACTTCACAAGAAAATAATATAGTTTTATTTCTCTTGTAGATATCATATGTACAAGAGGTTTTGTAAAACTTTGTTAAAGAATATTTTCTCTTTGCAAAACTCCTTGGAATCAGTTTCCAGAATTCTTGCTTAGAGTAGAAAAGGTTTTCTTTGCAAAACATTTTGTTTTGTATAACGACATATGGCTTTTCATCATCGACGATACCTCCACGGTATAAGTTTTTCCTTCCTTTCCAAACTTCACAAGTTCAACACTTCCTTTCAAAAATTCCTTTTTGAAAACATTGACGCAATGCTAGCTACATGGCCATTCAACTGTCCATATCCGAGGACGCGGCTTCTTCGAAAAAGTTGTACTCTGCAGAGGTGTACTCATCCACCAGATCCAGTACACCTACCGTGAACAACCACGGACTATAACAACAGTATGTAAACATCAGGTATCTGATCATAACCATCCACTATGTTCAAGCTAGTATATGCCTATCTTTCGATTGAGTTTGTTCTCCCCGGCACCAAGTCCCACTCTGCCTAGCCGGGAGCCTCAATGAATGCATCCGGAGGGAAAATTAATCCCACACTTTATATGCCTCAACATTGGGAGTTTTGACGACATTCGGTTCGAGGGTACGACGCCCCTTATAGCAAGTGAGATAGCACACACTAATAAGAACAAACTTCAAGTTAAGCCCCGTGCCCATGTTGGGGTAGGGTGGCAGTACGGTAAAGGTTGTCCGGCGAAGACTAGGTTATGTGTCATTTTTGAAAACACCAATTTCTCAAAAATGACCACTTCCACACTCCTCCGGAGAATAAGGATCCGCCTTTTCTCCGAGTTTTTTCCGTAAAGCCTTTGTTTTGTAAAATCACAATTTTAGGGTGTCCACTTAGGGACTAGTATTTGTGATGGTAATAAATACCATATGGTGGCTTATGGGCTTGGTATTACCAAGTTTAACTACTGGCATAATAGTAACCTATATACTAGTATAGTAGTAATAGCCACATCAAAAATAGTTTTGATAATCAAGTTTTGGTAAAACTTCAGAGGGAAAACATGCATGATAGATAATGATAAGTATTGTATCAGCAAGCATCAGGATGGCTTGCCTGGTAACTCCTTGTGTCCCTGGTTTTGGAGTGACTGGAACTTGAAACAGAGCTTCACGACACTCCCTTCCTCTTCGTTTTCTAACGTCGTAAAAAGAATAAAGGACACACATTCAGAACCAATCAAGGCAAGCAACAATACATAACAATACATACAGCAAGGAAACTAATAATAACCAATCACCTAATTATTAATTTGAGGCAAACAATCAAACAAGCACACTTGACAGAAATGCCATTTAATAAGACAACTCAAGGTTGGAGGAGCATATCTCACAACCTCAATATCATGGATTCAGTGGGTGTGCCACTCTCATACCAAGATATTAAGAAACCCAAAATACACTTAGTTTCACAAGGGTGAGACTACTAAAAGTATATAAAACATGCACAATAATAATCATGGCAATGGGTCTATCAACCAAACCACAAAAAGAAAAAGGTAGCTATTCTACTAAGCCTAAATTCACATCAAGAATAAATAAAACACATGATTTGTAAAAGTGACTTTTACAAATCAGTGAGCCTACACAAGTGCAACAAGGCAATAGACTCATCACAAAACACACAATTCTCATAGTGAGAACAATAGAAACAATGACTAAAAAGGAGGAATCCTATTGTCATGTTTCTACTAAAAGTTTGCTATGCAAGCATGCATAATAAGTAAAGTATTAAAATGCAAACAAGGAACCATGTTATCATAATGGTAAATGAAAACATGTCCTCATGCAAGGATACACAAATATCTACCGAACACAAGTTGGCAGGAAAATAATTCAATAGAATAATGCTAGGGAAACTAGTACTACTCAAACATGAAGAATCAATGGATGCATTTCAATCAAGTAATCGAAATACAACCAGAGGGTCCATGTCATAAAAACAGGAGTGAAAAACATCTATACTTGCTATAACAAAAATATCCCATTTAACAAAGCAATGCATCAATTTGCAGGGCAACTCCTACATACTAGTGGTAATAAAAAGGGCATTACTAGAGGAATCAAACAACACTCCAAAAATGGATTTTCCTAGCAAGACACTCATGATTACAACCACTTACAAACAGAAGCATACACATTTTCATTTATCACTAAAAATCCCAAAGCAAAAATACTAGGCACTCATTAGTTAGAGAACTATATAAAAGAAACACATCTAGTGTGGGGGAAATAATGTTTCCACCAAAAATGCAATGACACCAGTGGGTGTTCCACTAGCATGTCAAAGCATTAAGAGGTCACAAGGCCTCTGATCATACTTGCTAAAAATTAACAAAAGACTAAACTAGCTTCTAGTGCAATAACCATACTAGTAGAAAATAATAGGATGCTAAAATAAGCAAGGTAATGCTACTCATGCTATTATTTCCACACAAGTGAAAACTTCAGGGTTCAAGTACTCATAAAAACATCATAAAAATGCTACTGGTCCTATGAATACAACACAAAAATATGTGGCTACACAACCACAAATTCTTATGCCAAAAATTCTACACATGAGAGAATTTTTCCAAACTTTGCATAGCCATGACAAAACTACTCATGCTTTTCTACCAACTCAAATGCAAGCTAGCAGAGGTGATAACAACACAAAATAAGTACCAACATGGTACTGGACCTAATCTCTCAACACCACAATCTTGCACATAAATTTATCACTCAAAATTCTATGCAAGTATAAAACTAGAGATAAAGCATATGCTATTTACAAAAAAAAATCCTATTTCTTCTCAACTCAAGTCCACACAATCTAACATGCTAAAATAGCTAAGTACATCTTATAAAACAAGTTCACACAACTTTTACATGCTAGAAAACAATATTGCAACACAAAAATATATTCACACAATTTATTTACCTAAAATGCCAAAATGGCAGAAACAAGCAATTTAAAGATATGTCCACCAAATTTTCTATGATGCTCTAAAAATTAAACCCAGCTAGTTTTGGATAGCCCTAAACATATACAAGACCATACCATTGATTTTGCATCAAAATTCATTTTTAATAATTTTATAAAAAATCACCAAAGTGCTCTCTGGTGTTTTACCAAATTGCATGCCATTTAACAAATATTAGGAATTTGGAATCAAGGTTAATTGCTCCTGTTAGGAAATTTTAAGGGCTTTCCAATGCAATTGGATACACCTCATTCTGAGTTGTGGATTTAAAATGGTTCTCATTTTGCTGTTTCTGGTACCTGTTGCCAAAACATTTTTCAATTCCAAAATATCCATGCAAATGTAGATCTACAAAGTGGAGGTGGTTTAGATTTTGTTGGTTTACATCTGTGAATTTTATCATGGTCAAATTCATTATTTAGGTTAGCTTTTAGGCTCCAAAGAAAACATGCTAGTTTTCTGGAAAAATTAAAAAGGAAAAACAAACTTGACTTGGGCCAGATCCAAAATGGGCCGGCCAGATCTGTTTTCACCACGGCGGGATCTAGCCGCAGACGCTGACCCGTGGGCCAGACGGCCACACGGCAGCCACGCAGGCACAGCGAGGCCCCACCTGCAGGTTTGACCTCACGCGCGCGGGGTCAAGGCGCGGCTGACGCCAGCCTGCGTCACCCGCCGGCGGGAGGGGTCTCCGGCGAGGTCGATACGGCGAATCCGGCCATCATTTCGCAAAATAAAAACACCAACGTGTTTCTTACAACGAGGGGAACCATCCTAGGGGCAGCTCGTTTCCTGAGAGTGGCCGGAGGGCGGCGTCGACGGCGCGCGCGCGGCGGCCGGAAAGTGACCACGGAGCGGCCATGTTCAAGAGGGAGAGGGAGAGGGGAAAATGTCGGCGAGCAGCGCCTGCTTACCCTAGACGCGCGGGAGGGCTCGGAGAGGACGGAGGATGAGCGAGGCGGCGGGGATCCCTCGCCGGAGTCCGCCGGGCTCGAGGAAGAAACGAGGATGGCGCGGGCTCCTCGAGTGCTCCCGCCACGATTCCTTCTGCAGGGGTGCTCAGCAAGACGAGGCGGAGAGGATGGGAACCACGGCTGCCGCCGGTGAGCTCTCCATCAGCCTAATCGACGGCTAGGTATGGACTAGGGTTTCGGGTTGGGGCTTTTTCAGAGAGAGAGAGAGAGTGAGAACTCAAGGGGGAGAGAGAGGGGGCAAGTGGGAGGTACAGAGGTGCACATGGGGGGTTCTTATCCTCGAGTTACCTTCCAATCGAAGGCAATGGCGTAGGTGCTCTGTATCTACAGAGGAGCTAGGAGGAAGAAGGTGACTCAGCTTTCAACTAGGTCCCTGGCATTTTACAAAGAAGTCCTTTCCCTCTCTGAAAAATGCTGTTTTCACTAGGAAAACAAAGTCTAAATTTAAAATCCTTTTGCCCAAAATTCTTATTAGTTGAGATGCACAACATATGTGAAAATTGGCTCAATTGGATAAACTTGATAGTTGAAAGTTGTTCAAATTTCAATTCTGACATAAATGGACATTGAATTTATTTGACTACTTAGGAGTTTCCAAAAATGATAATTTTTGTCACCCAATCCTTATTTGGTGTGTTCCTTGTGTGGTAGAAAATTCAAGTCATTTTGAGTTACTTCATAGAACAAACTTGTTCAAATTTCTAAAAGGTACTGTCTTGAAAACAGGGGTTTTTGGCAACTTAAGTTATTCAAAAACTTGTGCCCTTTTGGTTTTCATCTTTATTTATTATATAGAGCATGTGGTATTTATTTCATGGCATTTTGAAAAAGTTTGTAGAACAAACTTGTTCAAAATTCCAATTGTTGTTGTGGAGAAAAAAAATCATGTTTTCAGGACTTTAATGGATTCAATTTTTGGTCTCCTCTTGTGGGTGTTCCTTATTTGATATAAGGAAGCACTGGTATTAATTTCAGATCATTTTAAGAAAGTTTCCAATAGTAACTTGTTTTAGTTTCCTGTTTCTGGAAATATTGGAAATTCAATTTAATAAGGCACTTGGCTTTTCTTTAACAATGCTTTGCCAAAATATTTATGTGACTAGGGATAGCAAGTCAATGCTCTCCAATACTTTTGTTTTTAAGCTTTCAAGGTTGGAAAAATATTTGATAAGATTTTGGTGAAGCATTTAAGAATGCCTCTTTTTCTGATAATCTTTTAGGGAAATTTATTTAGTGTTTCCTTTTTCTTAATTTGGGCCTTGGAATAATATTCAACAAGTATGGGATTCATAAGATAGTTTTGGAAAACTCTTTGATCAATATTTACTTTAGAAAATATTGCCAAGGTCATTGGAACAATATGTTGAATATTTTGTTTTCTTATGTAATTAGTTTGTTTAGTTGCACTTAAACAAACACAACCAAAGTTTATTGGTCAAGCAATTAGCAAAACAACTGTGTTATCAGGTATTCCAAAATTGGGATGTGACACTCGGGGTCCAGATGATTTAGGGAGGCTAGGAGGGAGTGTGGGTGGTGCAAGGATGCAAGGGCACTGCCCTGGTACTTATAGATGAGGTAGGAACCTCAAGGGCAATATGGGGAGCTCGGGTGGATGCCAATAATGGCATAGAGCAAACCCTAGGGTTTTTGGTCTTTTCCAAAACGTGCACTGGCTTGCCCTAGTCACCAAGCGTGTGGGTGTAGGTCTTATCCTGGCCAAAGGTGCAAGTGGTGCAAGTGGCAACCCAAATGGTCAAAGGCATGGGCTCCCACTTCTGCCACATCAACACCTCTTCTCTCTCTAATAAGTTCAAGCCTAGGGCTTCTATAAGGAACCCAATGCATTATTGGTCGAGTAGGAATGCTGGTCAACACACTAGGTCAGGCCACACTTCCAAAAGATCAAGGGATCCCAAAGAAAACAAAGGTGCAAAACTGTATCTCCTGCTGTTCACTGCAAAATTCAGAAAATTCAGACTAAGGACTTAGAAATTTTCTAAGTGTTGAAAACAGACAGAAAGTTGAAAAAGTTGGGTTTGTTTTCAGGGTGCAAATGATTCTCAAAATTTGTTTTCCAGGTAAGGATTTGTTAACCATGTTATATACTTTCATAAACAACTTTTGAAAACAAATTTGAAATAAGTTAAGGCCATGAAAACATTGGAGGAAAAGGTATACTTCCTGTTTTTTATCTGTTTCTCAAAAATGTCATTTTCTGCCTTAATTTTATACCACAAACACATCAAGCAAAAGATAGTTTTTATTTCTCCAAAAAAAAGTGAGCTTATAGCTTTGTAGTATACATATCAAGGATTAATTAAAAGTCAAGAAATCATAAAATAACAATTTATAGCTTGGTGAAAACAATGGTAGAAAAAATGTATTTGGCTTTATTCTCAGACATTTTTTCTTATAGGAAAGTTAAAAGAAAACTTTCATAGATCATTTTGGAAACTTGTTTTCTTGGATCCAACAAAGTTAAAAGTTTGTTTTAAGTTGCAAACCATAATGATACAAGTCTTGGAATAGAATTTCTCTCAAGTAACATTATGAAAAACATCAGGGGAAAATAAAATAGGAATATCTCTCAGAAACATAAGGTATTGGTTTTATATAGAAACAAGACTTGTGTTGCAAATATGTTTAACATTACAAACACATGTTAGTTCAAACAATCATGTTGTTAAAAAAAAAATTTGGCCCTAATTTTTGTCTTCTTGAGCATAGTCCAAGAGTCCAAAAACTGGGGTGTGACATACCACCACAATTTCCTCGCAAAAACCATGACAGATAGCAGATGTACATATTTGAAAATTAGCAGGTGCATTACATAAACCTAAATGCATATGTCTATAAGCATAAGTACCATAAGGACAAGTGAAGGTGGTTTTCTCTTGGTCTTGCTTTTTAACATGGATTTGAGAGAAACCAGAACAACCATCCAAATAGCAGAAGTGAATTTTTTAGACAACCTCTCTAGGATTTGATCAATAAAAGGCAAAGGATAATGATCCTTCTTAGTAGATTTATTTAATTTTCTAAAATCAATGCACATTCTATATCCTACCACAATTCTTTAAGGAATAAGTTCATTTTTATCATTAGTAACAACAGTCATACCTCCTTTCTTGGGAACACAATGGACATGACTAACACATCTACTATCAACAATAGGATAAATGATACCGTCCTCGAGAAACTTTAATATTTCACTTCTCACCACTTCTTTCATTTTTGGATTTAAGCGACGTTGACGACCAGCCATAGGCTTGGCAACAGGCTCAAGATTAATTGAATCCTGGCATAGAACATGACTAATGCATTTAAGATCATCCAAAGTATAACCAATAACTTTGCAGTGTTTCTGGAGTGTTTCCAATAATCGTTATTCTTCACATTCTGAAAGGTTAGCATTGACAATAACAAGATATATTTTCTTTTCATTTAAATAAGCATATTTAAGTGTGTTAGGAAGAATTTTAAGCTCAGACACTGGGTCTCCTTTATGTGCTAAAGGTGGCCTAAAGATTCAACAGGCAAATTGTGTTCGATAATAGCAGGCTGATCGAGGAAAATATCCTCCAATTCATTCCTTTCCTGCATATACATGTCATTCTAATGTTCTTCCATGATTCGCTGCAAAGGATCATTAGGTGGAATAGAAATAGAAGCAATTCTTTCAATATCTAAATCTTAATTAGGTAACTCTTTATCATGACATTGTCTAGTAATCTTACTAAACTTAAATTCATAATATTCATCACCAAGTTTGACAGACACTTCCTCTTTCTTACAATCAATAGTAGCACCACATGTATTAAGGAAAGGTCTACCAAATATAATAGGACAAGATTTTACTTCAGCTGGACCAAGTATTAAAAATTCAGTGGGGTATTTCACCTTACCACATAGAAGTTCAACATCTCTTACAATACCCACTGGTAAAATAGTATTTCTGTTGGCCAGCTGAATAGTAACATCAATGTCTTCAATTTCACACGGAGCAATTTCATTCATTATTTCTTGATAGAGAGAAAAAGGTATGGCACTTGCACTTGATCCCAAATTGCAAAGTCCATAATAATTATGTTCATCTATTTTGACAGAAACAACAGGTGTGCCAACAACATGTCTATGATGTTTATTAGGTGCCACTAGGTTAGAGGCGGCCTCATAGAAATATATCACATCCAACAACATTTTTAGCAACAATATCTTTAACCATGGCAACTGTAGGTTCCACAATTATTTGACCCTCAGGTTCGATAAATTTCTTACAACTTTTGTTCACAATATCATTGGCAAAAGAATGTTTTTTTACTCTAACAGGAAAAGGTGGTGTCTCAAAGTGAACAATAGGTAAAACAGGATCAACAGTTTTGAAAAATATTTCACTATTAGAGAATTGTTTCTCTTTAATACTATCCTTATAAGTTTCATGATACTTGTCCACTTCACTTTAAGAATACTAATATGAGAGGCAAAGATTTTGCAAAGTTTAATAATTACTTGAGAATCGAGCCCATATTTAGCACTAAGCATATTAGAGTTTTCATTTTCAGCAAAAGATTTAATCAATCATATTCATACTTTATACCTGGCTATTTACCTGTGTCCATCTCCCAATCTTTAGTATTACGTTGAATTATTTTAATAAGATCCCATTTAGCATCAATCTTCTTGTTCGTGAAGGAACCATTAGAAGAGGCGTCAAGAAGGTTCTTGTCATGGCGTGAAAGCCTTGCATAAAAAATATTATTAATCCCCTTCGGAAGCTTATGATTTGGGCATTTAAGCATTAATGTTTTTAGTCTCCCCCAATCTAGGGCAATACTTTCTCCATCACGAGTGAAAAATTATAAATAAAATTCCGATCTTGATGTATTTCATGAAGAGGATAAAATTTGAAATAAAAGAGAGATGTAAGCTTCTTCAAATCTAGCAAATGTGAATCATCCAATAACATATACCATTCCCATGCTCTTTCTTTCAGTGATATATAAAACAATTTCCTCATGATTAAATCTCTTGGCACACCTGCAATCTTAAACAACTCACACAATTCTTTAATATAAAGCAAGTGCTCACCGGGATGGACAGTTCCATCACCAGCATAATGGTTATCCATAACACGATGAACAATTCCAATAGGTATTTCAAAACGGACAATTTCAGTAGATGGGGAATTTCTCTCTACCACACGAGTGGTGGGGGAGTCATTCCCAAACATATAACCAACAGAAAAGGATTCCATAACTCAGCAAGATAAACATACATGAATAAAAACAAGACTTATAGTAAAAAGTTTTCCTTACCAATTCCACTTACCAATAGCGCTACACTCCCTGGCAACGACGCCAGAAAATAGTGTTTATGAACCACAAGTGTAGGGGATCGATCGCAGCTTTTTCGATAAATAAGAGTGTTGAACCCAATGAGGAGCAGAAGGTACTGATAAATAGTTTCAAGTAAGGTTTCACTGTAAACACTAGAGAACAATTGTTTAAGGGTTTTTGTAGTAGTAACAAAGCGATAACAAGTAAATAACAAAGAAAGGTAAATAGTTGCTGCAAGTGGCCCAATCCTTTTTAGCACAAAGGACAAGCCGGTGGTACTTCTTATAAAGGCTAAAACGTTCCTGAGGACATACGGGAGGTTTCGTCTAGTTATTTTCATCACACGCTGTTGATTAATCTTTATAATTTGTGTAAGTATTATGTGGGTAGACCTATGCTAGTGCACCGTCCTATCCAAGAATAATGCACACTTACAATTATACTACTTGCGAGCGTCCGCAAATACAAGAAAGTAATTAAGAAATAAATCTAACCGTAGCAATAAACTTGTGGTATCTACTACTCCCTTATGTGAAGTATTGCAAGCTGGGTTTTAGTTTTCTATCACTCCGGAAACCCACCACAAGCAATCTAACACACAATGCATTCATCTGGGCCCTTAAAAGGTGAAATGCTATGTAGTCGACGTTCACATAACACCACTAGAAAAATAACAACATAACTTAAATATCAAACCGGTACATATTACTCAATGAAATATGATTACTAACAACTAGATTTCTCCCATGTCATCAAGAACTAAACGATCTACTCACAACACATCATAAGGTACATGATCAGAGGTGATAAATGATGAATAACAATCTGGTCATAAAGTGCAAACACTGATAAATCTCATAAGAATCAACTACAAACAAGTAATTCACACCGGGAGAGATATCTAGCGGAAAACAACGATATAGAACCCTAATTGTTACATCGGGACGAAGGTGGGTGGTGAGGATGACTGTGCTAATGGTGAGGACGATGACGATGATGATCTTGATGATGCCGGTGCGATGACGTTGACGGTGGCGACGATTTCCCCCTCCAAGAGGGAATTTCCCCGACGGAATCTCCCGGCCAGGAAGGTGTTTTCTTCTTTGTGTCATTTACTTTGCGAAGAGACGGCAGAAAAATTCTACGAAGTGCCTCCCCGGGATTTTTAGGTTAAGGGGGGTAAGTACCCCGAAGGGGAGCTGCTGGAGGGGACTAGGGCTTTCAGGGGCCCACTGGGAGCGCCTAAGGGGGAGGACGCGCCTAGTGCCCTTCTGGTGGCCCCCTAGATCCCCTCCGACAGCCCTTTTGGCTCCCCCGGTGATTTTTGACAAAATCTCGTTTTGTGTTTTTTCCCGATTTTTTCTGACATCCAGAAAATATCCCTTCTGACAGGTGCTTTTTCCAGCTGTTTTCTGACTCTGATAAATAATTCCGTAAAACTGTAAATAACAGAGAAAACAACGAAATAACATAAGTATGGTGCTCTAATAGGGAAACTAACAATTAATAAGTGAAAATTATCATATAAAATAGTGATGCGAAATGGACATATCAGCTACCCTCGGGGTGTTTTGCTAGGTGATCGGTTGGGTAGGTTTTGCCAGCTATCTTTGTGTTTTGCTCCTTTTTCCCGTGTTCTTTGTGTTCTTCACTGCTACCCTCAAATCCGTGAAGGTCGGGCCAACCTTGGGGTATAACCCACATCACTGGCATTAATGGATTCTGGCAAAAAACATGCAGAAGCATCTCGTCGATTACTGGTGATCAAGCTCAAAAAAGGATAAGAAAATTATCTATATTATTGAGATCAATCAAGGACAGAGTGTCCCTTTTTATCTTATGTATATAGCTAATTACCTTGTTCTTGTTTGTGCTCCATCTTACAACGAGTAGCGTCTACAATTCAAAGAAGTGTTCGACCTGCAGTGTGGCCACCCATTTGGAATCTGCGGGTTGGTGTCAAAATGGGGTAGAGAAATGTGCAACTACCTTATGAAGGGGAGTGATAAGTGAAGGTTTTTCACATCCTTTATGTAGCATAACCCTCGGAACCTACTATTTGTCACATAGACAAAGACATAACCGAGAAATCTTTCTTTGTTTTTGTATGTTTTAAGTTGGTAGAGCTAGCAAATGATACTTTTGTCGCAATATATGAATTCTTGGTGTATGAGATGTGAAATAAATGAAATGCAGTTGAGATTTGCTACTGGATAATACATGTTTTGAATATATGCATGGGTTGCAGCTAGGTGAAAGACTAAATGCAATGTCCTAAAATACAAAATGTATGCGATAGTTCCTTAAACACATATAATTGTTATCACGTAAAACATGTTGTTCTAAATTACACATGATCAACTTAAAAAAAACGTGTGTGATGGATATCAAAGCACACACATGCTTTTGCAAAACCGTGTGTGATATGCTACATCATCGCACACATTCAAAATAAATCATGCATATGTGATGCTAGACCTATGGCACACGGTATATTTAAGCGTGTGCGATTGGCTATCCCATCACCCACCCACAAATAGCGATAGCGCCAATAATAGTGTGCAATGGTTAAAATCAACTCATATGTACTAGTGTGTGGCGAAGTAAGAATGTAATGTCTAGCTTCGATCTAGGGACGTTCTTATTGTAAAATGTCATTCTACTTGGGGCATAACTGGCGAAAAATGTTTAGTCATGCTTCAGGCGTTTAGGTGCGCAAAGCGAAATGGAGCCCGGGCTATAGATAGTCTATTTTTTGAAGAAAAAATTAAAAGGAAATTTAAAGTTTTAAAATATTCTGAAAAAAATTAGGTGTTGACAATGATGTATTCTACCAACATACAAAATTTCAACTCAAAACATCTTGTATTTTGAGCCACATTTATAAGACAAATCTGACAAATTTTGGTGGTTCAAATTTAGCACCGTTCATTACTCCTAATTTTCACTTTTTTTTTTCATTTTTACATAGCCTAGGATACAATGTATTTAGAGTTGAAACTTCACAAATTGATATACTACATAGGATTTTTTTTATTTTTTTTAGAACTTAAAAATGTTATTTTAAAATATTTCTAAATAAAGGGCTACATGTCATCGGGGCTGCAAAACGTGCACTCCTGTGGTGTGCCCTTTATTTGAAATAAACATGCATATATTAGGTCAGCAAGCCATCTCATTAGAAACCTCCCAGTGCCTGTAGGTAGCCTGGTGAGGAAAAGAGTGCGTTAGAAACTTGCCGCCTCTAGAAAAACAACTAGTCAGGTTTACAATCCTTTCTGATACAAGTATCAAGAAAGGTAGGGGTATAATTAACCCAAAGGCATATCCTCCTATCCGAGGAGCTATATTTGGCACACAGATGAGCTGCTACATTGGTATTTCTCGGGATATAGTCTAGACTAAAAGAGATCAAATTTCCTGATAGTTCACTGACCTCGATTCGAATTGGTGCCACTATTGATCTTTCAAACTTTGATGCCTTCCACATTTGGACAATTTGTTGTGAATCAGATTCCATCACAATCCTGCTAAACCCTCTCTCCATAGCCATTTTGATACCATCACGGATCGCATAAGCCTCCATTATCAAAGCCGAGGCTTGATCATCATACCATAACGATTGAGCCACCAGAAGCGTACCATCATTGTTCCTAACCACAAGCCCCATAGCTCCTTGACGAATATCTTGATTAAAAGTTGTGTCCACATTGATCTTATGGGTATCACTGTCCGGGGGTTTCCACTTCTTCGTATTAAGCTTATTTTGTTCCGACGAACTAGAGCCCACAATACATAGGTCATTAGCCGTGTCACATGTCCACTTAACAGATGACTAATTGATCTTGTTGATTCGCCATGCTTTCTAGCGTTTCTCTCTGTCCAAAATGCCCATGCTCCACATATGATAACTGCCCTATTCTTTGCTGGTACCTTTGCATCATCTATTAAATCAACCGCCCAACTTTTCGGATGAAGGAGTGCTATCTTAATTTCCGATATCTTCTTAATCTCCATCCAAAACAGTTTTGTCCATGTACACTCGAAAAGATCATTATAGATACTCTCTTGTTGACCGCAAGAATCACAGTTACCTTGCTTCTCAATATGGCGATCATGTAAAATACCTTTAGATGGGATAAAGCCCTTTATAACTCTCCACCAAAAATTCCTAACTTTAGGAGGAATAGGTAAATTCCGGAGCTTCTTTCAAAGGAGTGAACTTTTATCCGACTAGGAACCAGAATCCTCTCTTATCTCGTTTTGCAACAATGGTCTGTACGCAGACCGAACAGAGAAGTAACCAAGTCTCTCTGGAAGCCACGCCCAAGTGTCCTCCATAAAAAGTCCAACTGTAACTCTAAGAACAGCCTCAGCATCCGCATGTATGAAATTACGTCGAACTTTTCCTCAATCCAATCATTGGTGTTAGGGTCGAGGAGTTCTTCTACCAATGTAATATTATTGTCCACTTATCTTCTTAGTGGTTTCCTCCCATGATTCTCCGGTATCCAAGGATCCTCCCACGCCTTAATGGAAGAACTATCACTAACCCTTTTAATAAGGTCAAGCTTTAGAGCCTCTCGACCATGAAGAGTCGCTCTCCATGTATGAGAAGAATTCTTCTTCCTTGTTGCTATCTTAAAGTCTGATGAGTGGAAATATTTTCCCTTAAGAACTTTAGCGCAAAGAGAGGAGGGATTTGTCAGAAGTCTCCATCCTTGTTTAGCGAGCATAGCTTGATTAAAAAGTTCGAGGTCTCTAAACCCGAAACCTCCATCACTTTTCGGAATAACCACCTCTTTCCATTTGCACCGGTGCATCTTACGCTTCTTGTCATCGCCTCCCCACCAAAATCTAGCAATTATACATGTAACCTTCTTTAATAGTTTCTTGGACAGCTTAAAGCAACTCATTGAGTAGGTGGGAATAGCCTGACATATAGCTTTGATTAAAACCTCTCTCTCGGCACTATTAAGACGTTGTGGAACCCATCCATTCACGAGCCTTTTAATCTTTGTCAAAATTCCTTCGAAATGATCATCGACAGAGCTCCCCACAACTGTAGGAAGTCCCAAATACTTCTCCACCAAAGTCTCCCTCGAAATTTTAGTCACAGTATGGACCTCTTGTTTCATAGCATCAGTACAATTACTGCTAAAGAAAATTGCAGATTTTTCCGTGTTGACCAGTTGTCTCGGGCCAGAGTGGTATCTTTCAAGAATCTTGTTTATACAGTTAGCACCATCTGAGTTTGCTGAGTAAAGATTAGGCAGTCATGTGCAAACAATAAGTGAGAGATCCATGGTGCATGCACTCCCACTCTAATACCCTTAGACAAGTAACCTGCACTAAATATTTGAGAAGACATGTTAAACCTTTAGAACATGGCAGGAACATATATGGACTGATTGGATCTCCCTGTTGAATGCCTCGTGACAGGGAAAAAAATCCGAGAAAGAACCATTGACCTGGACCGAGAAGGAGGCCGTTTCAACACATGCCATAATCCTGCCGATCAACCAATCTGAAAAGCCAAGCTTCTGCATCATTTTCCTCGAATATGCCCACTCGACACGGTCATACGCTTTAGCCATATCCAGCTTAATAGCACAAGCGCCAATCTCTCCTTTTTTCCGTTTTAGATAGTGGATATATTCGTACGATGTCAACACGTTATCAGTGATTAATCTGCCAGGTACGAACGCACTTTGTTCTTCCGATATGATTTCATCAAGGATTGGTCTTAGCCGCATAGCCATCACTTTCGAAGCTAACTTATACAAGACATTGCAGAAAGATGTAGGCCGAAAATGAGTCAGACTCTTCGGGTCTTTTACTTTCGGAATAAGGACGAGTACTGTTTTGTTAACATCCTTTGGCATAACACCAGAAACAAAGAATTTCTTGATCGCTTCACTCACTGGTTGCTTCAATATGTTCCAGTGCTTCACATAAAAACCAGCTGTAAAATCGTCGGGTCCCGGAGATTTGTTCGGATGAATCATAAACAATGCTTTCTCTATCTCCATCTCCTTGGTCGGTTTGCTAAGCTGCTCATTCATACTAGCATCAAGTTTCCTCTTAACTAATTCAGTAACAAGCCCTAGATAAACAACGTCCTCCTTAGTAAACAGGCCTGATAGAAATCAGCAGCCGTATCCTCTAAAGTTGTCTGTGATGTCACCGTAGAGCCATCTTCCAAAGTGAGGGGTTTAATTCTGTTTTGTATAGCTCTCTCTTTGGTTTTTGCATGGAAGAATGACGTGTTACGGTCCCCTTCCTTCAACCACTGGATCTGGGAACGTTGCTTTGCAATAATTTCCTCTCTAGATAAAAGTTCTGAGATACGGTTCATCAACACTATCTCAGCCTTGGATGGCCCTGATCGAATAGATCTCGCCCTTAAATTTTCCAATATTGCTCTCATATTCTTCAACTGCCTTCGGACATCACCAAACTCATTGCTACTCCAAGATTGTAGTCTTTTCCTCACACCCCCAAGCGCTTCAGAGACAACTGCAAAGTCTCCATTAGTAGGGATCCAAGAGGACTCAACAACATTAATATACTTGTCATGTCTTACGCGAGCATTCTCATAGCGGAAGGGCCTACCTACCCTCATATCATCATTCCCCGATGCTTCCACAGAAATAAGAAGAGCACAATGATCCGATTTTGTAGTTTGAACATGAGCCACTCTAGTATTATCGAAAACCTCCACAAACTGGTCATCACCAAAACCCCGATCCAATCTGACCTTAATGTTCCTATTAACCTGTTGCCGATTGTCCCAAGTGAAGGGAAGACCCGGGAACCCCAGATCTGTAAACCGACACACGTCAATAGTGTCACGGAAGCCCTCCATCATCCACTCCTCTCTTCGATTGTCACCAAATTGTTCATGTGTGTTCAAAATCTCATTAAAGTCTCCAGCACACAACCACGGGTTGTCATATTCTCCCCTTAGGAACTCTAGCAATTCCCAACTCCTTTTCCTCCTAGTTCTAACAGGCCCCATAAAACCCCTTGAACCTCTACTCCACCGGGCCCAAGCGGTCATTTTGGATCATCACGTTAATGTGTGTCTTACTGAAGGATTTTAGACTCACCACTGACTCACTATTCCAAAAGAGCGTGAGCCCACCACTTAGACCATCACTTTTCACCGCAAACGCATCCTGAAAACCAAACCAAAAACGCAAATCCTTTGCTCTCGATTCTGTCAATTTCGTTTTGGAGAGAAAAACCAAACTGGGGCGATGCAACTGTACAAAGTTTCTAATTTCTTGAACGGTCTCGGAACACCCACACCCGCAACAGTTCGAACTGAACAGATTCATTGCTCCCACCGGTCTTCCTCGGAGGGAGCCACCGATGTATTTTCATTTGATGCTGATTTACCTCCTTCACTTGCTTTCTTTGATTTCTTCGTCTGTCTAACCAATATAGAGCTCTATGGTAGCAGAGGTACCAGTTCCTTACTCGTAACTGCCGGAATGGGTGTTGACTCATTATCCTTTTCTTCCATCTTTTCATCAAAGTTAAGTTTCATAGATGTTGTCTGTGGCCCCTCCCTTCCGGCAATTGTAATTGCTTTCCCCGAGTCATCAACTTTTTTAAGTGGGCTTGAAGTCGTGTCACTGATCTCTTCTTCATGTTCCTCCATTTTTGTCGAGCTTCGTTTGCGAGCAAAAGGTCCCAAATCTCTAACCCTTCCTCTTCCTCCGAACCTACCGGCCATACCACCTCTGAAAGCGAACTGTCCTGATTGGACTCTCCTCTCGGCATATAACCATTTTCCATATTGTAAGGATTTTTGATCGTGCACTCCATCACCAGATCATGACCCATAATTCCACAAAAGTCACAAACGTATCCTATCTTCTCATACCTGACATGAAGAAGACCTCCAACGTTGAGTGGAACAAATCGTATTAGTGGTGCACGAACATCAATGCTTGCTCGAACCCTAACATAATCACCTTCAAAGTATCACGTTGGTTTCATCTCAACACTCAAAACCTTCCCAATTCTCCTCGACAGTTCATCCACAACTTTATTCACACGATACAGCTCGGGTATCACATGTATCTGGGCCCAAATATTTGTTCGATCTAGCTTGACTTCCTTTGGGTTACATAAACCATCAAATTCAACCATCACAACAACCAACTTCTTGTACAACCAAGGACCCTGCATCATAACCTTGGTCCAATACCCGAGGCAAAATAATTTGAAGGTAAACAAATTGTCATCAACTTCTCTCATCTCTGGTTCATGCGCTAACCCCCAGATTCCTTTGAGCGTATAAAAAATCGCCGATGCCGAGATCGGTTTCGTTGTGTGTACCTGAGCAACTGCCAGCCACCTAGACTGTTTCTTCAAATCTTTCAGATCTTCGACACCAATGAAAACATCATCAAGTTCGCCTCCACGAAGTTCCAGATTTTGAAGTGCGCGTGCAAGATCCTCATCCTCCGCTCCTTTCCTAGAACCACCGAAAGAACCTTCAGCAGATGAACTCATGGTCGCCGCCTTCGACTTGAACCCTAGATCGCTCTTCAGCCAAGCCCTACAACGCGAACGCGCTGGTCCACGCAGACGGGGGGAGTTAAAAGGGATCGGGGATCTCCTCTCCGAGGAAGCGTAGTCCGATTCGGTCTCATAACAGCAAAAGCCACCGAAAATCTCACTCCGGGATGAGAAATCGCCGGAGGAGCCTAAAACCCTAGTTTCCTAGGCCTTCTTTCTTTGTACTTTGCGCGTATCATTCCATGTGGTGTGCCCTTGTTGATTCCTTTTAGCATTAGCTCGTTGTTATTGTTTTATTTTCTTAAGTTTGTAAGAGGCATTTGGTTTTCGATATTCCCTATCCTAGCGTATAAGGCATAACTCTAAAACTATATAGTCTCAAAACACCCCCCATCTCCTAGGTTCATTAACACATTCATTAGCAGATGGTTCCCTCTCATACCAATGCAAGATTTTAACCCCAATCAATTAGTACCTTGGGTCCAAAGTTTTGCCAACTAAGCTCTATAAATTAGTAGGAAGGATGGAGTAATAAAAATCGAAGAGTGTGCCCTCTTTTACTCGAAAAAAGAATGAAGAAATAGATGCTTGCCCGGTCAGCTTTATGTAGCAATAATGATCAATACGTTGTGGCCTAGGTAAATAGTATGAACCATATGTACAAAAAAATAGCCTCGAAATAGGCTTTCGCCCCGCTTTATAAATAAAGCAACCGCCAACCAAGTCATACAAGGTATCCGATACAACACCACAGTACACACACGACACAACGGCTGGGGCAACAGCACAATAAAGCCCTGAAGAACGGGGAAGCAAGAAGGTGGCGGGAGGGGGGTGGTGTGGGTAGAAAAAACTAGAGATGCTAAGGGAGGGGGGAGCGCCTCACGGTGGCACCGAGGCGGCGATGCGTCGCGCCGCAGCTAGCAGACTGTCGATGTAGCCGTCGAGCCGCGACCTGTCCCGCTGTCTACATAGCGGGTACCACTGCTGCAAAAAAGCCAGGCGTTCTAACAAAGAGTCAGTAGCCCGCCGCAGGAAAATCTTCTCAATCACCATCTTATTACGAGTCGTCCAAAGAGACCAAGTAAGTGCCACAAACACCAGCCAGAATAGGCGTGAGCCCTCTCCGGCCCGGTGCACCTGGGTTTCCAGGAATTCGCCGAGGTCCGAGGCCTGCCACGACGGCCCCAGCGCCTCGTAAACGAAGTTCCACAGAAGCCGGGCAGCAGGACACACAAAGAAGATGTGTGTACTGGTCTCCGGGCATCTACAAAGGGGACAAAGGCCGTTCCCCGGGCCCTGGCGCTTGGCCACCTCAGTCCCCGACGGCAGTCTATCACGTAATAGCTGCCAAACAAAAATCTTTATCTTCAGCGGTACCGGGGCCTTCCAGATCGGGGTAGCCCAAGAACTAACAGGCTGTGAGAACTGGGACCTATAGGCCGATTTAACCGAAAAAGAGCCCGAGGGGGCCAATGACCAGGTGACCTGATCGTGGCCCCTAGGGAGGGAGTCCGGCAACTCTCCCCGGAGAGTCTCCCACTCTGCAGCCTCGGCTGGCCCAAAGGAGCGGCGGAACACGATGTTCCACGTCCCATTCTGGACCGCCGACGCTACCAGTTGGGAGGGCTCCGAGCAAATGGCAAACAACCTCGGGAACTCCAGCTGGAGTGGTCGTTCCTTGATCCAAGGATCGAGCCACAACATGGTCCCTCTACCGTCCCCAATGTTGAACCTAGCCCCCTTCCTAATGTCCTGCTTAATCAGCTGGATAGACCTCCAAAATAGGGATCCCTCCTGTCGATCGCATGCCAGGATAGGGCGGCCCTGTAAGTACTTAGCTTGGAGGAGCTGGAGCCAGAGGCCCCCCTCCCCCCGCAAGATGCGCCAGACCCACTTCAGCATGAGAGCGACATTCATCTTCCGGGACGAGGTAATACCTATGCCCCCAAGATCTTTGGGGGCGCACACATCCGCCCACTTGACCATGTGGTACTTGTGGTTCCCCTTGGCATCTTGCCAAAAGAAGCGAGATAGTTCCTTGTCAAAGGCCTCGTGGACTCCTTCCGGGAGAGAGTAAATTCCTATCATGTACGAGGGGATACTAGATAGGCAGACCCCAATCAGGACCGACTTGCTTCCCTTGGAGGCAAACCGACCACGCCAAGGCTCTGCTTTATACCGGACCCTCCCGACCAAAGGCTCAAGGTCCCTAATGAGGATCCTGGAGTCGCTCAGGGGCACCCCCAGATATGTAACAGGGAATGTGGACAACTTACAGTTGAGGTTGTCCGCGATCCGCTGTTGCTCCTCCGGGGAGTACCCAAGAACCACCACCTCGCTCTTGTCGAAGTTAATCTTGAGACCCGACATGGCCTCAAAACACAACAACATGAACTTGAGGTTGATGATATCCAATTCCGAGCCCTCAACCGTGATCGTGGTGTCATCTGCATATTGCAGGTGGGTAACACCACCCCCGGGTATGAGGTGCCCCACCACACCAGCGATGTGGCCGGCTACCCTGGCTTTATCCAAGATAGCCGCAAGGGCATCCACCGCGAGGTCAAATAAGATGGGGGAAATAGGATCCCCCTGCCGTACCCCACACGAGGGCCTAAAATAGGGACCAATGTCCCTATTTATGTTAATCGCAGTATTGCCACTCATGACGAGCTGCATAATCCACGTAATGAACCTATCATCAACGCCGCGGCGTTGGAGCACCTGGCGGAGAAACGACCAGTCCAACCGGTCGTAGGCTTTCTGGAAGTCCAGTTTCAGGAAGACCCCTTTGTGGTGTCGAACCCTGACCTCATGGACAATCTAATGCAGAGCAAGGATCCCATCATGGATATAACGCCCCTTGAGGAATGCAAACTGAAAGGGGTGAGTTATGCGCTCAGCTACTGGGGCCAAGCGCATTGCACACACCTTAGAGAAGATCCTCTGGATGACGTTAATCACCGTGATCGGTCTAAACTGGCGGATGTCGGTGGCCCCGACAACTTTCGGGATCAACGTCACCACACCATAGTTTAGGCGCGACATCACGAGAGTCCCAGTATAAAATTCCTGGATAGCCCACTCTTGTACTATAAACACTCCAGCTGGATAGTACAAGATTGGGCTCACGAGAGTCCCAGCACAAAAAAATAGCCTGGATAGCCCAATCTTGTACTATAAACAATGGCACCATTTTTCCCATTTCATTGTTCAAATTTCTTTCATCACTTGCATGCGTGTGCATGGCACACACGTGTATACCTAAAAGAAGTTTGAAAAAAAAAAAGGAGGAGCAGATGAAAAAAAGAAAAGAAAAACATGGTAGATTTGCATGTCTCTCACTCACACACAACCACTTGATTTCGTTTACTTATTCTCTTACTTCTACCTCTAGATATATTTTTTCGAACACCACTAGGTGCATCCGAAGATGAAGCTTTTACCTGGCACAGTAACGCATGGAGGTAATTAATTAATTAATTTCGTCATAAAGAATAAGATATTCCGATGGAAGTGCTCGGTCGATCAAGCCCATGTCTCCTGATGATCAAACAGGGCGATCCTCTGGTACGCGTTGAAGGGGTCCTCGAACTCCCATGCCGACGCAGGCATGGTGACCATATCTTCCAGGCCGGTCATGTACACCGGTTCCACCGGCCATTCCAGGAACTGCGGCAGCCAGTCGTCCACGAAGCCGCCGCCTGACACCGAGGCAGACGACGACGACGACGACGAAGAGGAAGACGACTCGGTTGGTGACGAAGCCGTGCCGCAGCTGCTGTCGAGCGGTGCCGGTGCAACGACGTCGCATGGCAAGATGATGTCGTCCAGAAGTTGCATCATGTTCGGCACCTCGTCGGGGAAGAACATGTCCTCGTGGGCACCTGACCGACTTCCTGTGGCCACCGCGGCCTTCTCCTGAGCCGCCGGCACCGTCTGCTCCGTTGGGTCGTCGCCGGAAGGCTGCTGCGGCTGCTGCTGGGCAGGAGCAGGCTTGAGGAGCTTGTGGGTGACGGGGTCGATCCCCATCTTCCTGAGCTTCTTCTTGATGTGCGTGTTCCAGTGGTTCTTGATCTCGTTGTCGGTCCGGCCGGGCAGGTGGGACGCGATCTTGGACCACCTGTTACCGAGCTGCTCGTGCAGGTCGATCACCGTCCTCTCCTCCTCGTCGGAGAGCAGCCCGCGCTTCAGGTCCGGCCGGAGGTAGTTGGTCCACCGCAGCCGGCAGCTCTTCCCGCACCGAAGCAACCCTGTCGACGCAAACGCAAAGTAACAAAACACGTTAAAACATTGGTCAAAGGAAAGGTTACCGCGAGTCCGTGACACGCATGTAACAATTCTTTGCATGTGTAGCTGGGCGGTGAGTAGACCCACCGGCGAGCTTGGGGATGGCTCTCCAGCAGCATTGGCCGTTGCCGAGGAGGAAGCTGACGAGCTTCTGGTCCTCCTCCGCCGTCCACGGGCCCTTCTTCAGACCCACCTTGTCGCAGCACGGCTGCCTCCCCATTGCCGCTAGCTTTGCACACACAAAGATCACTTCACTCGCAAGGAAAAAAAGCAGCAAGCAACGTCAAGATCGAGCCAGCCAACTAACTAAGCTCGTAACAAACAGCTTCCAAAGTTTTGCTTCGTTTGGGCCGGTAGTACTAGCTAGGCGGCCGTAGCTAGCAAATGGCGCTTTAGCTTTAGCGACATGGTGAGACGCCGTTGCCACCTTCCTTTATAAAGGAAAGAGGAGGGAGAAGAGACAAAAGGGCCGGTAGCTAGCTAAGGTTAGCATAGGCCCGGTTACCATCACAATTGGTGACTAACTGCAAGTAGAAAAGAAACTCGCGATGCAGCGTGTACTCTGCGCGTGTGGGAGAGGATGGACCATGGACTCACATATCGGCATCGGATCAAGTCTCTGTCCGGGGGAGAAGCTAGCCAAGGATTTACGTGTCGTGGCGCTACGGTGACTACCATGTGGGGTCCTGCCGTCGGTCGGTGTTGCCACTTGGCCCGGCTGCTGCTCACCAGTCCCTATTGCTTGCTTTGCAAGTGCCACCCTGCTAAGCTTTCAGGCTTTTATTTGGATCCTCGTTTGCCGCTCAATCAAGGGTTTTTCAACGGGATTGTTTTCGGGCATGTAATTAGTCTGGCCCATCAAGTCCTTGTCGTTTATTTAGCTTCTAAACTTGCTAATTGTATTGGTTCCCGTTGTCGCGTGATTTGCAATTTGTAGTAGGATTTTTTTAAATTAGAGGGTAATTGCATATTTTGTAGTTTTGATTATGATTTTAGTCATGCAACCATATCGACAAATTCAGCTCCCGGGTGGAAGCGAAAGAACCTGGATAGCGGCTGCTCATATCGTCTTGGCAAAATATATGCTCACTTTCACCGTCGCCTACTACAAGCAAGGTCTAGAGGTTAAATGCAAATTTTTCTCTTGGATGTCCACCCAAGGTTGGATTTCAGCACTGATATGCTTGCCGTATGTGGGTTCCATATTATCCTATCTTCGAAATATGTCTAAGAGCCCCAGAAATGGCCACTCAATTATGCAAGGATTATCCCTACTCTTTGGTAGTGTGAAACACCGTCGGCACTCAATTATGCAACCTTCTCTGTGGCAGTGTGAAACACCGTCGGGTTTTTGGTATGGCCACTCAATTATGCAAGGATTGTCCCTTTTCTGTGGCAGTGTGAAACACTGTCGGGTTTTTGGTATGGCGGTCAGATATCCATCCAAGATGTCATTGTTGGATACCTTCTATGTATGGAGGATGAGGTAAAAGATCGACGTTGGGAAGGGTGGTGATCGTCTCGCTATGGTGGCCGCCACAACGGTTCAATTCTCTCTGGGTGGAAACCCATGGAATAGCCTCCTGGCTTGATCGATGTTTGTAAATTGTTTCCTTGTTGTACATGTTCGTTTATACAAATATAATATGGGTCCGGTAGCCCTTGGCCCGCCATTGGTTGGACCAACCAGCATTGGCGTGCGAGCGCCAATCAACGATTCCTTGTTGAAGGCATTGTCTTGAAGCGTTGCGTATCTTTCCTGCTCACATATGGCTCGACTAGTGATGGGTTAATTTTCACAGGATTTGTTGCATGATTTTGGATATGTCTAAGTTAGTTTTTTTTTCCCTTTTGTAGTCCGATTTGCTTGGCGTATATGCTTGGAGTTTTTTTTAATAATAAATAATATATAGTCATGTGCATCCATCGATATTGATTTTATCCTCCTCTTCTAAGAGTAAAGAGATTTAAAAAAAATAAGAGTAAAAAGATTTAAGTAGATAATATTTGGAAGACCAAAATCAAGTAGGCTAGGGTTGAACAATCTTACTATATTACTCTCTCCGATTAGAAATGGTTGATCCATATTTGTCTAAATACGAATATATCTACACACTAAAACACGTCTTAAAACACGTCTAGATATATCCGTATTTAGATATTAATATTTTATCAAGCTCATGACCAATCCTACCTTATGACCTTTTCTTGGTGATCTAATTGGCAGCTTCATCTTCTTTAGTGGAAGAAACGCGGTTGTTGTGAAGTTGACCTTTGAAGAGTTCAGTCCAGTTATTACTTTAGAGATTCAGGTTTCACCTGCAAACGGGATATCGCTAATGAATGACATATGGCTAAAAATAATTAAATAGCGGTCAATAATTCAGATGTCTGTAGGCGCAGCCGCAGTCTTCTCGATCTTTCGTGGACAGGACTTTGGTAGGTTGGAGACCTTGACTGATGCCATGCAAGAGCGCTGGGGGTTGACAATGGCACTTGGTAGCCAGCTAGAAGTGCGAACGAAGAACAAGATCTTGTCACTAGTGTGTTTTGCTGACATTCTTGACGGTAGAAAATGCAGTAATGATTACATATCCACCTTCCCGAAGATGGTTGAACAACATGTCAACAAAACACGGTGTTCATGGCGAACCAGGCGTCTACGGAAAATGGGTACGCGCCCGATCGAGCACGTTCGAAGATTAAAAATGATGGCATCGCTGTTTTGATCGAGGGAGCAAATTTGCCGTACCAACTTTCTGACCTTGTGTATCGGGTAAGTAACCAACCAACGGAATAACAGGTATTAAGTACTTCTATATAGCAAGCCAGGACTTCAGTGATGAGTTCGTCCATTGACCGTCTTCGCAGGCAAAATATGCTTGCATCCGATTTCTCGGTCAGTTCTGTGTACATTGGTCTGGTCATGGGTTTCGTCCATTCTTCCCTACCAGAAGCTCATGTACTTTCTAACTAGTAAATCATTTCTCATCCAGATCACAATAAGTCTTCAGCTCTGCTGAGCTCTCTCAGGGTAGAACCTTCAGAACTAAGCTCCGACGATGGTTCCGGTCAGAATATACTTATATTAATCTCAGTCGAATTAAGCACGACGCTTAATTTCAGTGTTCTTCATCAATGAACATGTGTATAACCCTACAATTAGCACGCGGCGTCCAAAGTCGCTTAGGATTTATTATGTTCAGAAGGAATTTTGCAGGCCCGCGTGGACAACTGCAGTTGGTCGTACAGTTTAAATCTGGTCTTCTTCTGGATGCCTTCACACCAATGGTACTAGCATGAAATAAACTTAAAAATGACAAGCAGGGTGACCGAACGTCCGCAGGGTTAGGTAATTTCTGTATGGTTAATTAAGGGTGTGGTTAGCCTTTTTCGTAAGCCTTGTGCAACCATTGGGCCACTTCCACATAAAGAAAGTGAGGGATGAGATGACCTGCGTGAGCAGCAACCATGGGGGTGGTCCAAAGATTGTGTCCTGAACAAACTCAGCAGCAGCATCAGCATGCATGCAAGAAGGCAGCCCTTTGACTGCCCCTGCACCATTTTCACCAGGCCCTTCTTCTGCCGATCTCGCTCCATCTCTGAATGTCCAAATGAAACACACCTGCTAACTGAAACTATATGCTCCGCGTGTCACCAGGTCTTGCTGCGCTACGCCGGTGTTCATGTAAATGGCATGATCTTACAGTTCACGCCATGAGTGATCATTTCTGACTGGGATGCGTCGTTTACTACTCCGTGGAGTGTGAAACTGCCGTTAGTTTAAGTCCGGAGAGTTCAGGAGTACCCTTCACTTCATGGCAATGGGGTTGGACGTTTGGGACAACACTGCACTACTTGCCTTGGAATTTACTACTGATGAACGGTGGTGTACTTCGGTTATGAGCAGCCCGCGGTTTCCTCTCTCCCGTGAGGACATGATCGGCTGCCTCAATATCCCATAAGTCCCAGAAAAGTGTTTCCCATCTTATCACACACGAGATATTCACACCTATTTTAAGATGGCTCTGCAGTGTGACATGCTACGAGGAATCTCGTACCGCACCTCTTCAGAATGTGCTCCCATCTGTAACGTCTCCATCAGTAAAGAATGCGTCCTTCATGAAACTGATTGCTGGAACTCGGGCCGAAACTTTTGTACTCCCTTTGATGGAGTTTTGGAAGATCAGTCTGGAGTCTGGTGAAGACATTCTGTACCTTACATTCTGCTGACTGGAAGTCCATAAAGTCTGCATAGTTTCCGTTCCACTTCTGAACAACATTTTGGTCGAGCTCCAGCCACGAAGTTGCTCCGTCTTTTGCGTTCAGCAAAGCATAAAGCATAGTAAGCAGCCTCCACACCGGCCCAAGTCAACGTGCTTTGCTGAAATGTAATCCGAGCAGCAACAAACAAAGCATCGAGCATCTTCGCCAGATTTTTCTTTTGCATTTGAATAATGTAGCATCGAAGTGCAGGTCAAAGTCGCTAGACCTGCGCGCGGAGAAGCAAGAGAAACGTTCAACATCGTGAAATCTTGAAATGATCGTTGGAAGAAGAAATCAACAAATAGTATGATCATCATCATGTTGCTTTCTTAACGGTCTGCGCAGTAAAATAAGCACTTCCGCTTGGTCCAATCCATTCTTGTAAAGCCACATGTTACTTACAAAATGTTATGCTACAGGTTACAAATTAAAATGATCACAATTGACCATTTCTACTCGACGTAGAACAGACCATTTCTACTCGAGGTAGAAGGAGCTATCGTTGTGTCAAGGAGCCTACAATACTTAATCCCATGAGGGTTTGAATTCCAAACACAAGCCTCACATTTTTGCACACAAGAAACATGGATCATAATAACAGAACAAAGTTCATGGAAACGAACACATAATTATCCTTTTGACCTCAAAACAAACAACGCACTTCAGTTTAACCGGTTTTGGCGCCACTTTTGGTTTTCAAGAATTTCTCAGTCATGGGAAATGGAAAATATCTTATAGGAATAATTGAGCCGATGTGTTAACTTCTTTAGCGCACTATTAATGAAAATGGCAAATCTTTTGCCTCCTTTCAAAAAACAAAAAAAAATGGCACATAGTGATGTCCACCTCAAACTACTCCAGATATTTTGGGCTTACTGTTTCATGGAGTTCCCCAAAAGAAGTAATCCCCAATTAAATATCATTTCCTTTTGTTGGACCTTTTCTTCTACTCCCTATATTGCATATGCATACTCATTTTTTTTATATCAACGTGGACTTTATTATACACTGTACTAGCAAACAACGGCAGTTGAAAAACCTGGTCATGATCATACAACGTATAGTTTTTTTTGACTTGTACAACGTATAGTTCTTTGTACATTTACAGATTTTTTTTAGTGGATTGTACAGTTTTGCAGATTGCCCTGGTAGATAGGCAATTAGGCTGTAATGGACCGGAAATGCTTACATAAGGGATATCATCAGTTGGACCATGCCCCATAGAAAATCTGTATCACGGTCAAGTGGATAACAAAATGGGCCAACTTTTCGACTGTCCAAATTCACATTAGGCCCGATATACGTGTACATGTACCATTTCCACTATGAGCTTTCTGGTTTTTTTTTTTGCATCATAATAAGTTTTCTGGATCTACCGGACAGTATTTGCCTGGAGGTGCTATTTGCCGCTTTTTCACGGGCCCGTTAACGCGTACGCTTTTCTTTTTTCTTTGCTATTTTTCTAATATGTATTTTTAAATTTAAATATTTTTTTAGAAATATGAACATTTATGAACCAAAATTTTTTTTTTAATCTAAACTTTTTTTCAAATTTGGAAAATATATTTTAAAACATAAATATTTTTTAATCTAAATATTTTCAAAATAAGTAAAAAACCCTATTTAAAGTAAAACGTAAAAATAAGAGAAAATATAAAGAAAAAAGAACATAGAAAAGAAAAACCAAAATAACAGACAAACAAATGAAAAGGCAACATGAGCCGGCCCAACGCAGTGTGACGGTGTGTTGCCCAAGGCTCCCACGCTACAAAGAGCAAATAGGAATTGGCAGATTTGCGAGGTATATCTCGGGCGATTGGTACCGCTTACGTACATGCGGCCCAAACAGTCCACATGGCCCTATAAAGTAAGGTTAGGAAGTTGTTGCATGGTTTTCCACCTTCAACCAGTTTTGTGTATTAGATTCAGAGAGTATTTGAAAGTATAAGGATGCCGCCTAGAGGTTGAATAGGCGTTTTAAAATAATTATGGTTTAGATGTGAATAAACGGGGTCTTACATGGGTATATAAAGGGGCAAATCCTAAACAAGATAGAATCTGTATCCAACTCCTCAACAACTCGTACCGTACCGCGTCGGCCCTAAGCCTCCCGGCGACGGGCCTCGCTTCGCTCCGTCCAAACTTCCTTTATCTTTATATAAATTTGGATCACCACAAAATAACACGTGTCGCTGGTGAGGTGGTGGCCGACCTCCGGCGATCTTGCCGGCCACACGTTTCGTGGGCAAGTGGAACCACACGTGCACAGATTCGGCGGGACGTTGATGGAATTGTGGCGCCCGGCAATAGAAAACCTCCTCAATCCGGTGACCCTCCGTAGGTTGGATCGGACGCATCAGCGGATCATACGTTTTGCAAGGGGTGGAACTGCAGCCCCGACTACAGTCCCGATCGTGGCCCACTTAATATACTTAAACTTCTACTTCCTTCGATCGATAAAAAGTATCGTCTACTTAGTATACAATTTGTAGTAACTTAGTATAAAATGAGCGGCACTTTTTATTTTATATATCGGAGGGAGTACTAATTTTTGCTGGTATTTATTGCCAGGCAGCTTAGCATGTGTCTTTGGGCCCGACAGGCCAAGGCTAATCATAGGAGCCCACATAGGCAACGAGAAGGAGGTAGGAGCGATCCACCACACACGTTCGCGTCTATGTGCTGTGCTTGGCCGCTCGCTCTGCCTGTTCGTATTCGCCAGATCACGCACGTCCGATCGCCGCCTCCTACGCTCCAGGCTCCCGTCCTCGATTCGATCGCCCTGCACCGTTGCCGCCGCCGCGCCGGCGTAAAGAGGCGCAGCCTCGTCTGAACCTCGCGAACAGGTCTTCACCGCGCAATCCGATAGTAGAGAACCGCGCATGCGCGCTGAACGCCTCGCCGCACCGCGGACTAACGGACCACGGAAGTCCACGTCTTCTTGCTCACTCGGTCAATCTTTTTTTCTAAACGACAACAGAGCCGGGTTCCACTATCGTGAGATAACAGAACAGAGGTCTTATTACAAACTGAAAACGAAAACACTCATAAGCTTGAAAACAGTCATCTCCCCCACACAGACAGGAGGAAAAGAGATCCCCCAAGCAAACCAAACAAAGTAGCTCACAGCAAAACAACTGCCAAAGTTTAAACCACTCCACGTAGAAAACGAGACTACCACCCGGGGGGAAAGAGTCTTAAGGCAACTAACAGAACAAAACAACAGTCGCACACAGGGAGACACCCAAACAACAGCAGCAAGAAGAAAGATCATCCAACAACGTCCACATCTTCATCGGCATCATCCTCTTCGTGGATCGTCAGACACGACCTAGTGCGAGCATGCTGGCCCAGCGCTGCTTCTTGAATCATCCTGGCACCCTCCTCAACATACGTCATGTTATCTGCAGTCTGAAGACCTGCCCAATATCGAAGAAATGCACACATATAACATATAAGTTCAACAGGAGAGGAAATGAGTTTCTTATCAAAGCAAGCCCTATTCCTAGACTTCCATATTGCCCAGCAAAAGGCAGCAATCCCAACAATATGTAGATTTGTTTTATGGGAAAAAAATTGGCAATCCACCAAAAATACTGAGTGAAGTTAGCAGGTCTGTTAAAAGCCCCAAGAACAGAACAAACAACCCCCCCCCCCCCCCCCCACATATAAACAACAATGGGACAAGAGAGAAAGAAATGATGAATTGACTCATGAACAAAAGAAAACTTTAAGAGTAGCCCCCTTTCCAGTTTCTCCTTTTCATGTTGTCCTTTGTGGCAATAGAGTTATGCCAGATCAACCACAACCAGATTTTGATTTTAAGAGAGATTTTGGCTTTCCAACGTTGAGAAAAAGATTTGTCCACTGCAGAGGAAGACAGGTGATTGTACATAGACTTGACAGAGAAAATTCCATATTTTGTAAACTTCCACTTGGGTCTATCAGGACCCACACCCAAAGCCACAGTCATGAGACAATCCATTAGTTTTGAAGCTTGATACTGAAAATCAACACTGAGCCATCTCCTAAACTCTAACTTCCACCTCCTGTCATGCATCTCTTTAACAGTGCATATCTGGTTAGAGCGAACTTCATACAGACCAGGGTAGGTATCACAGAGGGGAAGTTTTCCACACCATTGGTCATGCCAAAAATCAGTTTCACCTCCCCCATTAATTATCATCACTCTCCCTTGCATGTACCACTTCTGGACTTTCAAGAGATTCTTCCAAACATGTGAGTCTTGTTGCCTCATGGTAATCCTCCAAATCCCATGAGAGATGCCATATTTGTTTTTAACACGATTCTGCCATAACCCATCCTCCATCTCCAATCTCCACCACCATTTACACAAGAGACAATAGTTGAAAACCTTCAGGTTTTTAATCCCCAAGCCACCCTTAGATCTAGGTTTGTTGATAATATTCCATCTGACTAAGTAATATTTCTTTTTGGAACTGGTACCCTGCAAGAAAAACCTTCTGATAATTTTTGTCATATCCTCCAAACAAGTCTCAGGGAGTAGATACATGGACATGTGATAGATAGGGATGCTACTCAGAGTGAGTCTCCCTCCAATGGAAGAGTTGTTACCAGCCCAACCATCCAACTTTTTACCCAACTTATAAACAAGGGGTTTCAGGTCAGAAACCAAAATCATTGATCCACTGACAGTTACTCCAAGGTACTTCATTGGCCAATTACCTAGCTGACAATTCAACATATCAAAATATTCAATACTTTTGATGGAGTCTTCCAGCACCAAGAAAAGCTCACTTTTCATGAAGTTTATTTTCAATCTAGACATAGCCTCAAACAGATATAGAATCAGTTTTAGCTGTCTTATCTGATTAACATCATCCTGAACCATTAAAAGGGTGTCATCAGCATATTGAAAGATGGCCACCCCTTTATCCACCAGCTGTGGCACCAGCCCAACAATCTAGCCATTGTCCTAAGCTTGTTGGATCAATTTTGCTAGCCCTTCAGCTGCCAGATTGAAAAGGAAGGGAGAGAAAGGATCCCCTTGTCTCACTCCCCTATGACTACCAAAATCCTTCCCTCTAGTGTTATTATTTTTCACACACAAAGTGTCATCCCTGACAATCTCCTCAATGAGTCTTCTCCAAAGTGGGCTAAATCCTTTCAGGGACACACAATGAAGTAGATAGGACCAATCAACCTTATCATAAGCTTTCTCAAAATCTATCTTCAATACCACACCTTGTTGCCCTCTCTTCTTAGACTCATGCACAATCTCATGAAGAGACATAATCCCATCCATAATGTAGTTTGACACTTTGATATAAGCTTTTCCATAAATGGTTCCACTCTGAGGGTGGCCACCTTAGTAATGATATTATAAATCACCTGCAACAAACAGATGGGCCTATATTTTTGTAAGCAGTCAGCATCAGGGGTCTTTTGTAACAGAATAATCATTCCAAAATTCAGCCTATACCAGTCATTGAACAGTCTCATAACATCATCCTTGATTATGCTCCAGTAGGCTTGAAAGAATTATATAGTAATCCCATCTGGGCCAGGAGCTTTGTTCCTAACCATAGAATCAATTGCAGTCTTAACCTCATCCACAGAAAAGGGGCTATCCAGCAAAGCATTATCAACAGCAGATAACTTCTCCTCTTCCCTCCACACATCAGGAGAGAATCTCATCAAACCACCTTCCCCAGGCCCAAAAAGCTGTCTATAGTAATCACTAGCATGTGTGAGAATCTCTACAGTTCCCTGGATATAAGTATCACCATTATTCAGAGAGTACATAGTATTCTTCCTCCTCCTACCATTAGCCATTCTATGAAAGAAAGCAGAATTTAAATCTCCTTGAAGAAGCCACCTTTCACTTGATCTTTCATGCCAAAATTTCTCTTCCTCGGAGTATAACCTCATCAACTCACCCTGAATAAACCCTTTCCTCCCATACTGATCAGCAGATAACACTCCCTGTTCCTCCAACTGTTCCAGATACTCAAGTTCAAGAGTAAGCTCTTTCCTTAATCTAATGGAATCTGCTCTAATGTTGGCCCCCACCCTTTTAGGCAGTTCTTGACCTTTTAAGCTTTCAACTGCATGGATGTAACACTATCCACAAAGGGTATAGTGATTTCCCATGCTTTCTCAACTCTAGAAACAATGTCAGGATGAGACAACCAAGATTTTTCAAATCTAAATTCTTTCTGCTTAGGGACCACCACCTCACCAGTATCCACAATCAAAGGATTATGATCTGAGATGGTCCTAGGAATTTTCCTCATACTAGTTAGGGGAAACTGATTTTCCCAATCCGAGTTCATGAGGACTTTATCAAGCTTTTCAAGAGTTGGATTTTTCTGATTATTAGTCCAAGTAAACAAACCACCTGCCATATCCACCTCTCTAAGAGAATAGGTCCTAATAATCGAGTTAAAAACATCGGAAAACTTGGTAACCCCCCAAGGTTTATTCTTCTCAAAGGAGAATCTTAAAATATTGAAATCCCCCCAATCAAAGCAGGCAAAGACAGATGGGAACACACACAAGCAAAAGAAGCAAGAAAGTCAGTCTTATCACTATCCTGAGCAGCACCATACACCACCATAAGAATAAGCTCCTTGTTGATTTTCCTATCAAGGACATGTGCTTTAACAAAGAATCTATCAGTAGAGGCATTGATAATGTCAAACCTAGCGAACTTGACACCACACAAAATGCCCCCAGATCTACCAACAGAGGGTGACCAGTGCCAAAGGTAAATACCATCTGGATCAAACTTTCTCCAAACTTCAGGGCCCACAACAGATTTCATTGTTTGTTGCAGCCCAATGAAGTCAAAATCAAAATCTCTAATCATATCAAGGAGGTTGGTGGAAAAACCTTTCTTGCCCACCCCTCTACAATTCAAGGAAACACCTATCATAATAATTTTTTAGGTTTGGATCTTACCCTAGGGCCATCAACAATACCACTTAGAGGGTGGTTTGCATGGACCCTACCTAGGGATGAAGTACCACCAAGGGGCACACCCTGAGAAGATTTATTCTTAGAAATAAATTTCTTTTTCAGTCTTTTAGAAGTCCTTTTTGAGACCATAGGAGTAAAAGGAGTGGAATCACTATCAGAGGAGGATTCCCTTGCCTGTTCCTCAATGGGAAGTAACCTATCAGGAGCAACAGAAACTTGGTGTGTGGGAGCCACAGGGCCCTCGGGATTAGGGATAGATAAAACTTCTTTTTTATTTAGCAAATTAGCCCTAGCCACTTCCCAATCCCTAAGTAAATTGACAGTTTCTAAAGTAAAAGATGATGGATCAATGCCAAGTTCTAAAGCCTTATAAAAAAATATCATTATCAGCAAGAACTGAAAAAGAACTAGAGCACACAGGTATACCTTCATCCCTCCTAGCAATAAATTGTGAAGGCCTCTGAACCATATTTTCACTAGCTCTCCCTGAAGCAATAATCCTTGCACTGGCCCTAGCAGGGACTAGCTGGGCAGGAGTAATTGATGAAGGAGGCACCCCAGTAGGGAGAGCACCAGTAGCCACAGAGGGACTATGAGTGATTTCAGTAATGTGAACCACAGAGGGATGCACTTGCTGAAAATCCTCAGATTCAACACAAACAACAGACACTGATTTGGATAACCCTTCAGAGTTGTAGGAGGTAACAAGGGACTCAACCACAGGCTGCAACTCAGCACCAGGGATTTGATTCAGATTTCCTTTCCACATATCTTTCTTATCACTCCTTGATTGCATTAACTGTATGAGAAACTCCTCATAAGTAAACTCATTTTGCAATGGTTCATCAGGATTTTATACTACCCCAGCAGTAATGAGTTTGGGCTTTGCCAGATACTCCAAATACTTGTTGTAATGGTCAACAGCAGGAACAAACTGGCTCCTAGAGCTTGAACTACAAACAGGCAAAGGAATAAGTTGGTATTATTCCTGATTAGTATTATATCTCAGCCTATGAACCTAGGCCGCAAAGGATTCCTCCTCATTGTCTTCCTGTGAACTGACAGAGGGTTCAGGAGCCTTCCTTTTGCCCTTCTCATCCACAGGTATTCCCTTGCACTGCTCAGTTTGAGTTGAGCAACCGGCCTGCCTACCATATGAGGTCCTGGCATCCCTCATGAAGCCACCTGAAACAGCATTGGAGGGGGTCCTGTTGGAACGGGCCACATCTTGTCTGGCTCTTTTTGGAGTGTGATGAGACTCACTGCCTCCATGGTTGCTCCCCTCCTTAGTGTTACTGAAAGGCGCAGAAGTCCTCTCAGAATTTTGCTTACTCACAGGAATTTCCCTAGTGAATTCAATATCATAGAATCTACTTGCAATCTTGACATCGGATACCACGGGAGGGACCAATGAAACATCTAAGTTCCCAATCTTAATCCTGAAACAGTCCACATTATTGAGATTGTGCCTGTCCACTAGAATAGCTCTACCAACCAGACTGCCAACAAACACAGCAGTGGGACAGTTTCTGTTGTCAAGTGGAATCCCCTTCACCTGGAACCAAGAAGTATCCAACTCTCCAGTGGCTCCCTATTCAGGAGCCTAATGATCGACTCTGATTACCACACCAGGGATTGTTCGAAGATGAGCATTACTGAAGTGAACCCAAGCATCTATGTCCCTAGAGCTAGGGAATCGCATAAGGAACTTTTTTGCAGCAAGAGGTTTTGCATACCATCTCCAGGTACACATCCTACCAGACCACTGTGAAAATTCTTCTTTAATATCCCTCCTAGATGGATTTCCTTCCAGCACTTCGATAACAGCTTGATGAATTTCCTTAGGATGCGCCACATTCCTAATAACGGGGGTGACAAAGAACTCCCCACCAGGTATCGCTGCACCCACAAAGGGGGCTGCAACCTCCCACGGATTAATTTCATTGAAGGCAAACTTATCACAGTGATCATCCCCATAGATCAGATACAAGTTATCAGAGTGAACCTAAACAACATTTTCCTGAAAATGGACTGCACGGGGAGGATCTAGGTCATCCTTATCATAAGCATAAACATCCTGATATTGATTTTGGAAAGTAACAAAGCCAGTATCATTTCTAACCCTAAGATTCCTCGACTGTGGCTGCAGAGTTACAAAACCATGCTCACGCCCCACTTCAATCATCCCAACAACTGCAGAGGAGTCGTCGAGGTGTTGCTGGCTAGGATTAAAAGAAGTAGAATATCTCCTATCTCCATTAGAGTTTTCTGAATCAACTTCTAACATTTCTGCCCTATGATTCCAACGATCTCGATTACCTTGAGTGGAAGAAGAAGCCCTGGATGGAGCATGGCCGATGGCTGAAAGTGCATTTCGTTTTCCCGGTGTATTGTGTGTTAGTTAACAATACTAAGTACATTATTTATCGAGGTGTTTAGTGTGCACGTGTTATACTTAAAATCGGCATCGATCACCGAAAAGATCGGTGAAGTTGGGCCTAAGAGATTTGGGAGAGAAGCCAACCGGATTATTCTGGGCAACTAGATATTCCAGTTAGGATAGTTTTGGTCCAATTTCGGGACAGATATGAGCCGGATTTTTGATACCGGATTATTCATCTTAGACCGGATCTTCCGGTTGTGGAGATTTTGCTCGAAATCGGCTAAGGACTGGAGATGAAACTCACAGAGACGAGTCGTATTATTTGTACCGGATTATTCTGGAGGAGCCGGAATATCCGGTTCAGTTGCCTGCGCAGGACAGAGAAGAGCCGGATTATTTGTACCGGATTATTCAGAGGCAACCGGATAATCCAGTTTAAGTCAACGGATTCGAGCAGATCTGCAGACCGGATATTCTGGTCCAAACTTGGACCGGATATTCCGGTATCAGTTTTCCTGCAAAACGGCTAGTTTTGAGGAGGGGCTATAAATACCCCTCCTCTTCCTCCTTGAGCTCTAGTTCTTCCCCTTGGCATTCAATAGCATTTAAGAGCTCATCAAATCCGCAATAACTCCCAATCCCTCCCACCAAACTCGAAGATCTTTGGAGGATTGAAGGAGAAGACCCCGATCTACATATTCATCGAGTCGTTCTTCATTTTCCCCTCTCTAGCTTGAGGGGTCTAGCCTAGGGTTTTCTCTTATGGAGAACCTAGGCATCTTGCTACTCTTGGTGATTCAAGATTGTTGGGAGCCCCCAATTTGGTTCTGGATGTGTGCCCCAAGTTGTTTGTAAAGGATTCGATTCCCGCCTCAAAGGGGATCAATAGTGGAAGGTGGACTAGGCCTTTGTGGCGGGGTTCATCGGAGAATAGGGTGAGGCCTTTGTGGCGTTGAGTAGGCCTTCATGGCGAGCTCACACCCCTCCAACAAGACGTACTCCCTTAACAAGGAGGAACTCGGGATTACATCGTGTCTCCGTGTGCTTCATATCGGTTACCTCGTTCCCTTCTCCCTTTATTCATACTTGTATTGTGATTGTGTTATCCTTGTCATATAGGTAAATTCACCGTAGTTGCATTATCTAGATAATTTACCTTTGTGGCAAGCCTAATTGTGAAAGAAAAATTAAAATTGGTCGTAGCACCTATTCACCCCCCCCCCCTTAGGTGCCCATACTTTACTTTCAATGGTGCCCAGCCGGTTGTTGTTGAAGCTGTTCCTCCCCGCATCTCGACCCGCGCCACGTACACGATCACGGCTGCGAGAACGCGACTCGCCAAAGTCGTGCCGATCTTCATGGCGAGACTCGAATCTTCCCCGCGGAGGAGCAGGAGCAGCGGACCCCGCGGCGCTCGTGCGAGGATTCTCCGGATCGAACGTACCAGCAGCGTATCCACTAGGAGGACGACGCGGAGGGAAGTTCGCCCTTGGAGGAGGACCACTCCCCCCCCCCCCGCCTGTCGTAGTTGAAGGTCATCACCGGCGATGGAGAGGAGACCATCGCAGAAAAGCTTCGAGAATCCCCTTGCACCGTGCCGCCCCACGACGCAACCCCCTGTCGAATCTGCATCTCAACAAGTCCCTCGGGTGAGCCCATAGGGTTTCGATTAGGAGAACGTGTAGGCGCTGGTGACAATCGTCGGCTAGACAGGGGACACGATTTACCCAGGTTCGGGGCCCTCGTAGACGTAAAACCCTTACTCATGCCTCTGTCGATCTGTATTAACGAGTAGATCAGTTACAATGGGGGTTGCTCAAGTCGAGAGTATGATCTCGATCTCAAGGCTTGGTGGTGCGGTATTGCTTGGTCCCCCCTGGTGGCTCTCCTGGCATTATATAGATGGCCAGGTCTCAAACTGTACCCGGGGAGGACTCGAATCCTAACCTAGAGTCGGTTACAAGTTTCCTAACTTGACCCGCAAGGCCTTGCGGGTGGGCTTCAATTGGGCCTTCTAGAATAATCCATGACGCCTCTTTTAGAGCCTGGACCGTGGGCCTGAGACCGGGTAGGCACACCCGACAGGCCTAGGATCCATCCCTTCGTCAGTAGCCCCCGAGCGTTTACTCGACTGAGAATCTGTCGGGTGGACGCTCAGAACTTATCTTGATTTCCTTTCGACTGGTAGTTTTGATCGTTTGAAGAGGATGTGTATCATGTATACGATGCATTTCTTGTACTCGAGTATCGAGAAAATAAAGTGCCCGTATATTCGGCTGTTTTCGCAGAAGGATGTGGCTCAGTTGCTTGGCTCTCCCGAAAGTTCAGGGCCAATTAATTGCATCTAGGGCAAAAACAGTTCTGGCCTACACAGATTCAAGACATCCGACTCGAATCCGGTGAGGTGATCATTGCGACTGGGCCGTAGAGGTCTTACCGAGTCGAACTTAACCTAATTGGGTACCCGGCGCGTCCGCTAGGATTTTTCTTCGTGTTGTTGACACGGAATTTACCGAAGGACGCAGCTTGAGTGCGATTCCAGGCCCTCAAGAGAGATCTTTTGGGTCTTACCTTCATATTCGAAATAAATACGGCATCCGGATGTGCCTAGTCGGCCGAACAATCCGGGAGATTGATGTGTGCATATCGCATAATCGAGTGGTAGGAGCTACGCACTCGCATGTTTTTGTCTAGGGATATTTCGAGTGAAAATTTTCTCCCTTGATTTTACGCACAAAGTCCTTTGTGTTTTGTAATCTTTCTTCCATACGAAAGGGTTTTCGTGTTTGGAAATCTTGGCATGCCCATTCGAGAAGAAATTTCGTATCTGGGACTTTCATGCGAGAGAATTTTTGCGTCACAGCTTGTCCATACGAAGTTATTTCGTGGAGTTTTATGCGAAGGAGTTTTCGCGTTTTGATTTTCCCATACGAAGTCTATTCCGTGTTCGGGGCTTTTATCCGAAGAAATTCTGGGCTTGATGATGTGCGCTATGACGTCACGGCGCACTTTATCCTCCCGATGGGACGTGACGGAGCGAGAGCAAAGGCGCTGGCCCACCTTGTCAGCTTTTTGACTGGAAACGAGACGCCGTTTCCGGTTTTTACGCGAACTGCGCGCAGTAATTGCGCACGATCTTCTGTTAAGATCGTGGCACGAAACAACGTTCACTGCCGTTTCATTTAGGCTTCACGCGTGGCTGCCGTGATGAGCGCCACGTCGCTCGATGAGCGGCCACGATTAGATGACACCGTGTATAAATACGTCCCTTGGGTGAAAAGTGAAAATTTCCCGTCATTCGTCTCCAGCTTTCACCTTCCTAGCCTTCGTCTTCCTCGCGCCCCTTCTCTGTCCTTAAGCTTGCACCAGCGCTCATGGCGGGAGGCAAGAAACGAAGCGCCGCTGTTTCCTCCTTGCAAGCGCCCGAGGATGCCCATGTGGCTCCTGCTCCGCGCTATGGCGACTGGCGCTCCGCCAACACCACACAGAAGAGCATCAAGGAGATGCAAAGGGAGGGATTGCTGCATGCCGACACCGAGAAGCGAGTTCGCCTCGGCAAAAAGGAAGAGGTACCAAACCCCCGCGCGAACGAACGCGTGATCTTCGCGGATCACGTTTCGCGCGGGCTCTCCTTCCCCATCCATCCTTTCCTCGTGGCATTGTTGTATGTCTATGGCATACAGATCCACGATCTGCCTCCAAATGCGGTGCAGCACATCTCGTGCTTCATCGTCCTTTGCGAGTGCTTCCTGGGCATCCGCCCACACCGGGGCCTTTTGAAGGCCCTCTTCAAGGTGCGGGTCTTCCGCGAGAAATCGCGGGTAGAGACAGAGCTCGGAGAGCCGCTGCGCACCGGCGGCTTTGGAATCCAGGCGAAATCGGACAACTGCTACTTCGAGATGCACTTCATCGACTCCGCGCAAGGATGGAGAAAGAAGTTGTTCTACGTCGTAGACAACAGCGCGGGTGGAGCTCATGAGTTCCACCCGTTCGCTGTCCTGAAGCGGCGGAAGTCCTGGGCGCACAAGCTTTCAGTCGAAGAAAGCCGAATCGTCGCCCCGCTAGTCGCCAAGGTGGTCGCCCTTCGTGACCAAACCGCAGGAGTTGTGCTGAAGGGCTTGCACCTGGCGAGCGGGTTCCTCAAGCAGGATCTAGCCTCTGCAGGAGAGGCCCTCGACGATGTGGGAGTACCAGGGTGTTGAAGACCCCAGTCGCGTGAGCCGTGAAGAACTTTCAAATGTTGAATTCGAGAAGAAGATCATGGCCGTCACCAGTTTGAAAGTGGGTGAGACCTTCCCTGACTGCCCTGTCGCAGCTTTTGAGGCTTCGAGACCTCCTCCATCCGAAGTAAGTTCAAATTTTTCCTTGTCTTAGTCCTTTTTCTTGCTCGAAAGTTTATCGACTGAATTTCTTCTTCCTTTTCTTCTTCTATTTTCTTCTTGTAGAGTTTAGCGGTGGTCACCTGCTACCCAGTAGTCTCCGGTGAAGAAGCCTCAGACTTGTTGGTGAGCAACCTGGATGTCCCTGTCGATACCAGCGTTGCCGATGCCGATTCAAGTTCTGAGCATGATTCCTCCATGACGTGGAAGAATCGGGTAGCGATCTCCGCCACCACAAACGCCGCCGAACGGGAGACGATGAGGCCACCTCCAAGGATAATTCCTTGGGTGGGGGATCTGACAAAGAGACTCTCGTTGTGACTCCGCTAAGTGTGCTCGCTCCTTCTGCTCCTCGGCCGAAGATCTAGACCGCCTGGAACGCGGATATGCTGGACGATGAAGATGACGAGTAAGTTTTTGCTTCTTCGTTCTAGTCGAACGTTCTCTTTTTGTTTCTTCTGACACTTGTTGTTTTCCTTCATGACAGGCTCCAATCCATCAGCCCCGGCCGGTTCGCCTCTTCCCTTCCTCTCGAGAAAAGGAAAGAAGCGGCTGCTGCGGGTGGGACCCCAACTGCCGGGACCGTCCAGAATTCGCCGAGTCCAGCCCCCACAGCTGCGGCTACGGAATATAGGATCCCTAGCTTTGCAGTTGGGGCCTCGACTTCGAAAGAAGTGTCGGGTAGCTCGGCTGATCCTCTCTGCATTGCTCAAGGCTAGGTAAATTTTGCTATTTTCTTTTGCATCTTGTACTCTGTTTGTTCGGGATTTTTATCGGGTGCACGGCAGTGCTCCCGATGGGATTAGCCCCCGAGGCTGTAGTTAATCGCTTGCAATTGGCTACAGGCTCAAGAACTTAAGCTCTTTTCTTCTCTTCATTTTATCGGGTGCACGGCAGTGCTCCCGATGGGAGTAGCCCCCGAGGCTATACTCGATTGTTTGCAGTCGTGTATAGGCTCAATCTTCTCCTCTCTGACTCTCTCATCTTCATGTTTTTGCGGTCTCTTCTTGACTCCCTTGCAGCCATTGGCCGTCGCGTTATCTCGGCTGAGACAGATTGCGTGACCCTTCGGGAAGATCGCGATCGACTCGTCTCGGAAAACGAGCTTCTTCGAGGTAAGTTTATCTACTCCTTCTATCCAATCTTTTCGCTCATGTGAATTCCTTTGTGTTTAAATTTATCGCTGTGTAGCTCAAGCCGAAGTGCTGAAGGCCGAGAAGATGGACGCTGCCACTCGAGTAAGCACCCTGGAGGCTCAGTTGGAGGCTGTTCGAAAGGAACTTGAGTCCTCTCGCAAGCAGTCGACTGATCTCGAGGGAAAGCTTGCGGATGCCCAGGACGCCCTGAAGAAGTTGGAGGAGGCTGGCACCAAGCAGGACAACGATCTCGTTGACTTCCTTCGCCCTATGGCCCAGCGTTTTGCGGGTAAGTTGCACTTATCCTTTGTTGTTTCTCGACTGGCTGGTAAGTACTTTGGATTTTAACGTTTCTTTCTGCAGATCTTCTTGGCGTTGCGCTGGAGCTGCCCGGGGTTCAACGGGTGGACGCCTTGACTGATTCCTGCGCTCAGCTTCGAAGGCATGCTAGCGGGATTTTCTCCCTGATTGGCGATGCTACTCGGGTGTTGACGCAACTCCACGGGCGTCTTCTGGTCAACGCTGCAGTTCCGCCTACGCTGGATGGTCTCCTGAAGGTTTTCCTAGAGGGCGATCTCCTTCAGGCCTACTCGGTTGCTCAGTCGGAGTCCGGGGTGAAGACTGCCATCCAGTTTGCACAGGCGCACGGAGTCGCAGGCTTGGACGAGGCGTACTCGAACCTCCCCGTCGACGCTACTACGGGCAGAAAGGTAGCGCTTCGTCCTTTCGGCGATCCGGCTGGAGTCCTTGCCCGGAAGTTATCTGACTTGATTGCCCGTGCTAGTCGCAGGGGGCAATCTGCCGCGAGTGGCAGCACTTCTGTAGTTCCTTAGGATAGATGTAGTTTGTGCTTCCGATGTAATGAACCTTGGGATGTATTCCCGTATCCTATCTTTAATCCAAGTGTTCTTTTGATATCTGAGATGCTTCCTGTGATTGTTTGTCATGAGTTCCTCCCGATGGGAGTAGCCCCCGAGCACCTATCGAATAGGTGGTTTTATTTCTCGAATGGAGCGTCTTGAATTATTCCTTAACTTTTCTTATCTTCTTCCAGGTAACAGGCGTTGTCGCGGAGTCGTCGAGTGGATCTGCTGCTCAAGCAGATCCTCTTGTTGCTGCTGTCGGTACTTTTGCCGGCCTCCGTGACCGGGTCGCGGATGGTGAGCGCAAGCTAAAAGCTTTGCGTGGGGTGGCTGATGTAGCCAAGTCCAAACAGAAACTTGCGATTGAACGTGAGCAGCTTGTGATGGATGAATTGGCAGTTGTTGCCAAGGATTTGCTCTGTAAGTATCTCAGCCCCTAGCACTTCGTGTCTTTTTTCTTTCTTTGACTCTATAGCTTTTTTTGCAGTTGTTCAGCCTGACGATTGGTGTGAAAAGCATTGGGTAGAAAACCATATTGTTCACGAAGCCGGTAGTTCAGAAACCGATGCAAATAACTTTTGGTTCGACCGTAGTCGAGGCTTTGTGCTGGCTACTTTGAAGTATCGTGTGAGCCAGGCGAAGATACTCGTTGATCGCTGTCACGAGGCCTTGATAGCTTTGAATGGCGCTTTTTATCCCTTGGAAAGGGTCCAGAAGATTTGAGCCAGCTACGCAGAACTTTTGGTCAAGTAGGCGAGATTCGAGAGTGCGTCCGTCAACAGTTGATCTGCGGGTCATTAGTAGCACTCTCGTTTGTTCGATTATGGCATCCCGAGGTTAATTTCAACTCCGTTGCCAAGCTCCCAAATGCTCCAGTCGATATGACATCTCATTATACAGTCGTTCGACCTGCTGCAGAAGAGATTATTCGACTGACCTCTGATGAGGTTAATCGGGTCTTGGCCGAAGAAACTGCTCGTCGCCATATGTAATTGTACGATGTTTATATCCTGTTAATTCTGTATAGTTGTCTTCAAAATTTATAAGGTTCCAACCTTGTTTGTACTCTTGTATTTGTAAATTATGCTAAGTTAGGCGTAGCCCCCGTGTGTTTGGGGTGTATACCTGTTTTAGCGTGTAAAAATCAATGACTTGAGAAAACTATGGTTGAGAAACCATGTATATTATTAATATGACTGAGAAGCCATGTATTGTCTTCGAGCTACAACATGGCTAGTACAACCTTATTTTGTCGAGTAGAATAATCTAAGGATAGAATTTGCGGAGCTGCGCAACATTCCATGGATTGGAGTAGATGCCACCGGTCTCGGGGTTCTTCAGTCGATAGACGCCACCAGGGATAACTTCGTGTATTATGAAGGGTCCTTCCCACGGTGGCTCGAGCTTGTGTCCTTCCTTCTGCTTGAGTCGTAGCACCAAATCTCCTACTATGAAGGCTCTGTGGCGTATACGGCGGCTGTGGTAGTTGCGCAGCGACTGTTCATATACCGCGGATCTTGCGAGTGCAATGTCGCGTATCTCGTCGAGTGCATCCACGTCTTCCGCGAGTGCCTTGTTAGAGGTTTCTTCGCTGTAAGCGACGACTCGTGGGGCGCTGAACTTGACATCTTCGGGAAGGACTGCTTCAGCTCTGTATACCATGAAAAATGGTGTGTATTTTGTTGATCGATTCGGGGTCGTGCGGAGGCTCCATAGTACGGAGGGTAACTCCTCTTCCCAATGTCCTACTGCTGGTTGCAGTTGATCTAGTAGCCGTTTCTTTATTCCAGCCGAGACCAATCCGTTGGATCGCTCGACTTGACCATTGGTTTGCGGGTGAGCCACAGAGGCGAAACTGAGGGTGATGCCCTTTTCCTCGCAGAACTGCTCTGTTTCCTTTGCTGTAAAATTGCTTCCATTGTCGGTGATGATGTTGTGTGGTATCCCAAATCTGCACACAATGGAGTCGAGGAATTTGACAGGGCATTGAGCGCTAGCCGAGGTGACTGGCATGGTCGACTGCAACTAGTAAGTGTGTGTAACCTCCTGGTGTTGATTTTTTCAGTGGTCCTACCATGTCTAGCCCCCATTGTGCAAAGGGCCAGGCGATTGGGATCATGTGAAGCTCAGTGGCAGGGGCGTGCGGTTTAGGCGTGAATCTTTGACATGCGTTGCATTTGTCGACTAGGTCCTTTGCATCCCTGGCTGCTGTGAGCCAGTAGAACCCTGCGCGAAAAGCTTTACCCACGATTGCCTTCCAGCTAGCATGGTATCCGCAATCTCCTTGGTGTACATCTCGTAGTAGTTCCTTGCCATCCTCGGGCGCTACGCATCTTTGTAATATTCCTGATATGCTCTGCTTGTATAGTTCTCCGTTGAGTACTCGAAAAGCTTTGCTGCGTCGTACTATCTGTCTAGCCTCGCAAATATCTGCTGGGAGCTGTTTGTTGGACAAGTAGTCGAGGTATTTCTGCGTCCAGACTGGTTCGACTATAAAAACTTGTCTTGAGATGTTGTGGGTGAGCTCAATCATAGCAGTTTGCGGGCTGACCTCTGTCTCCAATGTCGCGGGGTGCTTCTGTTGATTTTTTGACTTTGACTGAGCGCTTGATCATCCTTTCGAAGTATATTCCAGGCGGTATGGGTGTGTTTGTAGAACCCATGTTCGCCAATTTATCCGCTTCTTCGTCGCTGGATCGCGCAGTGTGCTTTAGTTCGCACCCTTGGAAACTTCCTTCGAGTAGATTGTACATATCTCGATAGGCAACGATGTTTTCTGCAATGGCGTCGTACTCTTTCATTGTCTGCTGCACTATGAGGTTTGAATCTCCATAGATCATTAGTCGGGTTGCTCCACAGGCAATTGCCATCTTCATGCCATGGAGGAGGCCCTCGTACTCTGCATCATTATTTGACGCCGGGTCGTCGGGTGGAAAGTCCAATCAAAGGACGTATTGTAACTTGTCACCTCTCGGGGATATCAGGACTACCCAGCTTCGGCTCCTTTGTTTCTCTTTGATCCATCGAAATACATTATCCAGTTGCTTGTATACTCTGGAGGGCCTGGCGTTTGTAGTTCTGTCCACTCGCTTAGGAATTCCATGAGCACTTGTGATTTGATAGACTTGCGACCCGCGTATATGATGTCCCAGGCACCGAGCTCGATACTCCACTTCGCAATTCTTCCTGATGCCATTGGGTTATTCGTGATAGTACCCAGTGATGCGTCGTTTACCACCGTGACGGTGTGTTCCTGGAAGTAGTGTTTGAGCTTTTGGGCTGTGAGCACCACACCGTACGCGAGCTTCTGGTAATGGGGATATCTCTATTTGAGGGCGAAACCACTTTGCTGATGTAATATATTGGCCTTTGGATACCAAACGCCTTGCCGTCCTCCGGCCGCTCGACCACGATCGCTGTGCTGATGACCTGATTTGTCGCGGCTAGGTATAGGAACAGTGGCTCCCGTTCTTGCGGTGTTGCCAGGACGCGCCTGCTCTGCAATGCTCGCTTGAGGTCTGCGAATGCTTTCTGTGCTTCGGGTGTCCACTCGAACTTATCCGTTTTCTTCAGTAACTTGTAGAAAGGTAACGCTTGTTCGCCTAGCCTCGCAACGAATCTGCTTAGGGCGGCTAGTCGTCCCGCGAGCTGCTGCACACCACGAAGATTGGTTGGCTCCTTCATTGTCAGGATTGCTTGGATTTTCTCCGGGTTAGTTTCAATCCCTCGAGCGGAGACCAGGTACCCGAGAAGTTGTCCTGCAGGGACGCCAAAGACACACTTGGTCGGGTTGAGCTTGATTCACTATGCGTTCAACGCGTCGAATGTTTCTCTGATATCGTCGAGAAGCGTATCTTCCACTCGAGTCTTGATGACAATGTCGTTAACGTACACTTGTACGTTCTTGCCAATGAGCTTGACGAGGCATTTTTGCATGCAGCGCTGATATGTTGCACCTGCGTTCTTCAGCCCGAAAGGCATTGTCGTGTAGCAGTAAACACCGTGGGGTGTTATAAACGCCGTCTTCTCCTCGCCCTCCTTTCTTCATCCTGATCTGATTATAGCCTGAGTAGGCGTCCAAGAAAGAGAGGCGTTGGCAACCTGCTGTAGAGTCCACGATCTGATCGATTCGTGGCAGGGGAAAGTTATCCTTGGGGCAGTGTTTATTCAACGACGTGTAGTCGATGCCCACGCGAAGGATGTTGGTATTTTTCTTCGGGACCTACACCGGGTTTGCTAACCAGGTGGAAATTTTTATCTCGCGAATAAATTTTGCTGCGAGTAGTCTATTTACTTCTTCTCCGACCGCTTTTTGTTTGGGCTCTGAGAACCTTCGGGTAGTCTGCTTGATAGGCTTGGTGTCTTTGAAGACTTCGAGTGAGTGCTCGGCGAACTCCCTGGATATCCCTGGCATATCTGAAGGCTGCCTGGCGAAAATTTCCCAGTACTCACGGAGGAGCTCGACGAGCGCGCCTTCCTATGCTGGCAAGAGGGTGGTGGACACCATCGCCATCTTCGCAGAATCCGTCAGGTGTACTTGATGCTTGCGGGTACTGCTATTTGTGTTGAACTCGAGATCTGGAGCGTTCTTCTTGGTGAGAGACATCACGGAGTGATCCGTGGTTTTTGCTATCTCCTCTAGTTCTTCCTGCATCCCGAAAGATTGGGCGATCTCGTTGAATTCGATGTCGCATTTGTTGGATTTTTGGAAATCACCGTCGATAGTGATTGTGCCATATTCTCCAGGCAACTTGAGCTTCAAGTATGCATAGTGCGGTACTGCCATGAATCTGGCGAACGCCGTTCGACCAAGAATGGCGTGGTACTGTGAGGGCCAATCGACGATTTCGAAATCAAGTAATGCTCGCCTGTAATTACTTCGGTTGTCTAGCACCACCTCCAGGTTGATTGTTCCGAGTGGACGGAACTGCTTTCCCTGGAACTATCTTGTGGAAGGATGTCTCTGATTCTGCGAGTCCATCCAAATTCTTGTTCATACGACGGAGCGTGTCTGCGTAGATGATGTTGATGCCGCTGCCCCCGTCCATGAACACGCGAGCCAGCTCGTAATTGCCAATTTGCGCCTGTATGACTAGTGCGGCGTGTCCTGGTCGATAGACTCGCGGAGGGTGGTCTTCCTTGGAGAAAGTTATTGGTTGTTCCGCTATCTTCAGATACTCGGTTCTCGTAGGTGGGGTTTGGACAGCCATGCATAACTGTCGTGTGTTTGTCTTCTGAGCCCTGCGTGATAGACAGACCTTTTGTATCATGCCTAAGAGTCCCGCTGGGTTCGGGTATCCATTGGCTCCTTGATTTGGGGCGGGTGGCGCAGGTAGCGTAACTAGCACCGTGCTTTGGTTTCCTGCTGGGGGCAGGGCTTGCGGCTGTTGAAATCCTTGAGCTCCTCCTCTAGGAAGCTGCGGGTAACCTTGATTAATTGCTGCTCTATTTTTCTTCAAGAGGGTCTCATGGATATCAATGAACTTTCGGCAGTCCTTGAGAAGGTGTGTTGCCTTAGTTTTGCCAGTGCGCTTATCCGTAAATAGATGTAGCGTGCAGTAACCGCGAGGTCCTCCTTGGGGGTTTTGTCTTCCTGCTTTGGGTTCCACTCGTGTTTTCCACGATATCCGCTGTGGCGATTTTTTGTGAACTCTGCTGCCACAAATTCTTCTCGATCATCGTGGTCGTAATTCTTTCTTCTTTTCTTTCGACTATGGCGATCGTCATCGCGTGTCGGGGATGAATCTTTCTCGTTGCGCATTGCGTCTTCGCCGTTTGCCCATCTGTCAGCTATGGCCATCAACTCTCCCATGGTTTTGGGCGCGAGTCGTCTCAGTTCTTCCCTGAAAGAGGTTCGCCGTGCTCCCTTTGCAAATGCTTCAACCGCGACTTCTTCTGATATATTTCCCGCTGTGTTCCTTAGTGTGGTCCATCACTGAATATATTCGCGAGTAGACTCGCCACTTTTCTGCTTGCAAGCTCGTAGCTCCTCGATGGTCACCGGTCTTTTGTATGTTGCCTGGAAATTTTTGCAGAAATCGTGGTTTAGGTCGTCCCAAGATCTATAACATGCCCTCGGCCTTCCTTCGAGCCAGCTGCGGGCAGCACCGACTAGGTGCAAGTTGAGGTACTGCATAGCTGTGTTTTTGTTCCCACGTTGGCATTTTACTGCTGTGAGGTAATCTGACAACCAGGCCGAAGGCTCTTGCGAACCATCGTATTTCTGTACTTCCGTGGATAGCTTAAATCTTTTGGATAGCGGCGCCTCGCGGATGATGCGGGCAAAGCATAGGGCTCCGCAGACTTCGTCGTCGGAGGATGTAGATGGGGAGCGCGCACGGTTTCTAGCCGCCCGACCTTTATCAACCTTGCGCTGGGCGATGTCCGATCGTGCGTTGTATCCGGGTTCGTCGCGATTGTCGTCTCCTCTCGGTTCCTTACTACGATGTCGCGAGTGGCTTCTGTCTCGATCTTTTCGCGGGCTGCGATCTCGATCCCTCCGCGGGCTGCAGTCCCGACCTCTTCGCGGGCTGCGGCTACGACCTCGACCCCTCGGGCTGCTATCGCTGCCACTCGGGCTATATCCTCGTCGTCGAGCTTCTTTCCCCCGTGCCCGACGGGGTGATTTTTCCTTGCCAGGTGATGTGCCCATATGTCCACGGGGTGCTTCTTTGTCCTTCTGTGCGGCTGCTTTTCTGCGATCATAGGAGGAGAGTTTTGCGGCTGCCATGCCTAATCCCTTCTGCACTTGCTTGTATTGTTCCGCGCGGGGGTTGTTTTCCCCTGGTTGATTTATTTGCATGTAGGTGGCTGCGGCTAGCATGCAGCTGCGGGAGTTTGCGGATGGATGTTTCCGTCCTTGTCCACGCGCATGGGTGATTTGCTGATTCCGCTCAAGGACTCGCCGTCCATTGTCACGGTTCTTGAGGCGCGTCCCTTCTTCTGGGGGCGGTTCCCGACAGAAGGCATTAGGGACAGCTCAGCTCGGCGTTGACTTGACTCATCTGCCAATCTTTTCCGTGTGGCTAGATCTTCCCGAGCTTCTTTGATAGCAGTGGCCGCTCTCACTAGATGATAGTGGTAGGCGATCATGTCTTCGTGTGGGACTCCGGCCGCAGGTGGTTTGTTTGTGCGGATAGCCTCCTTTGCTCGGAGCCAGGCGTCTCGCGATATGTTGATCTCAGCGCGTTCCCTCGCGCTTTGTTCAGTTTCTGCGGGTGGCTGTTCCGATCCTGCCATGCAGACCTGAGCCAGATGTGGCTTGTGAGTCCTAGGCGTAACTTGAAAGGCCTTCATGACCCGAGAGGGTTCCTCTGTAGAGAGGGTATGGAAATTGCTGGTGTTGAGGCGGATGGACTCGCCACTTTTCGCCAAGTAGGGTCGTGAATCGACAGCTCCTGGGCTGGAAATTGACTCAGATCCCGTTCCTCAGGGAAGTGGAGAATCCCGTCTTTATTGGTGTAGAACTTGAAGCTCCCGAACGTCAAGGTGACGCTTTTCTCCAGGTTGCTGAATTCCGGGCGTGATTCCGGCGAGTGAGGGGTGACTACGATAGATCCGATCCAAATCGGATTGGCCGGAGTCGAAGTCGAAGGTTTCCAACGTGAGTTGGTCATCGATGAAGCCGAAGATGCCGGAGATCCAGCGCCCGCCGTTCCCACAGACGGCACCAATTATCGAATCTGCATCTCAACAAGTCCCTCGGGTGAACCCATAGGGTTTCGATTAGGAGAACGTGTAGGCGCTGATGACAATCGTCGGTTAGATAGGGGACACGATTTACCCAGGTTCGGGGCCCTCGTAGAGGTAAAACCCTTACTCCTGCCTCTGTCGATCTGTATTAACGAGTAGATCGGTTACAATGTGGGGTTGCTCAAGTCGAGAGTATGATCTCGATCTCAAGGCTTGGTGGTGCGGTATTGCTTGGTCCCTCCCCTGGTGGCTCTCCTGGCATTATATAGATGGCCAGGTCTCAAACCGTACCCGGGGAGGACTCGAATCCTAACCTAGAGTCGGTTACAAGTTTCCTAACTTGACCCGCAAGGCCTTGCGGGTGGGCTTCAATTGGGCCTTCTAGAATAATCCATGACGCCTCTTTTAGAGCCTGGGCCGTGGGCCTGAGACCGGGTAGGCACACCCGACAGGCCTAGGATCCATCCCTTCGTCACCCCCGACGATGGATCTGAGGGACGAAGAATGGATTTACGCGGCTGGATCTGGACGAACACAACCCTAGGTCTCCCCGCCGCCCTCCCTCTCTCCCAGATATGAGTGAATCTAGAAAGTGGATCTGGAGCAGGTGAGGGACGAGGGGATAAGGGCTCCTCGCCGCACGCACCGAGAGGCCCACCCGCAGCGGACGTGGGCGGCGCACCGTGACACCTCACCGGTGGGTCACGGAACAAGGCGCGAGGGCCCAGAGGCGGACACGGTCGCTGAGGGACGCGTGCACCTTTGCTCTGGGTGCGTGGCGATGAGATAGCGTCACCAATCAAGGCGGTGTAGCACGGGAATTGCACCTGTGTACCCGTGCGGACCACTTCATCGGCGATCCCGTCCGCTCCCACGAGAACGAGGCGGCACTCCGCGCACCTGAGAACGACCGTGCCAGAACTGTCGTGAGCCACATCCAATCCGTGGTACACCGAGCTCCAACGCAGCGATGTGGGAGACGACGGCCACGCGCCAGCTACCTGCGGGGTCGATGGGACACCGGGAACGTGGTGGTGGTCGTCGGCCAGCGGTCTCTCACGCGGCGAGATGTTATTTGCGTTCATCATCTACACAATAGGATGGATGCTGACATGACATGATCGATCTGATCCTGGCTCCGACTGCATGCTCTGGGACTTGCCCGACGAGCCGACCAACCCTAGGTCGCTCCTGCTTGGATCGATCGATCGATCGCGTGATGTTGGCGTCAGTGTGCGTGTTGGTCCCCGACGTCGGCGTCAGTGTTTTGGTCCCCGTCGTACGTCGGCGTTAAGCCTTCCACGTCGCCATGGGGATGGGCGTCGTTGGCATCCTCACTCGGTCAATCTACATCTTATCTCCTTAAAGTCTGCATTTTAATATAGTGAATTGTCAATGTCATCTCAGTCATCAAGAGAAGTAGGAAACAATCAATTTTAAATAGGTTTAACTAATTTCATTTAATCTGATTATGTAGACATGAAGGACACAAAGAGATCAAAGTATTAAGCGAGAAGACTGGTGTCATTTTATTTTTCATCATCGTCTCAACTTGCCGATTTAAACCAATCTCCCGCGGCTACGCCGGTGGTGGAAGTGGGACAGTTCTTGATCATGGAGCAGATAGTACCACGCAGCAGGCCCACCAAGAGAACCCCGATCCTCACATTGTTGTTGACCCAAAAGAGGATAACAGTAGCACTAATCAAAGAGAGTGGTAGTTTTGAGCTTAATCAAGAGAATGGCTTCACAAGAAAATTGCATGGATGCATTTTATGTGTGATTTTCCTTATATTACGTTGTTGGGAAGGTATCGATTGGTTTTGTTTCCATAGTTTTGGGTCATTAGAAATTACTAGCAAAAGTGCCCGTGCGTTGCAACGGGTTTAAAATAAATTAATATCCTAGTTTTGAGTAGGATGCCACCCCAATTTTGGTTGTGTCATTGTTTCAGAAGTATGATGGTTTTCACCCAAATTTCAATTCTCTTAGATGTCCCACTATACAAATAATCCTCACAAAAATAAAATAAAAGATCACCACTTACTCTATAATTTTCTTTGTACACATCATGGGTAATCAAAAGTACGAAATCATTGTATAGAAAATCGCTTGTTACATTACATGGAAAAACACTAAATTAATTTTATGTTGTTAAATTGCCAAAGAATTGGATCGCATGGAAAATCCCGGTTCAAAGATGTTAGCATCATTATGAAACTAACCAATATGCGGTAATTTGGTACCGAACGAGATGTTAATTTCTTGTATTACGGTGATTATTATGTAGTAAACAGGTTGGCAAGTATATCCACAAGTGGAAACTGCCATGCGATTAATGTTACAGTTATCTATGGTAAGAAAAACAGTACGAAGACAACAAAGCAAGCAGTAAGTCAACCCAATAATTGTCAGTGAACAATTTATACACCACATAATCAATTGAGAACACCACTAATAATAGACCAAATGTCAGTGGTTTGCACAATCTAACATGGGACCAGTGCCCCCGTGAACTTCGCTAGAGCAAACCATGTTTGCATGTTCTCAATAAAACAATGTTGGATATATGGAACTGTCAAAAAATCGAGTACATATGGTGAAGGCTGCCTAGCACCATAAAAACATTCCAAAAGGTTCCTTAATTCAACACATAATCAGCTAAATAATTAATCTCGCAAATTTGCAACACAAATTAAAATAACAGGCAAGCTCCAAATGAGATTACTGTGGTAAACAATGCCAATGAAGTGCAAATTAGCAAGGACCAACAAAGCTATGAAAGAGTAATTAAGTAGTTTTTTTTTTCTGCAAATGGAGTAATTAAGTACCTTACCGTGAGGGTTTGGTGAACGCACAAGGGAAGAGATAATGGAGGTGTAGGACTTCATGGATATCTCGCTGTAGCTTGTGTTGTTCAAGTCCTTCCACTCCACGTACAACAGAGCAGGCCAAGGAGGTGCAGGAATCCCCCGTGTGCCGGAGGCATGCAAGATGCAGCACCACACTCCAGTCGATGCGAACAGCAAACTCTGGGAATGCCCTGACGATGAACTTGTGGAGCACAGTGTACTTCTTAAACTCTTTTTGAAATATTGTCGTGGATTCAGCGATTCAGTGAAGATGGAGCAGCACAACATCATTGATGGTGGACGGAGCAGCACAACAGCAGCAGCCTCCTTCTCGACCAAGAGGCAAGGACGCACGCGGACTCCAAGGGGCCGCCGATGGCAACGCTTACTTTTAATTTCCATGCCCAGCGCAGGACACCCAGACAGCGAGGGAGAACGCGGTGTTTTTTGCATCCAAGAACACCATATGGAACGCAAACGCAACTCGTCCTTCTTCTCTCGTCTTGTGGACATCACCTCCACCGTTGGCAAAGATCCGGCGGGCCGTCGCCTCCCCGGATAGATTCCTCGTGTCCATGCCCCCAGACGCTCTTGGCATCGATTCCAATCTAAGACCAGCCGGATTACGGCCAACAGAGGCCACACGCTACCGCCCTAGCACCTGAACACGCCGGTGACAGATCTACCCCGGTTGGAGACCTCCATCACCACGGAGGCGTCCTGGATCACTGCTAGTCGTGACGGCCACCCGACAAATCCCCGCCCGTTCTGAGCAACAACGGCTCCCAATCGAGACGGGCACGGAGGCAGGGGAGGGATTGAGCTCAATGCGATGGCCATCGTGCCTAGACGGAGCTTCACCCGCCGGAGGGTCTGAAGTTCGGGGATGGGAAGGTTTGGGGCCACCGCAGTCTCGTTCCACCGGCCGGAGGAGGTGAGGGTCGCCGGTGAAAGTAGATCGACGGGATAGCTGCCAAGGATCTGTTTGGGAGAATAGGAGGTGGGCTTGTTCGGCTATGGAGAATAAAAATACGCGAAACGATACGATGGCAATTTGAAGTAATATGGGTTTTGGTGGGAGGGCAAGACAGTAATTTTGAGTAGGACGAAAATTTTGGCAGAAACCTTAATGATTTTATTAGTAGGTATATAGACTAGGTCCACCACTGCGTTCTGCGATGGACGAACGATGATGTGGAGCTTTTTGTCCGGTGAACTCTCTCTTGACGCCGCGCAACGAGCCTTCCAAGTTCCAACTATACCGGCTCTAGAACATCCTCAAATACTTTAAACTTTAACCAAATATAAATCTTCCAATGAACTGTCCAACGTGTCCTAGTGGCCCGATTAACATCGTGATGTGGACACGTCACTCTCTTTACCGCCGCGACGTGGAGGCGAAGCTGATGGACGCTTCTCCTGGCTGCATGCCGTGTCAGCAACTCAGGTCGGAAAAAACTGTGGAAACTGCGTTGAATTATTGCAGGAGCTGTTCGTTCGGAAAGTTCCGGTTCAACCACGTGCGTGTCAAAGCTGTGCTCCGGTTCAACCACCTGCACAAAACGGCCTATCTACCTGCCACATAGCGGATTGCGGATCTTTCGTTTTTTTGTCAAGATACATCCAGCAGCTATCCATAGTTCCAAGTCAACGTTGGCTACCAGTCCGCTGGCTGCTAGCTGCCTCTCTTCCCTGATACATCCTCTGCTTCTGCCGGACTCTGTTTTTTTTTTTTTTTTTTTTTTTTTTTTTTTGCTGCTGCTGCTGCTGGTGCTGTTATTTGGTATCTGCTCCAGACTCTGGTCAGAGTGCGCATTCCGTTCATGCCCGATTTGCCCGTGTTATCTACGAATTTCCAAGCCTAGTTATCTCGAAGGAACATTTTTTTCGCAAAGATCTACTAGAAACATGGAAGATGTAAGTACTAAGTACTGATAGAACTTCGGTATCTACAACACAAGACGTGAAGAGAAATCGACAGAACCACAGCATGTAGTAATAAGCAACTCTACAAAGCTCTGCTTCCATGCACACGCACGAGCATGGATAGGCAACTCCTATAGTACTCCACCGGAGTACGTATTTACAGTCCACCGGCCGACCAGGTCAGGCAACTAGGCCCAGTCGCCGACAGAGACCGCGCCCCCGGCGCGACGGAGCGGCGACAGGGAGCGGGAGGCCGGCGGCGAGCTCTCCCGCCCGGGCGAGCCGCCGGCGGCCGGCCTCGTCTCCAGGAGCTGCAGCTTCAGGAGGAGCCTCCGGGTCTCCTCGTCCTCCCGCTTGATTCTGCTCACCTGGCTGTGGATCAGCAGCACCTCCTCCCGCTGCTCCTGCCCCTCCTTGATCATCCTCTCCTCCATCGGGACAAGCACAAATGGCGATCTCACCATGGAGCACGTGCGCACGAGCTAGAAGCCTAGAATTACTAATCTGCTGGACGTCTGGATGTATCGGTGAGCCCCGGGTCTCTGGGCGTCCTGGTCGTGATTTATATAGAAACATGGAGATGGGGGGAGAGGAAGGTGGTTGTCGGGTCCGGGTTTGCTTGCGAGTTGATTTCCGCGGGAGAGCGACGGCGGCGGGCCGGAGACGTGGGGTGGCTTCCGATCGAGCGATCGTCGTTTCCGCTGTATTGGAAAGGCACGCCACGGCTACTCTTCTTTTCTTCGACACATGGATAAATCGTGCAAGTCGTTTCCCTTTTTTTAGCTTCTTTTTTTGCCAGTCGTCGTGTACGGACTGAGGAGAGAAAACACGTGTGGACTGATCAGCGACAAATATGGTGGCCCGCTGCTAAAGAGGAGATGGTCAACTTTGTGGTCACATCTCACATTATCTCTGGTCGGATACTACCTGATTAACTACTGATCAGTTCTATCCATGGTTAACACGTGCCATCCATGAAAATCACCGCAGGCCACGTATCAGGAAGAAATGATGGCCACCACGGTAGATAAAACCGCTGAAATTGGAATGGTAGATAGAGTCGCTGGGCATGTGCAGTGGTTTAGACTGTCCATGTCTATAATACTCTTCCACGTCACGTGTAGACACCAGAACAGACACACAATACAGTAGATTCTTAGGGAGCGTCGACGCTAGCCATAGCAGAATTTTTGTGGCCTGCGATCTGGGTTAAGCTGTGAAATAGGAACGACATCCTCTACAGCGGGAATAACATGGGAATATACAGTCTGCATTTTTGCAGTCGGACTGGGTCGTTTTCTTTATTCTCTCTCTTCCACGTCGTTCAAACTCCTACGTGTCCCCCATTACAGACGGCTGACTCAATGCTGATGTACATGCCCTCAGCTCGGACCATGATGGGTGTCAACCGTCGGCTATGGAATTACCTTGTTTGGTCATGACGAGTGCATGGCAGTAGTTCAAATCTCTGAATTGTACAATATAATCGTATGACATGCTATTGTACGAGATTACAAAGACTACAGCTAGATTGGATCTAAGAGTTAGTGTCTTGCGAGACTAACACTCGTAATGGCTCAAGTTTTCAACCGGGTCGCCAAGTCGATTTTAGTTCATGAGCATTTTGATTATTCATGGGTTTTTAGTACCTAGCCCGTTGATATGTGCACTTAGAGCATGTCTAACAGGCCCCGTATCACGCGAGCGCCCCGTAAAATTCCGGCGGCATACGGGGTGCGGGCCAAAACGGCCGTCTAGCACGCCCCGTATGCGGCCTGGCCCGTACGAAAAATTTACGGGGCCTGCCAAACCGCCCCCGCCGCCCCCTACAAGTAGAGGGTGAGGGTCGGGGTGGGGGTCCAACCCCCCACCCGCAACCCTAGCTCCGCCGCGCGCCGCCGCAGCTCCGGCGAGAAATTACGCGCGCGCCGCCGCCGCATTCCAAGCGCCTCCACCGCGATGAGCTCCCCCGATGGTTCCGGCTCCTCCACCGCCCGCTCCAATTGCCGCCGCGAGCCGGAGACGCTCGAGGAGGCGTGACGGCTCCACTGCAAACATTCCGTTGCAGGGAGCCGCCGCGGCGCCAGGAAGTACGAGGCGTGGCCGCAGGCCATGCCGGCGAGTCTGAAGGACTACGCCCCGGGCGGGAGGTACTACACCGTCGACCCGCCGCCGCGGCCGATGAGCGGCCCCCAATTCGCGAAATGGCGCGCGGAGTGGGAGCTGCACCAGCAGTTGAAGCGCGGCGGCGACGGCGCAAGCGGCAGCAGAGGAGGAGGCGCGGCGACAGCGCAGGAGGAGGAGTTACCAGCGACAGAGGAGGAGGAGGAGGCCGCCTTCGCGGCGGCGGTCGAGCTTTCGAAGAAGGAAGCAGAGGCCGCGGCGCGGGCGGAAGCGGAGGAGGAGGCGAAGGCCGTCGCCGACGTCGAGCAGTTCAAGGCGATGGAGGCTTCCGGCCCCGTCGTCTTCCTAGACTAGATTAGATTAGGACGAGCTCGAGCTCGATTCCATGTAGCAATGGTGATCCTCTGATGAATGAAATCGAGTTTATTTTTTCTCCCGCGTAGTTCAAATTCAAACATACGGGGCGGAGATAGGGGGACTGCTAGACGAACTTGTAAATCTGAGCACAGATTTTCCTAGATTTCCTGTACAGGGCCCTCTACACGCGATTTAGGGGGCGAAATTTTAAGGGTCCTGTTAGACATGCTCTTACCACTGCATGTGAATAGATGTTTCCAAATTTCAGTTCGGTTGTTTACTTTAAGTGATTATTAATGAGGTGTACTTTTGTTCTACTCGTGTTACCCTCGAGGCGCGACTTTATAAATATTACATGATTATACAACTAACACAATCTAAATTGGTTGAACCAACACTATGATTATAGTTAGTAGGATCCACTTTTTGAAGAACTGCTACTTATGGTCCTATTATATAATCTTACGGTTTGTAGTGTTACAACAAAGGACCAATCTGAACTATATTTGTTGCACGGGGATGCACAACGTCAAAAATCCTAAATTTTAAATGGTAAATTGTGACCACTTATGGAATAAGTTACCAACACAATGGTGATGTATTCCCACACATGTATTTAACGTAGTACTTTGAGGAGTGGTAACCATTTGTTCTGTTAAGGCCGGTCACAGTGGGTAGTAACTTAGCAGTAACATCACACACTCCAATATAACTTTGCTTACGTGGCACATATTTAATTAAGAGAGAGGTGCTTGTGGTCACAATTTTTCAAGAAACATCACACAATCCAAGAAACAATGAGTTTATAGCCTAATAAATATATCGTTACATGACACAACATACATGTTGCTACCCACTGTGGAGGCGGTAACATAGTCTAGGAAAGTGTGTAGGTTACTGGCGTATGTTACTCCCCATTGTGACCAGCCTAACACATTTGTTTGTGGAAGAACCATAAGTGCAACCGTCCTACTTTCAGGTTTATAAGGCTTGCACTATTTCGACTCTAATTTTAACCATAAACTTTGGTCAACAAAATTTGTTATGTGCCACGTGGGATAACGTTAAATCCGCATTTCTAATTAATGGTATAATTTTTTGACACGTGACTCATAGATTATTAGTATAATATATATGTGCAGCCTTGTAAAACCAAAAGGAGGAAGTGCTAAACATGGCATAATTGCTCAAAGAACCTGTTGGGTTATGCTGGATGGGTATCCTCCGGCGTGGCCCTAAGAGAAACTCTAGCAGATACGCTAAACTTGCGTACTGAAAAACATGTATAGAGGACACCGGAAACAGATTTTCCGAGATGGAACTTATCGGCATGGAACATATACACAATATTCATACCGGAAACTAAAACAACTTCGTGCTACATTTTTCCGGCGATCACATTTTGACATCGAAGTTCAGAAACGAATTTTTAGACATTGAACCGTAAATTAAACAAAAATGTTCTGCAAAGTAAACTAAATCCCAAATACTTATTAACGCAACTGCGTTATTTCGACAAATCGAGCGCATGCGCTACGCAACAGCTGGTCGTCCAAACGAACCACCCTGGCCCGCAGATCCTCCCCAGATCACGCACCAACCCCGCCTCAATTTCCGGCCGTCTCTCGCCACGCCTCCACCTCCGGTCACCGGAGCGCAACTCCACGCCCTCTTCCCTGGTTGCCGGCGCACACCACGGCGCCAACCTCCCAATCTTCAGGTGGGCTGCTGCCGGCTACCGCCATAGATCGCGTCGCCCTGCCACCGACGACAACATCCGTCTCCTCACTGACGGCCTCCCTCCTGTGTTCACTGGACACTGCAGTCCGCAAGTGTCGTGGTGTTGAGAAGACAGATGCCATGGGATGGCTAAAGTTTGGGGCCGATGGACGTTGTAGGTATCCGGGGAGGGATCGCACGGCGAGTAGCCGCGCTCCAGAAACACTGCAAACAACAAGAACTACCTAGGTTCGGGGCCCTCGTGTGGAGGTAACACCCCTACTCATGTCTATCTCTCTGTATGTATAATCTACGAGTAGCCACACTACAAGTTTGCCTCTCAGCCGAGTAGCCACTCTGCTGCTCTCTCTCGCTCTAGTGCTAACTCTTGTAATAAATGCGATCTGGGGCCACGTCCCTCGCGCAGGAGGGGACATGGCACCTTATATACTGGTGCCCAGCCGAGTAAACAAAGAATAGAAGGTACAACTGATGGGACTTCACCACTGTGACGCAGAGCACGCTTCTGGGTTCTCGCGCTGACGCCCGCGCGAGAAGTCGCCGCGCCGTACGGCTGACAGGACATGTCCACCCTGTCAGCCTCACAGTGTAGGCCCCCATCCTGTCTTGTCCCCTCTGTCAGTGACAGGACTGGACAGGCGCCTACCTATCTGTAGCCACGCCGTTGCGCGGATAATCATGTACTCCGTAAGTTGAACCGCACGCCGGTACGGCTGCGGGATCTCCGTGATCTTGTCAGAACGGCTCCATTGACTTCTTGCCCGAGTAGGATTGCAGCTCATCTACTCGGACCACCTGACCGCTACACGGACGAATATAATCTTCCTCAATATCTTCTCTTGGCCTTCAGTGAATATTACCGGATAGAATCTATCGGGTAGTAGACACCCAGGTAGACGTCTACCCGGTCAACAGCACCTTGACCTTCTTTTTAACACTTGCCTTACCCCTACTCGGGGGTAGCCCCCGACAGCGGGTTGCTGCTCGACCTGGTGGAGGAACGTCCCACGCAGAAATCCCTGTGTATCGGCTCCCCTGAGACCCGAGTGCCTTTCCCTGGTCCTATTCCTCCATAATCTGCTCCCGCGCCGCTGGACGCTTTCCCGACGACGTATTGCCTGCTCCAGCGCCGCACGCATGTCATGATGCCAAGGCAACATGTCCAGGATACGTCCCATGCTAGCCAGAAGGTCGTCGTCCTAGGTCGTTACTCAATTCTACCAATTTGTTGTATAATTTCACATATTAGTTGCTCAATTTTACCAATTTGTTGTCTAAAACATTTCTTTAGATCAATTCATTTATGAGGCTAGTCATATATTAGTTGCTCAACTATATCAATTTTGTTGCCTAACTGCATACATTAGCTGCTCGATTCTACCAATTTGTTGCCTAAGTCCACAACGTAAAAGTTGCTCAATCCTATCAAATGTTGTCTAACATCATATAGTACTTGCTCAATTATGTCGATTCGTGCCCAACATCAAGTTGCTCAATCATGTCAATTTGTTGTCTAACATCATATAGTACTTAGTCAGTTATGTCGATTTATTGCCCAACAACATATAGAAGTTGTTCAATCCTATCAACTTATTGTCTAACATCATATAATACTTACTCAATTATATCGATTCGTTGCCCAACATCAAGTTGCTCAATCATCTCAATTTGTTGCCTAACATCATATAATACTTGCTCAGCTATGTCGATTTGTTGTCCAACATGCTATAGAAGTTGCTCAATCCTCTCAACTAATTTTCTAACATCATATAGTACTTGGTCAATTATGTCGATTAGTTGCCTAACATCCTATAGAAGTTGCTCAGTATTGCTGCAAATTTGTCTACCAATGTTCCCAATCAGGTTTTTTCGTCTTCCACAAAGTTGCTTCGTAGCGCAGCAAAATTGTTTTGGCATGAACAAAAGTTGTTCCTAATTTTTTTTGTTGGAACATGTGCATATGAGATATAGTTTTGAAGATTCAATCGCGAGGGTCCTAAAACTGAAAACAGATTATAATTCCGACACTCAACTCGAAAGTTATAGCTATTTGAAAAAAAAGACTAATCATGTGGGGACAATTCTTTCCTAAAAAGTGTGCGCTCTATCCACCTAACAAGCGCATGTGCGCTGTCTAGACACGTCCAAACTAAGTTTCTCACTAAATTAAACGAGTTTTCTTCCACCTACGGTCTTCTTCTTCTTTTGCCTCAGGTCTTCTTCTTCGCCATTCAATTCCGATGTGGTGCAGGCTTGTCGATCTGCCACTGCCCAGGCCAAGTCGGCCTCCTCCTTTGCGGCGGCGAGGCGGGCCTCTGCATCTTCGCCATCCGCCACCACCTTAGTAGTGTCAGCTTACACTCCTTGTGGGTTGGATAAAGCACGCGGAGGAGGATGTGATGCGTGGTGGTAAACCTGTACACGCCGTTGCCGCCCGAGGTGACGGTCACCTCAAATTACCACAGATCATCCTCCACGACTATTGACACCGATGCCGAGCTATCGGCCTAAGCATCGTGCGTAACCGCCAGCGGGGACTCGAGGGGAATGTACCCTGGGTGGTCGTGGGTGACCAGCCCTGCAAACATATGATCATTCAGTCGGCCGCGCTTGCTGGAGGTGGCTGAGCGGCGACGACACGCCTCCTCTTCAGCGGTCATCAGCATCGGAGACCAAGGGAGGCCTCCATTGATGCATTCCTCCCAGCCTAAGATGGCACCATGCATCGCAGATTCAGCCATAGTCGTGCTGAAATTGCTCATCAGAGAGTTTAACCTAGCGGCTGTGGGGAGGGGGAGGGATGCAGTGGTGCTTATCATGGGAGTTTACTCTTAAATCGCCCTCGTCCCCTACATATGGCGTCGGGGGCGGCGCATTTCAGGAGTCCACTAAAAAATTATCCGAACCGGCCCGGTATGCGGGATATGTTTGGGCCATAAAAATGGCCCAACCCACATATCAGCCGGAATTATCTAGGCCGACGAGCTTTTGTGGGATCTGTTAGAGTTGCTCTAATCTAGGCTGCCAGTGTGCCTCGTGAGCTATGAGGCAGGAGACCTCATAGGGCGGCCTAGTAGGCCGAAGCACAAATGAAAGTGCATATCTCGACTACATATGTTTTGTGTGTTTGATCACAACATTAATTTATTTGTAATAGTGTGTTGATGTTGCTAGGTCCTCTTGAGACATTTTCGTAATGGTGGCCTATTCGCCAAAAGGGAGAAAAGATCTAGAGTTGCTGATAGGAATCTCCAGGCTGGAGTCTCTAGGGTCCTCAGACCGGAGTCTCCGGATGAGGATTTCTGTGTGTGGTGGCCAAGTGGTGTCACCCAAAGATGTCAGACTGGAAAGTTTTCGGAGCGTGTCCGGAGTTTCCGGCTTGGCCGGAGTCTCTGGTGTGCAGGGGACAGAGCCTCCGGACTCAGGATTTTCCTGCACACATGGCAAAGTGGTATCACCCAAAGAACCTAGGACGGAAACAGTGCAGAGACTAGACGGAGTCTCCGCCCTCAGGATTTCCCCGCACAAAGATCAAGTTGGTGTCACCCACTAGAGTCAGCCTGGAAACTTGCCGGAGTCTCTGGACTTCTGACAAAGTTTCCGGCCTTCCGGAAAATTAACATAATCTTTGGAAGACCGGAGTCTCCGGCCTTCTAGCCAGATTCTCCGGTGTGACAAAGACAGAGTGAGGTCAAACGGCTACATTTTGAGGAGTGGGTATAAATACCCCTTCCCCTTCTTCCACCTCTGCTTAGCTCGTCCAGCATTGAAGTCCTCCATTAACTGAGCTCACCTACTCAAGAGATCTCCAAATACCTCCACCCAAACTTGTTGATATTTGGAGGAGTGAAGGAGAAGGCCCCGAACTACATCTTCACCAAGCCATTCTTCATCCCTCCCCCCCCCGTTTGTTTGAGGGATTTGTGTCTAGGGTTTCCTTGTGGAAAACATATATTTCATTGTTACTCACTTGTTATTTGTAGCATATTCTTGGTGTTATTGAGAGCCCCCAATTTGGTTGTGGGTGTGTGCCTCAAGATCATTGTAACAGCCCCGGTTTCCGCCTCGAAGGATTCCATAGTGGAAGGTGAACTAGGCCTTTGCGACGAGGTTCATCGAAGAATAGTGTGAGGCCTTTGAGGCGTTGAGTGGGCCTTCGTGGCGAAACTCACACCCCTCCAAAGAGACGTACTCTCCTCAAAAGGAGGAACTCGGGAATACATCCTTAACTCTGTGTGCTTCCGCTATCGGTTCCTTCTATCCTTTATCATTACTTTGTGTTTGTATCTTGCTTAGTATAGCTCTTTCCATATAGGTAAATTCACCGTAGTTGCATATCTAGAGAATTTACCTTTGTGTCAAGCCTAACTCTAAAAAGTATTAAAATTTGGAGGTAGCACCTATTAACCCCCTCTAGGTGTATGTACTACCCGTTCAACTGGTATCAGAGCCTCAGATATCAATTTTTGCTTAACCGCCTAAGAGTTAGTATGGCCATCAGAGAGGAAACCCCCGTGTACGTGGTTCCGTCCACTATGGACGATCTCAAGGAATGCAATCATCCTTGAACTCCTCTGTGGATATCCAAATGCAAGGGTTATGTGAAATGACAATGAAACTCATGAAATCCAAGGACACGGTTTCCTCCTCATCGGGGTCTTCGGAAGCCATTCCGGATAACGAAAGTGAGGAGGAAGAGGTTGGTGAAGATACTAAAAGTGGATCTTCTTTTCCTAAGAAACCTTCAAATTCTAACGGAGATGAAGGAAATGAAGATTACCATAAGGTTCCCGGTTGGTACTCTCCCAATATTCCTATCCCACGTCCTCATATAAACAATACAGGTGACCCACCTAAAATTGATGCACATTCTTTTGGCCAATGGCAATATTTCATGAAAACTCACTTGAACTCTTCTTGAATTGAGATATGGAGAGTCATTGAAGATGCATACAAGCCTGTTGATCCAAAGAACTCGAGAAGAACCGAAGTGCTTGATTGTAAAATCAACTTCGTGGCTTTGCACATGATCCAACAATTTGCGGGTGAGAAGATCATGCAACACATTCAAAAATTCTCCACCGCCAAGGAAACATGGGATGCCCTTATCTCCATGTTCGAGGGAAATGAAAGCATCAAGAGCAATAGATTTGATGCATGAAGCAATGAGTTCGAAGGGTTCTATATGCTCGATGCTGAAAGTCACGAGGACATGTACCAAAGACTCAAGACCCTTGCTACCGCCTTTATTGGTCTCGGTGCCACTTATGTTGATGATGTTTGGATCAAGAGGAAGTATGTGAGTGCTCGCATGCCATTTGAACCAGTTTACTTGAAGAGAATCCAAGGAACACACAACTACCATCACATGACTTATAATGAGGTTATGCAAGAGATGACATCATTTAAAGTTCAAACCAAGCTTGCTCAAGAATCTCATGCTCGTTCTATTGAAATGCACAAAGGGGCCTCCATACCTTTGAAGGCCAAAGTATTGACCAAGGTGGTTGACAATGAAGAAGAGGTTGAATCGGAAGTGGAATTGGCACTTCTAAAAGCCAAAGAGTACGATCTCGTGCTGGAGGACTATATTGCTCTTGCCGCTCAAAAGTTTTGGAGGAATCCTCCGAAGGCCCAGGCATATGTTGAGGAAAATACCAAGTCAATTTATGGCAAGAAATGGTCTCAAAAAGTGAGGTCTTGTTTCAATTCTCAAGACAAGTATCACTTTGTTGCCGAGTGCCCGTTTGAGAATAGAGACACCCAAGGAGGGAAACTTGTTCTCAAGGATAAGTCAAAGCTCACTGCAAGAAGCCTTTCTTCAAGAAGAACTCCTCCAACGAGAAGCCTACTTCAATGATTGTGTTGGTGACTCAAGAAGAGTATGAATCCGGTGATGATGAAGAAGAAGAAATCACATGTGAAGTGGCCAACATTTCAATTTCATCTTCATCATCTTTATCCCTGTTTGAATCCCCCAATGAGAATCTTCCCCACAAATCCGCAAAGTGCTTCATGGCCAAAGCCACCGAGGTATCATCGTCTTCCATCTCTAAAACTCAAAATGAAAAGAATGATCCTACTAGTCTTAGTAAAGAAGATGAAATTGCCTCTTTGGATCTCTTTATGGCTAACTTGTGAGGTGAAACTAAAAGGCACTTTGACATTCTCATGATACAATTGGGAGAGGCCCAAGAGCTTCTTGATAAGAAAGGTGATGGTGAGAGGGAGAATGCTCTTAAAATTTCTTCTCTCGCCACTAATCTTGAGGAGTAACATGAGCTTCAAGTCTCTCTTGAGGAGAAACTTGAGAATATTTAGGAGTCACATAATGAACTAATGTCCAACCTCAATAAGCAGCGTGACCATGCTATTGCTGAATGTAAAATGACTAAAAGGAAAAAGGTTGATTTTGGTGTTGGTCATGATAAACTAACCGAGGAGGTTGAGTAGCTCACGAAGGCTCACAAGGACTTGGAGAGTAAACACTCTACCCTCACCAAGTCACATGAACAACTTCAAACTCAACTAGCTCAATTCAGTGTGCCTATTACCTCTACTTCTTCTTGTGATCATGCAAATATTCTTGAGGAGAATGCTAGGTAGAAGGAAGAGCTTCCAAGACTCAAGGGCAAGGGCCCTATTGTTGAGAATGTGGTTTCACCTAGGCCACAAAATGGCAAGCAATTTCTTGGCTAAGTTTCCAAGAAGAAGAACAAGAAGAAGGAAAAGCCCTCACAGGAAAAGAAGAATGTTGGTGCGAGTGGTGTTGTCATTAGGGACGAAACCGCTCGTACCAACTCTGTGGGAACTAAAAATCCTAACCACTTTTAATTTGTTGATTATTATGGTGGTGTGCAATCTAAAATATGTTGGTCCTTATGTTGATTACATTTACTCCACTATTTGGGATCACAAGACCCTTGTTGCTAACATGAGAGGACCCTCCATGGGTCCTAACTCAAGTCAATGATTTCTTGTAGGACTATGCTTCCGGTGGGTCAAAATGGATACTTGATAGGGAATTACAAGTCATATGAATGGAAGCAAGTATCTTACGACGGAGTTGAGACCAAATATAAATCATGCAACCGTCACTTATAGAGATAAGTCAAAATCTAAGGTAATGGGATTTGACAAGGTGGTTGTTGCTCCTAACATCACTCTTGCAAATGTCATGCTTGTCGAATCTTTTGGCTACAATTTACTTTTAGTTTATGCTTTACGGAAGATGGGTTTCTTCATATTCTTTGAACCTGATGTCGTGGTCCTCTTGTGGATCAAGACTCTTGATGTCACTTTCGTGGGGCATGTCAAAAATGAGTTGTATGTGGTAGATTTTTCGGGGTCAACCAACACTCAAGCGACGTGTTTCTTCGGAAAGGCCGGCGTGGGGTTGTTGTGGCATCGCTTCTTATCCCATATCAACATGAGAACTTTGAAAATCCTTTACAAGGGTGGTCACATCCTTAGACTAAAAGAATATGTTTCCTTTGCCAAATATCGTGTTTGTAGGGCTTGTGTTGAAGGAAATATGCATGATTCTTCCCACCCAAGAAGACTATCATTTCATCAAATAGGATATTTTAACTTCTTCATGTGGATATCTTTGGTGCCTGATGGTGCCCGAGTTGACGGGGGCCTGCTTTCTTCTTGATGACTTCGAATTCCCCAGCAACGACACCAGAAAACTTGTTGATGGCTGACGTTGGTAAACCCTAAGAGAAAGGTTGTGAAGAGTGCATCGACATGTTTTCCCTCATAAAGAAACCAATGTTGAATAAACCAGTAGGAGAAAGAAAACACTTCCAAAGGTTGATGCAGATGATGTGGCAGGGTATACTACCGGTTCAGAAGTAACATGGAACCTACACAACACAATCAAATCACTTTGCCCCAACGAAGCAGTAAGGTTGTAAATCTCACCGGTTTTGGTGAAAACAAAGAGGTTAGAGTATGGTGTGGACAATAGTAGGAAAACAATATGAAAATAGTAGTAGCAGTGTGAAAACAGTGATTGAAGTGGTTGTATTATCAGTATGAGGAAAATGGACCGCGGTCCACAGTTCACTAGTGGTGTCTCCCCAAAACAGATAGATAGCATGTGTGGTAAACAAATTACAACTGGGCCATTGACATATATAAAGGCTGCACATTAGTGCATATGCATGACATGATGATTACTATATGATTCATGCGGGCATTACGACAAGATACATAGACCGTTATCCAACTGCATCTATGACTAATAATCCACCCTCAGAATGTCATCCGAGCAAACCTTGGGTATTAAGTTGCAAGCAACAGATAATCGCATTAATCAAAGTGTGTAATGTAAACAACGTAAAAATCTTTGTTTTTACCTAATGGGAACATCACATCCCCCACCCGTCACGTTTCTGTCACTCGATCATAGATGAAAAGGAGGCATGAACCCACTATCGAGTATAAATACTCCCTCTTGAAGTCACTAGCATCTACTAATAACAGAGAGCATGCAAGATCATAAATAACATACACATGAATAAAATGTGATAGATTGATAATCACGAGATATAGCATTCAGTATTCATCGGATCCCATCAAACACAACATGTAGCATTACAATAAGATGATCTTGACAATGTAGGGCAGCTCACAAGATCTAAACATGAGGCATAAAGAGGAGAGAACAACCATCTAGCAACTTCTATGGACCCGTAGTCCAAGGATGAACTACTCACGCATCATTCCGGAGGCGGGCACAGTGGTGTATAGCCCTCTGGTGATGATTTCCCTTCCCGGCAGGTTGCCGGGGACAGCTCCAGAACCCTCCTTAACTAGGGTTGACGATGATGGCGGCCTCGGGTGTTTTTTCGTGGAAAAGGCTTCTGTATCTAGGGTTAACCTCCCGAGAGGTATAAATAGGCAAGAGGGCAATGTCGGTGGGCGGCCAGGGGGCCCACACCACCCCTTGGCGCGGCCAAGGGGGGTCGCGCCGTCCTATGGTGTGGGGCCCTTGTGGCCCCTCTCTGGGTCCCCTCCGAACTCCATGTGTGCGACAGATTTCTAAGACCTCTAGGCTTTGAATTCTCCAATTCAGAGAATATTTCCAAAACAATTTTCTGAAACTAAAAATAGCACAAAACAAGAACTCGCTCTATGGCATCTTCTCAATAGGTTAGTCTTAGAAAATCGATAAAAAATGCATAAATCTTATAGCAAACATGTATAATATAGCATGAAAACAACTTGGAACATCAGAAATTATGGATACGTTTGAGACATATCAAGCATCTCCAAGCTTAGTTCCTACTCGTCCTTGAATAGGTAACGATAAAAAAACTGAGGTGACATGCTACCAACATAAACTTGATCATCATAGTAATGTAAATCATGTAAAATAGGATCAAATGAATAAAGGCTATGGTTTATAGTTGATATTAAATAGAATAATGTATAAACTATTAAGAATAACAAAGTAAAAAATTCAACGAATCAATACTAAAATACAATCAACCATGCAATGGTTTATTAAAGACGATTTAAGCTTCAAGAACAACAATATAACTATCCAAGGCATCAAACTCTCACAACAACTTCTGTTAGGATCAAGTCAAGCTATAAAAATATGCACTTAGGAAAATCATTAAGATATTTGTGCACTCAAAACAAGCAAGCGTTCTGTATTGGTCCCTGGCACCAAGATGTTATGGCTAAAAGAACATTATGGGGGGTTTGGAAGGTCAATGGAAGAAAGTCTCACACAACTGAAGGTGATCATTAGACAAGAGGAAGTCTCATAATCGAAATTATGCAAGGAGTAGTGATTGCCACACAATGGATGCACATAGAGATATAAGTGTATGAACGCTCTCCAATGGAACTAGTGGGGGTGCATTCAACTTTCTTACTTACGAAAACCTAGAGCACTTTTGAGGAGGCTCATCATTGGAATATAAAAGCAGAGTTCTATAAGTTTAATTTCCCCACATAGTTATGCAAGTCATAATATTAAAACTCTCTCCAAACTGAAGTATTGGTGCTAACAAAGCACACGTGTGGAATAAATGATAGTAATGCTGCTCACTCTCTCTTTAATATCTATCTTTTGATCTCTCTTTTTTCTTGGGGGGGGGGGGTCTGTTTCTTTATTTTTTTGATTTATAACCTCACTGGTAGGGGAAACACTCTATTTTACAATGAATCATCACACTATTAGTACTATAACTCAAACTAAAATATCTCTTATGTATATAAAACTAAATGCTCATGCCAGTGTAGCAGTATGCAAAATAAAAATGAAGCATGACATCAAGTAGCATAATGAGGATGGTTGTTGTATGGCAGTATATCTCGGAATGACTATGGAAATGCCATCGTATATAGGTATGGTGGCTGTTTTGAGGAAGATAATTGGCTTATGTGTAGAAGAACAAAGTTATCCACCGGGGTTTGGATGCACTGGCAAAGTTTGCACCAACTTTCAATGTGAGAATGAGCAATGCACAGTACCGAAGAGGCTGGCAAATATGGATGGTGGAAATGCCAGAAAACCGTAACATAGAACTCACAAGTTAAAAGATTACAACTAAAATCATGATCTTGCAAGGCATAATGAAAATCATTGCAAGAGGGTCCGTGGTAGTGACAAGTCACTATTAGCTACCCCGACCGTAGCGCGTAATAAAAAGCTATCACGATTGCTATCAGCAAAGGAAATCATATACCATTATCCCATCAACTGGTTGTTTGAGTGTGGCACAGTTTCAAGCTTTTAGACCAACCATTAATTGTTTTTACTCTACTAAACCAGCAAGTTTACCATTAAGCATATTAATATCTCAAAACAATAGCAAATAATCAAGTGAAACAATTTAGTGATCTACAAGAATATGCAAGTTTTTTTTCTGTTATACCATCTACCACATCTAGCATTTTCTATTTCCATCAAGCACCATTCAATATATATTTTAACACAAACTCTCCAATTGATATAGAAATGAAACAAGAGAGTACTAATACTACTCTACTATAACTAATATTTCTGAATAAGAGATGCATGAAACACAGGGGCTAAGAGGGTCTGGAGTAGCTAGAGAAAAAACTAAGAATACGAGCATAACGATTATTCATATGAAAAAGCGGAGAGTGTCTATCTCACACACAAGAATGCTGCTTTCAAACAATTTTTATTGCAGAAAGTAAAATACAAGAAAACAAACAGATGCTCCAAGTAAAATTTATATGATGTGACCGAATAAAAATATAGTTTCAGTAGAAGTGACCTGATAAATTGTTGATGAAGAAGGGGATGCATTAGGAATCCCCAAGCTTATACGCTTGAGTCTTCTTAGAATTTGCTAGGATGAACCACGGGGGCATCCCCAAGCTTTGGCTTTACACTCTTCTTGATCACATTATATCACCCTCTTCTCTCGACCCTTGAAAACTTCCTTCACACAACACTCAAAGTAATTAGCATTAGAGGGTTAGTCCACAATCAAATATTCACGTGTTCTTCATGGGCAGAAGCATTATTAATACTTTTAAACATTAGCTCTAGCCAATGATGTTTAGTGAAGCAAAGATATCCACTCGACATAGTAAAAGAGAGAATTTAAGTAATGAGGAAGAATCTGCCAAAAAATGACGAATTTTTTCGGGGCACTTAAGTTGCTCAAATCGAAAAACGTAAGGAACAAGAAAGCTTCAGAATTAGATGAGGAATAAGCACAAAAAATTGCAGGTCATTTGATATTTTTTGTGAATTATGTGATTTTTTATGGTGGACAGCAGAAATCTGTTTCCTGCGCAGAATTCCAAAACTAACACCAACTTTCGCTAGAAACTTTACTTGGCACACTTAATACATGAATATAAAGATACAAAGGAGTTGATACAGAATTATACAACACCTTTACTCAAAGAAAACAGAGAAAAAGGAAGAAAAAATAAAACCATGGGTTATCTCCCAATAAGTGTTTTTCTTTTACTCTTTTCAGCTAGGCATACGAAGAGAAAATCAAGTGTTTTCTAGTGAAGAAGCATCCAAATTGCAACTTGTTCGAATAATAGAATAAAAAGGCAACTTAATTCTCTTCCTAGGAAAATTTTCCATACCTTTCTTGAGTGGGAATTAATATTTAATATTCCCCTCTTTCATATCAATAACAGCACCAACGATTCTAAGAAAAGGTCTTCCCAAAACAATAGGACAAGAAGCATTGCATTCAGTATTCATAACAAAAAAATAAACGGGGACAAGGTTATTATTAACCATAATAAGAATATAATTAACTCTCCCCAAAGGTTTCTTTCTAGCATTATCAGCAAGACGAATATCCAAATAACATTGTTCCAATGGTGGTAAATCAAGCATATCATAAAGTTTCTTAGGCATAACAGAGATACTAGGACCAAGATCACATAGAGCATTACAATAAAAATCATTCATCTTAATTTTAATGATTGGATCCCAACCATCTTCTAATTTTCTAGGAATAGAGGCTTCACGTTTTAATTCTTCTTTTCTAATTTGCATGGGAGCATTTGTAATATGTTTTGTAAAAGCCAAGTTCATAGCATTAGCATCGGGATTAATAGCATTTGTAATATGTTTTGTAAGAACATAATTACTTCAGATATGTTGCAATTATCAAACTAAAGATCATTCTTATCAAAAGTAATGGGACCATTGTCTCCCATACCTAGAAAAATTTCAGTATTTTTATCACGAACAATATTAGTGGTTTTAGGCAATTTTAAATGTTTAGCTGAAGAAGTGGAGACATTGCCAACACCAATTACTTTAACATTAATAATAGAAGGTTTACTGGCATGATAAGCTTCAGTTTTACTAGTAGTGGTAATAGTACAAACATTAGTTATATTATTCTTTCTAGCTATTTCATCTTATCTTTCCCATCTAGCATGCAATTTATCTAACATCCTAACATTGTCATCAATTCAAATTTGAATGGAATTAAAAGTTTTTATTTCTTTAAGATCATGAGGCATAACCTTTATTTTAATAAGATCAATGTCAAGAGCAAGGCTATCAACTTTAGAAGCAAGAACATCAATTTTGCCAAATTTTTCCTCAACAGTTTTTGTACTAATAAAATTCTTAAGCATGTTTTCAAGATCAGAGTGTACAACTTTATTGTTGTTGTAGGAATTATCATAAGAATTTACATAACCATTATTATTATTAGGAGGATATGGCCTATAGTTGTTGCTACCAAAATTATTCCTATAAGCATTGTTGTTGAAATTATTATTTTGAATGAAGTTCACATCAACATGCTCTTCTTGAGCAACCAAAGTGGCTAACGGAACATTATTTGGATCAATATAAGCATGTCCATTCACAAGCATAGACATAATAACATCAAGTTTATCACTCAAAGAGGAGGTTTCTTCAACATAATTTACCTTCTTGCCCGTTGGAGCTTGATGGTGTAATTAACACCCTCGTTGGTAAACCCCAAGTGCAAGGTGTGGAGCACAACAACAAGTTTTACCTAAAAAAAGAAACCAAGGTTGAATCGACCAGTATCAGGATGGAATAATTTTAGAAGGTTGATGCAGTTGATGTGGTAGGGCGCACTACCGGTTCAGAAGCAACATGGAACCTACACATCCCAATCAATTCACTTTGCCCCAACGAAGCAGTGAGGTTGTCAATCTCACCGGTTTTGCTGATAACAAAGAGCTTAAATGTATGGTGCGGAAAATAGTAGGAGAACAATGTGAAAATAATAGTAGTAGTGTGAAAACTGTGGAAACAGTGTGAAAATAGTAATTCAAGTGGTTGTATTATTAGTATGAGAAAATGGACCGGGGTCCACAGTTCACTAGTGGTGTCTCTCCATAAAAGATAGATAACATGTGTGGTGAACAAATTATAGTTGGGAAATTGATAGATATTGAAACATGCATGACATGATGATTATTATGTGATTCATGCAGGCATTACAACAAGACTCATAGGCCGTCATCCAACTGCATCTATGACTATTAATCCACCCATCAGAATATCATCCAAACAAACCTTGGGTATTAAGTTGTAAGAAACGGATAGTCGCATTAAGAAAAGTGTGTATTGTAAACAATGTAAACATCGTTGTTTTCTCCTTAATGACAACATCACATCCTCCATCTGTCATATTTGTGTCACTCGAGCACATATGCAAAGGAGCATGAACCCACTATCGAGCATAAGTACTCCCTCTTGGAGTCACTAGCATCTACTTGGTCAGAGCATCTACTAACAATGGAGAGCATGCAAGATCATAAATAACATACACATGAAGATAACATCATAGATTGATAATCAAGATACATAACATTGAACATTCATCGGATCCCAGCAAACACAACATGTAGCATTACAATAAGATGATCTCTATAATGTAGGGCGGCTCACGAGATCTAAACATGAGTCATAAAGTGGAGAGAACAACCATCTAGCTACTGCTATGGACCCATAGTCTAGGGATGAACTAGTGAGGCATCACTCTGGAGGTGGGCATGGTGGTATAGAACCCTCCAATGATGATTTCCCCTCCCGGCAGGGTGCCGGGGAGAACTCCAGAACCCTCCCGATCTCGTGTTGACAATGACGGCGGCCTCGGGTGTTTTTTCGTGAAAAGTGGGATCTCCTTATGGTTAACTATCCTATGGGAATATATAGGCGAAAGGGCGATGGCGGTGGGTGCACGAGGGGCCCACATCACCTGGTGTCGTGGCTAGGGGGAGCGCGACCTATGGTGTGGCCCCCCGTGACCCTCCTCCGGGTCGCTTTGGGACTCCGTGGAATCTTCTAGGATTCTAAGACTTTTGGGCTTCGAATTTTCCAATTCCAAGAATATTTGCAGAACAACTTTTCTGAAACTAAAAACAGCAGAAAACATGGAACTTGCTCTGTGGCATCTTTTCAATAGGTTAGTCTCGAAAAATCGATAAAAATGACATAAAGTGTATAGCAAACATGTAGCAAATAAGATGGAACATCATGAATTATAGATATGTTTGTGACGTATCAACATCCCCAAGCTTAGTTCCTACTCGTCCTCGAGTAGGTAAACAACAAAACAAATGAGGTAACATGATACCAACATAAACTTGATCATCAATATTGTAAAGGGATATGTAAGCTGAGATCATATTACTTTAAACACAAGCATGATAGATATAATTTTAATAATGAAACATAGAAATCACTTTGCATCATGAAAACTAACACAAATACAAGATCATGAATAAAAATGCACTGAAAGTTATACGTTTGTTTCTAGCGTCAAGAAAACATGGCAAAGTGATATTTCGCTTTTTGTTAAGAGTGGGGGCAACACATAAATGCCAGGACACCTTCAAAGTTTAAGAGGATGAATAGAACAAATAACTTGAGAGAAAGTAATAACAAGGTATGAATCAATCAATGATGTTTTTGGGACAAATGCACATTAAACTCAGAATGAAAACTATGCTCTTTCAACTGTGCATAAATTTAGAATATGGAGACTCACATTAAAGTAAAACAGATACCCTTCACAGAGGGAAGGATGGATCTCTCATGTGCTAGAGCTTTTTATTTTATTAAACAGAGGTATAAAATGTTGTATGATGTATACACGCGCTTCTATTCTTGTAGACAGTGTTGGACCTCCAAGTGCAGAGGTTTGTAGAACAACAGCAAGTTTCCCTTAAGTGGATTACCCCAGGTTTATCGAACTCATGGAGGTAGAGGTCAAAGACATCCCTCTCAAGCAATCTTGCAATTAAGATACAAGAAGTATCTTGTGTCCCCAACACAACTAATACAATTTTCAGTCGTATAGGTGCACTAGTTCGGCGAAGAGAGAGTAAAATGCAAGTAATATGGATGATAATAAGTGATAATAGCAATCTGAAATAAAAATGGCAGCAAGCAAACATGTAGCAGAACAGGCGGAAACCGGTGTTTCAATGCATGGAAATAAGGCCTAGGGCTCCTACTTTCACTAGTGGACACTCCAACAATGAAAACATAATTGAATGCATAAATATCATTTCTTCACTATGCTATTCCAAACCACTCTCCGGTCTAATAACAAACACTAATCATTGTGTAGGGCTTTAACAACATTGCTCAGAGTAAGAACTTTCCCAACCAAGTACCCCCCATGCTATCACCATGGGACCCATATGTTTCCACGCAAACACCACAACTTCATAGGTTCATTTTCCAACACAAGATATAAATATCATGCTAAACCACACGGTGCACACACTATCACCTTTACCCTATGATCAAAGTGTTTACGGAGATAACAAAACCACTTGAGTAGCATAACAGATGAAGATCAATCTACATATTCAACTAGATTACAAAGATCATGATCACATAAAGATCACACCATGGGAGAGAGAGATGAACCACATAGTTACCGGTAGAGCCCTCAACCCCGGGAGAGATTACTTTGCAATCACGAAGAGTAACTAAAATAAAGTTATTATTCATGAGCCCTCAACCCCGGGAGAGATTATCATAAAACTTTAAACACAGTCATGATAATAAAACTTTAATTATAAAGCATAGGAATTACTTTGCATCACGAAGAGTAACTAAAATAAAGGATCATGAATAATAACGCAAAGAAAGATAAACGTTTGTTTCAGGTATAGAGAAAGCATGGCAAAGTGATATTTCGATAGTCCTTAAGAGTGGGGCAAAACATAAATGTCAGGACACCTTCAAAGTTCATGAGGAATACTAGAACAAATAATTTAAGAACAAAGGATATCACATCGTGAAGTAATTGTTGATGCTTATGGGACAAATGCACATATAACTCAGAATGGCAAGAATGCTCTCTCAACTGTGCATAAAGTTAGAAGATGGAGACTCAACATAAAAGTAAAAGAAAGGCCCTTCGCAGAGGGAAGCAGGGATCACTCATGTGCTAGAGCTTTTTATTTTATTAAACAGAGGTATTAAAAGTTTGACATCGTGGAGGAATGTCTATTTTTTAGGAGGGGTGTAGGCTAGTGTCAACGAATGGTAAACAGACAATACAGTACGTCACAAGCCAACTGGATTCACAAGAGCGGCTCCCATGGTGAAGGACGCAACTGGTGTAGAAGGTCATCCCTCTTTCTCTTTTGTTTACGCAATTATGCTTTGACTGGTAAATCAGGAGCAAAAATAGTGAAGAGAATTTGTTTGTATTAATTTGGGGCTGGGCACCCTCTGCCAGCTCTTCTATCATTTGGATAAGCGGATGAAGCCACTAGTCCAGGGTGTGAAATCCAATCAACAAGTGAGATAAAGATTCTCTATTGACGTCCTCATGAGCAAAAACAAGAACACAAAACAGGAATAATTTTGAAGGTTTTAAAGGTAACAGATGAGCAATTTACTTGGAGTGGCAGTTAAATACCACATGTAGGTAGGTGTGGTGGACACAATGGGAAAAAATTTGGTTTAAGGGAGTTTGGATGCACGAGTAGAGCTCATTCTCAGTACAGGTGGAGGCTAGCAAAAGACTGGGAGCGACAAATCAAGAGAGCATAAGAGCCATAATCATGCATAGCGACATAAACATCATTAATTAAAGCATAAGTGGTATCACAAGCTCAAAAACTAAGTGTTCATGGAGGCTATTTGTGACTGGTTCTTAGTCATAAACATGGTGTGAGCATGCGCCAAGTCAACCAAATAAAACATCCGAAAGAGAATACCATATATTGATGCTTTACTATGACAAGAACAACTCATGAATCTTTCAAGACATATTAAACACTCAGATATTTAAGGCTATTCATGCTACTAAATAACCACAAGTCTTTAAAACTAAAATAACATTTATCATGGCATGAAAAAATTTCTAGCCACAATCTATACAAGCTTCTACTTGCACTGTTATAAATTCTACATCAAGCAACATTTTCTTTTCCCAACAAGCACCATACAAGATATGTTTTAACAAAAAATACTCTATATGATACATCAAGCAAACATGAGAGTACTCACATAAAACTACTAAAACTAACAACTTTGAATAAGAGATGCATGAAAACAAAGGCTAAACACAGTATTAGCAAAAAGTGAACACTCACGGAATAATAAAAATAAAAATTGAGTGTTCTAAGCAATAAAAACAGAGCATGTCTCTCTCCAACACAAGTATGATATGATCCAAATATTTATCACAGCAAAGAAAAACAAACAAACTGAAAACAAAAATAAAAGACGCTCCAAGTAAAACACATAAGATGTGACTGAATAAACATATAGTTTCACTAGAAGTGATCTGATAATTTGTTGATAAAGAAGGGGATGCCTTCGGCATCCACAAGCTTAGATTCTTGAGTCTTATTGGAATTTGCTGGGATGTACCACCGGGGTATCCCCAAGCTTAGGATTTTCACTCTTCTTGATTACATCGTATCATCCTCTTCTCTTGACCCTTCAAAACTTCCTTCACACCAAACTTCTCACAATCTTCATTAGCAACGTTAGTGCAAACGAAATAGTGAATTCACATGGTTCGGTTTCAACACAATCCTAACACTCATAAACACATTAGCTACTATCACAACTTCTTTTAATTTTTTTTTCTCAAAATAACACCAAAAGAAAGAGATTAAAATGCAAATACAATAATTGGCAGAAATCTGTCAAAACAGAACAACAGGTAAAGATCGATTTTTTCGAAAATATTCTGTTGCTCAAATAAAAAAGTGTTAAACTAAAAATGTTGCGTATATAGCCCAGGATTAAGCACAGAAAATCTCAAGCCATTCTATATTTTCTGTGATTTTATACGTAATTAAGAGTGGACAGCAGAAATCTGTTTCCTACGCAGAAATCTTAAATATAGTGTCAACTTTCTACTAGAGGCTTTACTTGGCTTAACAAAACCCAAAAGAAAAGATACATAGGTGTTTCCAAGGAAATATAAAACAGAGAAATAAAACGGGTTGTCTCCCGATAGCGCCTTTCTTTAACGCCTTTCAGCTAGGCACAATGATTTTTAAAAGATGCTCACATAAGAATAAGAGCTGAAGCACAATAAGAGAGCATGAAGAAACAAATGTAAAACACATTTAAGTCTAACCCACTTCCTATGAAAAATAATCTTGCAGAAAAACAAGTCATGAAAACACAAATATACAAGCGTAGGAAAGCAAAATAAGTGCAACTTCAAAATTTTAAACAAAAAGAGAGGAAACTTGCTATTGTTGAGATGCATAAAATTATGTATCCCTCTATCATAATAAATTTTAGTAGCATCATGAATAAAATTAACAACATAACTATGACATGAAATATTCTTATCATGAACCACATGCATAAAAGAATTAATACTCTCCACATAAGCATAGTCATTCTTATTAATAGTAGTGGGAGAAAATTCAACAAAATAGCTATCATTATTATTCTCATAACCATAATCATCAAATATAGGAGGCATAGTATCATCCAAATAAATTTTCTCCTCAATAGTAGGTGGACTGAAAATATCATATTCATCATTGTAATCATCATATATAGGAAGAATAATATCATCATAAGCAATAGAATAGCTATCCTCCAAAATGTGTTCATTTGTAAACATATCATCATTTTTATTAGGAGGAGATGTATCAAGCATATAATCATCAGTAGCAAAAGGATTTTCAAACACATCATCCACAAGTTTGGAGCTTTCTATATAATCATTTTCAATATCAAAAGTAGTGTGCTCTTCCCAATCATGATCACTACTATATGTAACATGCATAGGCTCATCATCAAAGCAAATTTTATCCTCTGTGCTCGGGGAACTAAAAAGACCATTTTCATATAAACTAGCTACGCCAAGCTTAGACTTTTCCATAGCATTAGAAATAATAGTGTTCAAAGCATTCATACTAATAACATTACTATTGGCATGCAAATAAAGTTCCATAGGTTTTTTAATTTTCTCTTCAAACACTTCATGTCCTAACTCAAGATAAAGATTATAAAGCTCTCTCATATTTTTTTTGTTTTCCATTAAGCCTAACTAGTGAAAATAAGAAAAAAAATATTTAATTGCAGAATCTAAAGGAAATAACTTCGAGCACTCACACCCAAGGATGTGAGAACCTTTTATCTTACCTCCCCGGCAACGGCGCCAGAAAAGAGCTTGATGTCTAAGCACGCTTTTATTCTTGTAGAAACTGTTGGGCCTCCAACTGCGGAGATTTGTAGAACAACAGCAAGTTTCCATTAAGTGGATTACCCAAGGTTTATCGAACTCAGCGAGGTAGAGGTCAAAGATATCCCTCTCAAGCAATCCTGCAATTAAGATACAAGAAGTCTCTTGTGTCCCCAACACACCTAATACAATTGTCAGTTGTATAGGTGCACTAGTTTGGCGAAGAGAGAGTAAAATGCAAGTAATATGGATGATAATAAGTGATAATTGCAATCTGAAATAAAAACGGCAGCAAGCAAACATGTAGCAGAACATGCGGAAAACGGTGTTTCAATGCTTGGCAATAAGGCCTAGGGCTCCTACTTTCACTAGTGGACACTCTCAACAATGAAAACATAATTGAATGCATAAATATCATTTCTTCACTATGCTACTCCGAACAACTCTCTGGTCGAATAACGAACACTAATCATTGCGTAGGGCTTTAACAACACTCCTGAGAGTAAAACTTTCCCAACCAAGTAACACCCATGCTATCACCATGGGACCCAGATGGCTTCACGCAAACACCACAATTTCATAGGTTCATCTTCCAACACAAGATATAAATATCATGCTAAACCACACGGTGCACACACTATCACCTTTACCTCGTGATCAAAGTGTTTACGGAGATAACAAAAACCACTTGAGTAGCATAACAGATGAAGATCAATCTACATATTCAACAACATTACAAAGCTGATGATCACATAAAGATAACACCATGGGAGAGAGAGAGAGATGAACCACATAGCAACGCAATGCAAGGCCTAAAAGGAACTAGTAGCATATGTGGAATCGATCATGACAAGAACAGTAATAAAGTGTTATTCTGTTCATTGTCGTATCAAACCAAACATTCAAGATTTATTTTAAGATCTTAATAAGTTGTTATTTTGTTCTGGTATTTTGTGAGAACAAATGAGATTTTTCAATCTACGACCATATTTCATATCTGATGGATGAGTTAATATAAATCTTGTTGGGAAAGTAAACATCTATAAGACTAAATGCTAAACGTTGCAAGACGCAAAATAATTTCACTTAAATTGTGACACCACCATTTTAGTTCATATCAGAAAGGAAAACATGAAGGAACTCCATGTTGATGGACTTCCAGAGTCATTTTGTTTTGAATAAATTGACGCTTGTGAGACCTCTTCCAAAAGATGACTAGAATTCCGTTCATAGGACAAAGTAGAATGGACGACTAATTTGATGGATATTATACATATTGATGTATATAGTCCATTATGTGTAGTTGTGTGCGGTGGATTAATTTTTCCTTCATAAAACTCCGTCGATGATTTGAGTAGATATATGAGTATATCTATTTAAAGAGAACGGAGTTTGACATTTTTTGAATTGGTTCAAATTATGGTTAGTATGAAGTAAAAAATCATTGTAACAAGATAATCAAGTATTTATGATTGGATAATAAAGGATATAGTTTGAGTTACAAGTTTAGCAAAACATCTGAGGAGTTGCAGAAGTGTTCTACAACTTAAACTACTCGAATAACCCCACATTAGTTTGGAGTGTTCGAGGGATAAAATCGAACCTTGTTGGACATGGCAAGATTAATAAATTGCCATTATAATTTTTTAGTTTATACATTAGTGACAACCTCTTTTACACTCAAAAGAGCACCATCATGATCCGTTGAAATTGACAACATATAAGATATGGTTTGGGTAGTGACCCGAATTGTCTTTTTCTTAAGTTTTGGTATGCATAGCATGTGTAAAATGTTTACAACCAAAATAAGATACATATATGTTTATAAGGTTATCCTAACGAATCCTATAAGGTTATCCTAACGAATCCATTGGGTATTTCTCCTATCACCAAACCAAAGACAAATGTTGTTTGTCAGAAAAGGTTGATTTCTCGAGAAAGTAGTTCTTGCGAAACAAGTGAGTGGGAGGATAGTAAAAACTCAACAAGATTAGAGAATCTTTGTTATCATGTCAAGAGTAGCGCAACACTGGAAGTTGTTCTGGGGTTTCCTATTTTGACCAAGTAGAAGACACTACATGTGTTGTAGATACTTCGAATGAGTTTGTGAACCGAACCACAAAATTCCTAGAAGTTTGTACTTAGACCAACTTGTGGTTTAAGATTAAAGTGTTGTTTTGACAACAAAGGACCCGGACCTTATAAAGGAAGCAAATGATGGGCCCTGACTACGTAAAATTGACTATGAGTCATTATATCCACAATAGTATCCCTGTATGAATATCAAGTATGTGACTTGGTATTACTTTCGATAGGCATGATGCCTAACGATAGCAAGCGGGTCTATATAGAAACAAATACATGGATATTTACATCCTTTGAAAGTTGTACTTATCGAAAAGATGTTTTCAACGAAGTTCAAAGAGTTGACTACTTAAAGATTTTGATCTTCAGTAGTAATGCTTTAGTCTTTGCGGATAGTTCTAGAAAATTTTTACATATTATGATATAGCAGTTGAATAACAAAAACCAACTTTCCTTTCAAGGAAGTTTGATCAAGGATGTGTACTTGACACAGTCTGCAAGTTTTGTAAAATTCAACAGGTTTCTGGAAAGGTATACACACTTCAATGGTTGAAGTGAGCATAACGAAGTTGGAATCTTTACCTTGATGAATTTATCAAAAGAGTTTGATTCCATCATGAACGATAAAGATACTTGTAGAATTACAAGAAATTAAGTGGGAGCGCTAAGACATATTTCCAATGCTTTATGTAGATGACATATGGTTGACTGGAAAATATGTATTTTAAATTAACACGGTTAAGATTTTCATATTGAGCATCGATATCTATAAGAGATGGATTGAAGCGCCTGATATAATTGAAGCCAAATTACATAGATGAAATAGTGAAGTAAGTCAATATCGAAATGACAAGAAGGAGTTCTTGCCACATGAAAAATAATTGATCAAGATTCAAGTGTTTTGACACATGATGATCATAATTGAAATTAAGATTTCTAAGTCATGTGTTTCATGCTATGTACACAACCAGATGAGTCATGTGCTATAAAAGGTTATAGCAGGATAATTCATATGATGATTAGACAAAAGTGGGAGAGATCCTATGTAGTAATGACAAACTATTTGTTGTAATATGTTACACTAATAGTCTTGTCATATATTCAAATAATTTTATCTCAATTAAAATATATCATGAAGGGTAGCACAATAGGTTGGAAGAAAGTTCCATGCTGGATTTGAAAGAGTTTCAAAATTAAAGTATTGTGACGAATACTACAACAAAGGCTAAGTATATCGGCGTGTTGACAACAAATAATAAGAGTATTTTGTGTCAAGGAGTACTTTATTGAACTTGGTGAATTTCTAAGAATGCTGACACTATGAAGCTGCATTTTCAGAATGTTAGTAACATTAGTTTAAGGTGAGGAATTAAGGTCTCACAAATTCACCAAATATATACAAAGCCATCTCATTAAAAGAATGAGTGATGCGTGTAGACGCAAACAACATGCAAATACAATAGGACCTGAACATTTCAGATCTTTTTGATGATGTTTACCACATGCGAAGCATGGTAATAACACTAGAATGCCATATGTGTTAAGTGCTTACATACTATATTATTGACTCTACTGCAAGTGGGAGACTGAAGGGAATATGCCCGAGAGGCAATACTAAAGTGGTTATTATCTTATTCCTTGTTTATGATAAATGTTTAGTTCTCGTGCTAGAATTATATTAACCGGAAACGTTGATACATGCGTGTTTAATGAACAAACAATGGTTCCTAGTAAAGCCTCTCTTTTAACTAGCTCATTGATTAATAGATGATCAAGGTTTCCTGATCATGAACATTGGATGTTGTTAATAACGGGGTCATGTCATTAGAAGAATGATGTGATGAACATATACCCAAAGTGAATATAGCAATGCGATCAAGTCATTAAGTTTACATTGTTATATCAAACATACGAAGTAACTTAATCCTTAGACCATGAGATCATGTCAATCACTGATACCGGAAGGGTGCTTTGATTTCATCAAACGTCACACCGTAACAGTGTGACTATAAAGGTGCCGTTAGGTATTCGGAAAGTATTAGTTGAGGCTCATGGACCAAGAGTGGGATTTGTCCATCCAAATGATGGAGAGATATACTCTGGGCCCTCTCGGTGATATCACATCGACACCGCTTGCAAGCACGTGACTAGGTCACAAGGATGTCATATCACAGAACGAGTAAAGAGTACTTGTCGGTAACAAGATCGAAAAGGTATGGTTGATACCAATGATTGGTGTCGGATATATACCCACTAGGGGTATATCAGATGGTAGTCTAAAGAGCCGGATTACCAGGGTGGTCTAAATGGTAATGGGCTATGGTCCATTAGGCGGCCTAGTAAGCTGATGCACAGAAGCCGGATTCTAGAAGAACCCGGATCGCGGCCCACGTGATCTGGCTTGGAGTAGAAGGCGGATTCCTTACTTTCCAAGTTAAGAGTTACCGTAGTCTTGTAGGTTTCCTACTCTGTATGCCCTAATCCGGCTATTATATAAAGCCGGACGGGAGATAAGATAGATAGACAAGAAGCTACAGGCTAACTCGCCGAGAGGTTGATCCTTGACGAGAAGCTAATAGAACCTCACATTGTACTTTGTATTTCCAGGCTTTAGTCCTGAATAGTGAGATTGCAGGAGTAGGAACGTCGCATTACTGCGTCGTACCGAACCTGGGTAAAAACCCTGTGTCATTGTCCTTCGCACAACCACGCCCCCCCACGTCTCTATCAGTAGTCTCATGGCACCCCCGTCTATGAATTCTACTACGATGTCTCGACAATTGGATATCGGACAAGTAAAATATCGCGAGACAAAGGGAATTAGTCACGACGTTTATGGTTCACACGATCACGAGATTCATCGTTGAATATATAGGAGTCATCACGGATCTCCAGATCCCGCTATTGATTATTGATCGGAGAGGAGTCTCGATCATGTCTATGTTATTCGCGAACCTTAGGGTGACACACTTAAGGTTCGATGACGCATTTGAGAGGATACAGAATATCGAAGAATGTTTTGGACATCACCAAAATTGTTTCGGGGAAAATTGAAATAGTTCAAGGGGTTTTTTGTCGAATGGTTGTTAATGGAATTAACAAATGACTTGAGGTGCTATATGCAAATGTTTGTTAATAGAACTAACAAATGCTGAAAATAAAGAAATAAAAATGTTTTATTTATTTATTGAAGAAAACCTTTGAATTTTCTAAGTGTGCAATTATGGGAGCATGAGTGGGTGTGAGTGGAGTGTCCACTCACATGATGAGGGAATAGGCGGGGGCACCACCATGGGCTGGCCGCACCACCCCTTTGGGCTTCCTCCCCTAACCCTATAAAAGGAGGGTGAGAGCTCTCCCTCCTCCACACACTTGCCCACCTCACTTCCTCTCCACCCGCTGCTCCATTCCATGGTCTTCGGCTTGGCGAAGCCCTGACCGTGGGATTCTTCACCACCACCACGCCGTCGTGCCTCTGGAGTTCCGAGAGATCCTCTACTTCCGCTGCCCTGCTGGATCGAGGGAACGGAGTTCGTCATCAACCGTACGTGTGACCGATCACGGAGGTACCTCCGGATTGCGGTGCACATCTTCTCGCTCTCGGGATCGGCGTGAGTACGACTACGCCAACAACGGTATTTGGTCTCGTAACGCTTTTTGTCTTTGAGGGTATGTTCTTCTTAACCCTCTCTTTGCCCGTTACCTTTCATCTCCTAGATTAGATCTTGGCCCTTCGGGCTTATCGCGCGTAGGAAATTTTTTGTTTTCTATGCAACGGACCCTTCAATTTGTTCATCAGGTTCAATAGGTTCTACAATAGAATGTTCCTTTACCTTAACAGGGAAAGACATTTTCTCAATATAAGGTTCAGGCACAGCAGGATTAACAGTATGCACTTCTATGTTTCTAGCAGGAACACAATTAACAATATCTTTATAAGGTGCATGATACTTTTTCAACTCCTTTTTAGGAATATCAAGATAGGAAGCAAAGGCATAAGACAGTTTGCAAAAAATTGAGAATCAAGACCACAAACAACACTAACATTATAGAAATCATCGGTTCCCATAATTTTTTTTAGTGCATTCATGACCATAATTTATATCTGACTTTTTACCTTTGTCATTCTCCCATCCTTCAGTATTTTCATGAATACGTTCAAAAAAGGTCCCATTTAGCTTCTTCCTTCATAAGCATGAATGATCCGGAACAAGAACCATCCAATAAATCTTTATCATGAAGAGAAAGCCTTGCATAAAAATAATTGATAAAAATATTACTCGGAAGCTCATGAACGGGACATTTAAGCATTAATAACTTCATTCTCCCCCAAGCTTGGGCAATACTCTCTCCATCATGAGGCTAGATATTATATATTTGATTACAATCTTTATGAATCTTACTGGGAGGATAGAATTTAGAATATAACAGAGGTACAATTTCGTCACATCCAATACATTGACCATTCTTCAGCATTTTAAACCATTCCGCACCTTTTCCCTTCAGTGACAAAGATAATAATTTCCTTTTAACTTGATCTGTTGTAATACCTGCACACCTGAATAACTCGCATAATTCATGTATATAGAGCAAATGATCATAGGGATGGACAGTTCCATCTCCATAATAGCAGTTATCGATAACACCTCCAACAATTTTTATAGGTATTTTATAAGGATCTAATTCAGAAGATAACGGGTCATCTACTACCCTTGAAGTAATAGTAGTGCCCTTAAATAAAGAACCATGTGGACTATCCATAGTAAAATAAAGCAGCAGACACAAATAAAAACAACATTCACAGTAAAAGTTTCTCTTACCAATTTCACTTACAAATAGCGCTTCACTCCCCGGCAACGGCACCAGAAAATAGTCTTGATGACCCACAAGTATAAGGGTTTTATCGTAGTACTTTCTCCAAATAAGAGTGTCGAACCCAACAAGGAGCGGAATATGTTGACATGCAGGTTGGATAGAGAATTCACTGTAAACACTAGCAGACAAGTTTTTGGTGGTTTTTGATATAACATATAAATAAAGTGCGAGTAAATACAATACTGTAAATATAATTGCAGCGAGTGGCCCAATCCTTTTGAGATAAAAGTACAAGCCGGTTGTATTACTTATGATTACCAAACGTTCTCGAGGACACATGGGAACTTCGTCAAGTGCTTTCGTTTCATACAGTTGATTAATATTTATTGTTTTGAAAGGTGTTGTGTGGGTGAACCTATGGTAATGCACCGCCCAACTAGGACTAATACATACTTTTGATTATACCCCTTGTAAGCATCCGCATATACAAGAAGTAATTAAGATAAATCTAAGCACAGCCTTAAACTGTAGGGTCCTACACTCCCTCGTGCATTGGTTTCTTAATGGGGTTTAGGTTTCTGTCACTCTGGCAACCCTACAGTTAGTAGCCAAATACACAATGCATCCTCCTAGGCCCATAAAAGTGAAGTGTCATGTAGTCGACGTTCACATGACACCATTAGAAGAATAACACCACAACTTAAATATCAAACCATATAGATATTACTTCAACATAATTCCACTAGTAACATCTTGACTTCTCCCATGTCCTCAAGAACTAAAAGAACTACTCACGAGACATCATATGGATCATAATCAAAGGTGATATAATGATGAATAACAATTTGGTCATAAAGTGCAAACACCGATAAATCTCACAAGCATCAACTACTAACAAGTAATCCACACCGAGAGAGAGATTTAGTGGAAAACAATGATAAGAACCACAATTGTTACATCGGGATGAAGGTGGACGGTGAGGGTGATGGTGCTGGTGGTGAGGACGATGGCGATCATGATCTTGATGAAGCCCAGGAGTGATGACGGTGACGATGGCGATGATTTCCCCTCTCCGGGGAGGAATTTCTCTAGCAGATTTCTCACTACCGGAGAGCTTTTCTCTCTGTTGTTTTCCGCCCCGAGGCAGCGGCGAAATATTTCCTCGATGATGTGTTGGATCTTAGGGTTCCCTGGGGTCAAGTACGTGAAAGGAGGCACCCATAGGTGGGCCAGGGTGGCCACACCACCCTGAGGCGCGGCTAAAGGGGGCGTCGCCTGGATGGTGTGGGCCCCTAATGGCCACCCTCCGGGTCTCCTCGTGGCTGGCTTCCTCCTCTGGACTCCTAAGACTTCTCGGATACCCCCCTTCTTTTTTTTATCTTCTAAAATAGGGTATCTCGATGGTGCTTTTTCCATCGTATTTCTGGTCCTGGTATTTATTCTCCAATAATTATTAAACATGCCAAATAAGATGAAATAACATAAGTAATGCATCATAATATGAAATATATCGATGCATAATAGAAAATAACAATATAAAATAGTTATGCAAAATGGACGTATCATGGTGTGACCCACATATGTCAGTCCGGAAAGTTTCCGAAGAGTGTCCGGAGTTTTCGGCTTGGCAGGAGTATCCGGTGTGCAGGGGACGGAGTCTTAAGACTCAGGATTTCCCTGCACAGATGGAGAAGTGGTGTCACCCACAGAATCCCGGACGGAAACTGTGTGGAAACTTGACGTAGTCTCCGCCAGGCCGGAATCTCTGCCCTCAGGATTTCCGTGTGCGAAGATCAAGTTGGTGTCACCCACTGCAGTCAGCCCGAAAACTTGCCGAAGTCTTCGGACTTTGGGAAAATTTTCTTTCCCTTCGTAAACTGAACGGAATCTTTGGAAGGCTAGAGTTTCCTCTCTTTTAAGTATGGTTAGCTCGTCCAACACTGAAGTTCTCCATTAATTGAGCTCACCTACTCAAGAGATCTCCCAATCCCTCCACCGAAACTAGTTGATCTTTGGAGGATTGATAGGGAAGACCTCGATCTACATCTTCACCAAGCCGTTCTTCATTTACTCCTCATTTGCTTGAGGGATTTGTGTCTAGGGTTTCTTTGTGGAAAACCTAGACTTCATTGTTGCTCACTTGTTGTTTGTAGCAGATTCTTAGTGTTCTTGAGAGCCCTCAATTCGGTTGTGGGTGTGCGCCTCACGCTCATTGTAGAGGCTCCGGATTCCGTTCTGTAGTGAAAGTTTAACTAGACCTTTGTGGGGAGGTTCATCGGAGAATAGGGTGAGGCCTTTGTGGCGTTGAGTAGGCCATCGTGGCGAAACTCACACCCTCCAATGAGATGTACTCCCCTCAAAAGGAGGAACTCGGGAATACATCCTTGAATCTGCGTGCTTACGCTATCGGTTCCTTCTATCCTTTAGCTTTACTTTGTGTTTGTATCTTGCTTAGTATACTTTTTGCCATATAGGTTGTCGAGACATCGTAGTAGAATTCATAGACGGGGGTGCCATGAGACTACTGATAGAGACGTGGGGGGACGTGGTTGTGCGAAGGACAATGACATAGGGTTTTTACCCAGGTTCGGTACGGCGCAGTAATGCGACGTTCCTACTCCTGCAATCTCACTATTCAGGACTAAATCCTGGAAATACAGAGTACAATGTGAGGTTCTATTAGCTTCTCGTCAAGGATCAACCTCTCGGCGAGTTAGCCTGTAGCTTCTTGTCTATCTATCTTATCTCCCGTCCGGCTTTATATAATAACCGGATTAGGGCATACAGAGTAGGAAACCTAGAAGACTAGGGTAACTCTTAACTTGGAAAGTAAGTAATCCGCCTTCTACTCCAAGCCAGATCACGTGGGACGCGATCCGGGTTCTTCTAGAATCCGGCTTCTGTGCATCAGCTTACTGGGCCGCCTAATGGACCATAGCCCATTACCATTTAGACCATCCTGGTAATCCGGCTCTTTAGACTACCATCTGATATACCCCTAGTGGGTATATATCCGACAGTAGCCCCCAAGAAGGATTAAGACTCGGATTCGCCGTCTTTCGCCAAATGTACATTTTCCAAGAAATACTGGCCTGCAGTCTTGATTCTTCTTTTTCTTCTCAAATGATGTTATAACGCAAAACTCGGAATCCAGAAAATCCGGCTTTTCTTCCACGAATCTTCGCGTAGAAGGAACTTCCTACGTCAGTGCTTTAATCTTGCTGACGTAAGGGACGTTTGGGTTACAGGTGGGAAACCCAGAAACATATCTCTGACAGATTCTCGCGGAAAACGAGGCGATAGCAATAATCACCCGTCGTTTCATTTCCCGGAATTTCCGGCAAGTGACACGCGTTGATCATCGAACGGTCAAAAGAGCCGTTAGCACGCATCGTAACGGTAATCCGGCTATAAATAGCCACCTCCGTCCTCCGAGGAAATCTTCTGCACTCACTTTGCATCACCATTCCCAGCGCCAAGTTCTCGCAGAGCCCTTCCCGAGCGCACGAACGCACCCGAGACCTCACCGGAGCGACCGAGCGCCGCCCTTCGATGGCATCTCCTAGCTCTTCCCCGGCCCGCACCGTCGCAAAAGACATCGACGAGATCATCGACACGATGGATCCTCAGCTGGATTCACCGGTGCATGCCTTCGGCGACGAGCCGGCAAAGGCCACAGGCAGCACGGCAGGCGAGGAAATCCCTCTCGCCTCCGCGGATCTTGCGGGATCTTCCTCCGCGCCTTCCCCGCCGTTCGCGCCCGAGACGGCGGAGGAAAAAATCGCTCTCGTCGGAGACGAGCTCGCGGCCGTGGAGGCCGCAGCGTCCGCCGCCGCCGGAGCCGAAGACGAGGCGGAAACTGCCGGCAACTGGAGTGCCAGCAGTATTCCGCCATCCCTCCTTCCGACAATGGAGAAGGAGGGGCTCGTGCTGAAGGGGAAGTGGCAGACCCCGGAGGACAAGACCGAGCCCTCACCAAAGGACGGGGAACGTGCCCTCTTCTCCTCTCATATACTAAAAGGTATGGGTCTTCCACCATCTGCCTTTTTTCTCCAGATCCTAGCCCACTACAATATCCAACCCCACAATCTGCCAACCAACTCCATCCTCTATTTAGCCGGATTTCAGGCCCTTTTCGAGAGATATCTAGGTATAGCTCCTAGGTTAGATTTATGGCTTTATTGCTTTGGGGTTAAGCGGAACTCTTTGGAGGGCGCACTCCCAACTTGTGGAACCATTTCCTTTACCCTGCGTAGATTCAGGGAGGACTGGTTCCCCAAAATCAAAACATCGGAATCCGTCAAATTCTGGACGGGTTCCTTCTTTTATCATCCCGACGTTCCCTTTCCTGGGAAAACCACCAGGGTTTCACCTTTCTCGAACACCGCCGCTGTTCCCCAAGAAAATTGGGGAACCGAAGCAGTTCAAACCCTGCTTCCGGATCTTCTCAGGATCAAGCGGCGCATCGCAAAGCTCGTCGCTTCTGATCCGCCTCTAACCGGCATGGACACAGTCCTTTCCTGGCTAGACAGGCAGATTCAGCCTTTGGCGAATCACGGCGCTTGCCTTCTCTGCGAATACTCGAGAGACGGCGATGCTATGCGGACAACCGACAAGGTTTGGTCGGCAAAGGATTTGCGGAAACACGCAAATCAATTGGTCGCATCCCGCGACCAATATGAAGAAAGCCGGCCAATGTACACGGCGGAGAATCCGGCTCCCAAGGTACGATTCTTCGCCTTTTGGGTTTAAATCTTTTACGTTTACTCGGTTTTCGTGTTTTTTATCTCAACTTTTACCTTCTTAACAGATTGGCGAACTTCCTGAGTCGGAACTTGCTTCTGATGCCGATCTGGAGGCATTGCGTGCTACCTTTGCTGGTGGGCGTAAGCGCAAGAAGATTTTCGTTTCCCAGGAAGTCATTGATCTTGACGGGGTCCCCGTTGTCACTTCCAGGTTTGAACATCTAGGTTGTTTTTATTTTGTCGGAATTTTCTTCCTTTATCATGGAGTTTAACTTTCCGGCTTTTCTCCTTTTAGCCTTCCTCCCTCTACTCTGAAGCCGAAAAAGGTGAAGAGGCACAAGGCTGTGGCCAGCAGAGGCCCACATCCTTCTCCTGCTACCGCTCCAGATACACCGATTGCAGCAACAGAAGAGCATGCTGCAACCCCCAACACCGAATCCCTACAGACCAGCCAGCCCATTGTGCCGGAAACGGACACGAGGGAAAGGGCGGTCCCTGAGGTGGGAGGTCCTTCTCGGATAACTGAAGAGGAGATTCCCACCTTCGACAAGGATTTCAAGAATATCAGCGATGGCCTTAGCGCGGTCGGAACTCTTTTTGCTGAGTACGCAAAAGAGTTCACCGAAAACTTGGCAGGTTTACAGCGGATAAGCCAGGTATTATCTCTAGCCCTCAAGCAACAAGTTAAAATGTATAATTTTTACTTAGTGCTTTCATAATCATGCTTGTTCCTAACTTAAGCGTTCTGGTTTATTTCCGTGTTTCAGCAAACCGCTTAAACCATAAACATGGAAGTTTTCAACAAGCTAACTGTCAATAATAAGGAGGTTAGAAGCCTTCTCTCTATTCTTGAAGTTAAGGAAACGGAGCTGGCATCGTCTCAGCTACTGCTGGAGGAAACAACAGGTATACTTTCAATTCTCTGAAGTTCATTGTCCATAATTTTTTCTAAGTACTTTTTTCCGAGTTTTCTTAACCCAGAATTTTTTCCTTGCTTTTCAGCTGCCTTGGCTAAAGCCAAGCAAATAGCTGAAGATGTCGGCAATGCCGAGAATCTCCGCCGGGAGAACTTGGACCTTCATAAGGAACTTATGAAGGCTTAAAAAGATCTGGAGGCCAGCAATCTGGCTCTTGGAATTGCTCAATCCAAGGCCTCCCAACAAGCGGACAAGGACAAGGCCACTATCTAGGATTTGGAGAACGCCTTGAAACTGCGCCTGGAGGAAGGCTCCGAGATGGACAAGATCCTCGGTAAGTTATCAACTTTTACCGGATTTCCTATGTCTTAACTTCTTTCTCTGCGTTTTCACTAACCCTTCGGTTATTTGTATGAAAAAACAGGAGATGACCCAGATCTTACTCGGATTCAAAAAATCCGAGCTTTTGGGAAGGTATTCACTGCGATATGAGCTGCAGGCATGCAGCTGGTCAACAAATACCTTACCGCAAGACTGGGGAATTCTCGGAAGTTGAGAAACTTCCGTAAGCTATCCTGGAGGTGGCGGAATCCAAGGAATTCACCTTGCGTTGCGCAGCACGGGGTGGTGTACGCATGGCCTTAGGCCTTATGCTTATGCATTATCCCAGTGCCAAATCTTGGCGCGTGGCGTCCGGTATCCCTCTTGGATATTCGGAGACCCAGCAGACCACCATCTTTGATGAGATCAAGGGTCACGCCACCAAGATCGCCTCTATGGTGAACATCTCCATCGCCTATCCGGAAGAAGAGATTCCAGAAGCCCCCGAGGATGACAACAGCGAAGAAGACTCGGATGCTTGAAGAATTCTTCTTGCCCTGGAGGGTGGAAATAGGAAATAGGAGCATTACTGCACTTTACAATGTAATTTTTATTGTCATGCTTCTATTCTTTTGTATAAACAAGTACTCCGCCTTTTGCAGTTAACTTTTATGACATCCTTTGAAAGTTTTCCGGGTTTTATATTCCTTTATCTTCCAAGTTCTCTGGTTTGTGTGCTTTAACTGTCCTTAGCGTTTGAAATGGCTCAGTAGTACTTTAATCTTCACGCCAAGTTACTGGGTAAAACCGATCAGTTTAAACTTGGAAACATGGATCATACTAAAGGCATTTTTACTTACTAGCTCCAGTGACCCAGCACATAAACAATCAGATAATGCTTAGAGAAAAATAAGGAACTTTTTGAATGAAGCTCGAGCACGCAGGCACAATCCGAGTTTCCTTTAACCTTTAGTAGGCTGAAAATCATTCAGTTTTTAAACGCCGAGCACGCAGGCACAATTCGGGTTAACATTGAGTATTTTGTAAGATCATTGGGAAATAGATGAGACGGAATCATGCTTTGTACGATAATAAACTTGTAAAAACATGGATGTAAGAATTCCGACAACTTTATTTCATGATCTCAAAGATGTTTACATAGAAATTGAACTAAGTATAGAAGGGACGTAACTGCTGGATACTCCAGGGCCTCTTTGTCTCTCCTAGTTCATCATCTATCTTTCTCTTTCTTTTGCGATTCGGCTTCTCGGGATCATCTTCCGTATCGCGAATGTCTACAAGATAATATGATCCATTCTTCATGGCTTTACTGATGACAAATGGTCTTTCCCATACTGGGGCCAGTTTGTGCTTTCTTTGCTGCACCAATCTTAGCACTAGGTCACCTTCTTTAAAAGAACGATGCCTGATTTTCCGACTATGATAACGTCATAAACCTTGCTGATAGATGGCGGATCTTTGAAGCACAAGTTATCGTTCTTATTCTAAGAGATCGACGGTATTCTATCGTGCATTTTCGGCATCTGATTCATCGAAATCCTGCACTCTTGGGCTGTCATGGATCATGTCCGTTGGGAGAATTGCTTCCGCACCATAAACTAGGAAAAACGGGGTTTGCCCAGTTGACCTGTTTGGTGTTGTTCGGATGCTCCAACGTACGGAAGGTAACTCTTCTACCCATGCTCCAGCTGCTCTATGAAGAGGAGATTCGAGTCTTGGGCGTATTCCTTGTAAGATTGAGCTATTCATTCTTTCAACCTGACCATTGGATTGCGGGTGTGCCACATATGCGAGGTCTAGGCGAATTCCCGTTTGTCGGCAATATTTTGCCAACTCTCCAATAGAGAAATTTGTCCCGTTGTCGGTTATTATGCTGTGTGGAACGCCGTATCTCATGACTATGTCAATGATGAAATTTCTGGCAGTTACACCGTCAAGTTTTTTGATGGGTTTGGCCTCCACCCACTTGGTATATTTATCCACTGCAACGAGTAGATGTGTAAGTCCGCCTCTCGCAGTCTTGAATGGTCCCATCATATCTAGCCCCCAGACCGCAAACGGCCATGTAATGGGGATAGTTTTGAGTGCTTGGGCTGGCATATTTGTCTGCTTGGCGTAATATTGACACCCTGCACATGTGTTTACTATGTGCTCAGCGTCTGTCTTGGCTGTTAGCCAGAAAAAACCCGGCGTGGAATGCTTTTTTGACTATGCTTTTTGATTGAGCATGATGTCCGCAATATCCGTCATGGATTTCTTGCAGGATTTCTCGTCCTTCCTCTGGTGAATTACATCGCAGAAAAATTCTGGTAGTGCTGCGTTTATACAGGCAACTATTAATTACCGTGTATCCTTTGCATCGACGTTGAATCTATCTTTGCAAGACTTCGTCTGCTCCATCCGGGTACTTCTGATCAACTAAGAAGTTTAAATATGGGATTGTCCAATCCGGGTTAACGAGCATGACTTCAATTGACTCGGAAGCTAGAGGATAATCAACATCTTCACCTTTTATCGATGGTTCGTACAAATATTGGACGAATACACCTGGAGGTAGGATTTTTACTCTTTCTGATCCCATGCGGGCTAATGCATCCACGTTCCAATTTTCCTCCCTTTTAATGTGGAGTACTTCGAATCCGAAGAAACAGATGGCAAATTCGTCAACCGTTCTCCGGTATTCGGCCATTATAGGGCTTTTGGCATCCCAAGTTTGGTTGAGCTGGTGCTGTACCAAATCTAAGTCGCCATAGCATAGGATGCGCTTGACACCTATTTCCTTTGCGATATGTAAGCCGTGAAGCAGAGCTTCGTATTGTGCCACGTTATTACTGGCGTTGAAGTGTATTTGTAATACATACTCCATTGTATCTCCTTTAGGGGATTTTAGAACTACACCAGCTCCAGCGCCCTCCTTCATCTTGGATCCGTCAAAGTGCATGATCCAGTACTCGGACTCCGGCATCGGTGTTTTTTCCATTGCTTTCGTCCAGTCGGCGACAAAATCTGCGAGATTCTGGGATTTTATTGCCGTCCTGGGTTGGTACTTAATGTCGAATGCTGCTAGCTTGATGCCCCATTTGGCTACTCGGCCAGTTGCTTCCGCATTGTTAATTATATCTGCTAGCGGTGCTTTACATACCACTGTTATGGAATGTCCTTGGAAGTAGTGACGAAGTTCCCGAGATGCGAAAAATACGCCATATGCCAGTTTTTGATAGTGTGGATACCTTTGTTTGGACTCGGAGAAAACTTCACTTATGTAATATACCGGATGCTGGTCTGGTATGCTTTGTTCGTCTTTCTTCCTTTCCACAACAATTACTGCACTAATAACCCGATTTGTAGCAGTAAGGTACAATAACATAGGTTCTTTGTCTTTTGGGGATGCCAAAATCGGAGCTTTCATCAAAGTTTCCTTCAACTGGGTTAGCGCTGCATCTGCCTCCTCTGTCCACTTAAATTTGTCGGATTTCTTCAACAATTTGTATAGTGCCAAGGCTTTATCCCCCAGCCGGCTAATAAATCTGCTGACGGATGCAGCGGAACCCGTCAATCTTTGCACATCTTTTACGCACGTAGGCTTGGAGATGTTTAGGATTGCTTTGATCTTTTCCGGGTTTACTTCTATTCCTCTGTGAGAAACGATAAAACCCAGAAACTTTCCTGAGGGAACCCCGAATACACACTTTAATGGATTTAACTTCATTTTGTAAGTGCGCAAATTTTCGAAGGTTTCTCGCAAATCCTCAAGGAGTGTTTATTTTTCCTTGGTAACGACAGCAATGTCGTCCACGTAAACGTGGACATTTTTGCCAATCTGACTATGCAAACACCGTTGCATGCAACACTGGTAGGTTGCACCTGTGTTCTTCAGGCCAAATGGCATGGTTATGTAATAGTACGTCCCATAAGGGGTTATGAACGAGGTTTTGATTTGATCTTCCTTGTTCATGCGTATTTGATGATACCCGGAATATGCATCCAAAAAGCATAAAAGCTCAGAGCCTGCAGTGGCATCTATTATTTGATCGGTTCGCGGTAACGCAAACCTATCTTTTGGACACAGTTTGTTCAGGCCGGTGTAATCTATACACATTCTAAGGGTAGTAGTATCTTTCTTCGGGACTAATACTGGATTTGCAGACCATTCAGTATGTATAACTTTCCGGATAAAATCTGCTGCCAAAAGCCGGATAATCTCGTTGCCAATAGCCTTCCGTCTTCTTCCGTCAAATCGACGGAGACCTTGTTTGACGGGATTGGATCCTGGAATCACCTTGAGTTGATGCTCAGCAAGTTTCCTGGGTACGCCTGGCATGTCCGCTGGACACCAAGCGAAAATATCCCAGTTCTCACGGAGGAACTTGATGAGCTCGCTTTCCTATTTGTCAGTCATCCCAGTTACCACTACGACAAATTTTGTCGGATCTTTGGGATCTAGGATTACCTGTCTTGTGTTCTCGGAAGTCTTGAAGCTATCTTCTGGCTTCCGGCTTTCTTTTCCTGCCGACATTTCTGTCGGCGATACCTTTTTGGCCAGCTCCTTCAATTCTTCCTTTGCTATGACTTTCTCAGCGCAAAGGGCGTTTTCTTTTCCAGCTCGTTTGCCAATTTGAAGTCTCCCGATATGGTGATTACTCCTCCTTTGGGCCCTGGCATCTTCAGCTTGTTATAGATATAACATGATCTTGCCATGAATTTGGCGAAAGCTGGACGTCCGAGTATCGCGTGATACACGTTTCGAACGACACAACCTCGAAGGATACTTTTTCCTGCCGGAAGTGATCTTTGTCTCCAAAGGTTACATCTAGGGAATTTTCTCCTAGGGATCGTGCTTGTCTGCCAGGGACGATGCTGTGAAAACGTATGTTGTTGTGGTTGAAATGGGTCTCGGAAATCTTCAGATGCTTCAGTGTATCGAGGTACATTATGTTAATGCTGGATCCTCCTTCCATCAGCACTCTTTTTAGCCTAATGTTTTGAACAATAGGGCTTACGATTAGAGCTTGTGTGCCGGGTTCAGGGATATTCCCGGGATGATCAGACTGATCCCAGGTAATTGGTGTGTTTGAGTACTTCAATAATTTCGGGGTTGCAGGGAAAACCGCGTTTATTTCTCGAAGCGTTCTCTTTGCCACCTTTGCTGAGGGAGTTGCCAGGAAAGTTAGGTTGCATTCTTCATCAACTCTCGGAAACTTAGGCTCGCCTTTTCACTGCTGTTCCTGGATTTTTTCGTCAGTGTCCGATTCAACTGTCTTCTTTCTCATCTTCTGGCTTTTGCTTGGAAAACTTCCTCTTCGAATTCTTCCCTTTGTTTTCGGATCCTGCACTGCCTTTCATATGCTTGTTCAAGCGGCATTGTGCGTTAGTATGAGTAGGCTTCCCAAATTGCGAGTGGTGGACACAGTTTTCCGACTTTATTTTCTCCCACTCTTCTTTGGTGTAGTTTATCGGCTCGGTACTGCGTCCTTTCCACCTATTGCCATTTTCCCTTCCAAAGGCTATGTTTACCTCTTTGGGTTTTTGAGCTGCATCTGGAGTTCCTTTTTTCTCAGGGTGAGGGTTCTTTTTGGCCTGTATCAGTGTATCGATATTGCCTCCTCTTGCCCTGATGTCGTCCTCGGCTGCAGCGTGTTCGTTGGCAGTTGTAAGCATAGATCCGAGATCTTTGTGCTTTTTGGAACCAATCATGAACGGTAAAAGTCCGGGTTTTAGGACATTGACGAAAGCATGCATTGCTTGAACGTCAGTTACTCCAGAGCAACTATTCTTCATTGCCGTCCATCTTGAGATGAAATCCATGTATTGTTCGTCCTCAAATTGGATGCAACGGTTTAGCTGGTTGATGCTATTCGGGCGTTTATAAATTCCCTGGAAATGCTGAGTGAATACTCGAGCCATATCATCCCAGCTGTCGACAGTTCTGGAGGGTAATCCATTGATCCAATCTCTGCTCCATCCAGTAACATTAGGGGAAGAAACTTTACAGCTTCCAAGTTTGTCCCATTGTTGATCTGGACGGCTGTATAGTAGTCCGAGAGCCAGGTATCCGGGTTTGTACTACCGGTATATTTTTGGTATGTTGGACAACCTTTGGCAAAGCCATAATGAAGGGTTATCCTTCGGATCCTATCTGTGAAGCACTTAGGTCCAAAGTATAAATTGTCTCTTTCCACTCTATCCATGTGTGCGGAGTACCTGCCGGCTGATTGGACAGAAGGGGATCTGCTCCTTTCTTTTCCATTGTGGCGCGAATGCGCTTTCCGGGATTTTCTCTATTTCTTCCGAGATCTTGCCCCTTTGGATAAGGTGGAGTTCTACTCCTGTTTTTTTTCCTTATTTCTGGGGGGTGTCCGGGATCTCTCACGCCTGTGAGGTATATCCTGTCTTCCAGCTTTTTCAGCTGGGCGTCTCGGAGGCGGCATTTCTTTTCCGTCATTCCGGTGTTTTTCTTCCCGATCGCGAGGATTAAGTTCGTCTTTCGTTAGATGGGATCCGGTTCTAGACGCTTCATCCTTGTTGTCGGGATTTTTCTTGTCTTTTCTCAGATCCGCTTTCTTTTCTTTGGAATTACTTGAATCTCCAGGTTCTTCCGGTCCAGGTGCTCCAGCGGCGCATGTAGTTGTTTTACATAGGGCTGAGTCGTCATGCAACTTCCCTGATCGCTGCTGCCCCCGCTGTTGTTGTTGCAATGCTTTCCCTCAGAAAGCATACACCCCTTGAAGTTTTTCACCATTGGAGTACATATCATTGTTAAGGATGGCGAACGCTGCTTCCGCATTTTCTGTTGCGGTTTTGTATATTGGTTCGCCTCTGGCATTTTTGCCGTTTACCTGCTTTTGCCAAGATGGGTTGTGAAACCTTTCTTTTGGCGGCAGTACTTCCGGTCTTACAATTCCGGGTAACTGTAACATCCCAAGTATGAAAACATCCCTAGAATATTTGTTTCTTGCTTTAATTAAAGTTTTGCATCATGTCATCATACTCATTGCATTTGTTTCCTATTTGTTTGCACCTGTTTTTATTTATTTTCATAATGGAAATTCAAACAATATTCAAATGCTTTGTTTCATACTTGTTATGTTAAAAAAAATTCCAACTAAAAAGTTCAATCAAAACAACCATTTTTGTTCCATTAAACCATAAGGTTCACACCATTAAATTATGGCTTTTAATAATTCAATAAATCCAAACTTAATTCAAGTGTTATATCAAATTCAATTGTAAACAGCACCCCAATTTGAAATTATAAAAATTACCAAAACCATGCTACTCTTTTGTTGCTAATTAAACAATAGGGTTCACCCTATTAAAAATCTTGTTTTCAATAATATCACTTAATATTCAAATCCATTTAAATTTAAACCAACTTGCAAACAGCAATAGAATTTGAACTTTTAAAAAACCAAACTTGGCAAGTGATTGCTTTTGACCTATTTAACACACCCAAATTTTTCTAAAATTTTCCCTAACTCAAAACTCATCTTTTTCTTCCATTTCTATTTGCTGCAAAAAAAAAAACAGAAGAAAAAAATAAAAAAGGAAAAGAAAACGAGGGGGAGAGAGGCAGTGGGCTCAGCCAGCGCGGCCCAGCCCAACTCCCTGGCCCGCATACCCCTTCGCCCCGCTCCCCTCCTTCTGTTTCATGTACGGCAGCACATCGGGAGGTGCCACGGCGGCAGCAGTACCTCCCCGACGGCCAGGAGCGCCTGTAGCCCCCTATAAGACCCCTACCCTAGCCCCTGCGCAGCCCTAGCCTAGCCCCTACCTTCTCCACCTCGCGCCGCCGCCAATTTCCCTCTCCCTCGCCGGATTTCGCCACCTCTCTGCAACCTCGCCGGCGCCACCGTAACTGAACCCACCATGCTCCCCGTCGCTGCAGTCCTCCTCCACCCTAGCTAGCCTTGGGAACGAGCACGCCGTACTTCCCTCTACGTCCACAACATCTTCGTTGAGCTCGAGCGGGCTCGGATCGACGCCGCCGTCTTTGACATCTCCGGCCGCCGCACTGCACCGGCCCTCTGCTTCCTCTACACCGGAGGTGATCGCCGTGCCTCCTTCCTCCTCTCTGTCCTCTCTGAAACGCGAGCACGCACACGATCTGCACACCCGCACGCACACGAGCCAGCATCCAGCAGCGCAGCGTGATCGCCGCCGACCACCGTCGATCTCCGTCAGGTTTCAGAAGCGCGCGTTCGTCAGTTAAAAATTCAGAGTTCGCGAACTGAACCTCATCCTTGTTGCGCATCGTATACTGATAAGAAACGATTCGTAGCGCACTGGTTACAGTGCAGTGCGCGCGCACGGGAGGGCCAGGGTTCGAGTCCCCCTCCCGCACGGGAAAATCCCACCTTTTTGCGCAGCGGGCTGACAGGGTGGCCCCCCCTGTCAGCCACTGTTGCTGCCACGCCAGCACGCGCTGGCCACGCTGGCCCCTTGGCCCACTGGCAGTGACCCTGGCTAGGTCACTGCGCGGTGCAGAGCGTTTCTGTCCAAGTTTTTTTAAATCTAAATCCTTTTATAATTACAGAATGGTCCCTAATATGAAAATGCAAATAACTCTCATTTTATAAACCCAAATAATAAAAGTAAAATATGTGCACTGCCCCAAATTTAATTCTCTATCTATTTATAACAAATGTTTTCTGTTTTGAATAATTCAAATGCATCCAAATTTCAAATTCAAACAATTCAGTTGTAATTTGAATAATTGCATAACTAATTCATCCTTAATCCAAATAATGCAAATAAAATATGTTTTCCATGCTATTTTGAACCACCTTGTCAAATATAAATTTTGTTTCATGTTTTGAATAATTAAAATCGATTAAATAATTTAAACCTTGTTTAAATCATTTAAGTTTGCTAAAATCATAACTTGCTCAAAGTAAATTATTTTTGAACATGCAAAATATGTTTTCAAACTAGAAAAGCATAAAATTTTCAAATATGAGTTTGAATTTATGTTTTGAACAAATAAAATTCATGCTTGTTTTAAATTCATTTAAAACTTGTTTAATCTTGTTTAATTCATAATTAAATCATGGTAATTCCCTTTTCAATATTTGAAACATGTAATCCACCTAGAATTTTGTGAACTTTTCAAATATGAACTTTGTTTTCTGTTTTGAGCAATTTAACTTGATGAAAACAACAAATGCTTGTGTGACACCTTTAAGAAACCAAAAATTCTTAACTTAATAAACCAATTTCCAAACTTGTCAAATTTCATTTCCACTTGCATCTATTGTTGTTTTCCTATTGCTTTCATCATGCATGCATCATGGTAATCAACTTTCACCTGGTAATTAATTGTAGATCAGTTGTTTCCACCTTAATGCATGGACCTTTTCCATATGCAATCCAATTGCATATGGGTCCATTTAAATTGTGTTACCATGTCAACTAGTTTATCTTGATGCATCCATTAAATTGACATGCATCATCCCATGATTGTGCACTATGCCATGATATTGATTGTTTACCTTTCTGCATTGTTTGTTTGCTTCTTCTCGGATAGACGACGACGTTGAGACAGACGATACTTACAGCACCCCTTCTGAGGATCTAGCTCAGTACCAGGCTGCTGAGTTTGCAGGCAAGTTATCACTCACATGAACCACTGTGTTCCTTTAAACATTGGTTACCGATACTTTCCGTTGTCTATTTTGCTAGCCTATGTATAGTTGTTTCTATTACGAACCTATCACATGAATCCCTTAACCCTGATATTGCCTCACCTCCACTCCTACAACCCCTTTTTTGAGCCAGTGTCTTACTAGCATGCTTAGGTTGTTTTGCTCGAGTCTGTTACCCGTTACTTTCTGTTACTAATTCTATTATGTTCTGGGGCTCGATGTTAATCAATCAACCTGTTAATAATAATATGCTGATAAGGCACCGGCAGGAGGCCCTGTGTGGTTTTGAGGCCTGCTAGTGTCGACCCTAATAGGAAAAGGGTCTTGTCTACTGATCCATGATGAGCGCACTACCCGCATGTGGTAAGCGTGTATGGGCGCCCCCCTCAATTTGATTCGATTCGCATCTCGTCCAAATCGCCTCATTTAGTTCGGGTTTTCCATTTGCCGCATGCATGTTTTTGCGAGCCCAGCGCAGGGTGGAACTTTTGTAGTCGGCATATAGGGGGACACGTTCTTAGAGTGCTATGAGGGTCCCTTTTCTTCGGGGCTCGATTAGCCGTGCGCCCAAGGTGCTTTGGGCTTGATGCGAAGAAGAGTTGAGTTGTGTTGAGTGCCCCGCTTGGTGGGAGGCATCCCATCTGGCGGGTTATTCTTACGTGTATGGCCAAATTGGTGCACCCCTGCAGGGATAAATCTTCTCGAGAAGCCGTGTTTTCCGCGGTTATGGTTAACTTGGTGAAAGTACTGGCTAACAAGTACTCAGAACAACTTACACCTAACTAATGCTACCTGACTAGTAATAGGCTTATTGACACAACAACTTGATCCATTATTCATTAATCCCACTGTGTGAGTTATCCTCGGATTGCTTCTTTGGATAAGGGGCGAGATCCAGGATGGGTTTGTTTGGTGGTTAGTCATAGTTGGTTACGATACACCATCTTATCTCCTTTATGTTAGCCGGAAGTTGTAGTGTTTCTGTAGTTGGTTAGCGCAGCCAGTTGCAGCATCATTTATATCCCCTTTCTTCCGTTGAACCCAAGGCATCTGTGCTTGGTGTTGACGGGCTACACTTTGGTGAACTGTGAGTCTTGCTTGCCAGTACGTTGTTGTACTGACCCCTTTGGGGCTGTGGTTTCCGCAGACTACGCTTACGAGGATCCCAGCGACGGCTACTACGTGGAGTTTGACGAGGCTGCTGACGAGTAGATAGCGGACCCGGGCAGGATCCGAGACTACGTGGATGGGCTCCGTTTTCCTTTCATTCCCGGCTTCTTAAGCCTATTTGGATTTGTCTGTACTCAGACCCTTTGAATGCTTCCGCTGAGATGTAATGATGTTATGTTGGGACAGGTGTCCTCTGGATGATTGTATTTGCTATCTCTGCTCTAGTGAGAGCTATTTGCAACTTATTTCAATCTTTTGTGTCTTAGAGATATGTTGTGCTATCATTCTGTTACAAGCCGTTGACGTACCATGTGTGTATGGTATGAAGTACGTCAATGGTAGTATCCTGATTTCTATGGGATAGTTTACGTCGACGTTGAACAGATAGGGGTTGGTTGTCACACATACGTGTGTTGGCCTACTCGTAAGAGGATGCGGGTGCCGGTAAGCCCCGTAATCCAATCTACTACTGTTCAACGGAACGGCGAGTATCCTTTAGAAGTCCGGGTGCGACAAATGGTATCAGAGCCTGTCTGCCTGTAGGATCCCTTTTTACTGGCCGCAGTTGAGTCTAGAAACTATTTTGTAGCTATATAGGAAAAATGAAACGTGAGGGTAGGAATTCTACCATTTTTCTTCTTTCCCCACCCACCCACCCTTTTCTGGTAAGGAAGTGGAACGTTGTTTTCTCTTCTCACCCAAACTTTCAAGTTAGGTTTTCACGAATCCTGGTTTCTCTAGGATAGTTATATCTACTAGACCATAGGAATGGAGGTTCCTCTATTCCTTAAGCAGTAGATATTGATCCTTTAGAAGCCCGGATGGGTTCTTCCGTAGTACCTCAGGAGTTTTGGTCTCGTGTTTTCCCGTTGTTGCTTCGATATCCTATTCTTCCCAACACCCTTTTCGTCCGTTGAAACCTTGTTGTTGCTTTCCACTTCAGTTCTCTACCGGCATCTAATCGAAACTTCCCCGATCATCTGCAGATGGATCTCAGGTTCTACCCGCAGGTGGTTCGGATGACTCGTTGTGCGTGCTCCCCCGGCTAAAGCCTACAACTCCAACAACAGGCATGTCGGGAGGACAGCGAGGGTGAATCATATCAAGGCCTACAAAGCTGAGGAAGCTGCTGACGTCGTTCTCGGTATATTACCCGTAAACTCTTTTCCAGCTAAAGTGTTGTTTGATACCGGAGCATCACATTCTTTCGTGTCAAAGACTTTTGCCGCAACAAACAATCTAATTGTGGTTCCACTAAGCAATCAAATCACTGTTCACTCTCCGGGATCTCAAATGTTGACTTCCAAGATAAGTAAGGACAATCAAATCCTAATTGGAGGTCGCATATTCCTTGCTTCACTCATGTTGCTGGGAAATTCTGACATTGATGTCATTCTGGGCATGGATTGGTTGAAGGCCAATAAACCTAAAATTGACTGTGCTAAGAAGTCAAGAACTCTGTTCCACCCGTCTGGCCAGATAGTCTATTCTCCAAAGGAATCAAGTTCTGTTCAGCTGTTCAACCTCGATGCAAAACCTCTTCCTGCAATTGAGAATGTTCCGGTGGTTTGTGAATTCCCTGACGTCTTTCCAAAAGAGTTGCCAGGGATGCCTCCGGACAGAGCAGTTGAGTTCGTGATCGAGCTTGAACCAGGTACTGCTCCAATCTCTAAGCATCCATACAAGATAGCTCCTCCTGAACTCAAGTTGTTGAAGGAGCAAATCGATATGTACATGGAGAAAGGTTATATTCAGCCTAGTTCTTCGGCTTGGGGTTGCCCAACCCTGTTCGTTGCGAAGAAGGATCAAACAAAGAGACTCGTGGTTGACTATCGTCCTCTAAACGAGAAAACCATCAAAAACAAGTATCCAATTCCTCGTATCGATGATCTTATTGATCAACTTGCTGGAGCCTCAATATTCTCAAAGTTGGACTTGAGGATGGGTTACCATCAAATAAAGATCAGAAAGGAAGATATTCCAAAAACAGCTTTCACCACTCGCTACGGTCTATATGAATACACCGTCATGTTTTTTGGTCTCACCAATGCACCGGCGACCTTCTCTCGACTCATGAATTCTGTCTTCCATGAATATCTCGACAAGTTCGTTGTGGTATATCTTGATGATATCCTTGTCTACTCAAAATCCGAGGAAGAGCATGAAGAACATCTTCGTCTCACTCTCATGAAACTTCGCGAGCATCGTCTGTATGCCAAGTTCTCCAAATGTGAGTTCTGGATTTCAGAAGTTGCTTATCTTGGTCATATCATCTCTGCCAAGGGCATAGCCATTGACCCGGAAAAGGTTAAGGCAATTGTTGATTGGAAACCCCCTAAGACGGTGAAGCAAGTAAGAAGTTTTCTTGGCTTGGCTAGCTATTGCCGTTGTTTCGTCCAAAACTTCTCCAAGATTGCCAAACCTCTCACTGATCTCACAAAGAAGGACAAGAAGTTCGTTTGGTCTCCACAATGTGATGAAAGTTTCAATCTCCTGAAGACAAAACTCACTTCTACACCAATTCTGGCTGGCCCAGATACTACCAAACCTTTCCATATATTCTGCGATGCATCTCTCCAAGGTCTAGGTGCAGTTCTTATGCAAGAACGTCAAGTTGTGGCTTATGCTTCACGTCAGTTGAATGCACATGAGCAAAATTATCCCACTCATGACCTAGAACTTGCAGCAGTTGTGTTTGCCCTCAAGAAATGGAGGCAATACTTGCTGGGTAATCGCACTGAAATCTTTTCCGATCATAAGAGTCTGAAATACATCTTCACTCAACCAGATCTAAACCTCAGGCAAAGGAGATGGATTGAAAAGATTAAAGACTTTGATCTCACCATTTCTTACACTCCAGGCAAGGCTAATGTTATGGCCGATGCTCTTAGTCACAAGTCGTATTGCAATAATCTCATGATCATGGAAAGCCAACCTCCACTTCATGAAGAATTTCATAAGCTGAACCTTGGTCTTGTTCCTCAAGGTTATCTTGCTAGCTTGACAGCCAGTCCAACTCTCGAGGACAAGATTCGTTCTGAACAACTTCGTGATGCTGAAATCAAGAAGACGGTAGAGCACATCAAAGAAGGCAATGATAAATTCAAGTCCTTCTCAATTGATGACAAGGGAACTGTGTTCTTCGAAGGACGCATTGCAGTTCCTCAGATTCAAAGTCTCAAAGATGTTATTCTCAAGGAGGCTCATGAAACTCCTCTCTCCATCCACCCTGGAAGTACAAAGATGTACCAGGATCTCAAGACTCTGTATTGGTGGCCTGGCATGAAACGTGAAATTGCTCAATACGTTTCTGAATGCGACGTTTGTCAACGTGTTAAGGCAGTTCATCAGAAAACAGCCGGTCTTCTCCAACCTCTGAAAATCCCTGAGTGGATGTGGTACATGATTGAAATGGACTTCGTTACTGGTTTTCCAAAGTCCAAGAAGGGCAATGATGCAATCTTCGTTGTTATTGATCGTCTCACTAAAGTAGCTCACTTCTTTACTGTCAAAGAAAGAATCTCAGCTAGCCAGTTAGCAGAACTCTACACAGCAAAGATTGTTCCTCTTCATGGTGTTCCATTGGAAATAAGCTCAGACCGTGGAAGCATATTCACTTCTCATTTCTGGAAGAGTTTCCAAGAAGCATTGGGCACCAAACTTCTGTTCAGCACAGCTTATCACCCTCAGTCTCAAGGGCAAGTCGAAAGAGTCAATCAGATTCTCGAGGATATGCTCAGAGCATGTGGTCTCTCCTTTGGCATGAAATGGGAGGATTGCCTTCCATATGCTGAATTCTCCTACAACAACAGCTTCCAGGCAAGCCTAGGCATGGCACCATTTGAAGCACTCTATGGCCGCAGATGCAGGAGTCCAATCAATTGGTCTGGAGCGGTTGAACGTTCACTCTTAGGCCCTGACATTGTTAAGGAAGCCGAAGAGAAAGTTCGCATCATTCGTGACAATCTCAAGATTGCTCAGTCTCGTCAGAAGAGCTACTATGACAGCAAGCACAGGGATATGATCTATGCACCTGGTGACAAGGCATATCTCCGTGTAACTCCCCTCAGAGGCACTCATCGTTTTGGTGTGAAAGGAAAACTTGCACCAAGATACATTGGTCCTTTCAACATTCTCTCAAGGCGTGCGGAAAATGCCTATCGTCTTGAACTTCCAGAAAAACTATCAAAGGTGCACGATGTGTTTCACGTGTCACAGCTCAAGAAGTGTTTCAAATATCCAGATCGTGCAGTTGATCATGATTCCATTGAACTGCAAGATGATCTCTCTTATGAGGAGCACCCTATTCGAATTCTCGATGAGACCGAGCGTAAGACTCGCAACAAGAGCACCAAGTTCTTGAAAGTGCAGTGGTCCCATCATTCCGATAAAGAGGCAACGTGGGAGACCGAAGAGGATCTTCGCAAGAAGTATCCGGACCTTTTCTCTTCTCAGTAAGGAATCTCGGGGCGCGATTCCTTCAAGGGGGGCGTTTTGTAACATCCCAAGTATGAAAACATCCCTAGAATGTTTGTTTCTTGCTTTAATTAAAGTTTTGCATCATGTCATCATACTCATTGCATTTGTTTCCTATTTGTTTGCACCTGTTTTTATTTATTTTCATAATGGAAATTCAAACAATATTTGTAACATCCCAAGTATGAAAAACCACCCCTAGCATGTTTGATTTCTTGTTTAATTAAAGTATTGCATCATGTCATCATGCTCATTTATTTGTTTGCATCTGTTTTTCTCTGTTTTCACAATTCAAATTCAAACTTTATTCAAACAGTTATTTCATACTTGCTCTGTTACAACCTTTTAAATAAAAAGTTCAAATAAAAACAACCATTTGTTTCCATTTTTATTCCATAATGCTCAACTATTAAAATGTTGGTTTTAATCAATCAATTAATTCCAAATCACATTCAAAAATTCAAATCAAATCCCACACAACATCCAATTGGAATTTATGAATATTATCAAAACAAACCAACTCAATTGTTCTACTTAACAATAGGGTTCACCCTATTAAAAAGTTTGTTTTCATTAATGTTCACTTAATATAAAATCCATCCAATTTTTTTGAATTAGATCACAACAGTAAGTTAATTTGAAAACTTTTGGAAAACAAAGTTAGCATTTAGTTGCTATTGGAAAAACTAACCTAACCATAATTTTTCTAAATGTTTCCTAGCCCTAAAACCTACCTTTTTCTTCCATTTTCTTTTTCTGCAAAAAAAAACAGAAGAATAAAAACATAAAAAGGAAAACGCGCGCGCAGAGGGGATCCAGCGCCACGGCCCAGCCCATTTCCTTCCGCGCTGGCTCGGTAACGGTTCGCCCCTCCTTTTTCTCCTTCGTCATCGCGTACGGCAGCTCATCCGATGGTGCCACGGCGGCACTGTAACTCGCCGACGGCCAGGAGCCGACTCTAGACCCTATAAGACCTACCTAGGACCCCGCGCGCCTGCCCTAGCTACCCCTACCCCCTTTCCCCTCGAGCTCCGCCGCCAATCCACCTCTCACTGCCCCGTTCCCCTCACTGCAACCACTCACCGGAGCGCGCCACCGTCTGAATCCGCCATGGCAGCCACCGCAGCAGCCCTCCATCGACCACGCTAGCTACGGGAATCGGAACACCGCGTCACCCTCGAGCCTTTGGACACCACCGCAGGCACGGAGCACGTCCAGGCCGTCGCCGCCGTCCACGACCACGCCGCTGTCGCCGTCGAGCTCGTCTGCCCCGAGCCTCTGCTCGACTCCAGCCGGAGGTGAGCTCACCGTGCACTCCTCCTCTCTCTGCCATCTTGTCCGCGTTCGCACTGCACCCCCTTGCACACCGCAACACCCATCAGCACGGCACAGCACCGTCACAGCAGCGTGGATCGCCGCCGTCCACCGTCGTTCCTCTGTCCAAGTACTGAACTTCATTCAGTTAAATCTTCAGTTAAGCCACGAACTGAAGATCAACCTGTCTACGTCCCTGTATCTGTCAAAAACTGAAACTTACCGTATTGGCAACAGCGCTAGCGAGCGCACGGCAGCGCGTGGGATCGAGCCCTGGCGCTCGCATTTATCCCCAACCTTTTTCGCGCACGGCTGACAAGAGGGGGCCACTCGTCAGTGGCCCTTGCTGCCACGTCAGCACGCGCGCATGCCACGCTGGCCCAGGGCCCAGTGGCAGTGCCCTGGGTTAGATAGCCGCACGGTGCAAATAGAATTCCAGCGCTTTCTTTTTAAATCTAAGTCCTTTTAAATTACAGAATGGTCCTATAATTTAAATTGTTAATAACTTTCAAATTATAACTCCAAATAATACAAGTAAAATATGTGCACTGCTCCAAATTAAATTGTCTATCCATTTAATCCATTTGTGTACTGTTTTGAATTTTCCAAATGCATCCAAAATTCAAATTCAAACAATTCAATTGTAATTTGTTAAATTGCATAACTAATTCATACTTAATCCAAATTATGCAAATAAAATATGTTTTCCATGCCATTTCAAACCATCTTTTCAAATATAGATTTTGTTTCATGGTTTGAATAATTAAAATTGCTTAAATAATTTAAACCTTATTTAAATCATTTAAATTTGCTAAATTCATAACTTGCTCAAATTAAATTATTTTTGAACATGCAAAATATGTTTTAAAACTAGAAAAACATAACCTTTCCAAATATGAATTTTATTTAATGTTTTGAACAAATAACATTCAATTAATATTCATGCTTGTTTTAAATTCATTTAAAACTTGTTTAATCTTGTTTAATTCATAATAAATTCATCCTAATTCCTTTTTCAATATTTGAAACATGTATTCCATCTAAAATTTTGTGATCTTTTCAAATATGAATTTTGTTATTTGTTTTGAACAATTTAAATGGCTGAAAACAACAAATGTTTGTGTGTCACCTTAAAGGAACCAAAATTCCTTAACTTAATAACAAAATTTTCCAAATTGGTAAACCTTATTTTCCCTTTGATTCCATTGTTGTTATTTTGTTGTTTTCATCATGCATGCATCATACTAAACCACTTTCACCTGTTGGTTAGTTGGAGAACAATTGTTTCAACCATAATTCATGGACCTTTTCCATATGCAATCAAATTGCATATGGGTCCATTTAAATTGTGTTACCTTGTCAACTAGTTTATTTTGATGCATCCATTAACTTGACATGCATCATCCCATGTTTGTGCACTATGCCATGATATTGATTGTTATCTTTCTGTATTGTTTGTTTGCTTCTTCTCGGATAGACGACGACGTTGAGACAGACGATACTTACAGCACCCCTTCTGAGGATCTAGCTCAGTACCAGGCTGCTGGGTTTGCAGGCAAGTTATCACTCACATGAACCACTGTGTTCCTTTCAACATTGGTTACCGATACTTTCCGTTGTCTATTTTTGCTAGCCCTATGTATCGTTGCTTCTGTTACGAACCTACCACATGATACCTTGAACCATGATATTGCCTCACCTCCGCTCCTATCACCCCATTGGTTGAGCCCGTGTCTTACTAGCATGCTTAGGGTTGTTTTGCTCGAGTCTGTTACCCGTTACTTTCTGTTATCTCACTTCTATTATTTTCTGGGGCTCGATGTTAAACAACAACCTGTTAATCTTGGGTAATAATAATTTGCTGATAAGGCACCGGCAGGAGGCCCGGCGTGGTTTTGACGCCTGCTAGTGTCGACCCTAATAGGAAAAGGGTCTTGTCTACTGATCCATGATGAGCGCACTACCCGCATGTGGGAAGCGTGTATGGGCGCCCCCCTCAATTTGATTCGATTCGCATCTCGTCCAAATCGCCACACTTAGTTCGGGCTTTCCATTTGATGCACTCATATGCAGGTACGAATCCGAGGCCAGGGTGGAACTTTTGTAGTCGGCATTTAGGGCGGCGTGGTCTTAGAGTGCTATGAGGGTCCCCTTTTCTTCGTGGGGCTCGATTAGCCGCGCACGCACAGCACGTGGTGCTTTGGGCTTGATGCGAAGAAGAGTTGAGTTGTGTAGAGTGCCTCGCTTGGTGGGTTTGATTCCCGTCTGGCGGGATATTCTTACGTGTACGGCCAAATTGGTGCACCCCTGCAGGGATAAATCTTCTCGAGAAGCCGTGTTTTCCGCGGTTATGGTTGACTTGGTGAAAGTACTGGCTAACAAGTACTCAGAACAACTTACACCTAACTAATGATAACTTGACTAGTAATTGTCTTATTGCCACAATAACTTGATCCATCATTAATCCAACTGTGTGAGTTATCCTCGGATTGCTTCTTTGGATAAGGGGCGAGATCCAGGATGGGTTTGATTGGTGGTTAGTCATAGTTGGTTACGATACGCTATCTTATCTCTTTCTGTTAGCCCGGAAGTGTACTATGTTCTGTAGTTGGTTAGAGCAGCCAGTTGCAGCATCTTTTATATCCCCTTCCTTCCGTTGAACCCAAGGAATCTGTGCTTGGTGTTGACGGGTTACACTTTGGTGAACTGTGAGTCTTGCTTGCCAGTACGTTGTTGTACTGACCCCTTTGGGGCTGTGGTTTCCGCAGACTACGCTTACGAGGATCCAGGTGACGGCTACTACGTGGAGTTTGACGAGGCTGCCGACGAGTAGATAGCGGACCCGGGCAGGATCCGAGACTACGTGGATGGGCTCCGTCTTCCTTTCATTTGCCGGCTTCTTAAGCCTATTTGGATTTGCATGTACTCAGACCCTTTGAATGCTTCCGCTGAGTTGTAATGATGTTATGTTGGGACATGTGTCCTCTGGATGATTGTATTTGCTATCTCTGCTCTAGTGAGAGCCATTTGCAACTTATTTCCATCTTTTGTGTCTTAGAGATCTGTTGTGTTATCATTTTGTTCAAATCCGTTGACGTACCATGTGTGTATGGTATGAAGTACGTCAATGGTAGTCTCCTGATCTCTATGGGATAGTTTACGTCGACGCTGAACAGATAGGGGTTGGTTGTCACACATACGTGTGTTGGCCTACTCGTAAGAGGACGCGGGTGCCGGTAAGCCCCGTAATCCAATCTACTACTGTTCAACGGAACGGCGAGTATCCTTTAGAAGTCCGGGTGCGACAAATGGTATCAGAGCCTGTCTGCCTGTAGGATCCCTTTTACTGGTCGCAGTTGAGTCCAGAAACTATTTTTGTAGCTATATAGAGAAAATGAAACGTGAGAGTAGGAATTCTGCCATTTTTCTTCTTTCCCCACCCACCCACCCTTTTCTGGTAAGGAAGTGCAACGTTGTTTTCTCTTCTCGTCTAAACTTTCAAGTTAGGTTTTCACGTATCCAGGTTTCTCTAGGATAGTTATATCTACTAGACCGTAGGAATGGAGGTGGTTGTGACATGATTTATCATGTTGCCTACTCATGATTGAGAACGGAGGCGTGTAAGCCCCGGAAGCAAATCCTCTATTCCTTAAGCAGTAGATATTGATCCTTTAGAAGCCCGGATGGGTTCTTCCGTAGTACCTCAGGAGTTTTTGGTCTCGTGTTTCCCGTTGTTGCTTCGATATCCTGTTCTTCTCAACATCATTTTCGTCCGTTGAAACCTTGTTGTTGCTTTCCACTTCAGTTCTCTACCGGCGTCTAATCAAAACTTCCCCAATCATCTGCAGATGGATCTCAGGTTCTACCCGCAGGTGGTTCGGATGACTCGTTGTGAGAGCACCACCGGTTATCCAGAGATGCTGAGGGACATGGTCACTTATCTGGGGTTCCATTGGGCACCAGAGTACCAGGTCTACGAGCAGCAGCGAGAGTTTGACCAGACCTACTACCAGGCTATCGTCTATATTCTTTCAGATGATGGCATGAGCGTCGTCCACCGCTACGAGGCAGTAGGTTCTACAGTGGATATGGCCGCGCAACAGACAGCTTACGTGAGTCTCACCGTCCTTCGTGCTGACTACTGGTGGTTTGACGATTCCATCTATCGCCACATCCCCCGTGGTTACATCACTTCGAAGGGAGCTCACTTCACTCTCTACGACAACTTGGATGTTTATGAGCATGATAGCTCCAGGCTGCACACCACCGCTCAGTTTGTGAGGTACAGTGACACAGTTGCCACCACACTTTCTCGGGAGTTGGCTTCAGTCAGAGAGCAGCTCTACCTCGCGTTGACTCGTCTGGCGACGTACACCACAGACTTTGTTGGAGACGAGCGCTTCGCACGTTTCGAGCAGCCAGTTGGTCATACTCTGCCAGATGCTGGAGGTTACGAGCCGATCATAGGTCCACTCCTCCACCTCGGTGTTGGTTACACAGGGATTCCCCGCTTTGGAGCACAGGGAGCCGATGCTATGTACTTCACCACACCCAGAGTCGCTCTCAGAGCAGTTCCGATCTACGTGGATCGTCGTTCTACCTACTTTCGTGGGCCTCCTCCTCACCGTACCTCTCACCGTACTACTCACCGCCGTCCTGCGTGATGAGCATGGGAGTACCGATGTATCCGTTCCTAGCTATGTTTAGTTATCCTTTGGCATTCGAACCATTTATGGTGTGTTGGACATTCTGATGTATTTGAACATGTTATGATGTACCTGTCGGTTATCTATTCATGCGTCAGAAAATCTATCTTTCGGTTACAAGTCTATCCTTTTCTGTTGTTGTGCTAAAATGCATTTCCATTCAGGATGCCGCCAACCAGGAACACCCCGCCTGATCCACCGCCGATCACGGAGCTGTTGACTCAGATGACTCATGTCGTGGCGCAGATGGCCCAGTTCCAGGCTAATCAGCACAACAACCAGAACGCTCCACGAGTCAGTATGAAGGAGTTTCTGAGTCTGGGGCCGAGAGCTTTCGTGGCAACACGCGAGCCTCTGGATGCTGATGACTGGATCCGTGAGATGGCCAGGGCTCTGGACATTGCTCACGTTGCTGAGGAAGACAAGGTCAAGTATGCCTCCTATCTGCTAAAGGGTCAGGCAGCTACTTGGTGGGAGAACTTCCAGACCATGAGAGCTGGCTATCCTATCACCTGGGGCTGTTTCAAGGAAGCTTTCCTGAAGCACCACATTCCAGATGGTCTCATGGAAAGGATGCGTGAGGAGTTCTGCTCTCTTAAGCAGGGCAAGCTGGATGTCATTGGCTACCAGAATGAGTTCAATCGCCTCGCTCGATATGCTGGTGATGAGGTGTCCACTGAGGCCAAGAAGATGGCAAGGTTCCGCAGAGGTTTTAACCCGGAACTCAAGTACGCACTCACCAACATCAAGACCAAAGACTTCGAGGATCTCGTGAACACCGCGCTCAATGAGGAAAATGGGCGCAAGGCGTTCGAAGAGTCTTGCAAGCACTCGCGTGAGGGTGGTTCCTCCTCCAACATGACCACCCCTCCGCAGAAGCGCCGCATCTGGGTGCCAAATAGTGTTGTCACTCGGGCTCCATACGCCCAAGCTTCTCCAGGCTTTGCTCCCCGCCCACCCAACCCATCTCAGATGCATGGACAGAGGTTTGCAATGGGGCAGCCAAGGCCAGATCCTCCTCGTGTCGTCACTTGCTTCAAGTGCAAGCAGACAGGGCACTACGCTGACAAGTGCACTCAGAGGCAGCTACCTCCACCACCTCCTCGCCCCAACACCAACCAGGCAATGGTGCGCGCTCCTCCGGCTAAAGCCTTCAACTCCAACAACAGGCCTGTCGGGAGGACCGCGAGGGTGAATCATATCAAGGACGACAAAGCTGAGGAAGCTGCTGACGTCGTTCTCGGTACATTCCCCGTAAACTCTAACCCAGCTAAAGTGTTGTTTGATACCGGAGCATCGCATTCTTTTGTGTCAAAGATCTTTGCGACAGCAATTAAGCTCCCCTTTGTTGGTTTGGGTTCCCCGCTAGTAGTAAACTCCCCTGGAGCAACTATGCAAACTTCCAAGATCAGTCACGAGAATCAGATCCTAATTGGAGGCCACATATTCCTTGCTTCTCTCATTCTGCTTGGCAATTCTGACATTGATGTCATCCTTGGCATGGATTGGTTGAAGGCCAATAAAGCTACAATTGACTGTGCTCGGAAGTCAATAACTCTGTTCCACCCGTCTGGCCAGATAGTCTATTCTCCAAAAGAATCAAGTTATGTTCAGCTGTACACCCTGGATGCTAAACCTCTACCTCTGATTGAAAATGTTCCGGTGGTTTGTGAGTTCCCTGACGTCTTTCCAGAAGAGTTGCGAGGGATGCCTCCGGACAGAGTAGTTGAGTTCGTGATCGAGCTTGAACCAGGTACTGCTCCAATCTCTAAGCATCCATACAAGATAGCTCCTCCTGAACTGAAATTGTTAAAGGAGCAAATCGATATGTACATGGAAAAAGGTTACATTCAACCTAGTTCCTCCGCTTGGGGTTGCCCAACTCTGTTCGTTGCCAAGAAGGATCAAACAAAAAGACTCGTGGTTGACTATCGTCCTCTCAACGATAAAACCATCAAGAACAAGTATCCAATTCCTCGTATCGGTGATCTTTTTGATCAACTTGTTGGAGCCTCAATATTCTCCAAGTTGGACTTGAGGATGGGTTACCATCAAATAAAGATCAGAAAGGAAGATATTCCAAAAACAGCTTTCACCACTCGGTACGGTCTATATGAATACACCGTCATGTCCTTTGGTCTCACCAATGCACCGACGACATTCTCTCGACTCATGAATTCTGTCTTCCATGAATACCTCGACAAGTTCGTTGTGGTATATCTTGATGATATTCTGGTCTACTCTAAATCTGAGGAAGAGCATGGAGAACATCTTCGTCTCACTCTCATGAAACTTCGCGAGCATCGTCTATATGCCAAGTTCTCCAAATGTGAGTTCTGGATTCCAGAAGTTGCTTACCTTGGTCATATTATCTCTGCCAAGGGCATAGCCATTGACCCAGAAAAGGTTAAGGCAATTTTTGATTGGAAACCTCCTAAGACGGTGAAGCAAGTCAGAAGTTTTCTTGGCTTGGCTAGCTATTGCCGTCGTTTCGTCCAAAACTTCTCCAAGATTGCTAAACCTCTCACCGATCTCACAAAGAAGGACAAGAAGTTCGTTTGGTCTCCACAGTGTGATGAAAGTTTCAATCTCCTGAAGACTAAACTCACTTCTACCCCAGTTCTGGTTGGCCCAGATACTACCAAACCTTTCCAGATATTCTGCGATGCATCTCTCCAAGGTCCAGGAGCAGTTCTTATGCAAGAACGTCAAGTTGTGGCTTATGCTTCACGTCAGTTGAATGCCCATGAGCAAAACTATCCCAATCATGATCTTGAACTTGCAGCAGTTGTGTTTGCCCTCAAGAAATAGAGGCAATACTTGTTGGGTAACCGCACTGAAATCTTTTCCGATCATAAGAGTCTGAAATACATCTTCACTCAATCAGATCTAAACCTCAGGCAAAGGAGATGGATTGAAAATATTAAGGACTTTGATCTCACCATTTCGTACACTCCAAGCAAGGCTAATGTTATGGCCGATGCTCTCAGTCGCAAGTCATATTGCAATAATCTCATGATCATGGAAAGCCAACCTCCACTTCATGAAGAATTCCAGAAGCTGAACCTTGGTCTTGTTCCTCAAGGTTATCTTGCTAGCCTGACAGCCAGTCCAACTCTCGAGGACAAGATTCGTTCTGAACAACTTTGTGATGCTGAAATCAAGAAGACGGTAGAGCACATCAAAGAAGGCAAGGAGAAATTCAAATCCTTCTCAATTGATGACAAGGGAACTGTGTTCTTCGAAGGACGCATTGCAGTTCCTAAGATTCAAAGTCTCAAAGATGTCATTCTCAAGGAGGCTCATGAAACTCCTCTCTCCATCCACCCTGGAAGTACAAAGATGTACCAGGATCTTAAGACACTGTATTGGTGGCCTGGCATGAAACGTGAAATTGCTCAATACGTTTCTGAATGCGATGTTTGTCAACGTGTTAAGGCAGTGCATCAGAAAACAGCCGGTCTTCTCCAACCTCTGAAAATTCCTGAGTGGAAGTGGGACATGATTGAAATGGACTTCGTCACTGGTTTCCCAAAGTCCAAGAAGGGCAACGATGCAATCTTCGTTGTTATTGATCGTCTCACTAAAGTAGCTCACTTCTTTGCTGTCAAGGAAACAATCTCAGCTAGCCAGTTAGCAGAACTCTACACAGCAAAGATTGTTCCTCTTCATGGTGTTCCATTGGAAATAAGCTCAGACCGTGGAAGCATATTCACTTCTCATTTCTGGAAAAGCTTTCAAGAAGCATTGGGCACCAAACTGCTGTTCAGCACAGCTTATCACCCTCAGTCTCAGGGGCAAGTCGAAAGAGTCAATCAGATTCTCGAGGATATGCTCAGAGCATGTGGTCTCTCCTTTGGCATGAAATGGGAGGATTGCCTTCCATATGCTGAATTCTCCTACAACAACAGCTTCCAGGCAAGCCTAGGCATGGCACCATTTGAAGCACTCTATGGCCGCAGATGCAGGAGTCCAATCAATTGGTCTGGAGCTGGTGAACGTTCACTCTTAGGCCCTGACATTGTTAAGGAAGCCGAGGAGAAAGTTCGAATCATTCGTGACAATCTCAAGATTGCTCAGTCTCGTCAGAAGAGCTACTATGACAGCAAGCACAGGGACATGGTCTATGCTCCTGGTGACAAGGCATATCTCCGTGTAACTCCCCTCAGAGGCACTCATCGTTTCGGTGTGAAAGGAAAGCTTGCACCAAGATACATTGGTCCTTTCAACATTCTCTCAAGGCGTGCAGAAAATGCTTATCGTCTTGAACTTCCAGAAAAACTATCCAAGGTGCAAGATGTGTTTCACGTGTCACAGCTCAAGAGGTGTTTCAAAGATCCAGATCGTGCAGTTGATCATGATTCCATTGAACTGCAAGATGATCTATCTTATGAGGAGCACCCTGTTCGTATTCTCGATGAGACCGAGCGTAAGACTCGCAACAAGAGCACCACGTTCTTGAAAGTGCAGTGGTCCCATCATTCCGATAAAGAGGCAACCTGGGAGACCGAAGAGGATCTTTGCAAGAAGTATCCAGACCTTTTCTCTTCTCCGTAAGGAATCTCGGGGCGCGATTCCTTCAAGGGGGGGCGTTTTGTAACATCCCAAGTATGAAAAACCACCCCTAGCATGTTTGATTTCTTGTTTAATTAAAGTATTGCATCATGTCATCATGCTCATTTATTTGTTTGCATCTGTTTTTCTCTGTTTTCACAATTCAAATTCAAACTTTATTCAAACAGTTATTTCATACTTGCTCTGTTACAACCTTTTAAATAAAAAGTTCAAATAAAAACAACCATTTGTTTCCATTTTTATTCCATAATGCTCAACTATTAAAATGATGGTTTTAATCAATCAATTAATTCCAAATCACATTCAAAAATTCAAAACAAATCCCACACAGCATCCAATTGGAATTTATGAATATTATCAAAACAAATCAACTCAATTGTTCTACTTAACAATAGGGTTCACCCTATTAAAAAGTTTGTTTTCATTAATGTTCACTTAATATAAAATCCATCCAATTTTTTTGAATTAGATCACAACAGTAAGTTAATTTGAAAACTTTTGGAAAACAAAGTTAGCATTTAGTTGCTATTGGAAAAACTAACCTAACCATAATTTTTCTAAATTTTTCCTAGCCCTAAAACCTACCTTTTTCTTCCATTTTCTTTTTCTGCAAAAAAAACAGAAGAATAAAAACATAAAAAGGAAAACGCGCGCGCAGAGGGGATCCAGTGCCGCGGCCCAGCCCATTTCCTTCCGCGCTGGCCCGGTAACGGTTCGCGCCTCCTTTTTCTCCTTCGTCATCACGTACGGCAGCTCATCCGATGGTGCCACGGCGGCACTGTAACTCGCCGACGGCCAGGAGCCGACCCTAGACCCTATAAGACCTACCTAGGACCCCGCGCGCCTGCCCTAGCTACCCCTACCCCCTTTCCCCTCGAGCTCCGCCGCCAATCCACCTCTCACTGCCCCGTTCCCCTCACTGCAACCACTCACCGGAGCGCGCCATCGTCTGAATCCGCCATGGCAGCCATCGCAGCAGCCCTCCATCGACCACGCTAGCTACGGGAATCGGAACACCGCGTCACCCTCGAGCCTTTGGACACCACCGCAGGCACGGAGCACATCCAGGCCTTCGCCGCCGTCCACGACCACGCCGCTGTCGCCGTCGAGCTCGTCTGCCCCGAGCCTCTGCTCGACTCCAGCCGGAGGTGAGCTCACCGTGCACTCCTCCTCTCTCTGCCATCTTGTCCGCGTTCGCACTGCACCCCCTTGCACACCGCAACACCCATCAGCACGGCACAGCACCGTCACGGCAGCGTGGATCGCCTCCGTCCACCGTCGTTCCTCTGTCCAAGTACTGAACTTCGTTCAGTTAAATCTTCAGTTAAGCCACGAACTGAAGATCAACCTGTCTACGTCTCTGTATCTGTCAAAAACTGAAACTTACCGTATTGGCAACAGCGCTAGCGAGCGCACGACATCGCGTGGGATCGAGCCCTGGCGCTCGCATTTATCCCCAACCTTTTTCGCGCACGGCTGACAAGAGGGGGCCACTCGTCAGTGGCCCTTGCTGCCACGCCAGCACGCGCGCATGCCACGCTGGCCCAGGGACCAGTGGCAGTGCCCTGGGTTAGATAGCCGCACGGTGCAAATAGAATTCGAGCGCTTTCTTTTTAAATCTAAGTCCTTTTAAATTACAGAATGGTCCTATAATTTAAATTGTTAATAACTTTCAAATTATAACTCCAAATAATACAAGTAAAATATGTGCACTGCTCCAAATTAAATTGTCTATCCATTTAATCCATTTGTGTACTGTTTTGAATTTTCCAAATGCATCCAAAATTCAAATTCAAACAATTCAATTGTAATGTGTTAAATTGCATAACTAATTCATACTTAATCCAAATTATGCAAATAAAATATGTTTTCCATGCCATTTCAAACCATCTTTTCAAATATAGATTTTGTTTCATGGTTTGAATAATTAAAATTGCTTAAATAATTTAAACCTTGTTTAAATCATTTAAATTTGCTAAATTCATAACTTGCTCAAATTAAATTATTTTTGAACATGCAAAATATGTTTTCAAACTAGAAAAACATAACCTTTCCAAATATGAATTTTATTTAATGTTTTGAACAAATAACATTCAATTAATATTCATGCTTGTTTTAAATTCATTTAAAACTTGTTTAATCTTGTTTAATTCATAATAAATTCATCCTAATTCCTTTTTCAATATTTGAAACATGTATTCCACCTAAAATTTTGTGATCTTTTCAAATATGAATTTTGTTATTTGTTTTGAACAATTTAAATGGCTGAAAACAACAAATGTTTGTGTGTCACCTTTAAGGAACCAAAATTCCTTAACTTAATAACAAAAATTTCCAAATTGGTAAACCTTATTTTCCCTTTGATTCCATTGTTGTTATTTTGTTGTTTTCATCATGCATGCATCATACTAAACCACTTTCACCTGTTGGTTAGTTGGAAAACAATTGTTTCAACCATAATTCATGGACCTTTTCCATATGCAATCAAATTGCATATGGGTCCATTTAAATTGTGTTACCTTGTCAACTAGTTTATTTTGATGCATCCATTAACTTGACATGCATCATCCCATGTTTGTGCACTATGCCATGATATTGATTGTTATCTTTCTGTATTGTTTGTTTGCTTCTTCTCGGATAGACGACGACGTTGAGACAGACGATACTTACAGCACCCCTTCTGAGGATCTAGCTCAGTACCAGGCTGCTGGGTTTGCAGGCAAGTTATCACTCACATGAACCACTGTGTTCCTTTCAACATTGGTTACCGATACTTTCCGTTGTCTATTTTTGCTAGCCCTATGTATCGTTGCTTCTGTTACGAACCTACCACATGATACCCTGAACCATGATATTGCCTCACCTCCACTCCTATCACCCCATTGGTTGAGCCCGTGTCTTACTAGCATGCTTAGGGTTGTTTTGCTCGAGTCTGTTACCCGTTACTTTCTGTTATCTCACTTCTATTGTTTTCTGGGGCTCGATGTTAAACAACAACCTGTTAATCTTGGGTAATAATAATTTGCTGATAAGGCACCGGCAGGAGGCTCGGCGTGGTTTTGAGGCCTGCTAGTGTCGACCCTAATAGGAAAAGGGTCTTGTCTACTGATCCATGATGAGCGCACTACCCGCATGTGGGAAGCGTGTATGGGCGCCCCCTCAATTTGATTCGATTCGCATCTCGTCCAAATCGCCACACTTAGTTCGGGCTTTCCATTTGATGCACTCATATGCAGGTACGAACCCGAGGCCAGGGTGGAACTTTTGTAGTCGGCATTTAGGGCGCGTGGTCTTAGAGTGCTATGAGGGTCCCCTTTTCTTCGTGGGGCTCGATTAGCCGCGCACGCACATCACGTGGTGCTTTGGGCTTGATGCAAAGAAGAGTTGAGTTGTGTAGAGTGCCTCGCTTGGTGGGTTTGATTCCCATCTGGCGGGATATTCTTACGTGTACGGCCAAATTGGTGCACCCCTGCAGGGATAAATCTTCTCGAGAAGCCGTGTTTTCCGCGGTTATGGTTGACTTGGTGAAAGTACTGGCTAACAAGTACTCAGAACAACTTACACCTAACTAATGATAACTTGACTAGTAATAGTCTTATTGCCACAATAACTTGATCCATCATTAATCCAACTGTGTGAGTTATCCTCGGATTGCTTCTTTGGATAAGGGGCGAGATCCAGGATGGGTTTGATTGGTGGTTAGTCATAGTTGGTTACGATACGCTATCTTATCTCTTTCTGTTAGCCCGGAAGTGTAGTATGTTCTGTAGTTGGTTAGAGCAGCCAGTTGCAGCATCTTTTATATCCCCTTCCTTCCGTTGAACCCAAGGCATCTGTGCTTGGTGTTGACGGGTTACACTTTGGTGAACTGTGAGTCTTGCTTGCCAGTACGTTGTTGTACTGACCCCTTTGGGGCTGTGGTTTCCGCAGACTACGCTTACGAGGATCCAGGTGACGGCTACTACGTGGAGTTTGACGAGGCTGCCGACGAGTAGATAGCGGACCCGGGCAGGATCCGAGACTACGTGGATGGGCTCCGTCTTCCTTTCATTTGCCGGCTTCTTAAGCCTATTTGGATTTGTCTGTACTCAGACCCTTTGAATGCTTCCGATGAGTTGTAATGATGTTATGTTGGGACATGTGTCCTCTGGATGATTGTATTTGCTATCTCTGCTCTAGTGAGAGCCATTTGCAACTTATTTCCATCTTTTGTGTCTTAGAGATCTGTTGTGTTATCATTTTGTTCAAAGCCGTTGACGTACCATGTGTGTATGGTATGAAGTACGTCAATGGTAGTATCCTGATCTCTATGGGATAGTTTACGTCGACGCTGAACAGATAGGGGTTGGTTGTCACACATACGTGTGTTGGCCTACTCGTAAGAGGACGCGGGTGCCGGTAAGCCCCGTAATCCAATCTACTACTGTTCAACGGAACGGCGAGTATCCTTTAGAAGTCCGGGTGCGACAATATTCAAATGCTTTGTTTCATACTTGTTATGTTACAATTTTTTCCAACTAAAAAGTTCAATCAAAACAACCATTTTTGTTCCATTAAACCATAAGGTTCACACCATTAAATTATGGCTTTTAATAATTCAATAAATCCAAACTTAATTCAAGTGTTATTTCAAATTCAATTGTAAACAGCACCCCAATTTGAAATTATAAAAATTACCAAAACCATGCTACTCTTTTGTTGCTAATTACACAATAGGGTTCACCCTATTAAAAATCTTGTTTTCAATAATATCACTTAATATTCAAATCCATTTAAATTTAAACCAACTTGCAAACAGCAATAGAATTTGAACTTTAAAAAAACCATACTTGGCAAGTGATTGCTTTTGACCTATTTAACACACCCAAATTTTTCTAAAATTTTCCCTAACTCAAAACTCATCTTTTTCTTCCATTTCTATTTGCTGCAAAAAAAAAACAGAAGAAAAAAATAAAAAAGGAAAAGAAAACGAGGGGGAGAGAGGCAGTGGGCTCAGCCAGCGCGGCCCAGCCCAACTCCCTGGCCCGCATACCCCTTCGCCCCTCTCCCCTCCTTCTGTTTCATGTACGGCAGCACATCGGGAGGTGCCACGGCGGCAGCAGTACCTCCCCGATGGCCAGGAGCGCCTGTAGCCCCCTATAAGACCCCTACCCTAGCCCCTGCGCAGCCCTAGCCAAGCCCCTACCTTCTCCACCTCCCGCCGCCGCCAATTTCCCTCTCCCTCGCCGGATTTCGCCACCTCTCTGCAACCTCGTCGGCGCCACCGTAACTGAACCCACCATGCTCCCCATCGCTGCAGTCCTCCTCCACCCTAGCTAGCCTCGAGAACGAGCACGCCGTACTTCCCTCTACGTCCACAACATCTTCGTTGAGCTCGAGCGGGCTCGGATCGACGCCGCCGTCTTCGACATCTCCGGCCGCCGCACTGCATTGGCCCTCTGCTTCCTCTACACCGGAGGTGATCGCCGTGCCTCCTTCCTCCTCTCTGTCCTCTCTGAAACGCGAGCACGCACACGATCTGCACACCCGTACGCACACAAGCCAGCATCCAGCAGCGCAGCGTGATCGCCGCCGGCCACCGTCGATCTCCGTCAGGTTTCAGAAGCGCGCGTTCGTCAGTTAAAAATTCAGAGTTCGCGAACTGAACCTCATCCTTGTTGCGCATCGTATACTGATAAGAAACAATTCGTAGCGCACTGGTTACAGTGCAGTGCGCGCGCACGGGAGGGCCAGGGTTCGAGTCCCCCTCCCGCACGGGAAAATCCCACCTTTTTGCGCAGCGCGCTGACAGGGTGGCCCCCCCTGTCAGCCACTGCTGCTGCCACACCAGCACGCGCTGGCCACGCTGGCCCCTTGGCCCACTGGCAGTGACCCTGGCTAGGTCACTGCGCGGTGCAGAGCGTTTCTGTCCAAGTTTTTTTAAATCTAAATCCTTTTATAATTACAGAATGGTCCCTAATATGAAAATGCAAATAACTCTCATTTTATAAACCCAAATAATAAAAGTAAAATATGTGCACTGCCCCAAATTTAATTCTCTATGTATTTATAACAAATGTTTTCTGTTTTGAATAATTCAAATGCATCCAAATTTCAAATTCAAACAATTCAGTTGTAATTTGAATAATTGCATAACTAATTCATCCTTAATCCAAATAATGCAAATAAAATATGTTTTCCATGCTATTTTGAACCACCTTGTCAAATATAAATTTTGTTTCATGTTTTGAAAAATTAAAATTGATTAAATAATTTAAACCTTGTTTAAATCATTTAAGTTTGCTAAAATCATAACTTGCTCAAAGTAAATTATTTTTGAACATGCAAAATATGTTTTCAAACTAGAAAAGCATAAAATTTTCAAATATGAGTTTGAATTTATGTTTTGAACAAATAAAATTCAAATAAAATTCATGCTTGTTTTAAATTCATTTAAAACTTGTTTAATCTTGTTTAATTCATAATTAAATCATGGTAATTCCTTTTTCAATATTTGAAACATGTAATCCACCTAAAATTTTGTGAACTTTTCAAATATGAACTTTGTTATCTGTTTTGAGCAATTTAACTTGATGAAAACAACAAATGCTTGTGTGACACCTTTAAGAAACCAAAAATTCTTAACTTAATAAACCAATTTCCAAACTTGTCAAATTTTATTTCCACTTGCATCTATTGTTGTTTTCCTATTGCTTTCATCATGCATGCATCATGGTAATCAACTTTCACCTGGTAATTAATTGTAGATCAGTTGTTTCCACCTTAATGCATGGACCTTTTCCATATGCAATCCAATTGCATATGGGTCCATTTAAATTGTGTTACCATGTCAACTAGTTTATCTTGATGCATCCATTAAATTGACATGCATCATCCCATGATTGTGCACTATGCCATGATATTGATTTTTTACCTTTCTGCATTGTTTGTTTGCTTCTTCTCGGATAGACGACGACGTTGAGGATCTAGCTCAGTACCAGGCTGCTGAGTTTGCAGGCAAGTTATCACTCACATGAACCACTGTGTTCCTTTCAACATTGGTTACCGATACTTTCCGTTGTCTATTTTGCTAGCCTATGTATAGTTGTTTCTGTTACGAACCTATCACATGAATCCCTTAACCCTGATATTGCCTCACCTCCACTCCTACAACCCCTTTGTTGAGCCAGTGTCTTACTAGCATGCTTAGGTTGTTTTGCTCGAGTCTGTTACCCGTTACTTTCTGTTACTATTTCTATTATGTTCCGGGGCTCGATGTTAATCAATCAACCTGTTAATAATAATATGCTGATAAGGCATCGGCAGGAGGCCCTGTGTGGTTTTGAGGCATGCTAGTGTCGACCCTAATAGGAAAAGGGTCTTGTCTACTGATCCATGATGAGCGCACTACCCGCATGTGGGAAGAGTGTATGGGCGCCCCCCTCAATTTGATTCGATTCGCATCTCGTCCAAATCGCCTCATTTAGTTCGGGTTTTCCATTTTCCGCATGCATGTTTTTGCGAGCCCAGCAAAGGGTGGAACTTTTGTAGTCGGCATATAGGGGGACACGTTCTTAGAGTGCTATGAGGGTCCCTTTTCTTCGGGGCTCGATTAGCCGTGCGCCCAAGGTGCTTTGGGCTTGATGCGAAGAAGAGTTGAGTTGTGTTGAGTGCCCCGCTTGGTGGGAGGCATCCCATCTGGCGGGTTATTCTTACGTGTATGGCCAAATTGGTGCACCCCTGCAGGGATAAATCTTCTCGAGAAGCCGTGTTTTCCGCGGTTATGGTTAACTTGGTGAAAGTACTGGCTAACAAGTACTCAGAACAACTTAGACCTAACTAATGCTACCTGACTAGTAATAGGCTTATTGACACAACAACTTGATCCATTATTCATTAATCCCACTGTGTGAGTTATCCTCGGATTGCTTCTTTGGATAAGGGCGAGATCCAGGATGGGTTTGTTTGGTGGTTAGTCATAGTTGGTTACGATACTGAAAGTGCATTTCGTTTTCCCAGTGTTTTGTGTGTTAGTTAACAATACTAAGTACATTATTTATCGAGGTGTTTAGTGTGCAGGTGTTATACTTAACATCGGCATCGATCACCGAAAAGTCGGTGAAGTTTGGCCTGAGGTTTTTGGGACAGAACTCAACCGGATTATTCGGACCGGATTATTCATCCTGGACCGGATATTCCGGTTGCTGAGAAAGGAGCTCAAAAATGGCTAAGGACTGAGAATTTCGCATACTGGAGTCAACCGGATTATTCGTACCGGATATTTCATCCTGGACCGGATATTCCGGTTGCTGCGAAAAATTGCTAAGGACTGGAAGTTTTGAGCTACTGGAGTCAACCGGATTATTTGGTCCGGATTATTCATCCCGGACCGGATATTCCGGTTGCTGCGAAAAACTGCTAAGGACTGGAAGTTTTGAGCTACTGGAGTCAACCGGATTATTTGTACCGGATATTTCATATCTATACCGGATATTCCGGTTGCAGTTGAAGAAGTGGAAAAATGGCTAAGGACTAGAAGATTTGCGTACTGGCATCTACCGGATTATTTGTACCGGATTATTTCAGATCAACCGGATAATCCGGTCCAGCACTGCAGATCTGCGTGGAGCAAACTGACCGGATATTCCGGTCCAAACTTGGACCGGATATTCCGGTACCTTTTTTCCTGCACAACGACTAGTTGTGAGGAGGGACTATAAATAGCCCTCCTCTTCTTCCTCAAGAGCTAGTTCTTCCCCTTAGCATTGATGAGCATTTAAGAACTCACCAAATCCCTCATAACTCCCAATCCCTCCACCCAATCTTGAAGATCTTTGGAGGATTGAAGGAGAAGGCCCCGATCTACATCTTCACCGACCCGTTCTTCATTTCCCCCTCTCTAGCTAGAGGGATCTTGCCTAGGGTTTCCTCTTGTGGAGAACCTAGGCATCTTGTTTCTTGTTGGTGATTCAAGAGTTGTTGGGAGCCCCCAATTAAGTTGTGGGTGTGTGCCCCAAGGTGTTTGTAAAGGATTTGATCCCCGCCTCAAAGGGGTTCTATAGTGGAAGGTGAACTAGGCCTTTGTGGCGAAGTTCATCGGAGAATAGGGTGAAGCCTTAGTGGCGTTGAGTAGGCCTTTGTGGCGAGCTCACACCCCTCCAACGAGACGTACTCCCCTAAAAAGGAGGAACTCGGAAATACATCGTGTCTCCGTGTGCTTCCATCGGTTACCTCGTTCCTCCCTCTCTTTACTTACTTGTACTTGTTACTTTGATTGCTTGTCTTGTCATATAGGTAAATTCACCACTAGTTGCACTATCTAGAGAATTTACCTTTCTTGTCAAGCCTAAATTTGAGAAAAATTAAAATTTGCCGTAGCACCTATTCACCCCCCCTCTAGGTGCCCATACTTTACTTTCAATTGGTATCAGAGCCTCGGCTCTTCTATCGGGCTTAACCGCCTAAGAGTTTGAGTATGGGAGATGATGTGCTTGACACTCCGTCCGATGTTAATGTGACCATGGATGATCTTAATGAACTGAGAGCTTCATTGACCTCATCCATAGACACAAAGTTTGATGAGTTGCGTCAATTCATGGCACAATTCCTCAAAGACAAAGGACCGGAGGTGTCCGACTCATCCCCTCCGGAAACGGAGGGTGCCAAGAAAGGGGTTGATGGTGAACCACTTAAAACTGCTTCCGCCGAACAATCCGCTAAGAAGGGTGCGGGTGGAAAGGAAGGATACCATGCCGTTGAAGGGCAATATTCTCCCGATCCTCCCATCCCTTTTCCTCATATAATTCCTAGGGGAGATCCACCTAAAATTGATGCATATTCTTTTCGTGAATGGCAATACTACATGGAGACTCACTTGAACTCTTCTTGTATAGATCTTTGGAGAATCACTCGTGATGGATACAAGCCATATGATCCCAAGAATCTCACAAGAAGAGAGGTTGTAGATTGCCAACTCAATTACACCGCTTTGTCCATCCTTCATCAAGCCGTGGGCCCCAATCACATGCCGCATCTTCAACACTTCTCCACCGCCAAAGAGACATGGGATGCCCTTGTCGTCATGTTTGTTGGGAATGAAAGCATGCAAAGAAATCGCTATGACACCTTGACCAATGAGGCCGAAGGATTTTTCATGCGTGATGGAGAAGATCACGTTGACATGTATCGGAGGCTCAAATCTCTTGCCACCGCTTTCTCTAATGCGGGTGCAACACATATTGATGATGCTTGGATCAAGAGGAAGTTCATAATTGCCGTGATGCCTTTCGAGGGCACGGATATGAAGAGCATTCAAGGGAGACATGATTTCTCCACCATGACCTCTACCCAAGTCATGCAAGAGTTGAGCTCCTACAAAGTGCAAACCAAGAATGCTCTTGACAACCGTGCTAGGGCCATTGGGATGCATCAAGGAGCTTCCGTTGCTTTGAAGGACAAGGTGTTGGCAAGAGAAGTTGAGAATGATGAAGATGGTGAAGAAGCATTGCCTCCATTGAAGGAACAAGAATATGATCCCGTCCTAAAGGATCTAATAGCTCTCACCGTGCAAAAGTTTTGGAACAATCCCCCAAAAGGCAAGAAGTTTGTTGAGGAGAAGACCAAGTCTCGTTATGGTAATGATGGGGCTCAAAAAGTGAGATCTTGCTTCAATTGCCAAGACAAGTACCACTTCATTGCGGAATGCCCATATGAGAATAGAGAAAACCATAGCGGCAAGCTCATCCGCAAGGACAAGTCCAAGGTTGAATACAAGAAACCTCATTTCAAGAAGAAACCTTTCAACAAGAAGACTCCTACCAAGTTTGTGCTCTTGACTCAAGAGGAGTATGATTCCGGGAGTGATGAAGAAGAAGAAACAACAAGTGAAGTGGCCGCTCTAGCTATTGCTTCCACTCCATCTTCGTCATCTCTCTTTGAATCCCCCAATGAAAATCTTCCTCAACGCGATGCCAAGTGCTTCATGGCTAAGGCCACGGAGGTATCATCTTCTCCAAACTCTAAGACCCCTAGTGAACTAGAACATATTGCTTGTCTTAGAGAAGAAGAGGAAAGAGCCTCCTTGGACCGTTTTATGTCTAACATGCAAGGGGAGACCAAGAAGTACTTTGAGCATCTCATGAGGCAATTGGGAGAGGCCCAAGAGGCCCTTGAGAAGAAAGGTGAGATTGAGAGAAGGGATGCGGATGAAATTGCATCTCTCTCAATGACTCTTGAAGAAGAGCATGATGGTAGAGTTTCTCTAGAGGATGAACTTGAAACTATTGAAACTACTCATAATGAACTTGTCTCTAAAATCATTAAGGAACGTGATCTTGCAATTGCTAAATATAAAAAGGCTAAAAAGGATAAAGTAGAGTTTGGGGTTGGTCATGGTAAACTAACCGAGGAGTTTGAAAAGCTAACCATTGCCCACAAAGCTTTGGAAAGCCAACACTCATCCCTCAAAGAGTTGCATGAACAACTTCAAACTCAACTTACTCAATCTAACCATCCTAGCACTTCTACTTCTTCTTGTGATCATGCAAATATTATTGAAGAAAATGCTAGGTTGAAGGATGAGCTAGCAAGGCTCAAGGGCAAAAGCACTCAAGTTGAAAAGGTGGTGCTTGCCACCCCACAAGTGGTTGCCTCAAGCACTAATGCGGTCATTTCTAGACCACAAGTGAGTGCTCCAAGGCAACAAGTGGGCAAGCAAGGTCTTGGCTATGTAGCCAAGAAAAGGAACAAGAAGAAGAAGAACAAGAAGAAGAACAAACATGGTGCTTCGGGTGGTATTGTCATGAGGGACAACACTACTCGTAGCTCCTCCGCGGTAACTAACAACCCACACCATTTCTTATATGTTGATTATTATGGTGTTGTGCAAGCTAAATATGTTGGTCCTATTGAGGGTTTTATTGACTACACTATATGGGTTCCAAAGACCCTTGTTGCTAACATGAAGGGACCCAACTCGGGTCCTAACTCTAGTCAATGATCTCTTGCAGGACTATGCTTCCGGTGGGACTAAATGGATTCTTGATAGTGGATGCACTAATCATATGACCGGAAGCAAAGAACTAGTGACGGAGTTGCGACCAAATGACATCCAAGCAACCGTCACTTATGGGGACTCGTCCAAGTCTAAGGTATCCGGGTTTGGCAAGGTTGTGGTGGCTCCCGATATCACTATCGTGAACGTCATGCTTGTCGAATCCCTTGGTTACAATTTACTTTCCGTCCGCTCTCTTAGTAAGATGGGGTTCTCCGTCTTCTTTGATGGTGATATTGTGGTCCTTTTGAGGAGCAAGACTCTTGACGTCGCTCACGTGGGACATGTTGAAAATGAGTTGTATGTGGTAGACTTTTCGAAGTCAACCAACACTCAAGCAATGTGTCTTTTCGGGAAGGCGGACTTGGGATGGTTATGGAATCGCCGGCTATCCCATGTCAACATGAGAACTTTGCAAAGTCTTCACAAAAGTGGCCTTATTGTTGGACTAAAAGAAAATGTTTCCTTTGCAAAGGATCGCGTTTGTAGGTCGTGTGTTGAAGGTAAGATGCATGACATTGTGCACAAGGCCAAGACTATTATCTCATCAAAGAGGATCTTGGAGCTTCTTCATGTTGATCTCTTTGGTGCCGTGCCCGAGGCAAGTCTTGGCGGCAAGAAGTATTGCTTGGTGATTGTCGATGATTATTCAAGATACACTTGGGTTTATTTCTTCAAGTGCAAGAGTGAGACCCAACAAACCATCATCGACTTCTCCAACGAAGTACAACGTCAACACAATGTGCAAATCATGGCTATTAGGAGTGATAATGGGTCGGAGTTCAAGAACTATACATTGAATGAATTTCTTAGTGAAGAAGGCATTCGTCACCAATACTCCGCCACTTACACTCCTCAACAAAATGGTGTTGCCGAAAGGAAGAATCGCACTCTCTTGGATATGGCAAGGACCATGTTGGCGGAGTACTCTTCTCCCCAATATTTATGGGCCGAGGCCGTATCCACCGCATGCCACTCCTCCAACCGCCTCTACATCCGCAAAGGCTTGAGCAAGACCCCATATGAGATCCTCACCGGCAACAAGCCCAACGTATCCTACTTTCGTGTATTCGGTTGTAAGTGCTTTTATTTGATCAAGGGTATTAGGTTGTCGAAATTTCAATCCAAAACCATTGAGGGTATTTTTGTTGGTTACGGTGCCGAATCCCACACTTATAGAGTCTATGACAAAGCCTCACGGATTGTCATAGAATCTTGTAGTGTGGTGTTCGAGGAAAATGACGGCTCCCAAGTGGCGCAATTTCATGTTTCAAATGTAGATGTTGAAATGCCTCAAGAAGCCATAGGAAGGATGGGTGTGGGATTCTTCCGCCCCATCGAGGGACACCTTATGGCGACTCGAGAAGGACTATGCTCTACCCAAGTGGAGCCCTCCTCTACATTTGAAGATCAAGCCAAGGAGCCAACTACTACACCTAACCGAGAACATATACAATACCCTCCTCTCATTGATCAAGTGACTCCGCAAGTCGTACCCACTCCTCTCACTAATGCGAGTCAAGATCAAGGCCAAGATCATTCATCCTCGTCATCCTCTTCTCAAGATGAATCTAGTATTGAAGATATTGTTGATGACAATGTTGATGATCAAGGCCATGTTGGTCAAGATGGGGACCCAAATAATCAAGATGATCAAGTGATTCCTCCTCGCAATAATGAGGAGATCGAAGCCCGTCGCATCAAAAGGATAAGAAGAGCTTTGAAGCAAATTGATGCCCAAGATGACAAGGTCTTGGAGGATGTTCAAGCTAGAAGATCCACTAGAAGGCAATTGGCTCATTTTTGTGAGCATCAAGCTCATATCTCTATGGTGGAGCCTAAGAAAGTGTATGAAGCTCTTGAGGACTCCGATTGGGTTGAAGCTATGCATGATGAGCTCAATAACTTTGAGCGCAACAAGGTTTGGAGATTGGTTGAGAAACCCAAGGATTGCCACAATGTTATTGGCACCAAGTGGATATTCAAGAACAAGCAAGATGAGAATGGCATTGTCATTAGGAACAAGGCAAGATTGGTCGCTCAAGGTTACACCCAAGTTGAAGGCATTGACTTTGATGAAACTTATGCGCCCGTGGCTCGCCTTGAGTCCATCTGTATCCTCCTTGCTTATGCATCTCACATAATTTCAAGTTGCAACAAATGGATGTGAAAAGTGCTTTCTTGAATGGTCCACTAAAAGAGGAGGTATATGTTAAGCAACCTCCGGGGTTCGAGAATCTCAACTTTCCTAACCAAGTTTACAAACTTGACAAGGCTCTCTATGGTCTCAAACAAGCACCTCGTGCTTGGTATGAGCACCTTAGGGAGTTGTTAGATGATCGTGGTTTCGAAGTTGGGAAGATTGACCCCACTCTCTTCACCAAGAGAGTAAAGGGAGAGCTTTTCATATGCCAACTCTATGTGGACGATATCATCTTTGGCTCAACTAACCAAGCTTTCAATAGTGAGTTCTCTAAGCTTATGACTGACAGGTTCGAGATGTCTATGATGGGTGAGCTTAAATTCTTCCTTGGTTTTGAGATCAAGCAATTGGCTCGTGGGACTTTCATTTCTCAAGCCAAGTATACCCAAGATATGATCAAGAGGTTCAACTTCCAAGATGCTAAGATCAAGACATCTCCTATGCAAGTCAAGTGTCATCTCTCTCGTAATCCAAAAGGGAGTAAGGATGTGGACCAAAAGCTTTATCGTTCTATGATTGGTTCTTTGCTCTATCTTTGTGCATCTAGGCCCGATATCGTTTTGAGTGTAGGTGTGTGTGCAAGGTATCAAGCGGCTCCTAAGGATTGCCATCTAATGGCGGTTCATAGGATCTTTCATTATTTGGTTCATACCTCAAGATTTGGTTTGTGGTACCCAAAGGGGGCACAATTTTCTCTCAATGGATATACGGATTCCGATTGGGAGGGTGATCAAGATGATAGGAAGTCAACTTCGGGGGCTTGCCAATTTCTTGGTAGGTCCCTTGTAAGTTGGTCCTCGAAGAAACAAAATTGCATCTCTCTCTCCACCGCCGAAGCCGAACATGTTGCCGCCGCAAGTGCATGCACCCAATTGCTATGGATGAGGCAAACTCTCAAGGAATATGGAGTTCATTTGGACAAAGTACCTCTTCTATGTGACAATGAAAGTGCTATCAAGATTGCATACAATCCGGTGCAACACACAAGGACGAAGCACATTGAGATTCGCCACCACTTCATCCGTGATCACGTGGCGAGAGGAGACATTGCACTCGGTTATGTGCCCACCAAGGACAATCTTGCGGATATTTTCACGAAGCCACTTGATGATGCAAGGTTCATGTTCTTGAGGAATGAGCTAAATGTGATTGATTCAAGGAGTTTGGCTTGACTATCTTGCGCACACCCCTATAGATGAAACGTGTTCGAGCTTAGATGTAGGCATGGACATAGGGGGAGTGCTATCCTAACACATTGGGTTCTCCCTCCCCCATTATGCCCATAGCAAAAATTCATTGTGATCTCTCTTTTTCTAATGTTGAATTGTGAGCTTCAATGTTGAGTTTTGGCAATGCCCCCAAGATATATCTTCGCGGTTGCATACCAAGAACTCTTACATGGTGGCTTCGGCCACCAACCTCTTCATTTCGAAGAGTTGGATCTTAGTTGGGTTTTTCTACTTGTCATTTCATTGCATTTCGTATGTTTTTCCCGGCTAAGTGGTTCTTCCTAGGAAAATCCCACTCAATTGGTATTTTAGTTGGTTGCTTCTTGCTCTTGAGAGGGATAAGTACTAGTCTCAGTTTGGTAAATCTATCCTAAGCCTTTCTCTCAAAAAGCCTTTCTTTCTAAGCACTAGTGTCATCCGTTGGAAACGAGGAAATTTCGAATCAGGAGGCAGTCGGAATTTCCAGTTCAGTTTTGAACCGGAATATCCGGCTGTACCGGAATATCCGGTTCAAACTTGAACCGGAATATCCGGTTCGGCGAAATCCATAAAGCCTGGAGCCCGACGGGGAGGGGCAGTTCTTGCCCTTTTTCCCGTCCGCTCCTCTCCACCAAATCGCCGCCGCCGTGATTCTTGGCCTCCGGGCCGTTTCCTCCGCGAGATCTTGGAGCTTTGGCCCGGATCTTGATCTCCTCGCATTTTGGAATGTTTCTACCCAAGCATTTTCTCTCCATGGATCCCGGTAATGTTCAAATCTCTTGAATCTTGGTGCTATAACCTTACCTTCCATGGATTTGCGTTTTGTTGGCTATGCTTGGTAGATTTCGATCCGAAGAGGACCGCCCATACATGCTAGAAACCATAGACTAGATTACTTGTTTGCAATCCATGTGGAAATCTGAGATCTAGGTTGATTTTGTGCTGTTCCGCAATTTACCGGAATATCCGGTCCACGACTGAACCGGAATATCCGGGTAACCGGAATATCCGGTTCAGTTTTGAACCGGAATATCTGGCTAAGTCCAGTACTGTTTTAAGGGCAGCCCCAAATGGATCTTTCCCAGATTTCTACCTCGATTGTTTCCTGTAATCTCCTCTATCGTTTCTAGGCATGATTGTATCCGTTGTATGACACTAGTGTACTCATCTTGTGCTTTTCCTATACTATCTTGTTTCACAGATGGTGACCATGATCGAGCGTTCCGAAGCGCAAGAAGCTAGTTTCTACCCGTAACAAGAGGAAACCTCGGCTCAACTATAAGACCGACATTCCTACTCAGGAGTTCAATGAGCTCAGAAAGCAGGATGCCTATCTTTCTCCGAGGGTTGGAAATATTGATCCTCGTTTCTGGAATCTGGAGCAGTCCTATATTTATGCTGACATCTATTGTGACTACCGCTATCCGTGCCGCCCTATGCATCCATTTGACCATGCCGCTCTCAAGGCCAAGGAGGAGTTTGCTGATGCAGCCAGTGTTGTTGAGCGTTTCGGTTTGGTGAAGCTCATGGAGACTCAGTGCAACTACAACACACAGCTTGTGATGCAGTTTATGTCCACCCTCGTGTACTCCACTGGTGATATTGTGACCCGTCTCAAGTGGATGTCTGGGGATACACCTTGTGAAGCATCTTTTGAGAGGTTTGCTCGGCGTCTTGGCTACTCTTACAGCGAGCACCCTCCTCTTGGTCGCCGCGTCCATGAGGTTGATAGGCCGAGGAGGGAGGTGTCCATGGCTGAGCTATATGCCCCTGGTTTCACTGTTGGGGGACTTGAGGGACTTCTTCCACTTTATGATCAGCTGGTGCGTATCTTCAGAGCTTTCCTTGTGCCGAGTGGAGGTAACAACGATGCTCTCACCACTCCTCTGTGCAACCTTCTGATTCTGGCTAAGGAGTGTATGGAGGAAGAGGACCCGGCTGTCTCCTATACTGTGGATGTGATGGACATCATCTTTCACGAGCTCTATGCTGCTATGATTGGTGGCTACACCATTCCCTATGCTCCCTATATCATGATGCTTATCAAGTATGAGATGAGGAAGGAGTACACCGAGTTACCCATGGTTGAGCACAAGGTCAGGAAGCTGTATGTCAAGAGGAAGGTGAAGACTGCGGCTGCTTCTCAGAGTGCTCCATTTGAGGGTGGTTCCTCTATGGGTGGTCCTTCTAGCTCTCAGTCTGCTCCCAGGGCGCCTGTGTCTGATATCACCACCTTGCGCAACGTCAGGAAGCTATCCTGGTTTCAGCGCAACGTGCTCTGCATGAAGGTGGACATTCACAAGGAACAGTACAGGGCGTATCGCAGGGACACTGACTTGGCTAGCTCTCAGCGTCAGATTCTCCATCACATGAGTGGTGGCACTGGTGATGTTCCTGCTCCTATTGCTGCTCAGTCCTACTCTGCTTGGTCTGCTGAGGATTTCACTCCTTGGGAGAGCATTGAGGCGGCTCTCAGGTCTACTCAGGAGACTGCTTCCCGAGCTCATGATGCTGCTGCTGATGAGGAGGAGTCTGATGATGAGCAGGAGTCTGGAGACGAGTCGGATGCTTAGACCGTGTCTGGGGCGTTAGTTTAGCTATTTCCCTCCTTTTTGGTGTCTCGATGCCAAAGGGGGAGAAGTAGCTATTATAGACTACGGGATTTGCATGGGTTCGGGCACAAGCATTTGCTTTTATCCTTCCTTTGAGAGCTTGTGTCCATTTTATCTTCATTTGTCGTGCTTGTGAACTTGTCGTTTATTGTCGTTTAAAACTATGTGTGCTATTATGTGTGTGACTATTGGTTATCTGGATATTATCATGGTTATCTATTTATGGTGTGTTGGTTATCTATCGTATATGTTGAGGAGATTATCTATGGTTGTGCTTGGTTATTCTTGGATATATCATTCTCTCATTCTCGCACAAGGTATATACTTCTTTACACTCAACATATTGGGATGTTGTCTCTTTGTCATGCTTGCTACTTGTTGAAAATTTCTCCCTATACATCATTGCATCCATTTGCGTTTGAGGCAAACAAAAGATATGCATAGAGATAGGGGGAGAGATTTCCATCTTGTTTCAAGCATGATTTCTGTCAAGGTTTATTGCAAATCTTAGTATTGTCATCTAACACCAAAAAGGGGGAGATTGAAAGTGCATTTCGTTTTCCCAGTGTTTTGTGTGTTAGTTAACAATACTAAGTACATTATTTATCGAGGTGTTTAGTGTGCAGGTGTTATACTTAACATCGGCATCGATCACCGAAAAGTCGGTGAAGTTTGGCCTGAGGTTTTTGGGACAGAACTCAACCGGATTATTCGGACCGGATTATTCATCCTGGACCGGATATTCCGGTTGCTGAGAAAGGAGCTCAAAAATGGCTAAGGACTGAGAATTTCGCATACTGGAGTCAACCGGATTATTCGTACCGGATATTTCATCCTGGACCGGATATTCCGGTTGCTGCGAAAAATTGCTAAGGACTCGAAGTTTTGAGCTACTGGAGTCAACCGGATTATTTGGTCCGGATTATTCATCCCGGACCGGATATTCCGGTTGCTGCGAAAAACTGCTAAGGACTGGAAGTTTTGAGCTACTGGAGTCAACCGGATTATTTGTACCGGATATTTCATATCTATACCGGATATTCCGGTTGCAGTTGAAGAAGTGGAAAAATGGCTAAGGACTAGAAGATTTGCGTACTGGCATCTACCGGATTATTTGTACCGGATTATTTCAGATCAACCGGATAATCCGGTCCAGCACTGCAGATCTGCGTGGAGCAAACTGACCGGATATTCCGGTCCAAACTTGGACCGGATATTCCGGTACCTTTTTTCCTGCACAACGACTAGTTGTGAGGAGGGACTATAAATAGCCCTCCTCTTCTTCCTCAAGAGCTAGTTCTTCCCCTTAGCATTGATGAGCATTTAAGAACTCACCAAATCCCTCATAACTCCCAATCCCTCCACCCAATCTTGAAGATCTTTGGAGGATTGAAGGAGAAGGCCCCGATCTACATCTTCACCGACCCGTTCTTCATTTCCCCCTCTCTAGCTAGAGGGATCTTGCCTAGGGTTTCCTCTTGTGGAGAACCTAGGCATCTTGTTTCTTGTTGGTGATTCAAGAGTTGTTGGGAGCCCCCAATTAAGTTGTGGGTGTGTGCCCCAAGGTGTTTGTAAAGGATTTGATCCCCGCCTCAAAGGGGTTCTATAGTGGAAGGTGAACTAGGCCTTTGTGGCGAAGTTCATCGGAGAATAGGGTGAAGCCTTAGTGGCGTTGAGTAGGCCTTTGTGGCGAGCTCACACCCCTCCAACGAGACGTACTCCCCTAAAAAGGAGGAACTCGGAAATACATCGTGTCTCCGTGTGCTTCCATCGGTTACCTCGTTCCTCCCTCTCTTTACTTACTTGTACTTGTTACTTCGATTGCTTGTCTTGTCATATAGGTAAATTCACCACTAGTTGCACTATCTAGAGAATTTACCTTTCTTGTCAAGCCTAAATTTGAGAAAAATTAAAATTTGCCGTAGCACCTATTCACCCCCCCCCTCTAGGTGCCCATACTTTACTTTCAATTGGTATCAGAGCCTCGGCTCTTCTATCGGGCTTAACCGCCTAAGAGTTTGAGTATGGGTGATGAGGCTTGACGCTCTGTCCGAAGGTAATGTGACCATGGATGATCTCAATGACTTGAGAGCTTCATTGACCTCATCCATAGACACGAAAGTTTGAGGAGTTGCGTCTACTCATGACAACACTCCTCAAAGCCAAGGACCGGAGGTGGTCGACTCATCCCCTCCGGAAACGGAGGGTGCCAAGAATGGGGTTGATGGTGAACCACTTAAAACTGCTTCCGCCGAACAATCCGCTAAGAAGGGTGCGAGTGGAAAGGAAGGATACCATGCCGTTGAAGGGCAATATTCTCCCGATCCTCCCATCCCTTTTCCTCATATAATTCCTAGGGGAGATCCACCTAAAATTGATGCATATTCTTTTCGTGAATGGCAATACTACATGGAGACTCACTTGAACTCTTCTTGTATAGATCTTTGGAGAATCACTCGTGATGGATACAAGCCATATGATCCCAAGAATCTCACAAGAAGAGAGGTTGTAGATTGCCAACTCAATTACACCGCTTTGTCCATCCTTCATCAAGCCGTGGGCCCCAATCACATGCCGCATCTTCAACACTTCTCCACCGCCAAAGAGACATGGGATGCCCTTGTCGTCATGTTTGTTGGGAATGAAAGCATGCAAAGAAATCGCTATGACACCTTGACCAATGAGGCCGAAGGATTTTTCATGCGTGATGGAGAAGATCACGTTGACATGTATCGGAGGCTCAAATCTCTTGCCACCGCTTTCTCTAATGCGGGTGCAACACATATTGATGATGCTTGGATCAAGAGGAAGTTCATAATTGCCGTGATGCCTTTCGAGGGCACGGACATGAAGAGCATTCAAGGGAGACATGATTTCTCCACCATGACCTCTACTCAAGTCATGCAAGAGTTGAGCTCCTACAAAGTGCAAACCAAGAATGCTCTTGACAACCGTGCTAGGGCCATTGGATGCATCAAGGAGCTTCCGTTGCTTTGAAGGCCAAGGTGTTGGCAAGAGAAGTTGAGAATGATGAAGATGGTGAAGAAGCATTGCCTCCATTGAAGGAACAAGAATATGATCCCGTCCTAAAGGATCTAATAGCTCTCACCGTGCAAAAGTTTTGGAACAATCCCCCAAAAGGCAAGAAGTTTGTTGAGGAGAAGACCAAGTCTCGTTATGGTAATGATGGGGCTCAAAAAGTGAGATCTTGCTTCAATTGCCAAGACAAGTACCACTTCATTGCGGAGTGCCCATATGAGAATAGAGAGAACCATAGCGGCAAGCTCATCCGCAAGGACAAGTCCAAGGTTGAATACAAGAAACCTCATTTCAAGAAGAAACCTTTCAACAAGAAGACTCCTACCAAGTTTGTGCTCTTGACTCAAGAGGAGTATGATTCCGGGAGTGATGAAGAAGAAGAAACAACAAGTGAAGTGGCCGCTCTAGCTATTGCTTCCACTCCATCTTCGTCATCTCTCTTTGAATCCCCCAATGAAAATCTTCCTCAACGCGATGCCAAGTGCTTCATGGCTAAGGCCACGGAGGTATCATCTTCTCCAAACTCTAAGACCCCTAGTGAACTAGAACATATTGCTTGTCTTAGAGAAGAAGAGGAAAGAGCCTCCTTGGACCGTTTTATGTCTAACATGCAAGGGGAGACCAAGAAGTACTTTGAGCATCTCATGAGGCAATTGGGAGAGGCCCAAGAGGCCCTTGAGAAGAAAGGTGAGATTGAGAGAAGGGATGCGGATGAAATTGCATCTCTCTCAATGACTCTTGAAGAAGAGCATGATGGTAGAGTTTCTCTAGAGGATGAACTTGAAACTATTGAAACTACTCATAATGAACTTGTCTCTAAAATCATTAAGGAACGTGATCTTGCAATTGCTAAATATAAAAAGGCTAAAAAGGATAAAGTAGAGTTTGGGGTTGGTCATGGTAAACTAACCGAGGAGTTTGAAAAGCTAACCATTGCCCACAAAGCTTTGGAAAGCCAACACTCATCCCTCAAAGAGTTGCATGAACAACTTCAAACTCAACTTACTCAATCTAACCATCCTAGCACTTCTACTTCTTCTTGTGATCATGCAAATATTATTGAAGAAAATGCTAGGTTGAAGGATGAGCTAGCAAGGCTCAAGGGCAAAAGCACTCAAGTTGAAAAGGTGGTGCTTGCCACCCCACAAGTGGTTGCCTCAAGCACTAATGCGGTCATTTCTAGACCACAAGTGAGTGCTCCAAGGCAACAAGTGGGCAAGCAAGGTCTTGGCTATGTAGCCAAGAAAAGGAACAAGAAGAAGAAGAACAAGAAGAAGAACAAACATGGTGCTTCGGGTGGTATTGTCATGAGGGACAACACTACTCGTAGCTCCTCCGCGGTAACTAACAACCCACACCATTTCTTATATGTTGATTATTATGGTGTTGTGCAAGCTAAATATGTTGGTCCTATTGAGGGTTTTATTGACTACACTATATGGGTTCCAAAGACCCTTGTTGCTAACATGAAGGGACCCAACTCGGGTCCTAACTCTAGTCAATGATCTCTTGCAGGACTATGCTTCCGGTGGGACTAAATGGATTCTTGATAGTGGATGCACTAATCATATGACCGGAAGCAAAGAACTAGTGACGGAGTTGCGACCAAATGACATCCAAGCAACCGTCACTTATGGGGACTCGTCCAAGTCTAAGGTATCCGGGTTTGGCAAGGTTGTGGTGGCTCCCGATATCACTATCGTGAACGTCATGCTTGTCGAATCCCTTGGTTACAATTTACTTTCCGTCCGCTCTCTTAGTAAGATGGGGTTCTCCGTCTTCTTTGATGGTGATATTGTGGTCCTTTTGAGGAGCAAGACTCTTGACGTCGCTCACGTGGGACATGTTGAAAATGAGTTGTATGTGGTAGACTTTTCGAAGTCAACCAACACTCAAGCAATGTGTCTTTTCGGGAAGGCGGACTTGGGATGGTTATGGAATCGCCGGCTATCCCATGTCAACATGAGAACTTTGCAAAGTCTTCACAAAAGTGGCCTTATTGTTGGACTAAAAGAAAATGTTTCCTTTGCAAAGGATCGCGTTTGTAGGTCGTGTGTTGAAGGTAAGATGCATGACATTGTGCACAAGGCCAAGACTATTATCTCATCAAAGAGGATCTTGGAGCTTCTTCATGTTGATCTCTTTGGTGCCGTGCCCGAGGCAAGTCTTGGCGGCAAGAAGTATTGCTTGGTGATTGTCGATGATTATTCAAGATACACTTGGGTTTATTTCTTCAAGTGCAAGAGTGAGACCCAACAAACCATCATCGACTTCTCCAACGAAGTACAACGTCAACACAATGTGCAAATCATGGCTATTAGGAGTGATAATGGGTCGGAGTTCAAGAACTATACATTGAATGAATTTCTTAGTGAAGAAGGCATTCGTCACCAATACTCCGCCACTTACACTCCTCAACAAAATGGTGTTGCCGAAAGGAAGAATCGCACTCTCTTGGATATGGCAAGGACCATGTTGGCGGAGTACTCTTCTCCCCAATATTTATGGGCCGAGGCCGTATCCACCGCATGCCACTCCTCCAACCGCCTCTACATCCGCAAAGGCTTGAGCAAGACCCCATATGAGATCCTCACCGGCAACAAGCCCAACGTATCCTACTTTCGTGTATTCGGTTGTAAGTGCTTTTATTTGATCAAGGGTATTAGGTTGTCGAAATTTCAATCCAAAACCATTGAGGGTATTTTTGTTGGTTACGGTGCCGAATCCCACACTTATAGAGTCTATGACAAAGCCTCACGGATTGTCATAGAATCTTGTAGTGTGGTGTTCGAGGAAAATGACGGCTCCCAAGTGGCGCAATTTCATGTTTCAAATGTAGATGTTGAAATGCCTCAAGAAGCCATAGGAAGGATGGGTGTGGGATTCTTCCGCCCCATCGAGGGACACCTTATGGCGACTCGAGAAGGACTATGCTCTACCCAAGTGGAGCCCTCCTCTACATTTGAAGATCAAGCCAAGGAGCCAACTACTACACCTAACCGAGAACATATACAATACCCTCCTCTCATTGATCAAGTGACTCCGCAAGTCGTACCCACTCCTCTCACTAATGCGAGTCAAGATCAAGGCCAAGATCATTCATCCTCGTCATCCTCTTCTCAAGATGAATCTAGTATTGAAGATATTGTTGATGACAATGTTGATGATCAAGGCCATGTTGGTCAAGATGGGGACCCAAATAATCAAGATGATCAAGTGATTCCTCCTCGCAATAATGAGGAGATCGAAGCCCGTCGCATCAAAAGGATAAGAAGAGCTTTGAAGCAAATTGATGCCCAAGATGACAAGGTCTTGGAGGATGTTCAAGCTAGAAGATCCACTAGAAGGCAATTGGCTCATTTTTGTGAGCATCAAGCTCATATCTCTATGGTGGAGCCTAAGAAAGTGTATGAAGCTCTTGAGGACTCCGATTGGGTTGAAGCTATGCATGATGAGCTCAATAACTTTGAGCGCAACAAGGTTTGGAGATTGGTTGAGAAACCCAAGGATTGCCACAATGTTATTGGCACCAAGTGGATATTCAAGAACAAGCAAGATGAGAATGGCATTGTCATTAGGAACAAGGCAAGATTGGTCGCTCAAGGTTACACCCAAGTTGAAGGCATTGACTTTGATGAAACTTATGCGCCCGTGGCTCGCCTTGAGTCCATCTGTATCCTCCTTGCTTATGCATCTTCACATAATTTCAAGTTGCAACAAATGGATGTGAAAAGTGCTTTCTTGAATGGTCCACTAAAAGAGGAGGTATATGTTAAGCAACCTCCGGGGTTCGAGAATCTCAACTTTCCTAACCAAGTTTACAAACTTGACAAGGCTCTCTATGGTCTCAAACAAGCACCTCGTGCTTGGTATGAGCACCTTAGGGAGTTGTTAGATGATCGTGGTTTCGAAGTTGGGAAGATTGACCCCACTCTCTTCACCAAGAGAGTAAAGGGAGAGCTTTTCATATGCCAACTCTATGTGGACGATATCATCTTTGGCTCAACTAACCAAGCTTTCAATAGTGAGTTCTCTAAGCTTATGACTGACAGGTTCGAGATGTCTATGATGGGTGAGCTTAAATTCTTCCTTGGTTTTGAGATCAAGCAATTGGCTCGTGGGACTTTCATTTCTCAAGCCAAGTATACCCAAGATATGATCAAGAGGTTCAACTTCCAAGATGCTAAGATCAAGACATCTCCTATGCAAGTCAAGTGTCATCTCTCTCGTAATCCAAAAGGGAGTAAGGATGTGGACCAAAAGCTTTATCGTTCTATGATTGGTTCTTTGCTCTATCTTTGTGCATCTAGGCCCGATATCGTTTTGAGTGTAGGTGTGTGTGCAAGGTATCAAGCGGCTCCTAAGGATTGCCATCTAATGGCGGTTCATAGGATCTTTCATTATTTGGTTCATACCTCAAGATTTGGTTTGTGGTACCCAAAGGGGGCACAATTTTCTCTCAATGGATATACGGATTCCGATTGGGAGGGTGATCAAGATGATAGGAAGTCAACTTCGGGGGCTTGCCAATTTCTTGGTAGGTCCCTTGTAAGTTGGTCCTCGAAGAAACAAAATTGCATCTCTCTCTCCACCGCCGAAGCCGAACATGTTGCCGCCGCAAGTGCATGCACCCAATTGCTATGGATGAGGCAAACTCTCAAGGAATATGGAGTTCATTTGGACAAAGTACCTCTTCTATGTGACAATGAAAGTGCTATCAAGATTGCATACAATCCGGTGCAACACACAAGGACGAAGCACATTGAGATTCGCCACCACTTCATCCGTGATCACGTGGCGAGAGGAGACATTGCACTCGGTTATGTGCCCACCAAGGACAATCTTGCGGATATTTTCACGAAGCCACTTGATGATGCAAGGTTCATGTTCTTGAGGAATGAGCTAAATGTGATTGATTCAAGGAGTTTGGCTTGACTATCTTGCGCACACCCCTATAGATGAAACGTGTTCGAGCTTAGATGTAGGCATGGACATAGGGGGAGTGCTATCCTAACACATTGGGTTCTCCCTCCCCCCATTATGCCCATAGCAAAAATTCATTGTGATCTCTCTTTTTCTAATGTTGAATTGTGAGCTTCAATGTTGAGTTTTGGCAATGCCCCCAAGATATATCTTCGCGGTTGCATACCAAGAACTCTTACATGGTGGCTTCGGCCACCAACCTCTTCATTTCGAAGAGTTGGATCTTAGTTGGGTTTTTCTACTTGTCATTTCATTGCATTTCGTATGTTTTTCCCGGCTAAGTGGTTCTTCCTAGGAAAATCCCACTCAATTGGTATTTTAGTTGGTTGCTTCTTGCTCTTGAGAGGGATAAGTACTAGTCTTAGTTTGGTAAATCTATCCTAAGCCTTTCTCTCAAAAAGCCTTTCTTTCTAAGCACTAGTGTCATCCGTTGGAAACGAGGAAATTTCGAATCAGGAGGCAGTCGGAATTTCCAGTTCAGTTTTGAACCGGAATATCCGGCTGTACCGGAATATCCGGTTCAAACTTGAACCGGAATATCCGGTTCGGCGAAATCCATAAAGCCTGGAGCCCGACGGGGAGGGGCAGTTCTTGCCCTTTTTTCCCGTCCGCTCCTCTCCACCAAATCGCCGCCGCCGTGATTCTTGGCCTCCGGGCCGTTTCCTCCGCGAGATCTTGGAGCTTTGGCCCGGATCTTGATCTCCTCGCATTTTGGAATGTTTCTACCCAAGCATTTTTCTCCATGGATCCCGGTAATGTTCAAATCTCTTGAATCTTGGTGCTATAACCTTACCTTCCATGGATTTGCGTTTTGTTGGCTATGCTTGGTAGATTTCGATCCGAAGAGGACCGCCCATACATGCTAGAAACCATAGACTAGATTACTTGTTTGCAATCCATGTGGAAATCTGAGATCTAGGTTGTTTTTGTGCTGTTCCGCAATTTACCGGAATATCCGGTCCACGACTGAACCGGAATATCCGGGTAACCGGAATATCCGGTTCAGTTTTGAACCGGAATATCTGGCTAAGTCCAGTACTGTTTTAAGGGCAGCCCCAAATGGATCTTTCCCAGATTTCTACCTCGATTGTTTCCTGTAATCTCCTCTATCGTTTCTAGGCATGATTGTATCCGTTGTATGACACTAGTGTACTCATCTTATGCTTTTCCTATACTATCTTGTTTCACAGATGGTGACCATGATCGGAGCGTTCCGAAGCGCAAGAAGCTAGTTTCTACCCGTAACAAGAGGAAACCTCGGCTCAACTATAAGACCGACATTCCTACTCAGGAGTTCAATGAGCTCAGAAAGCAGGATGCCTATCTTTCTCCGAGGGTTGGAAATATTGATCCTCGTTTCTGGAATCTGGAGCAGTCCTATATTTATGCTGACATCTATTGTGACTACCGCTATCCGTGCCGCCCTATGCATCCATTTGACCATGCCGCTCTCAAGGCCAAGGAGGAGTTTGCTGATGCAGCCAGTGTTGTTGAGCGTTTCGGTTTGGTGAAGCTCATGGAGACTCAGTGCAACTACAACACACAGCTTGTGATGCAGTTTATGTCCACCCTCGTGTACTCCACTGGTGATATTGTGACCCGTCTCAAGTGGATGTCTGGGGATACACCTTGTGAAGCATCTTTTGAGAGGTTTGCTCGGCGTCTTGGCTACTCTTACAGCGAGCACCCTCCTCTTGGTCGCCGCGTCCATGAGGTTGATAGGCCGAGGAGGGAGGTGTCCATGGCTGAGCTATATGCCCCTGGTTTCACTGTTGGGGGACTTGAGGGACTTCTTCCACTTTATGATCAGCTGGTGCGTATCTTCAGAGCTTTCCTTGTGCCGAGTGGAGGTAACAACGATGCTCTCACCACTCCTCTGTGCAACCTTCTGATTCTGGCTAAGGAGTGTATGGAGGAAGAGGACCCGGCTGTCTCCTATACTGTGGATGTGATGGACATCATCTTTCACGAGCTCTATGCTGCTATGATTGGTGGCTACACCATTCCCTATGCTCCCTATATCATGATGCTTATCAAGTATGAGATGAGGAAGGAGTACACCGAGTTACCCATGGTTGAGCACAAGGTCAGGAAGCTGTATGTCAAGAGGAAGGTGAAGACTGCGGCTGCTTCTCAGAGTGCTCCATTTGAGGGTGGTTCCTCTATGGGTGGTCCTTCTAGCTCTCAGTCTGCTCCCAGGGCGCCTGTGTCTGATATCACCACCTTGCGCAACGTCAGGAAGCTATCCTGGTTTCAGCGCAACGTGCTCTGCATGAAGGTGGACATTCACAAGGAACAGTACAGGGCGTATCGCAGGGACACTGACTTGGCTAGCTCTCAGCATCAGATTCTCCATCACATGAGTGGTGGCACTGGTGATGTTCCTGCTCCTATTGCTGCTCAGTCCTACTCTGCTTGGTCTGCTGAGGATTTCACTCCTTGGGAGAGCATTGAGGCGGCTCTCAGGTCTACTCAGGAGACTGCTTCCCGAGCTCATGATGCTGCTGCTGATGAGGAGGAGTTTGATGATGAGCAGGAGTCTGGAGACGAGTCGGATGCTTAGACCGTGTCTGGGGCGTTAGTTTAGCTATTTCCCTCCTTTTTGGTGTCTCGATGCCAAAGGGGGAGAAGTAGCTATTATAGACTACGGGATTTGCATGGGTTCGGGCACAAGCATTTGCTTTTATCCTTCCTTTGAGAGCTTGTGTCCATTTTATCTTCATTTGTCGTGCTTGTGAACTTGTCGTTTATTGTCGTTTAAAACTATGTGTGCTATTATGTGTGTGACTATTGGTTATCTGGATATTATCATGGTTATCTATTTATGGTGTGTTGGTTATCTATCGTATATGTTGAGGAGATTATCTATGGTTGTGCTTGGTTATTCTTGGATATATCATTCTCTCATTCTCGCACAAGGTATATACTTCTTTACACTCAACATATTGGGATGTTGTCTCTTTGTCATGCTTGCTACTTGTTGAAAATTTCTCCCTATACATCATTGCATCCATTTGCGTTTGAGGCAAACAAAAGATATGCATAGAGATAGGGGGAGAGATTTCCATCTTGTTTCAAGCATGATTTCTGTCAAGGTTTATTGCAAATCTTAGTATTGTCATCTAACACCAAAAAGGGGGAGATTGAAAGTGCATTTCGTTTTCCCAGTGTTTTGTGTGTTAGTTAACAATACTAAGTACATTATTTATCGAGGTGTTTAGTGTGCAGGTGTTATACTTAACATCGGCATCGATCACCGAAAAGTCGGTGAAGTTTGGCCTGAGGTTTTTGGGACAGAACTCAACCGGATTATTCGGACCGGATTATTCATCCTGGACCGGATATTCCGGTTGCTGAGAAAGGAGCTCAAAAATGGCTAAGGACTGAGAATTTCGCATACTGGAGTCAACCGGATTATTCGTACCGGATATTTCATCCTGGACCGGATATTCCGGTTGCTGCGAAAAATTGCTAAGGACTGGAAGTTTTGAGCTACTGGAGTCAACCGGATTATTTGGTCCGGATTATTCATCCCGGACCGGATATTCCGGTTGCTGCGAAAAACTGCTAAGGACTGGAAGTTTTGAGCTACTGGAGTCAACCGGATTATTTGTACCGGATATTTCATATCTATACCGGATATTCCGGTTGCAGTTGAAGAAGTGGAAAAATGGCTAAGGACTAGAAGATTTGCGTACTGGCATCTACCGGATTATTTGTACCGGATTATTTCAGATCAACCGGATAATCCGGTCCAGCACTGCAGATCTGCGTGGAGCAAACTGACCGGATATTCCGGTCCAAACTTGGACCGGATATTCCGGTACCTTTTTTCCTGCACAACGACTAGTTGTGAGGAGGGACTATAAATAGCCCTCCTCTTCTTCCTCAAGAGCTAGTTCTTCCCCTTAGCATTGATGAGCATTTAAGAACTCACCAAATCCCTCATAACTCCCAATCCCTCCACCCAATCTTGAAGATCTTTGGAGGATTGAAGGAGAAGGCCCCGATCTACATCTTCACCGACCCGTTCTTCATTTCCCCCTCTCTAGCTAGAGGGATCTTGCCTAGGGTTTCCTCTTGTGGAGAACCTAGGCATCTTGTTTCTTGTTGGTGATTCAAGAGTTGTTGGAAGCCCCCAATTAAGTTGTGGGTGTGTGCCCCAAGGTGTTTGTAAAGGATTTGATCCCCGCCTCAAAGGGGTTCTGACAGGGGGATGCTAACCCGGTAGGCCAAGCTCCAAGGAATAACCCGGCTCAAGGGATGATGTGCAGGATCCGGCTAAGGATAGGGAAACTTGTGAAGGCCCAAGCTTGTAGGCCCAATGACCCGGATTGTGGGTTACTGTAAAGGCAAGTTAGGGTTAGTGCGCCGTGTCCGGGTAGGATTCAGGGTACGCCTTGTAGGACAAGCCAGGGGGTACGGGTGCTTTATAAACCGACCCCCGGAGGTAGTTTAGACAGAGATCTAAGAACCCTAGCAATATCGTGTGATATCGAGTATCCAGTGTAAACCCTAAATCGAGTTATTGTATCGAGAATAGAGATCCGGCGACTTCGATTGCCGGCTGTCAGATCAAGTTGTACCATGTCTTCTCTTGAGCTAAACCCTCTCCCGAACGCCTGTGTCGACTTGCCCCAAGATCAGTTACCCCTGGTAACATCTGCCGTGATTATCCCACGACAGTTGGCGCCCACCGTGGGGCCTGCGTCCAAAGGTGTCTACATCACGGGAGAAGCTCGGAAGGGCATGGAGAATCTTGTCAACGGCGAGATCTACATCGACCACGAAGGAGAAAAGGTGGTGGACGATTCCGGCTGGGGGCCGGAGTCGGATCACCTCGAAACCGGATCCGTCGTGACAATCGGCCGGATCAGCGTCTTCATCAGTATGGTATGTGCTTCCAATTCGGTCCCTGACAACGTTGGATCTGATTCTATGCCAGGAAAAGCCACGTCTATCCGATCAGATGATGAAGAATCAACGGGAACGACATATCCGGCAGAAGAACCCATCGCGGAGTGGGAACAGCCGGAGGAGCCGGCATGGACCCCACGCGACCGGGTCCAAGGAGAAGATGACACCGGGTCTATCCTGGATCTACTGGAAAACCGGTATGAGGAGAACGGTGAGGAGGAACAGCCTGAATTTACACCGGATATCGCGCGCCGAGTTGCAGTCTATGCAGCCCCCTCGGCCAACCAAGGAAACACAGCCGCGGCATCAGTCGGGGCGGCTCAGGCAGTGGCCCAGCAACAGGGCGCGGTTAACGGAGACCCGGTCTTGACCCGGGTCGATGGAGAGTCAGCATCGGTCACCAGTCGCGCAGCAGATGAGGAGCAACACGCCAACATGTTCGGGTTTCAAGCCAACCGGACACCAGGGGCGGGTCCCTCGAATCCGCGTCACCCGGCCCTGTTCGATAATAATTTGATTTTGGATCCTACAGTCCTCGCCACGGTTATCACCCCAGAAAACGCGGCAGAGCGTGTTAGAGATCTGGACGTGGCTCGTCGTGCATTGGAACAGCAAAGAAGGCAAGTGGAAGCAGATAGACAGGGGATGGCCACCCGACGGCGCGAGCTAGACGCGTTGGAAACCCGGCTTCGAGAGGAAACGTCCAGGATACATCAAAGGCACCACACCAGGTTGCCAGCGACGGGCGGGGTTATTAATCCGGCTAATTTATTCGTCACGCCTCAGGACCAACCGATACCAGTGGTGAACCAGGGAACCGCACCCCAACAGACGACAGCAGCGACACATCCGGCGAATGAACGGACCGGGTTACCCCCACCGCAAACTAGAGTCACAACCGGCAACGATCTACTGCCGCCGCCACCATCACGATTCCGCACGCCAGCCGGCCACTACAACAATCCTATGGACAACGTATATGCGGCGACACTCGCATTGAATCAAATACCTGTGGGAGAGTCGCCCCATGCAGAGAAGACTCGGCAAGCCATCGAGCTGTTGCACACTGCGGTGGCACAGCAAGCCAATTACCCGGATCACAGAAGAGGTATGCACGGGACGCCATACGTCAGCCAGCAGCAAGGGAATTTACAAACGAGTTCAGCGCGGCGGAGGGAAGAGCAGCAGCAAATGCCGCCTCCTCCCCGCGCTCAGGCAGCATCAGCAGCACAGGCCGTCGTGGACAGTTCTAGGGCTCGGAGGGCCGCGGCCGGGTCTGCAGCACATGGACCTCCCGCAGCACCGCGCCCAGACGCGCCCCCCGCGGCATCACACGTTTCTAGAGCAAGGCCGGCTTCAACCATTCTTGCGGGACCCAAGTGTCTCTCGGACAATATTAGAGCTGAACCTTACCCGAAAAAGTTCAAAGAGCCAGGGAAAGTAGTGAATTATGAGCCAACCATGGATCCCGAAACATGGCTAAGCAGTTACGAGATGGCAATGTCAATCCGCAACGCGTCCGAGAACCTCCAAGCCAAGTTCATGTATCTGATGATGTCGGAAGGAGCAGCAAAATTGTGGTTCACCAATCTACCAGAGGGATCGATCAAGTCTTGGGAGGAATTGAAGACCGCGTTTATCAAGCACTTTCACGGGACCTGCAGGAAATTATTCACTATTGATGATCTAGAGCGATGCGTCCAGAAGAAGGGAGAATCGGCGCGCAGTTGGGTGCGCCGGGTTATGGAGATACTTCACTCATCCACGGATATCCAGCCCAAGGATGCACTACAGGCCATGGCAAAAACATGCAAGTATATACCTTTAGTGCAAAAGTTAACTCGCATGAAGTCCAGTCGAAATGCGTCGGAAGTCACAATTGGAGAATTGATGGATGCGTGCAACAAACACGCTGCAACAGATACTACAGAAGAAGAAGCTGATGACAAGAAGACAAAAGCAAACACAAGCGGTAATGGAAGAACTGGCAACGAAACAGCGTCAGGAAACAATGGAAATAGCCAGAACAAGCGCCCCTTCGAAGGAGGCTCCGAGTTTGTCGCCAACACCGAAGCCGGGTATTCAAGGCCAAGAGCAGAAGGAAATTTCAACGGAGGTAACCACCATGGAGGAAACTATCAAGGTCCACCAAGGCCGGGTAACAATTGGGACATATTCAGGATGGCATGTCCGAAGCACAGCAGGAATGGCAGGCCAGCTAACCACTCCCTAGAACAGTGCGCCGATTTACAAAGATGGAAAATGAGGAAGTGCACAGAGCTATGCGAGGTGCAGGGCGGGGGGAGGACCGGGTCCAGGGGCAAACCCGGGCAACGGCCCACCCCCAGCTGGTAACCCGGCGGCTGGAAATCAAGGTAATAACCAAGGGGGGGCAGGAGGCTTCCAGGCTAACCCCAAACAATTGGGTCAATATCATGTGCATACCACAGGAGGCTCTAACAAGGACAAAAAGATACTGAAGCAAGCAGTCAACTCAGTTTCGTTAGCCGTTCCGAGATACTTGAGATGGTCAGAACAGGAGGCAACATGGAGCAGAAGGGATCACCCGGAAAGAGTGGAACACCCAGGAGTCTTGGCACTAGTAGTCGCACCGCAAGTTAATGGGTACGAACTAAAGAAGGTTTTAATGGATGGTGGAAGCAGCATCAATATACTGTATTGGGAAACCTTCCTACGCATGGGTCTCAAGGAATCTCAACTGCAAAAAAGCTCAATAGTTTTTCATGGGATAGTGCCGGGTCATTCAGCATGCCCCGAGGGAAAAATCGCATTGGAGGTAGCTTTCGGAGAATCAAAGGATAACTATCGAATTGAGTGGCTCACCTTTGAGGTAGTGAAATTACGCAGCCCCTATCACGCGCTGTTTGGAAGGCCGGCTTATGCCAAATTCATGGCTAGGCCGTGTTACGTATATCTACAGCTAAAAATCCCGGGTCCCAAGAAGACCATTACCATACATGGAAATCGAGATATAGCAGCTGAATGTGACGAAGGAGACGCAGCAATGGCCGAGCAGGCCTGTAGAAAAGAAGAACTCAAGCACTACCGATCTCAAGCAGACCCGGAGGATATAGCCACATCAAAAAGGCCGAGTACTGAAGGCGAAAGAACAAAATCCAAGGCAACGCAAGATGCTAAAATGGTGGCCTTAATCGAGGATGATTCCCCCAAGCGGCCCGCTGTAAAGGAAGAAGCCACACGGCCGCTTACAACCAGCCAGGTCATTGGAACACCCCACCCGGGTTGGCTAGCAAACCCGGTACTCATCAGGAAAAGATCCAACATATGGAGAATGTGCATTGGTCAAGCCTGACCGGGACCAGCGCTTATGAGGAACTAAACAATGTAACGGGCAGCAGGTTTCAGACGCGCTCTTTTCCTACCCAGGGTACCTAAGGGGACTGGAAGGTTTTTAATGAGGCGGCCTGCTGATCCAAAATTTCTAGTATCAATAAAGAGATGGTTATCAAGTCCTATATCATTACACCCTGATTACAAGTAAGTAGTATCCCTGCGACATCGATAATTCAGTATCATCAAAAGCATCGATTGCATGTAGGTCTTGGGGGTTGGTTGCTCAGGTAACCAACCACTAACCCGAATGACCCGGCATAGATAGCTATAAGTTATAAGGGCCGATTACTCGCAAACGAGCACGGCTGCAATCTTATGACTGGGCAAAGAAGCCAACTTTTCTTGACTTATCTTACTTAAGCTTGATGTGACTCGCACTAAAGTGGCATGATTCGTTCGCTTATGATTACAATCAGCCATGGAGCCCAATGGGACTTGCCTGACACTGTTCTCGTATGGATGTAACAACATGGTATCCACGCGAAAGCCGGCTTACAGTACAAGATAGTTAAAAGGGTCATCTAAACCACAAGTTTATGCAGAGTACAAGGCTAAAAGCCGGAAACTCAACAATTATCAAGCATAACTTCAGTACTTACACGGAATGGCTTTAGGTTTGCGACTCGGTAAAAAATAATTTGTTCTCTCAGAAAGGCCACACCCCCATTACTCGAACTTTGGGTCATGGGGGCTGGGGGACTTCGAAACAGAAACAAACTACTTGGCTATCGCAGTTCGAAAAACCTCACCATCCGAGTCTTGGGGACTTAAAGAAAAAGCCCACGTATTAAAACTCCTGGTCTCGGAAAACCGAGTCTTACAAAGGGAGGTAAAAAGAAAGCTGGGTATCAAGAACAAGTTCAAAAGAATAGACAAAATAGCACGATTATCAAAGGGCAGGGAAAGCCGCAAAAATATGTCACCGAATAGAAGTACATTACAAGTTATGGCATCGGTATCAGAAGTGCACAAGCGCACCATTGGCAGGATAAATAGTTCAAATGAAAAGGTCCCACGTGATTAAGGTATTATGACATCATCACCCTACTCGGTCTCCTGAGTGCGATCTTCCGGGTCTTGCTCCTGGGCCTGCTGCTTAGCTTTCCTGGCAGAACCACCCGGACTCACCGCGCCAGGGCGGATGGGCGGAAGGACGGACGGTGTAGAGGCGGATGGCCCTGATTTTAACTCGGCCTCCCTCTTCGCGGTTGCCTCCTTCTTTTTGGCCGAGTGATCAGCCCACTTCTCCAAGAGGTCCAAGGGCGGGGGTGCTTCCTCTGTGATAACTTTGCCATCGGCGTCATACGCAGCCATTAGCGTATTCAGGTCCAAGCTATCGGCTAAAGAGGTAGCCGAGGGGCGCACTGCTGACTGAATGGCCTTGAAGTCCTTAGGCGTAAATTTGGCACCATCCGCCTTAAACTCGGGAAACCCGGATATTATCTTCGCCGGGTCAAGCTTCGTAAAGTAGGCTTTGGCCAAGGTCAACGCCCGGGTTATTCCAATTCGGCAGGACGAACGTTTCCAAAGTTCAATCCAGCCAGGCACAGTGGAGCAGGCTTGGACAAGATTCTCTTCACCCGGATAGGCTTCTGTGGGCCAATGTATGGCGTCCAATATAAATTTTGTGCCGGCAAAGAAAGTCCGGAGCACAGTCTTCAGGGTCCTAGCCTTGGCAATAGTATCTTCCTCTGGAGGTGCAAGGTTGGCACCTGCAGTTGAAACAGAAGCAAGAAGGCATCAGTAACCCAGAGTGGTGCATAACAAGAAGCATGAAGTTAGTCGGCAGACAAAAACTTACTCAGTAAGATCTGGTAAGTGTCGGTGATTTGATCCGATAAATTCTTCAAGTCGGTCCGAGCGGTGTGGCACTTCTTCTTATATTTGGAAACATCCTTCTTCAAAGCTTCCATGTCATCCTCAAGGATTTCCCGTCGTTTTATCTCGGCAAGAAGACGTTGTTCGGTCTTCAGTAAAGTTTCATCAGACCGAGTTATCTGTGCCTGTAAGTAGAAAGGAGGGCAAGCATTAGTGGGATGTTATGATAAGATAAATTTGGCGTGAAGTACCAAGCATAACTTTTGCAAGTCATACTCGGAACTTGGGGACTAGATATGCAATATGAGATGACAAGCGCTTTTACCTGGTGCTCTGCAGCCATGCGCTCTAAAATATCGCCCTCTGAAGCCTTCATGGTGAGGAGCGTGTTCATCAATTGATCAAAAGTATCTTTACCCGTATCAGAAGACCCGGGGCCTTGGGAATTCCGAGAAGAGGTTTTCTTCTTAGAAGGAGGCGGAACCCGGGTCATTTGTGCATTGGAATCCGACACTCCTTCGGCACCCAAGGTTGTGGCTTTCTTCTTCTTGCTCGCATGGGAAGCAATTGGATACTCGGTTTCTTGGGCGTCCGGTTTAATCGGCGAGGTTTGCTTTTCACCGCCAGACACGACAGTAGTCTTATCGGCCGGGCTCCCCTGACCCGGGCCCTCGTCTTCCATGCCCTCTTGGTCGCTAACGACGACCGTGGCCCTGTAAATGTTATCAAGAAGCAGTTAAAATACGCGGTCAGGAAAGGGTGGTGAAGTGTGGAAGAGCGTCCGGAAGGGGATCTTACCCGGTGTTCACCGCGAAGTCACAAGGAAACCCGTCATCAGACTCGGGAGAGGCTGAAAATTGTCAGGTTAGATGTCATATAAGAATAGTTCAAGGGGAATGTGCCGGCCGAGAAAAGATAGAATAATTACCAGCCCGCCGAATGGGGGTCGAAGAAATACCCGGGTTGATGATGTTGTCACCCGGGTTATTTCGAGTTGACCTACGCTTGATCATGGGCGACTCCTTCAAGAATGGCCAGTGGAATAATGTCAAAATAACTCAGGTATATCATTAAGGTGACGTGAATTGAATGCGAGGAGGGGATATGAAACCTTGGAAGGGGCCTCTTGAGCTTTTCTTTTGGATCCGGCTTTGGTTGCCGGTTCCGGTTCGTCCTCGTCGCTGGCAGATTCTACTTTGCCATCCGAGTTTTCTTCCTCATCATCCTCTTGTTCTGAAATATCATCAAAGTTATGGTTGAAAATGAAGGGGTTATGACGAGTTCGAAGGAACCAGATAGAATTCGAAGAGTACCTTCATCCGAGTGAACGGCCTCTTGCTCCTCTGGACTTTCGGAGCTAGGGGAGGCGTTGATTTTCCAAAAGTCGTCATTAGCCTGAAAGGTGTTAATACACAGGTTACCAACTGTATCAAGTGGAAAGAATGAAAGTAAGGGCGTTAGAGTCGGACTTTTACCTCAGGGGCGGGGTTTTCAAGCGTGAAGGGCTCTAACCCGGATATGTTCCGGATTACCTCGAGCTTTTCCGTCAAAAAACCTTTGATGGTTTTATGGGTGTCGCCAGGTGCGAAGATGTTATCGGAGTATCGGAGCGGATCGGAAGGTTCTCCTGAATACTCGCACATCAACTTGGTGCGGATGGAGTTGGGCTGAATCCTAAAATCGACCCAGGTCTTTACTAGATTGAGCCCGATGAGGCCCTGGGCTGTAAGAGTAGCAATTTTGGCTAGCAAGGGTTGAATTGCCTCCCTATCCGAGTTAGGGGCGAAGGCGCTAAACTTATCGGAAATATCAAGAAGACCCTCCAAGTAACCCGGCAGTTTCTTTTGGCCGGGTGGGGAAGTGTCCTGGCAGTAGAAGTACGAGAGCTGCCAATGCTTGACATGGGAATTGAGGGTGAGGGGTGGCATTAGAGAGTTTTTGCGGCGTTGGATCGAAACCCCGCCGCAAGTGAGAAGCGCCCCATCACCGCTTTCGCGGCATGGTTTGCATTGAAAAAGCTCAATGAAAAGAGCTAGACTTGGCGGAGTGCACAAGTAGGATTCGGAGAGGACAATAAAATGGGAAATATTTAGCACAGAGTTGGGTCCGATATCAAAGACACGAAGGCCGTAGTGGCTAAGTATGTCACGGAAAAAGGGGTGACCCGGTGGTCGAAAACCCCGGGTCACGTGATCCACGAAACAAATTACCTCATCTTTGGTAGGGGTGGGCCGGGTCTCCTTACCCGGTACCCTCCATTGGATATTTTCCTGGGAAGGAAGAATTCCCAGTTCCACCAGCTCCTCCAACTTGGCCTTTGTGACCATAGACCGCGCCCAGTTGGCGGAAATGGTGTTGGTGGCTTTGGCCTTGGTTGGGGTCTTCCCCTGTTTCTTGGGAGCCATATGGTTGGCCTGCAGAGCACAAGGTAAGAAGGAAATTAAGACATGAAAGTTGCGAGCCGGCTAAGTATAGGCCGGACAGCATTGAGGTATGAAAAGTTACGGGAGATCCGGGTGTTAGCATGCAGAGCAAAGTTTGAAAGTATCCGGGTATCAGGCATTGTGGTGAAATTTATGGGATCTAAATGTTGAAGGAGCCTTTTGAATACAATGGATGGCGGCTTAAGTTCCAGACGTGAATAAAAGTAACTGAAAAGGAATGGTCTAGCCGGGTGATTGATGCGAAGGCGGAAAATTTGGGTGGTTCGAGCCTAGATTGGAAGTTTTATTTTTGGATTTGTGGCAAGAATAATGATTGTGGGTAGTAGGGGAGCGGATTGGAGCATGCGCTTTGTCTTGAGTGCGAGCTAGAAGAGTTTATGGGTATTCTAATTCGGCCTAGTCAAGAAATCCGAGGCGGACCGATCTGGATCTAATCTGAGGAAAAAATCAAAGGTTGAGAGGGCAAATTGATAGGTGCAAAAGATTTACCGGAGGAGATCTGAGGGAAGCCTTGCGGAGGCAGATGGCGCAGGCTTGGTGTCCCTTCGCGGTTCTTGGTGGGCCGGATGAGGATTCGCCGGCGGATCTTGGCGGCGGCGCGGGGCGAATGGTGGCGGAGCGTAATCTCCGGGCGATGGGTTCCGGTGACGAGCGCGGGATTTCCGTGGTGGCGCTCAGGGAGAAGGAGAGCTCAGAGGGAGAAAGGAATGGAATGGAGGAAATGAGCCGTTAGGGTTCGGGTCACTCCTAAGGGGCTTTTTTATAGTGCAAATGGATAAGCTCGGTTTGGTGAGTGGAAGCCGAGAATGGAGGGGGTAAACGGCTATTTATTTAAAGTTTCTGCGAGATGTGCGCCAAGTATTGAGCAAAGCATCCGGATAAAAGGAAGAAGGGGATTCGTCCCGTGATGACGGGATTGGTTATCGAGCATAGGATCTTGGAGTTATTATTATGGTTTGGACCCAGAAGTTTGAACCAAGGTGTTTGGAGGGAAAGCTGAGGTTATTGCATGGCCGCCAAGGAGCAAGGCCTAGCTGAATATTAAAACATCTTAACCCGATCTTCATATACCCGTATGATCGATATCTTTGCAGGGAATAGCAAGCGCTTCAAGGAGATCCGTGAAGCCCAGGCTATTCTGGGGACTACTGACAGGGGGATGCTAACCTGGTAGGCCAAGCTCCAAGGAATAACCCGGCTCAAGGGATGATGTGCAGGATCCGGCTAAGGATAGGGAAACTTGTGAAGGCCCAAGCTTGTAGGCCCAATGACCCGGATTGTGGGTTACTGTAAAGGCAAGTTAGGGTTAGTGCGCCGTGTCCGGGTAGGATTCAGGGTACGCCTTGTAGGACAAGCCAGGGGGTACGGGTGCTTTATAAACCGACCCCCGGAGGTAGTTTAGACAGAGATCTAAGAACCCTAGCAATATCGTGTGATATCGAGTATCCAGTGTAAACCCTAAATCGAGTTATTGTATCGAGAATAGAGATCCGGCGACTTCGATTGCCGGCTGTCAGATCAAGTTGTACCATGTCTTCTCTTGAGCTAAACCCTCTCCCGAACGCCTGTGTCGACTTGCCCCAAGATCAGTTACCCCTGGTAACATCTGCCGTGATTATCCCACGACAGGTTCTATAGTGGAAGGTGAACTAGGCCTTTGTGGCGAAGTTCATCGGAGAATAGGGTGAAGCCTTAGTGGCGTTGAGTAGGCCTTTGTGGCGAGCTCACACCCCTCCAACGAGACGTACTCCCCTAAAAAGGAGGAACTCGGAAATACATCGTGTCTCCGTGTGCTTCCATCGGTTACCTCGTTCCTCCCTCTCTTTACTTACTTGTACTTGTTACTTTGATTGCTTGTCTTGTCATATAGGTAAATTCACCACTAGTTGCACTATCTAGAGAATTTACCTTTCTTGTCAAGCCTAAATTTGAGAAAAATTAAAATTTGCCGTAGCACCTATTCACCCCCCCTCTAGGTGCCCATACTTTACTTTCAGATACGCCATCTTATCTCCTTTCTGTTAGCCGGAAGTTGTAGTGTTTCTGTAGTTGGTTAGCGCAGCCAGTTGCAGCATCTTTTATATCCCCTTTCTTCCGTTGAACCCAAGGCATCTGTGCTTGGTGTTGACGGGCTACACTTTGGTGAACTGTGAGTCTTGCTTGCCAGTACGTTGTTGTACTGACCCCTTTGGGGCTGTGGTTTCCGCAGACTACGCTTACGAGGATCCCAGCGACGGCTACTACGTGGAGTTTGAAGAGGCTGCTGACGAGTAGATAGCGGACCCGAGCAGGATCCGAGACTACGTGGATGGGCTCCGTTTTCCTTTCATTCCCAGCTTCTTAAGCCTATTTGGATTTGTCTGTACTCAGACCCTTTGAATGCTTCCGCTGAGATGTAATGATGTTATGTTGGGACAGGTGTCCTCTGGATGATTGTATTTGCTATCTCTGCTCTAGTGAGAGCTATTTGCAACTTATTTCAATCTTTTCTGTCTTAGAGATATGTTGTGCTATCATTCTGTTACAAGCCGTTGACGTACCATGTGTGTATGGTATGAAGTACGTCAATGGTAGTATCCTGATTTCTATGGGATAGTTTACGTCGACGCTGAAAAGATAGGGGTTGGTTGTCACACATACGTGTGTTGGCCTACTCGTAAGAGGACGCGGGTGCCGGTAAGCCCCGTAATCCAATCTACTAATGTTCAACGGAACGGCGAGTATCCTTTAGAAGTCCGGGTGCGACAGTAACCTTGTAGGTTTAATTCCAGATCTATTCTTTCTCTCGTATTCCTCGATTTCTTCCTTCATGAGCTTGATGTCATCCTGGGTTTTTTGGAGGTGTTCAGATGTTGTTGCTGCCTCTGGAGAGCTTGTCTCCTGGATTCTAGCACTTCAGGGGGTTCATGCAATCCCACTGGTGTTTGCAGTAACTCATGTTCTTCTTGTTCTGTCATTGGCGGAACAAGGATTTCTTTTGTTTTCTTCTCCGAAGGTTTCACTCCGCTTGCGTCTCCTACTTCCGGGCTTTCATTGGCTGGATCAGCCAATTTCTTCTTCCGGAGTTTATATTGGAGCTTTTTAGCAGTTTTGTGTTTCTTCTTGGAAGAGGGAGGTTTCCTGCAGGGTTCTTCCTCTGTCAATTCTTTGACATCGGGAAATTTTGGAGAGGTTTCTCCGTCCTCTCTCTCTTCCTCTGGCAGAGGGGTTCTAGGGCTTTCCTGGCTGTCGGCATCCGTGTTTTCAGCCGGTTTTGCCGTCAGTACTTCATGGAATCCCTCTTGGAAGGATTTGACCTTTCTTTCGAAAGCGTCTTCGTCTTCCTCTTCGGTATCGAAGTGATCCGATCCGGTTTCCGACTCTAATCTCGCCTCAATGGCGGCTAGTACAGAGTCAGCTTCCGAGTGCGTCGTGATGTTGACGGATGTCGGATCTTCCACCTCTATTGTGGGAGTGTTGTTTTCTGCCTCTTGCACGAGATTACTTTCATCCGTGTTTTCGGCGATCTCGGATTGCACCATGCCGATAAAGTGTGATTCACTTGTATGTCGGCGATCTGAGCAGAACCCGGTATCGTGGTCATCTTCGACTGGGTATAGGGCGGGTGGGATAAATTTACTTCCACCGCAAAATCCCATGGCCTCTGCAGTTAATCCAATAAAGATATTTGCAGATCCAATTGGTAACACGCAGGCACTTACCAGATGATTTTTGCGCCGGTATGTAAGATCCGTCGTCGAGGAAGCATCCAACATCGTTGTCGAACTCCAAGCTTCCGACAGTTATGGAACTGCCGATCCCGCCGAGTATCCCAGATCGAAACTTAACGTCTGACGTCGGTTGCCCCACGGTGGGCGCCAACTGTCGAGACATCGTAGTAGAATTCATAGACGGGGGTGACATGAGACTACTGATAGAGACGTGGGGGGACGTGGTTGTGCGAAGGACAATGACACCGGGTTTTTACCCAGGTTCGGTACGACGCAGTAATGCGACGTTCCTACTCCTGCAATCTCACTATTCATGACTAAAGCCTGGAAATACAAAGTACAATGTGAGGTTCTATTAGCTTCTCGTCAAGGATCAACCTCTCGGCGAGATAGCCTGTAGCTTCTTGTCTATCTATCTTATCTCCCGTTCGGCTTTATATAATAGCCGGATTAGGGCATACAGAGTAGGAAACCTAGAAGACTACGGTAACTCTTAACTTGGAAAGTAAGGAATCCGCCTTCTACTCCAAGCCAGATCACGTGGGCCGCGATCCGGGTTCTTCTAGAATCCGGCTTCTGTGCATCAGCTTACTGGGCCGCCTAATGGACCATAGCCCATTACCATTTAGACCACCCTGGTAATCCGGCTCTTTAGACTACCATCTGATATACTCCTAGTGGGTATATATCCGACATAGGTAAATTTACCGTAGTTGCATATCTAGAGAAATTACCTTTGTGTCAGGGCTAAATCGAAAATTATTAAAATTTGGAGGTAGCATCTATTCAACCCCCCCTCTAGGTTCCCATACTACTCATTCAACAAAACAGACTGCTGGCGTAATGAAGATGGAGGCCTAAGAGGACTCCGCCTTGGAGTACAAGTCGGACACGGGATTCATTTGTGTTAGGTTGTTTTATAGTGTACGACTATAATTAGTCTTGTAAGCACCGGTCTGACTGTCTATATTAAGCCGGACCACGAGGACCTCTAGGTTAGGCTCTAAGAAAACATACAATCGCATTGTAATGTATGAGGCTTTGCCCCGATAGTAAGATTGCAGGACATAGGGCGTCACCATTGTTGGCTTACCTAAACATGGGTAAACCTTGTGCATTCCACCACCAGAGCTTCCCTCTATTTATGCCCCATGTTCTACCCTCGGGACTACGGCATCCTAGTCCATGTCTAATTTTATGATACACCAACAAAATCCTAAGATAATAAGGACTAAGTACCATATAAAAGAGCATTAAAAGAACAGAAAGGTGAAGTGTGAGAACAGTTCTATGGAGTAGGATTCAACAACCACTCGAAGGCGAGGATGGAGTGAGATACCTTAATTCTGCACAACTCCACCTCTTAGGACAAGATACCTAGAAAAGAAAATACCAAAATTAAATGTCGATCATCAGTTCATGGTTATACGGCTTCGCAAATCAAGATGGATAGTAGTAGGCGAGGGAGGCCATCAAAAGAATGGTGGATTGTGTTGATTTTATTTGTTAACCGTGTTGTTATAATCACGACAAAAAATATTTTCTCGTGAATTATCTACAGTAATGTGTTGTAACTAAATAGATGTAAACTAAAAGTTCCGTTACATCCTATTAGTGAAGGTATACTATGGTTCGTTACGCTTGGTCCAACCGATTTTTGTGTAAACTTTACCAAGGAAAATTCCTATTTGCTACTCGCAGGGGCACATGAGAGTCTCCACATGGAGGAATCGGACCATGGGCTAGGCCTAACGAGGGTGAGATTTTCTATTATTTCTTTTTTACTTCTTGTTATTTACGTTTCTATACTTCTTTTAACCTTTTTTTTACCTTTTGCTTTGATGTTTTCTTTATGTTGTTTATTAAATACATAATAGTGTTTTAAACATACATAAAAATATATTTTGACAAGTATGTGCATTTTTTCACAATTTTATCATATGTGCGAAACAACTTTTATAACACATGAAAATTAGTAATTTTGTGTGAACATTATTCACAAGATAGGTGAGTATTCCTATTACGTACTGATTTATAAATTTTAACATTAATTCAAAGATTTATGAAATAAAACATAAATAAGAAACCGTACTTGTTCATGGGTCACACCGATGCATCCTAGTAAGAGCACCTCCAGCAAAGACTCTCCTAAAAAGTTGTTTGAGGACAGGAGCTACACGAGATCATCTACAATTAGCTCTCTAAATTATTTTTTGCTACACATGTACCAATCTCTAATGTAACTCATAGCCAAAAGTATTCCACACCTAACAATGTACACCAATTTGCATCTCGAATGCATCATCATGCATGCAGATCCATTTGAGCCACTGATGTACTAAAAAGTATGATCCTCCGCTGCTGGTACCAAAATCACTTGCCAACTCAATTCATGTTAGTACCAAACATGAAAGATGAACAGCAAAGCTGCGCAGCTAATACCAAACACCTGCCGTGATGATCCTCCGCATCCCGTGCAAATTACTAGGTCCTACTCCCTCTGTCCACGAATAAGTGTACATCTAACTTTTGGCTTAGTCAAACATTTTAAAATCTAACCAAATTTATAGAAAATAGTAGCAACATCTATGATATCAAAATAGTAGATTTTAAAACTTCACGTGAAGACTAATTATTTGATACTAATTTGATGCTATAAATATTTGTACTCTTTCCAATAAAGTTAGTCAAAATTAATAAATTAATAAGTTTGACCGTCAAGAAAAAGAAAGGGTACACTTAATCATAGACGAGGGAGTATGGGCTATTAATATTTAGGAAAATATTTTGGCTAGGGCAACCTACAACGCGCGAGCGTAGGCCCCCTAGCGAGCATAGCTAGCACAGCGAGCGCTGCCCCACTTGGGCCGGCTATACAGGCCCAATTAGCACAGTTTTAGTTTTTTTTTTGTTCAGTTTTTATCTCAATGTATATATTGGCAGCCCAATATAATTAGTAAGTGCAACATATATAACACCAAGTGTTCTTCGCCATTCCGATCAATGTTGTGTACGTCTTAAAAATTTATTACAATTTCGCACGTATTTTGTTGAGAAACCACAAACGAGATGTTGCAATGTTATTCTGGATGATTTCTAAAAAATGGTTATATGTTTATTAGAATTCATTTTGGATGACATATTTATGAGCTCTTTTACATGTTGTAAACGTGTAATTTTTTTTGTTGCTATCGATTTACCTTTTTTTGGCGAAATAGGTGATGATTTTTGTTGCAACTGAAACGGTGATAAATTATTTTGTTGCTTACCAACTTTTTAATTGACGCAATTTTTGTTGTTGTTGCAATAGGTTGTGATTTTTATTGAATTGTTCAAACTTCTTTATTGCAACGCAATAACATAGTGTTTATCTATTATTTGTAACATTACTTATTTTTCAAAAATGATTTGAAAACAATTGTTGCAATACTTCTTTTTGTACACGGGACGATAATTTTTGTTGCTACACAAGTGAATTTGTTGCAATGACAGTTTTGCTGTAATTATCGATATGACCGGAAGCAACACAATATACCTTTTCGTTTTAAATGGGGTTACGGTGGAGGGTGGCTTCTATATGCGAAAAGCAGGGGGCTAAAATGTAAAACCGTGTTGTGTTGTTTTAAGCCATCGGATAAAGATCGAACGGCTCGCGAGGGACCTACGTTTTGCAAACGTAGGCTGACCTACGCAGAGCGCTGACCTAATATTTAGCCATATCCACCGTTGATTTTTGGGTAGTTTAGGCAACTCGGATTTTCCTTTTAACTTCTACTGTATTATGTACATATAAGGGGGTAATCAAAGGATTTCGCAGGGCAAGGGTAAACACAGCCGGGTTCGTAAAAAATAAGGAAAAGGAGGTGTCGCTCTCGCACGCGGCCGCCGCCGTCCCTAACGTTCTTTGGCGCCGTCGTCCACTGGAGGCGCACGCGGCCCGTCGCCCTTGCTCTCGCCCCGGCTGTCGCTGGTGTTCGTTGGTACCGCCATCGACAGGAGAAAGATCACCGGCGTTCCTTGGCGCTGCCGTCGACAGGAGACAGATCGCCGTTGCTATTGAACGGCATCTCCATCCTCTCTCTATACCCGGTCGTCCAAACGACAAGTGCCGTCTCCGTCAATTCCCAGGTGCGTGTGCTAAATTTGTGAAGTGCTTGTGTACTTGTGCTGTAAGCAGATGTGAGCACGAACCGACGAGTGACTGCCAAGCATAAGTGTGCATTGTGCCGCACACTTCAATTTGTGCGCCAGAATCGTTTAGCCTCAGCGTGCCCCCTCTCCGAATTATTAATGTTTGACATTAGAAAGGCTAGAATAGGTGTTCTATAGTATCTCAGATGTCGCCCGTTTGCCTCCTGATGTCAGCAGAGGAGGATCGGCTGGGGGAGCAACTGCGGAGGCGGTAAACTAGGCCGTAGGTGGGGAGTTCCGGCATGGGTTGTTCTTCACCTCTACTACAACATTCCATGAGCGTTGCCGTGGCCGTCTACTTTTGCATTGTGGCCTGTCATATTAGCAAGGACCAATTTGCATGGTTGATCTTGAACGCAAAATACTTGTTCAAATTTGTGGCGTCGCTCTTCGGCTGCTTGCTAATGCGGCCGTTGCCATCATAACTGTACTTTCTGCCCACTGATTAGATTAGACATAGCTTATTATGTATGTTGTCTTAGCTGCTTAGCCCTGTGTGGAACAAACAGTGCTGTGCCATTGTGCAGAAATTTCTGCACATGAAGGCCGGGTTAATTTTAGTTCTGTATGAGTACGTGATCATTGTGTTCCAGAGGGATTTTAATATGCGGGATTTTATTTTAATGAATTTTTTTCTACTTGTAATCTAGCATACAGGAATCCAGTGGGGTGGCTGATCTAAAAATGTAACAACTATTTGGACAATAATGAAGCAAGGTATTTTTATTGTATATCTTTAACATACAACAGGATGTCAAGGAAAATATGAAAACAGAGTGCATTTATTGACCAACATAAGTAGCAAGAGCCGTGCCATAGCATGGCAGCACCATTTTCTGTATACTTAGAGCATGTCTAACATGCCCCTTATAACGCGAGCGCCCCGTAAAATTCCGGCGGCATACGGGATGCGGGCCAAAACGGCCGTCTAGCAGCCCCCGTATGCGGCCTGGCCCGTACTAAAATTTTACGGGGCCTGCGAAACCGCCCCCTCCGCCCCGTACTTATAGTGGGTGCGGGTTGGGGTCGGGGTCCAACCCCCCACCCGCAACCCTAGCTCCGCCGCGCGCCGCCGCAGCTCCGGTGAGAAATTCCCCGCGCGCCCCCGCCCCATTCCAAGCGAATCCACCGCGATGAGCTCCCCCGACGGTTCCGGCTCCTCCATCGCCCGCTCCAAGCGCCGCCGCGAGCCGGAGACGCTCGAGGAGGCGTGGCGGCTCCACTGCACCAGCAGTGCAAGCGCGGCGGCGACGGCGCAAGCGGCAGCGGAGGAGGAGGAGGTACCGGCGACCGAGGAGGAGGAGGAGGCCGCCTTCGCCGCGGCGGTCGAGCTTTCGAAGAAGGAAGCAGAGGCCGCGGCGCGGGCGGAAGCGGAGGAGGAGGCGAAGGCCGTCGCCGACGTCGAGCAGTTCAAGGCGATGGAGGCTTCCGGCCCCGTCGTCTTCCTAGACTAGATTAGGTTATTAGGACGAGCTCGAGCTCGATTTCATGTAGCAATGGTGATCATCTGATGAATAAAATCGAGTTCAACTTTTCTCCCGCGAAGTTCAAATTCAAACATACGGGGCGGAGATAGGGGGTCTGCTAGACGAACTTGTAAATTTGAGCAAAGATTTTCCTAGATTTCCTGTACAGGGCCCTCTACACGCGATTTAGGGTGCGAAATTTTAAGGGTCCTGTTAGACATGCTCTTAGAAAAGGAGACGACAGTTTGCAAAATGAGAATTAAGATAATACTTAGAAGGTTTTCCTTTCCTTGTTTCTTTTCTTCTCCTTAGTTTCAAGAACAACCAACATTGAACCTGATCTTCACTCTCTTCACGTTTTTCATCCTTTCTGCTCTCACTCCTCTTTCCCTTCACTTGTTTCTTTTCTTCTGCATAGTTTGGAGAACAGAAGGCGACGAAGAAAGAGGGCAGCGGTGTGCACCCCGGCATTTGGACTCAGGGCCCCACCACTAAAACCCGTAATATGTAGACAGTTCATTTCATAACATCGCGGGTGTATTAATAAATTTCTATCTCTTAGGCTAATTGCATCTAAGAAAATAGACTGTGAACACTTAAATAGGAAACATGAAACTGAAATATTTCTCATGACAGCATAAAAAATAGTTTGGTAATTCAAAAAAAAATGTATCAAGCTTGTGCTTTAATAATCTAAAAATCCTTACTCTAAAAAGTTCCAAATGATGCAGAAAAATCTTAAATTTTCTCCATGCCAAAGCAATACTACTTGATAGCAGAATCATGAAGAGACCCTGATATGGTACGGACATAATTATTCAGTCTATGTTGTTCATCTTGGCCAGGTTTGCAATGCAACACTTCCTCAGCTTGTTGATCGGGGAGTTCACCAAGGCATAGGTATTTCCTTCCTCATACCGTTAATGTAGACCTGTGTAGCATAGAGAAAGTTAATTTTATTTTACTCATGTAGTTAGGCTTTAAATATGGTGTGTACACAAATATTACCTGGTCGAACTCCTCTGAATGGTTGGACCCTGTACAGCAATCCATATTGTTTAGGACAAACAGTCCACCAGAGCAGCTGGAATAGCATGTAGGTAATTGTTAGTCCGACAAGGATAATTAGAAAACATGTTTCCTCATATAAGGGATGTGCACGCATCTATCTTCTTGTTGTGATGTGTCTTTGACAGCAACGGGCCATGTAGAAAGTAGAGAGTCAGGTTCGATGTGCGTTGACTATTGTTGCACACCAGTGCATGCATATTCTGTTGCACACCAGTGCACGTTGTGCATATTCATAGGCAGGAATATCTAAAGAACAAAGTAATTAGTTAACACCACCATTATTAATGCATTATTTTTGTACATTATTATTTATTTACCATTTCATTAGCAAGGTAAATAGACCCTTGCTTTGTGCCATATTTTTTCGGCCAAAATTGTTTTCTTTGTGACATCCTATACAACAACCTTGTGTGTTGAGAACTTGCTCTAAATAGACTTTGTCGTCTTCCCTTGCGTTATCCTACTTGTGCCTTTGCTTGACAAAAATATCATCAATATTGACCAACTTCTCAAAATTTGGCGATTTATTGACAAAATTTAATGCTCCTTCATCATCTATTAAGCCCTCTTCATCTTTATGTTCCTTGGTGAGGAACGATGATGGTCTCTTTCTGCCATCTGGTTTGCGCACCCGCTGGCCAATTGAACCCTCCTGTTCAACTTCAAAGAATCATTTAGCCCTTGGCTTTTTTTTTTGTTCTATAGGGTAAATATGAACATTAATATTAATATCACGGATTTTAAGAACTACTAAGCAATATAGTACCTCCTTTTGTGACAATTTCTTCTCGTCCTTCTCTATATCCCTTTTGAGGATGGAAGATGTTTTTTTTCCTACTATTCCCAATAGACTACTCTATTTTAATGATATATTATGGCCCTTTCGTTTTTTGTTTCTTAGTACCAGCACTCGGTGAACGTTTAGTGTACATAAATGGTCATTCATATTAAGATCTAGAAATTTCAAAATGATGGATTAATTTAGTAACTCCGGGTCCCTGAATGTTTTGTTGCCGTCCTTGTCTATATCCTTCTTGAGGAAGGATGAAATTTTCTTCCCTTTGTTCCCAATAGACTCCTCTAATTTAATGACATCTTTTGGCCCTTGGCTTTGTGGTTTTTTAGAAGCAGAAACCTGTAAACATTTATGGTAAATATGGTGTTAGTTAGTAGCCAAATATTTTCAAAATAATTGAGTCATAAATTGAGGGGAAAGCTTAAACTCTTGCGAGAGGTTTCAGAATGTCCTTTTCCCACCCCGTGTCCTCAAAAAGTGAGAAATTAAAGGTGGGCTTCCTGGGTTTGTGAACCCCAAATCAATGGTCCTACCATGATAGACGGTAGTATGCAGATATGTCTATTAGTAATAATGTGATAATAGACACTTACAACGTAGTCTTATATGAAGTCCTCTAGCCTGAATCCCAGGATTTTTTGTTGGTTTCAAATTTCACTCATATTGAGGTCGGCATGGCCAAACCTATTTTAGTTTTAAGCATGCTGTCTTAGCAGAAGTGAGTTAAGCTTTGAGGCCACATTGATCATCCTACCAAACATGGACCAGCAACAGAAAATCATACCAAATTGTATGATAATTTACAGAAATCAAAATTAGGGAATAGTAGTAGCAGAACATACAACTATATCATTGTTGTAGGGCTCCTTTATATCTGAAAGAGGGTTTCAGAGCTAGAAGAATGTTTGGTCGCCTTGAATGGCTCTTTAGGTCGTCAACAACATATATGTGCATGAATTTGAATTTAGTAAGCAGTAAAAAAGCTGGGTGACAATAAGCTTTCTGTAGCGGCCCAACTCCAAATTTGTTTTTCTCGAACACTCCAACCACCTTTTGGGCCTTTTTGCTCATTCCAATGCTGCATTAGGGCCTTCACACGTGACTGTAATCAATAGTTGGGTCGAACTGATGTACACGCACCGTCTCCCATAATTTCATATGTTTGATTATTCGATTTCTCTTTATGTTGTAGTTGTGGTTATGGGAGACGGTGCGTGTAGATCGGTTCGACTAAACCATCGAACTCAACCGTTGATTACAGTCCCCGTGTGAAGTCCCTAATGTAGCACTGGAATGAGAAAAATGCCCAAAAGGTGGTTGGAGTGTTCGAGAAACATAAATTTAGAGTTGGCCCGCTACACAAAGCTTAGAAAAAATCTGTAGTATTTTTTTTAATGTAGTTCATCACCCAGATTTTTGTACTGCTTACGAAATTGAATTCATGCACATACAAGTTGTTGATGACCTAAAAGTGCCATTCAGGCCGGCCAAACATTCTTCTAGCTGTGAGACCCTTCCTTCAGATATGAAGGAGCCCTACAACAATGATATACTATTCCCCAATGTTTATTTTTGTAAATTATCTCACATTTTTAACAATTTGTTGTTGCTAGTTCATGGTTCATCTAAAGATAACATCCTTGGGTAGAGACCGGGGCTTCCCAGGGCGTTTGCCATTTTGGCCGTCGGATCTTCACAACAGAGCGCTACCATCCGTTGGATCGAACAGTAAATCCTCAGTGCTGATTTTGGGTCTACCGGTCATTGTTTCAGCAGGTGTGAATTTGCGTGTACTAGGACATGCGCGTGAATGAGAGGTGGAGAGAGATCGAGACCCCACCCAGGGCCAGCGAGATGTGTGCGCTGGTTGGCTGCTCTCCTCCATCTCCACCAACTGATATTTTCATCGCCCATGCTAGAAACCCTAGCCGCCACACACAACACACTCCCGTTCTGCCTCCTCCATCCCAGCTCCTCTCACGTGGGCGTGCTCGCGCTGCTGCTCCCTCCTCCATGACGGCCTCTCCATACTCCATGGGAGAAGAAGTGCGCTTGCCCACTACGTCATCGCCCTCCCTTATCCTCGAGTTTCCTCGCCGTCGCCCGCATCTCAGCGCCCCCCTCTCTCCTGCTCTCATGCCGCAGACCCTCGGTCCGTACTTGACCCGGGGAGGGTGCACCAATCACTTGGTGCTCGACGCAGAGGGGAAGGACTAGAAGATCTGGTCTGCCCTTCACCAGCCATCGATCTGCTCGACCCAATTTCTCAAGAGTTCAAGGTATACGTTTCAGCCTCTTTCAGTTCATAGCAAACATCCTCTCTCCGTATTACTTTCCATCGAAATTTCATAACAGCAGCCTGTAGCATTTAGATATACATACATTTTTGACGTTGATGTGTTCTCTTGCAGGTTGCTGCTACCTAATACATGGGATTGTCCTACTCTCTCCTCAAGCAAGAGCAGCCAGCTGCTGCTATGTGACCCAGGTAAGATCTATTTAGTTATGAAAAAAGTATGAGTAACTGTTCAGTACAATAATTATGGGCGTCAGAGTTGTTTATGCAGGCATTTTGCATAATTTTTGTGTGCATCTGTAGATGTTGATAAGTGCATTGATAGCTTACATGAGGCATACCTATAGTAATACTCTTGCAGGTTGCTGCTTCCTAAAACATGGCATTGTCCCTATTTTTTACCCACTTCTCATGGTACTTCTATAGATTTTTAGTGTGGTCAGGGGTCATTTGAATTTGATCATATAGCTGAGTATTTCCTTTCTCTTCACTTCAGCAATGTGCCGTCGGAGTCCTCAATTTAGGCATGCCTCACTTTTTCCAGTAGATAATTTCTCTATAACAGTAGATAATTTCTCTATAATAGGAATAATAGTATTAGTTTGTCGGCTTGGACAGCTGCAGACATGTGACAATTGAAAGAATATATTTTGGGCTATATGATTATTTTGCGTGGTAGCCTAATTATGTGGGCTAGAAGATAATTCGTTAGGTACAGGACCGATGGCTCCCTTTTCACACAATTTATATGATTCATTCTACTGGATTATTTTTGAATTGTTTTCAACTGGATTATTATTTCTAGGGACTCTAAAAAAACCTGTTGCAGTGCCATATGGTGCCCAAAGCGTTTCAATGTTTACTAGGATGCGAAGGCATTTTCCCTTACTGGCAGGTATTCTTTCTATACCAACATTTCTCGTGCAGAAATTTCTCTCTTTACACTGTCGATCCAATTGCTTTGATTCTGTCAGGCTTAATGATTTCAATTCTAATGATTCATTCTCTGATTTGGTCTCAGGATTTTTTGTACCAGTTTTTAGTCTCAATGTCTGATATGCCTACCTGACTATCCTGCTCAATGGATCTACAGGTTATATTATTTGTTCTTTTTTCCGCGGGGTGTTCATGGCCAGTTGGGTAAAAAAAAATCTATTTCTGCCTGCAGATCAAAGCTATTTAAATTTATTTCCTTTATTGCTTTTTTTTCTTTCTTAGATTTGCTCCTTTGACATAGACGGTGGCTAGATGGTTCTTTTTAGGATTTGGTCCTTTGACATAGACGGTGGCCAGATGCTTCTTTTTTAGATTTGCTCCTTTGACACAGACAGTGGCTAGATGCGTGTTAATAGGACATGTGGCTTTCTAAGAAAACATGTTTTGTTGTGTGTCTAGGTTTGTTAGGTCATGTGCCTCTTCTCCCATTGTCACCAGATTTGTCAATGATGTAGATACGCGTTGCTTCTCTTTGTCGACTCCTGCAAAGTTAATTTCTTTTGCTACTAGAATAATCTGTAGGCAAGACAAATGCAAAGTATATTTGAAAATCATGTACGAATTTGCAGAGAGCAAAGGGAGCATGCTGAAGTTTACTATAGCAACCATTAAACCATTAACATCAACTCGCTTTAAGATTTTTAGTTATCACGCATACTGAAGAAGCAAATGGTAAAGCTTGCAAAGAACATTGGATTTTTCGGGAACACTTAACACATGTAAACAAATCAACAGGAAATGCAACCAACAACAAGTAGGAAAATAAGGACTTCTCATTTCGGTATATTTGTCTACTTTCATATGGTTATGCATCTGCTAATTTAACAACAATCAAAGTAGATTAATCTTTAATAGTTAAGTGTCTTCAGTCTAAAATAATCAAGTGTATGTAAAACTTTTGTGGATGGATGACACACGGAACAAAGTGTGGAAACACACTTATATTTTCAAGACTTATTTTGTGGGTTTTAAGTCACTGTTTGGATCGTTTATTCTGCCTCTACCTTCCCACACGCTGGTAGTTCCACCGCCTTGCTGTTTGTGGTCCTGGCAAAGGTTGAACCGGCAGGTCGGTCTCAGTCCAGGTCTATGATGTCGTATATCCTGTGGATACTATCCTTTGTACTTATTCTCTATTTTCGAGGCTGGTTCTTATCTGTATGGTAGTTTTGTCGCTTCTTCCTTGCGTTGTTGGGTCTTTGTCCTTCAGCGCGCTATGTTCCCTTGCAAAACTAAAAAACTGAATTGGTAGATCTTTGTCCATGCTTGGATGCACAGGGTTATGGTGCTTGCCTCTGCGAAAAGTTTAGGTGCCTGGTGGGTTTTTGGTTACTTACTTTCGGTCCTTTAGATATGTGAGGCTAGCACTGCTAGAAATTGCGAAAATAAATATTTGCCTAGCCTGAAATTTTCTACGCTATAATATGTATTTAGTATTTTCAGTCGGGCTCTAGGTATTCTTTTTAAATTGCAACATCTTGCGCTTCCTCCATCCACTATTAGGTCGTTCCCTTGATTTTTTGATGTCTAATCCGTGTGCTTCTGTTTCTAGATTATGTAATGTTGCCTTCTAGCCATACCGGAGGCCGCTGTTATTTTTGGAGAACTTCCATGATGGTCTTGCCATTTGTCATGTGCATTGCGTTCCTGAGTCGATCTCGACCTTTACGTGTAATCCAAAGTGGCCTGAGATTACTGAGGCGCTGTTCCTTGAGTCAGGCCAAACACCATATGATAGGGATGACATTATTGTTAGGGTGTATGGCCTCAAACTAGGCGAGTACATAGAAGATATAAGAGACGGTCTTATCTTCAGACCTATCAAGGCTGGTACCGTTTTGTGTTTGTATTGCATTCCATTGTGTGATTTTGTTGCTTTGGTATGCTTATATGCTATTTACGTGTTCTTCATTCTTCATTGTTGGGTGCAGTTTTGTACACCGTCGAGTTTCAGAAGAGAGGCCTTCCACAAGCTAATATTGTAGTTTGGCAGGACACAGACAAGGATCGTCAGGTTAATGCAGTGTTGATCGATTCTTTCCTTTGGGCTAAAATTCCAGACCATGTTAAAGATCCTTTGGGCTATGCGTTAGTTTCTGTATTTATGATGTATGGAACATGTGGTGCATTAAATAAATGTGTGTTTGCATGAAAGATGGCAGTGTTTGAAACATTTTCCAAAACTATTCCAGCCCGAAACAATTATTGACTAGAATGGTTTGCCCTATATAAGACGCCGTAACAGTGGCAGTTTTATTTATAAAAACGAGAAAGACTTGACAATAGTTGGTTTGTTCCTTATGACATGAATCTTCTCAGGAAATATCAGGTACACATTAATGTTTAAAGGTGTAGTAATACACAGGTTATGAAGTATGTTTCTAAAGATATCACTGAAGGGCCTGACTTTTCTAAGTTTATCCTCTAGAGGATAAAGGGTAAAGGGATCCGCAGGGAAAGGTGCTAAACCTATTACAGTAGATGAGATAATTGAGTACATGGATTCTAGATACATATGTGAACATGATGTGCTCTGGCGTATTTTGGTACAATATCCACATAAAGTATCCCTACTAGCAGTTCATTTTTCCTTAAAAGAATACAATTCCTGCTCTTGCACTATCTTAGTCATTCTAATTATAAATTGAGCATCCGTAAAGTTTTTGTAGTTTCATTTAATAAGTGTGGTTGTTTCTGCACGAATAAAAGAGATATATAGTGCTTGTGATGGAGACATGTTGTTTTCCTGATTTCTTGTCTTTGCGTTTGGAAAGCAATAAGATACTTTTAAATGCATCATTTGATAGATTTCTAGAGAGATAATTGCTGACGTTGTTCTATGGAGGCTTACTATCAAGTTCTGGTTTATATCCAAGTCTTAGTTTTCTTTATTTGTTTCTCCAGAGACGGTTATGGAAAAATAATTAATTGGAAACGGTGTGGGGTCTCGTGCCTACCACTTTATGTGCATATGTTAATTAGACCATTTGATCCGGTCTGTGATGCTTTTGTTGTTTAGAACTAAATTGTCTCCATGGTATTGTATTAATAGGGATATGATATTATTATTCTTTGGGAAGTTTACTTCCATTCGCCTGATTATTGACACTTCTTATTTGTATGTTAGGTTACCCATGATCTTTTGACAGTCCCATCTGTAGTGCCGCCCCAGTATGCCCTTGGTTCAGCTTCTGAGGCTACCGAAAACCTTGGAAGTTGATTCAGTACAACTTCTGATTCCGCCAATTGATAAAGCAGCAACGGAAGTACCCCCAGTGTATATAATGCATACATGAATACATCTATGTCACCGCCAGCTCCCGAACCACTCAATGATAAGAGGTTTCTTTAGATCTTCCTTGCTAACATTTGAACTACTCCCTCTATCCACTTTTATAAGGCACACACTACTTACTATTTCAATTTCGACCACATACACACTAAAATGAGGGAACCTATGTATAAAATGTGTCTAAATTCACTCATTTTAGAATGTATATGGCCAAATTTGAAATAGCTTATAAAAATGTACGGAGGGAGCATCATTTATCTCTTCTATCCCTATTCAGCTGTGGTCTACTTTTTCCCTTTTCCTTCCAGACGTAGGTCACTAACAGAGAAAGGAGCATCTAATGCTCTAGCGAAGAAAAACAAGATATAGGCTTCCACTACAGGGGGTGGTTCTGAAGGTACAGACAATACGTGCTTATCCATCGTTTCAAACTATGAGCAACTTAGCTCTCAACTAACCCTGAATTTTGTTCTTATAGTTTTCACTCCGCGTGCTCCAGGTGGTTGGTTGTATTTTGGTTCCATTCTCATCCAAGCCTGCTGTTGTTCAAATATCTCTTTGTTAGTACCACTGAAATTGGGTGCCCTTGCCTTTTGGTACCACATGAATCTCCTCAATCAGATAGAGATTATATGGACACTATTGAGCTTAGATTAATGAAGAATGAACTAAGCATAACCTGTCTATTTAATATCGTTCCATGTATATATCTTTACTGTGAATCTCAATGTCGATGCGAACCAAAATTATACTGGTAAAATTCATGTCCATCTCATTGCTTGTGCAATGATGTACCATATACTCAGAATGATAAGAGGTTTTGTATAGTAATCTCTCCGTCTCTAAATAATTGTCGTTGAAATGGGTTGAAATGATGTATCTAGACTTGAATACATCTAGATACATCCATCTCGATGACAATTATTTTGAGACGGAGTGAGTCTGATCTTATCTGAGTAGTAACATTCTTCCTCCAAATGAAGATGTATAGGGTATTGGTAATTTTTGAGGCCATATCCAGTTGATTAATGTGTACCATATATGAGAACTATGACCAAACTATTTCCAGTGCTTTCTTCAGCTTTGTGTAAATAACAATGTGGTTTATGTGTTTCCATTACTGATAATAGTCTCTCAGCATGTGTTATTATCATTCTGTGTAGCTTTATATTTCTCTATATTAATCTGTAGAACACGTGAGAATTACGGGCAAAATATTATTAGAGCCTACTGGTTGCGCGCGGCAAGCCGCGCTCACTAAACTAGTAGGATGATTAGTTTTGTCTTAGAGCTTAAGCCACTTCTGATAAGGCAACATGCTGAATAAAACCACGGTTGGTTTGGCAATGATGATCGACCTCAATATGAGTGGGCATTTTACACCAACAAAAAGGCCTGAATCCAGGCTGGAGGACTTCATATTGTACTACACTGTAAAGTGTCTATTATCGCGGTATTACTAATATACATATTTGCATACTGATGTTTATCACGTCATTCTCGTTAGCTTTTGTGAACAGCCATCTCTGAAAAATGTTGCTTGCGCCCAAGAATTGATTTTTTGTCCACCTTCTTTTAGATCAACACGTATTTGTGGAAATTCTCAAGCTGGGCCATCTGCTTTTTATTACTACTTTGCTTGCGCCTTATGCATACCTTAGGTGGCCATCGACCAGTCAGCTGGAAGCTTATTTATTGTACGTACAGAGGGTTGCGCCGATCAATAATGTTGTGGTTTGCCGTGTATATTTTACAGTTCACTTTTCCATGTTTTCTTTGTCCAACTATTGGGAATTCATGAAGGAATGCAACACTATTGTCTTCATTACAATAGGAAAGCAGTACACACGGGCTGGACTCTACCATATTAGTACTAAGTTGCTACTCTTACTGATAATTTTGAACTGAAACAAAAACACACAAATCCAGGAACGAGCGACTAGTAGTGAGCAGGAGCAGCAGCAAACGTTGTAAATCAGGTCTGCACCACCGCCATCCTCATGACCAGCGTGAGTTCTCCATGCCCAAGATGAAGGCGTCCTACGCTGGCCAGGATGTAGCTGCAAAGATAGGAACCGAACACATAGGCATAAGACAATCAGAAACTATATTGATTGATATAGCAAGAAAAAAGGGGTAAACGGATGGTCATACCTCGTGGAACTAATCAAATCAGCAGTCTCCGTTCCGAAATGCAAATTGGCCGCCCGGGATGTCGAACGTCACGCCGATAGACCGTGTCGCGGAGTTCCCCAGTACTTGTACACCAGTTTGCAAAGCAGAGTCCCTCATGAAATATGTGCATAGCCCATACTTGGTACTAAAATAAAACGAGCTTTGGGGTGCCAATCTCAGTGTAGCACCCATGTCGAACGAAAGCTCCACCACGGGCAGAGCAGACCAGTTGCTGAATGTACGTGACCAGGCGTCGTCGAAGCACATGTAATTCCGTCCCATGGTTGCAGTACGTCTGTATCCGAGGGGTACCAAGGCCTCGGCGATTACCACATCAAGTTGGCTGAAGACGGCGGACCGCAACACTGTCCATTTTGATCCTGTGTTAACGATCATCTCTGAGGGTTCTGCGACCAATGTGATCCCGTTGGCCACCACCTTGTCCAGCTTGAGTGCATAAACGGGCCGGTTACGAGCCAAAAACATGGGGGTATAAGATGTAGAACTCACACGGCTGTAATCCCCGATGGACAAGTATCCTGTCTTCTTTTTGTCAGCGGGAAAACAATAGCTGAAAGCCTTATAGCTTAGTATTCGTGATACTTGCGCGAAGAAAGAAAATGGCGTGGCACCAAACCCAAATATGCCAGCCTCATGCTGGTCGTACTGGATATCCAAGCTGCATCCGAAGACGAAACCAGGGAGACTGTAGCCCTTGTCAGATCGCCCAATGGAGATCGTGTCCGACACCAGCTTGCCCACGGAGTAAGCCGACGATCTTCCATACGAGGCACTGTACAGACAACTATCCTCTATCTCCATACAAGCTTTGGATCTAATGTTTAGCGCCGATTGAACGGTGCGACACATTCGTTCTGAGCACCCAAGACGCCTAAAACTCTCAGACTTGTTGGGGTTGAATATTGGTCCACCGTCCTCTTGGTCGTGGCAGTGGAGAGTGCAAGGTTCACATTGGACAAAGCAGAGTGGCGATCCCGTATCAATGGACACAAGGTTCCATACTGGTGGCGTACCCAACTGAATGGGCATTAGGAAGGAGAAGTCATTAATACTGTCATTTCGTATCAATTCGATAGGAAGTTCTGTCTCAATGATGCTTTCAGTTGAGATGAGACGACCAAAATGTTGGTGGACACATAGGTGCTCTGCGTGGAATAAGGGGAACTCGAGTGCGCCTTGGGAGTTGACAATATGGTCTGTATAACGAATGTATCGATATAAAAACTGTAAGTGCAAGCTTATTAATCTTTGTTATGTAATAGAGTACACTTTTTGGAAAAAAAATCCACTCATTCAATTTCCTAAAATTGAAATACGTTATCAGTGATATTGAATTTGCGGTATTAGTTGCTCAATTGGTTTTCCCAACATGCACTTGTGTTTTCACAACATGCACTTGGGTATTTTCAAAAATTGTGAAAGTAGTCTTTTGGAATTAATTACAGTGTGTGCGTCTTTGTGCGAACAAACTATATGAGCACAAATATGGCTGCTTTTAGAGATGAACACGCTCTCTTTGTCCCTAAATAAGTGTACTTCTAGATTTCTTCTAAGACAAATTTTGTTAAAGTGATGCGGTTTTGAACTAAACCCAGATAAAAACTGCGACACTTATTTTAGATCGGATAGAGTAGCAATAGTTGGGCATGCCACCAGTAGACATATATATGTGAACAATGTATACACGATATGCCCTATGTTCTACGATATACCTAGTAACTCTTTCTAAATTAGGGTATTATCAAAGCATGTTACCCACTATACTTTTGCATAGAGAAATGAAAAACAGAAAGTATTCGCACGGAAACAAAAAGAGAAGAAAGAACATACCGAAGCTGGAAACAGGGCAGCCGGTGCAAGACGCCATCCTTGGTGCAAGAATCAAGAGGAGCATCACCCTGAGAAATCCGATGTCGTATGGCAAAACCCATAGAGAGTGTAGAGAAGCGACTGGGAAGACACCACCAGGCATTGTTGTGGCGTAAAAACGAGATCGAGTGGCTTTTGGCGCAGTGGAAACCATAAAGGGCGTCAAGCTTGTAGATTGGGAGATGAAGGAGGAGAATCAAGCAGGTGAGGCATGCCTCCACCGTGCTGCTCTAGGCGCGGGGAGAATTACATGATCGCCCTGCACACCAAGATCCTGGTCCCACGTTCCAGCCAGCGTTTCTCACATCTATTCGTATTCGGTAGTTTTTGCAGGAGTTTGGATCGGATCAATGGTTTCCTTCTGCCGAGTTGAGTAGGACACGTACACTGCCTGTAAGATCCTCGATGACATATACAGGTTGCACGCACAGCCGTGGGAGCACCGATAACTCGGATCGCAAAAACACATACGCCGATCGATCGAGAAACTAGTTGTCTCGCAAGAAGCTCCAATGGCGGCGACTCGTCTGCTCTACCTGGCCTTCCTACTGTTCCTGGCCATGGGTGGGTGGCCGGCTCTGCTTTTCATCTTCCTAGCTACCCCATCTTTCTAGCCCGCCCGGCTCTAATTTGCTTTTGTTGAGATGCAGCGGCGGCGTCGACGTCGGGGGTGGAGGCGTTCGGCCTCCGGCGAGGCGTCTCGTCTACGGACTGCGCCTACCAGTTGCAGCAGTACGAAACGATCCCGCCGTACAGTTCGGGCGACGCGGCTATCCACCTCGGCAACACCAAGTCCTGCATCGCCGGCTATGGAGGCCGCTCGGATCCCTACACCGCCTACCAGTTTTGCATCCCGTCCTGGGTTGCCTTCACGGACAACGGCACGCTCGTCGGGGAGGCTGCCATGAACCATGCCGCCGTCAGCCCCGGGACGGCCGTCTCAGGCTTCAAGCGCCTCTTCGGCATCAGGCAAGTACTCCTAATACTTTGCACAATTAATTTATCGATACCGGCTGCTGAGTGGAGTTCTTAATTTGATTTGTCCAAACCAGGATTGACAACGAGATGGTGAAGCGAGAGGCAGAGCTAGTGCCGTACAAGTTCACCCAGCAGTTCGGGCGATGCGGTATCCAGCTGGAGACCCAGGGAGGCGACGTGATGAACTTCCTCCCCGAGCGTGTGGCGGGCATCCTCATCGCCGAGCTGAGGAAGATGGCGGAGGCGCGCCTCGGCCGCAAGATCGGGTACGCCGTCGTCACCGTCCCTGGCCACTTCAACGACGCTCAGAGGAGTTCCGTCAGGAACGAAGCTGCGCGGTTGCACGGCGGCCTAAGCGCCGCAAACGTCGTTGACGAGCAGGTCGCGGCGGCCGCGGCGTACCGCTTTCACGAGAAGAGGGGCGACGGCAAGGTCGTCCTCGTCGTCCATCTCGGCGGCCGCACCACCCACACCACCAAGTTCATGTTCAAGGATGGTTCCGGCCATCTGCTCCAACAACGCCATGACGCCTACCTAGGAGGCGACAACTTCACAGACAGGCTTGTGGACTACTTCGTCGAGCTCATCAAGGAGAAGCATCACCGGGACATCCGCGACGACGCTCTGCCGAAGCTCAGGGCGCACTGCGAGAGCGCCAAGAAGGCGCTCAGCGACCGACAGGGTGTCCTTGTGAACGTCGGATCGGTTCTTGACGACGATGCTTCAACAAGTTTCTACCAAGACTTGACGCGGGCCAAGTTCGAGGAGCTCACTCGTGACCTCATGGCGAGGGTCATCGAGATGGTGGAGATGGTGGTGCTGGGAGGTGCCCCCGCTTCCCAATTGCAGAGCCAGCAGGACGCCATTGATGAGATCATTCTCGTCGGTGGAACTGCGAGGATCCCCATGGTTGCCCAGCTCCTCGAGGATTACTTCCATGGAAGGGGGCTGATCAGGGATGAGGAGGCGGTGATCCGAGGCGCAGCTCTCCTGTCCCGTCCGGAGTCTGCTAGATACGTGGAGGAATGTTACAACGGAGGAGTGTCAGGGCCTCTTTGGTTGGCAAGTTAGTAGTACTATTAATAAGAAATCACACAGATTTTTGTTGTAAACTTGGGTGTTGGTGTATAATAACAGAAAAAGATATTGGCTAAACAAGCAACTGAGCTGCCATCTGCTCCAGATAAATATATATAGATGAGGATCTATTGGCAGCCAAAGACAAAACCAAGCATGGAAACAACAAAAACCAAAGGCTTTCTTCCATTGTGATTTAAGAGCTGCACGACAACAAAAAATGCAACGAGGCGGCTATGGCAAAACTGGATCTGCTGGAGCACGAATGCTATCACCAGAGCAAATGATCTAATTAAATAGAGAGATTCACTGGTTTGTTGGTGTTAACCATTGTTGTTTAGTTATTTCATCATGTTTAAAGTTTCTTCATGCATGTAGTGTCCAGGCTAGCACCTTAGGCTGCAGCAGTGTACTGACATATAGATGAGTTCAGTTGAGTACATGCAAGCTAGTAGTGTGTTAGCTATTTAGTTAGTGTGTCATTGGATCCGTTCGTCTAATCTGCATGCAGAGTCAAGGCGGCCAAGTCATACAAGAGATAGAGATGGAGGCAGCAACGGTCATAATTAGTTGAGGCTTGTGCGCCGTGTGAGCCGATCTCCCGTGACTTGAGAGTGACTCAAGCTAGTGCTGGTCTACAATCAATCAGTAAAGTCAGCCATACGGTCAGTCAGCCAGGATATCAAGAACAAGCTGATTTCAGGTCTCGGGTCTTACCTAGTTTAGCCCCTCTGGTATCCTCGTCGCCCTAACCCGCCGATCTTGCCTATCAGTGAGCTTGACAGAAAATAGTCCTCACAGAGGTCGGCTTTCAGAGCAAAGCAATGCATCTCCTTCCCTAATCGAGTAGATGATGTTTCTGAGCAAGCCATTAAGGCACTTGTTGCTGATAGCAGTGATGGCCAATGCTTGGATTGCATCTTCCTGAAGAGCTGGAGTGATTCATCGGAAATTCCGTTCCGCGAGTAACCTGCGATCATGGTGTTCCATGAAACCTCGTCATTTTCCTCTGATGATTCATCGTCGAAGAGCGCCCGGGCTGAAGACTCGCTCCTGCACTGGATGTATGCCGAGAGGAGCGAGGCCCTGGTGGAGGGATCCCTCTCCAGTCCGTTCCTGAGGATGAACCCATGGGTGGCCTTGCAATAGAGCAGGTGATTCTGGCTGGCACATGCCAGGAGCAGACTACCAATGCTGAACCAGTCAGGCTTCAGTCCACAATCACTCGTCATCTGATGGAATAATCCAATGGCGGCCCTGGCTTCTCCATTCTGAGCGTGAGCGCTGATCAGCGCGTTCCATGAGCTCAACATCTTGCTCCAGATGCCGGCAAAGACATTCTCCGCATGGAGCAAGCACCCACATCTCCCATAGGCTGCCATCAGAGCATTCAGCACCATGTCATTTTCGCTGGCGAAATCCAGACCTCTCCGGACAGTGAAGGCGTGCATCTCCCTCAGTCTCGCCAGCTCTGGTCTGGTGGCCCCGAACAGGCCGGCAGGACGCTCAGCACGGTGATCTCGTCGGCCTGCACGCCACCGTGTTCCTCCGTCTGTTGCATCTCACGCAGCAGCCCGAATGCCGCGTCGGCCTCGCCGTTCCTCACGTACCCGCCGAGCATCACGTTCCAGGACACCACGTTGTTCTTGGAAGCACCCTGGAGGAAGGCGCGCTCGGCGTCGGCGAGGTCACCGCACTTAGCGTACATGTCGACGAATACGTTGCTGACCCGCGCCACGGCGTACCACCTGCTGAAATTCGAATGGGCTAGCAGGCCCATTAGGCAATTTCCATTTAATCCCTAAGGCCCATGCAGCCATAGCAAATGGTGGGAGTTTAGTCCCACATTGCTAGTTGGGAGAGTTTTGCACCAGTTTATAAGGTGAGCTCTCTCCCCACTAGTGTGAGTTGGTATGAAGAGAGAGGAGTAGTGGAGGTGTTCCACACGCGCGCTCCTCCTCCGCCGCCCGCCTCGTCACGACGCGCCGCGGGTTGCGGGTTGCGGGAATGAGCCGAGCCGATGCCTTTATTTTGGCAGTTGGAAACGGAGAGTCAACAGACACGCCAATAATATGAGACGTCATATTGATTGACATTTATTTTGGTAACAGCCGCGCGCAGTAAAACGCCGCATTGATCACGTGGTAACCGCGCGCAGTAAAATGGCGCATTGAGTGCGTGGTAACGGCTGTAGTAAACGCCATGACCTTGCAGAACCCCACCGGATCGAGGTCACCGCACAACTCGAGAGAAGCACCGCCGCCAGGACGCCACCACCTCCCAGGCACTCGCCACCCACGCCGGCCACCACACCGCCGTTGTAGCGGCCGCGCCTCCGCGCCCCAAGCCCAACACGGCGCCCAGGCCGACGGACCAGGCCCACGCTGGTGACGCCAACTGGCGGAGGCGAGGAGGAATGAACGGGAGGGGAGGGGCCCGGACGCGAACGGCGGCTCGGTTTCCGCCGCCGTCGCCCAAGGGGACAAGCAGGGCGGAACGGGGAACGTATGAATAAAATATAGGTTTTAAAACATTTTTTTCTATTACCAAGAATGTTATCAAAGGCGATGAATGGAAATTACCAACCGTTTTAAAACCTATATTTTTTTAGTTTCCGAATAATGTTATCAAGCGTGATGAATGGAAATTACCAACCTTAAAAACCAGTTTTCATAATGTTACCAAGGGTGATAAATCAAAATTACCAACCTTTCTTGAAAACTAGTTGAGAATGTTACCAAGGGGCGATGAATCCAGATTACCAACATTATAAAACCTTATACATATTTTTTCCCAAGAATGTTATCAAGGGTGATGAATGGAAGTTACCAAACTTTTTTGAAAACCTATATTTTTTCTATCCCAAAGAACGTTATCAACGACGAAGAATGGAAATTACCAAACTTTTCAAAACCTATATATAGTTTTTCCAAAAATGTTATCAAGCGCAATGAATGGACATAACCAACCGTTTTAAAACCTATATTTTTTAGTTTCCCAAGAATGTTATCAAGTGTGATGAATGTAAATCACCAACCTTAAAAACCAGTTCATAATGTTACCAAGGGTGATGAATCAAAATTACCAACCTTTCTTGAAAACTGGCTCATAATGTTACCAAGGGTGATGAATGGAAATTACCAACATTACAAAAACTTTTATATATTTTATTTTTTCCCAAGAATGTTACCAAGGGCGATGAATGGAAATTACAAACATTTCAAAAACTTATATATATTTTCATCTCGAAGAATTTTATCAAGGACGGTGAAGGGAAATTACCAACCGTTTCTAAAAATATATTTTTTGTTTTTCTATTACCAAGAATGTCATCAAAGGCGATGAATGGAAATTACCAACCGTTTTAAAACCTATAGTTTTTAGTTTCCGAAGAATGTTATCAAGGGCGATGAATAAAAATTACCAACCTTTGTTGAAATCTAGTTGAGAATGTTACCAAGGGGCGATGAATGGAAATTACCAACATTATAAAAACTTATACATATTTTTTCCCAAGAATGTTATCAATGGTAATGAATGGAAGTTACCAAACCTTTTTGAAAACCCATATTTTTTTTTCATCACCCAAGAATGTTATCAACGGCGATGAATGAAAATCACCAACCTTAAAAACCAGTTCATAATGTTACGAAGAATGATGAATCAAAATTACCAACCTTTCTTGAAAAACTGGTTTCATAATGTTACCAAGGGTGATGAATGGAAATTACCAACATTACAAAAACTTTTATTTTTTTTATTTTTCTCCCAAGAATGTTACCAAGGGCGATGAATGGAAATTACCAACATTACAAAAACTTATATATTTTTTCATCCCAAAGAATGTTATCAAGGACGATAAAGGGAAATTACCAACCGTTTCTGAATATATATTTTTTGTTTTTCTATTCCCAAGAATTTTATCAAAGGCGATGAATGGAAATTACCAACCATTTTAAAACCTATATTTTTTAGTTTCTCAAGAATGTTATCAAGCGTGATGAATGAAGATTACCAACCTTAAAAACCAGTTTTCATAATGTTACCAAGGGTGATGAATCAAATTTACCAACTTTTCTTTAAAACTAGTTGAGAATGTTACCAAGGGGCGATGAATGGAAATTAATAACTTATACATATTTTTTTCTCAAGAATGTTATCAAGAGTGATGAATGGAAGTTACCAAACTTTTGTGAAAGCCTATATTTTTTTTCATCCCAAAGAATGTTATCAACGGCGATGAATGAAAATTACCAAACTTTTCAAAGAATGTTATCAAGCGCGATGAATTGAAATTACGAACCTTTTTTAGAAATATATTCTTTTTAAAAAAACAAGAATGTTATCAATAGCGATGGATGGAAATTACCAACCTTTTTTTAAAAAAACTATAAAAAATGTATCCCTAATATTTTTTTATCAAAGGTGCTAAATGGAAATTATCAACATATTAGAAGACTATACATGTGGCAGCTCGCGCTGCTCGCGCGGTTTCTGACAGGAAGACGAGCGCCCCCGCCATCGTCACCGGGCAAACCGCCTGTCGCCGCCACCCGCGGCCGGCGATGCTGCCGCGCCCGCATCGTCGTCCCGCCCTCCTCTAACCACCTCCTCCGCCGGTTCGTCACCGCCCCGGCCATCCCTCTAAACCCCCCACCCCCACCTAACGGAAGTTGTCGCCGGCGAGCACCCCCACCCCACCCCCCAAGTTAAGTCTCGTCTCAACGGCCCTCTTCTCCGTCGCAGCTCCGCAGGGACGTCGCCGACGCCGTCTCGGCTTGGAGAATTTTGGTCAATTTGGGTGAGGAGGAAGAGTAAAGGAAGAGGGAAGAAGAAGACCACGTGGGCGGGTCTCACCCACGCGTCCGCGTGCGCGGAGCGAGCAAGCGCTCGCGCGCACGTGAGGAAGCAATTCCCCTATACATTTATTTTTCCCGAGAGAATGTCACCAAGGTGTGATAAAATGAAGAATTACAAACCGTTGAAAAACCAATCGAGAATTTTTTTATATAAGGTCATGTCTAGTAATTTCCATGTTATATAACTAGTTGGAAGTGGATTTTTTTCCCATCTCCCACCCAATTATCTTTTACCCTAAAATATTACTAGCCCAAAAGGGAAATAATTATTGACTAACATCTTTATTTTTATGCAAGTAAAAATTATAAAAAAACAACGGTCGATAAAAGGAAAAGCGGGCCCGCCAACAAAGTGTATATTTTCGGGAATCTAATCTTGTTGAAAACCAATCAACGGAAACTTACCGATCGCCCGCGCAAGGTATATCCACCCCATAATTTTTTCTTAAAGCGAAAATATTAAAAAGAACTGGAGAACACTTATATGGTTTAGATAAAAGGGAATATGTTTTTCAAAATAAAATAATTCTTTTGGCTTTTATTGCACAATATTTCCCACAGTAAAAACTAAAATACCTTTTGTATTTTTTTTTCACGAAACTGTGTCCTTTTTTTTTTTTGGAGCACGTTAACTCTTTTCATGAAACTGTGTTAGAGGAGGGCGGGGCGGCGGCGTGTTTAATTTCTACCTGTGACGTAATATTTCAAACAAAGGGAATATCACTCAACCACGTGCAACTGCCTAAAACGGTCGACACGCGTAACACTGGTCTTTCCGTATTTGGCATGTGCACCTGGTCGGAAAACCAATCGATGAAAACCTTCCCATCGCGCGCGCGTAAGCTAGAGTCGTCCTAGACAGTCGGAATTTTTATACTAGTTGGAAGTGAAAAAAATTATACTAGCTGGAAGTGGATTTTTTTTATCTCCCACCCTTTTTTTCTTTCCCTAAAAAATCACTAACCCAAAAAAGGAAATACCTTTTTTCTTAATAATGTATAACAACGATTACAGGAAAAATATTTTTTTCTCACCATAAAAGTACAGGCGAATAAAGGGAATAGACTTCTAAAAAAATCAGCGTACAACAATTGGCTTGTAATTATTTGCGCGTTAAGTGGGTAGAACAGACGCGATCCGTGCGTGCAATAAAAGAGAAAAGCACGCGTGTCACGTAAAAAAAATATTCGCGCGATCGATCAGCTTGAGCGCCTGGTCGGAAACCAAACCGCTCGACCGAAAGCGAACTGTCGCGCGCGGGCAAGGTAGGATAGCCCCAAATAGATGACTGAGTTTTAGTTAAAAATCAGGTGATTGAGTTTTAGCAAATCCGCGAAACACAACCGGGTCCCTAAAAAATAAGGAAACAGAGTCGTCGCTCTCGCACGCTCCGCCGCCGTCGCTGGCGTTCTTTGGCGGCGTCGTCGACCGGATACGCACGCGGCCCGTCGCCGTTGCACTCGCCCCGCCGTCGCTGGTGCTCGTTGGCACCGCCGTCGGCAGGAGAAAGATCACCGGCGTTCCTTGGCGCTGCCGTCGACAGGAGACAGATCGACGTTGCTATTGAACGCATCTCCATCCTCTCTCTATACCCGGTCGTCCAAACGACAAGTGCCATCTCCGTCAATTCCCAGGTGCGTGTGCTGAATTTGTTTAGTGCTTGTGTACTTGTGTTGTAAGCAGATGTTAGAGCATGAACCGACGAGTGACTGTGCATTGTGCACCAGACTCTTATAGCAGCAGTATCTGCCCTCTCCGAATATTAATGTTTGACATTAGCAAGGCTAGAATAGGTGTTCTATATCTCAGATGTCGCCCGTTTGCCTCCTGATGTCAGCAGAGGAGGATCGGCTGGGGGAGCAACTGCGGAGGCGGTAAACTACGCTGGAGGTGGGGAGCTCCAGCATGCGCGTGAATTGGAACCGCTGGACGAGCATCACCATCAAAGTTGTACGTCTCTCTCCCCACTCTGTAGGTGCTAACTGCTAAGTAGAGCACATAATCGTGATGGGGAATTCTTCCTGGATGGGACATCTGATGTACTCCCTCCGTCTTTGTATATAAGGCCACTACCAAATATACAATTTTGCTTCTTTATAAGGTCACAAACACTAACCGAGGCAAAATTAATGATATTTTTCTCATGCAAATGACAATATTAATTACCCAACCCAATCACGAGTATTGAATTTAGAGATGGTTGATGGTTCTTTTTCATCTTAAAAGAACTTAGACACTTAAAATATAAATTGAGGAATTTCAAACAGGTCTTTGTTAGTAGCAGAAAAGTCACGCAAGCAATTTCAGCTAGGTTGTAGTAATGGTGTTAGTTTGTTCCTTCTTCAGTTAAGCGCCTCCTCCTAGCATGAAGTTGGTATGTAGACAACGCAAGAAAATAGGCTTGCTGGATCTGATCCTTGTGAAAATTTATCATGTAGGCATATTAAGTTTTTTATTTGTAGGTAACAAATAACTGATGTTTCCCTAAAAATAGAGTGCATACCTTGTTGAAATTTGCTTGATGGAATTTGACATGATAAAACTGAAAAGTATGTAGTTCACAGGAGAGTACATACACTCAAATATCCTTTAAAGAACAACCGGCAGCGAATCCTGCTCTTCATTATCTTCACTCTTTATCCCATCATCTTTGTTCTTCACTTCTACTACAACCTTCCGCGAGCCTTGCCGCGTTTGCATTGTGGCCTGTCATATAAGCAAGGAACCAATTTGCATCGTTGATGTTGAACGCAAAATACTCAACTTTGTGGCATCACTCTTCGCTGCTTGCCAATGCGGCTGTTGCTTCTCGTCGTAACTGTACTTTCTGCCCACTGATTAGATTAGACATAGCTTATTATGTAGATTGTCTTAGCAGCTTAGCCCTGTGTGGAACAAACAGGGCTATGCCATTGTGCAGAAATTTCTGCACATGAAGGCCAGGTTAATTTTAGTTCTGTATGAGTACGTGATCATTGTGTTCAAAAGGGATTTTAATATGCGGGATGTTATTTTAATGAATTGTTTTCTGCTTGTAATCTAGCATACAATAATCCAGTGGGGTCACTGATCTAAAAAATGTGACAACTATTTGGACAATAGTGAAGCAAGGTATTTTTATGGTATATCTTTAACATACAACAGGATGTCAAGAAAAATATGAAAACAGAGTGCATTGATTGACCAACATAAGTAGCAAGAGCCGTGCCATGGCATGGCAGCACCATTTTCTATATACTTAGAAAAGGAGACAACAGTTTGCAAAATGAGAATTAAGATATACTTAGAAGATTTTCCTTTCCTTGTTTATTTTCTTCTCCTTAGTTTCAAGAACAGCCAACATTGAACCTGATCTTCACTCTCTTCACTTTTTTCATCCTTTCTGCTCTCACTCCTCTTTCCCTTCACTTGTTTCTTTTCTTCTGCCATAGTTTGGAGAACAGAAGGCGACGAAGAAAGAGGGCAGCGGTGTGCCCCCCTCCCCCCCCCCCGGCGTTTGGCACTCAGGGCCCACCACTAAAACCCGTAATATGTAGACAGTTCATTTCATAACATCGCAGGTGTATTAAGAAATTGCTATCTCTTATAGATTGGCTAATTGCATCTTAGAAAATAGACGGTGAACACTTAAATAGGAAACATGAAACTGAAATATGTCTCATGACAGCATAAAAAATAGTTTGGTAATTCAAACCAAAATATCTAAAAGTCCTTACTCTAAAAAGTTCCAAACGATGCAGAAAAATCTTAAATTTTCTCCATGCCAAAGCGATGCATCAAGGATCTAAAGTAGAATAAAACGTAGTTAACATAGTCATCTTGTCAATACCTAACACTTATATGAAATATGGATAGTAAACACGAATAAAATAGCTTATATCTTTGTAATAATGTACCTCATCCCCCATGCACTTACCTTTTTCATCCTTCAAATCCTCATTTGTACATACACTCATGTGCCTATGCTCGATAAAAATACCATCAATATAGACCAACTTCTCAAAATTTGGCGATTTATTGACAAAATTTAATGCTCCTTCATCATCTATTAAACCCTCTTCATTTTTATGTTCCTTGGTCCCCTCATTGAGGTTGCTCTTGGTCTTCCTTGATTTTTTTTGTTTTGTGGTGTTCCATAAAATAGTAAATCATTATTTTTGAGGAACGATGATGGTCTCTTTCTTCCATCTTGTTTGCGCACCTGCTGGCCAGTTGAACCCTCCTCTTCAACTTCAAAGAATCATTTAGCCCTTGGCTTTTTTTTGTTCTATAGGGTAAATATGGACATTAATATTAATATCACGGATTTTAAAAACCATTAAGCAATATAGTACCTCCTTTTGCGACAATTTCTTCTCGTCCTTCTCTATATCCCTTTTGAGGATGGAAGATGTTTTCTTCCTACTATTCCCAATAGACTACTCTATTTTAATGATATATTATGGCCCTTTCTTTTTTTGTTTCTTAGTGCCAGCACTTGGTGAACGTTTAGTGTACATAAATGGTCATTCATATTAAGATCTAGAAATTTCAAAATGATGGATTAATTTAGTAACTCCGGGTCCCCGAATGTTTTCTCACCGTCCTTGTCTATATCCTTCTTGAGGAAGGATTAAGTTTTCTTCCCTTTGTTCCCAATAGACTCCTCTAATTTAATGACATCTTTTGGTCCTTGGCTTTGTGATTTTTTAATAGCAGCAACCTGTAAACATTTATGGTTAATATGGTGTTAGTTAGTAGCCAAATATTTTCAAAATAATTGAGTCGTAAATTTAGGGGCAAGATTAAACTCTTGCGAGAGGATTAAGGATGTCTATTTTGCACCCCGTGTCCTCAAAAAGTGAGAAATTAAAGGTGGGCTTCCTGGGTTTGTGAACTCCAAATCGATGGTCCTACCGTGATAGGCGTTAGTATGCAGATATGTATACTAGTAATAATGTGATAATAGACACTTACAACATAGTCTTATATGAAATCCTCTAGCCTGAATCCCAGGATTTTTTGTTGGTCTAAAATTTCACTCATATTGAGGTCAGCATGGCCAAACCTATTTTGGTTTTCAGCATGCTGTCTTAGCAGAAGTGAGTTAAGCTTTGAGGCCAGATTGATCAGCCTACCAAACATGGACCAGCAACAGAAAATCGTACCAAATTGTATGATAATTTACAAAAATCAAAATTAGGGAATAGTAGTAGCAGAACATACAACTATATCATTGTTGTAGGGCTCCTTTATATCTGAAAGAGGGTTTCAGAGCTAGAAGAATGTTTGGCTGCCTTGAATGGCTCTTTTAGGTCGTCAACAACATATATGTGCATGAATTTGAATTTATTGAGCAGTACAAAAGCTGGATGACAAGCTTCATTAAAAAATTCAACACATTTTTCTAAGATTTTTGTACCTTCCCAACTACAAATTTATATTTATCGAACACTATAACCACCTTTTGGGCCTTTTGCTCATTCCAGTGCTGCATTAGGGCCTTCACACGTGAACTATAATCAATAGTTGAGTCGACCTGATGTACACGCACCGTCTTCCATAATTTCATATGTTTGATTATTCGATTTCTCTTTATGTCGTAGTTGTGGTTATGGGAGATGGTGCGTGCAGATCAGTTCGACTAAACCATCAAACTCAACAATTGATTACAGTACTCGTGTGAAGTCCCTAATGTAGTACTGGAATGATAAAATGCCCAAAAGGTGGTTGGAGTGTTCAGAAACATAAATTTGGAGTTGGGCCGCTACAAAGCTTAGAAAAAATTTGTAGTATTTTTTAATTTAGTTCATCACCCTACTTACTAAATTGAAATCCATGCACATACAAGTTGTTGATGACCTAAAAGAGCCATTCAGGCCAGCCAAACATTCTTCTAGCTCTGAAACCCTTCCTTCAGATATGAAGGAGCCCTACAACAATAATATACTATTCCCCAATGTTGATTTTTGTAAATTATCTCACATTTTTGTACAATTTGTTGTTGCTAGTCCATGGTTCGTAGGATGATTAGTTTTGTCTTAGAGCTTAAGCCACTTCTGATAAGGCAACATGCTGAATAAAAACACAGATGGTTTGGCAATGATAACCTCAATATGAGTGGCATTTTACACCAACAAAAAGGCCTGAATCCAGGCTGGAGGACTTCATATCGTACTACACTGTAAAGTGTCTATTATCGCGGTATTACTAATATACATATTTGCATACTAATGTTTATCACGTCATTCTCGTTAGCTTTTGTGAACAGCCATCTCTGAAAAATGGTGCTTGCACCCAAGAATTGATTTCTTGTCCACCTTCTTTTAGCTCAACACGTATTTGTGGAAATTCTTAAGCTGGGCCATCTGCCTTGTGCATACCTTAGGTGGCCATCGACCAGTCAGCTGGAAGCTTATTTATTGTACAGAGGGTTGCGCCGATCAATAATGTTGTGGTTTGCCGTGTATATTTTACAGTTCATTTTTCCATGTTTTCTTTGTCCAACTATTGGGAATTCATGAAGGAATGCACCACTCAAAGAAATTGGTGACTTCTTCATTACAATAGGAAAGCAGTACACAGGGGCTGGACTCTACCATATTAGTACTAAGTTGCTAATCTTACTGATAATTTTGAACTGAAACAAAAACACACAAATCCAGGAACGAGTGACTAGTAGTGAGCAGCAGCAGCAGCAAACGTTGTAAATCCGGTCTGCGCCACCGCCATCCTCATGACCAGCGTGAGTTCTCCGTGCCCAAGATGAAGGCGCCCTACGCTGGCCAGGATGTAGCTGCAAAGATAGGAACCGAACACATAGGCATAAGACAATCAGAAACTATATTGATTAATATAGCAAGACAAAAAGGGTAAACGGATGGTCATACCACGCGGAACTAATCAAATCAGCAGTCTCCGTTCCGAAATGCAAATTGGCCGCCCTGGATGTCGAACGTCACGCCGATAGACCGTGTCGCCGAGTTCCCCAGTACTTGTACACCAGTTTGCAAAGCAGAGTCCCTCATGAAATATGTGCATAGCCCATACTTGGTACTGAAATAAAACGAGCTTTGGGGTGCCAATCTCAGTGTAGCACCCATGTCGAACGAAAGCTCCACCACGGGCAGAGCAGACCAGTTGCTGAATGTACGTGACCAGGCGTCGTCGAAGCACATGTAATTCCGTCCCATGGTTGCAGTACGTCTGTATCCGAGGGGTACCAAGGCCTCGGCGATTACCACCTCAAGTTGGCTGAAGACGGCGGACCGCAACACTGTCCATTTTGATCCTGTGTTAACGATCATCTCTGAGGGTTCTGCAACCAATGTGATCCCGTTGGCCACTACCTTATCCAGCTTGAGTGCATAAACGGGCCGGTTACGAGCCAAAAACATGGGGGTATAAGATGTAGAACTCACACGGCTGTAATCCCCTATGGACAAGTATCCTGTCTTCTTTTTGTCAGCGGGAAAACAATAGCTGAAAGCCTTATAGCTTAGTATTCGTGATACTTGCGCGAAGAAAGAAAATGGCGTGGCACCAAACCCAAATATGCCAGCCTCATGCTGGTCGTACTGGATATCCAAGCTGCATCCGAAGACGAAACCAGGGAGACTGTAGCCCTTGTCAGATCGCCCAATGGAGATCGTGTCCGACACCAGCTTTCCCACGGAGTAAGCCGACGATCTTCCATACGAGGCACTGTACAGACAACTATCCTCTATCTCCATACAAGCTTTGGATCTAATGTTTAGCGCCGATTGAACGGTGCGACACATTCGTTCTGAGCACCCAAGACGCCTAAAACTCTCAGACTTGTTGGGGTTGAATATTGGTCCACCGCCCTCTTGGTCGTGGCAGTGGAGAGTGCAAGGTTCACATTGGACAAAGCAGAGTGGCGATCCCGTATCAATGGACACAAGGTTCCATACTGGTGGCGCACCCAACTGAATGGGCGTTAGGAAGGAGAAGTCATTAATACTGTCATTTCGTATCAATTCGATAGGAAGTTCTGTCTCAATGATGCTTTCAGTTGAGATGAGACGACCAAAATGTTGGTGGACACATAGGTGCTCTGCGTGGAATAAGGGGAACTCGAGTGCGCCTTGGGAGTTGACAATATGGTCTGTATAACGAATGTATCGATATAAAAACTGTAAGTGCAAGCTTATTAATCTTTGTTATGTAATAGAGTACACTTTTTGGAAAAAAAATCCACTCATTCAATTTCCTAAAATTGAAATACGTTATCAGTGATATTGAATTTGCGGTATTAGTTGCTCAATTGGTTTTCCCAACATGCACTTGTGTTTTCACAACATGCACTCGGGTATTTTCAAAAATTGTGAAAGTAGTCTTTTGGAATTAATTACAGTGTGTGCGTCTTTGTGCGAACAAACTATATGAGCACAAATATGGCTGCTTTTAGAGATGAACACGCTCTCTTTGTCCCTAAATAAGTGTACTTCTAGATTTCTTCTAAGACAAATTTTGTTAAAGTGATGCGGTTTTGAACTAAACCCAGATAAAAACTGCGACACTTATTTTAGATCGGATAGAGTAGCAATAGTTGGGCACGCCACCAGTAGACATATATATGTGAACAATGTATACACGATATGCCCTATGTTCTACGATATACCTAGTAACTCTTTCTAAATTAGGGTATTATCAAAGCATGTTCCCCACTATACTTTTGCATAGAGAAATGAAAAACAGAAAGTATTCACGGAAACAAAAAGAGAAGAAATAACATACCGAAGCTGGAAACAGGGCAGCCGGTGCAAGACGCCATCCTTGGTGCAAGAATCAAGAGGAGCATCACCCTGAGAAATCCGATGTTGTATGGCAAAACCCATAGAGAGTGTAGAGTAGCGACTAGGAAGGCACCACCAGGCATTGTGGCCTAAAAACTGTGGCTTTTGGCGCAGTGGAAACCATAAAGGGCGTCAAGCTTGTAGATTGGGAGATGAAGGAGGAGAATCAAGCAGGTGAGGCATGCCTCCACCGTGCTGCTCTAGGCGCGGGGAGAATTACATGATCGCCCTGCACACCAAGATCCTGGTCCCACGTTCCAGTCAGCGTTTCTCACATCTATTCGTATTCGGTAGCTTTTGCAGGAGTTAGGATCGGATCAATGGTTTCCTTCTGCCGAGTTGAGTAGGACACGTACACTGCCTGTAAGATCCTCGATGACATATACAGGTTGCACGCACAACCTGTGGAGCACCGATAACTCGGATCGCAAAAACACATACGCCGATCGATCGAGAAACTAGTTGTCTCGCAAGAAGCTCCAATGGCGGCGACTCGTCTGCTCTACCTGGCCTTCCTACTGTTCCTGGCCATGGGTGGGTGGCCGGCTCTGCTTTTTATCTTCCTAGCTACCCCATCTTTCTAGCCGCCCGGCTCTAATTTGCTTTTGTTGAGATGCAGCGGCGGCGTCGACGTCGGGGGTGGAGGCGTTCGGCCTCCGGCGAGGCGTCTCGTCTACGGACTGCGCCTACCAGTTGCAGCAGTACGAAACGATCCCGCCGTACAGTTCGGGCGACGCGGCCATCCACCTCGGCAACACCAAGTCCTGCATCGCCGGCTATGGAGGCCGCTCGGATCCCTACACCGCCTACCAGTTTTGCATCCCGTCCTGGGTTGCCTTCACGGACAACGGCACGCTCGTCGGGGAGGCTGCCATGAAACATGCCGCCGTCAGCCCCGGGACGGCCGTCTCAGGCTTCAAGCGCCTCTTCGGCATCAGGCAAGTACTCCTAATACTTTGCACAATCAATTTATCGATACCGGCTGCTGAGTGGAGTTCTTAATTTGGTTTGTCCGAAACAGGATTGACAACGAGATGGTGAAGCGAGAGGCAGAGCTAGTGCCGTACAAGTTCACCCAGCAGTTCGGGCGATGCGGTATCCAGCTGGAGACCCAGGGAGGCGACGTGATGAACTTCCTCCCCGAGCGTGCGGCGGGCATCCTCATCGCCGAGCTGAGGAAGATGGCGGAGGCGCGCCTCGGCCGCAAGATCGGGTACGCCGTCGTCACCGTCCCCGGCCACTTCAACGACATTCAACGGAGTTCCGTCAGGAACGAAGCTGCGCGGTTGCACGGCGGCCTAAGCGCCGCAAACGTCGTCGACGAGCAGGTTGCGGCAGCCGCGGCGTACCGCCTTCACGAGAAGAGGGGCGACGGCAAGGTCGTCCTCGTTGTCCATCTCGGCGGCCGCACCACCCACGCCACCAAGTTCATCTTCAAGGATGGTTCCGGTCATCTCCTCCAGCAACGCCACGACGCCTACCTAGGAGGCGACGACTTCACGGACATGCTTGTGGACTACTTCGTCGAGCTCATCAAGGAGAAGCATCACCGGGACATCCGCGGCGACGACGGCGGTGCTCTGCGGAAGCTTAGGGCGCACTGCGAGAGCGCGAAGAAGGCGCTCAGCGACCGACAAGGTGTCCTTGTGAACGTCGGATCGGTTCTTGACGATGATGCTTCAACAAGTTTCTACCAAGACTTGACGCGGGCCAAGTTCGAGGAGCTCACTCGTGACCTCATGGCGAGGGTCATCGAGATGGTGGAGATGGTGGTGCTGGGAGGTGCCCCCGCTTCCCAATTGCAGAGCCAGCAGGACGCCATTGATGAGATCATTCTCGTCGGTGGAACTGCGAGGATCCCCATGGTTGCCCAGCTCCTCGAGGATTACTTGCATGGAAGGGGGCTGATCAGGGATGAGGAGGCGGTGATCCGAGGCGCAGCTCTCCTGTCCCGTCCGGAGTCTGCTAGATACGTGGAGGAATGTTACAACGGAGGAGTGTCAGGGCCTCTTTGGTTGGCAAGTTAGTAGTACTATTAATAAGAAATCACACAGATTTTTGTTGTAAACTTGGGTGTTGGTGTATAATAACAGAAAAAGATATTGGCTAAACAAGCAACTGAGCTGCCATCTGCTCCAGATAAATATATATAGATGAGGATCTATTGGCAGCCAAAGACAAAACCAAGCATGGAAACAACAAAAACCAAAGGCTTTCTTCCATTGTGATTTAAGAGCTGCACGACAACAAAAAATGCAACGAGGCGGCTATGGCAAAACTGGATCTGCTGGAGCACGAATGCTATCACCAGAGCAAATGATCTAATTAAATAGAGAGATTCACTGGTTTGTTGGTGTTAACCATTGTTGTTTAGTTATTTCATCATGTTTAAAGTTTCTTCATGCATGTAGTGTCCAGGCTAGCACCTTAGGCTGCAGCAGTGTACTGACATATAGATGAGTTCAGTTGAGTACATGCAAGCTAGTAGTGTGTTAGCTATTTAGTTAGTGTGTCATTGGATCCGTTCGTCTAATCTGCATGCAGAGTCAAGGCGGCCAAGTCATACAAGAGATAGAGATGGAGGCAGCAACGGTCATAATTAGTTGAGGCTTGTGCGCCGTGTGAGCCGATCTCCCGTGACTTGAGAGTGACTCAAGCTAGTGCTGGTCTACAATCAATCAGTAAAGTCAGCCATACGGTCAGTCAGCCAGGATATCAAGAACAAGCTGATTTCAGGTCTCGGGTCTTACCTAGTTTAGCCCCTCTGGTATCCTCGTCGCCCTAACCCGCCGATCTTGCCTATCAGTGAGCTTGACAGAAAATAGTCCTCACAGAGGTCGGCTTTCAGAGCAAAGCAATGCATCTCCTTCCCTAATCGAGTAGATGATGTTTCTGAGCAAGCCATTAAGGCACTTGTTGCTGATAGCAGTGATGGCCAATGCTTGGATTGCATCTTCCTGAAGAGCTGGAGTGATTCATCGGAAATTCCGTTCCGCGAGTAACCTGCGATCATGGTGTTCCATGAAACCTCGTCATTTTCCTCTGATGATTCATCGTCGAAGAGCGCCCGGGCTGAAGACTCGCTCCTGCACTGGATGTATGCCGAGAGGAGCGAGGCCCTGGTGGAGGGATCCCTCTCCAGTCCGTTCCTGAGGATGAACCCATGGGTGGCCTTGCAATAGAGCAGGTGATTCTGGCTGGCACATGCCAGGAGCAGACTACCAATGCTGAACCAGTCAGGCTTCAGTCCACAATCACTCGTCATCTGATGGAATAATCCAATGGCGGCCCTGGCTTCTCCATTCTGAGCGTGAGCGCTGATCAGCGCGTTCCATGAGCTCAACATCTTGCTCCAGATGCCGGCAAAGACATTCTCCGCATGGAGCAAGCACCCACATCTCCCATAGGCTGCCATCAGAGCATTCAGCACCATGTCATTTTCGCTGGCGAAATCCAGACCTCTCCGGACAGTGAAGGCGTGCATCTCCCTCAGTCTCGCCAGCTCTGGTCTGGTGGCCCCGAACAGGCCGGCAGGACGCTCAGCACGGTGATCTCGTCGGCCTGCACGCCACCGTGTTCCTCCGTCTGTTGCATCTCACGCAGCAGCCCGAATGCCGCGTCGGCCTCGCCGTTCCTCACGTACCCGCCGAGCATCACGTTCCAGGACACCACGTTGTTCTTGGAAGCACCCTGGAGGAAGGCGCGCTCGGCGTCGGCGAGGTCACCGCACTTAGCGTACATGTCGACGAATACGTTGCTGACCCGCGCCACGGCGTACCACCTGCTGAAATTCGAATGGGCTAGCAGGCCCATTAGGCAATTTCCATTTAATCCCTAAGGCCCATGCAGCCATAGCAAATGGTGGGAGTTTAGTCCCACATTGCTAGTTGGGAGAGTTTTGCACCAGTTTATAAGGTGAGCTCTCTCCCCACTAGTGTGAGTTGGTATGAAGAGAGAGGAGTAGTGGAGGTGTTCCACACGCGCGCTCCTCCTCCGCCGCCCGTCTCGTCACGACGCGCCGCGGGTTGCGGGAATGAGCCGAGCCGATGCCTTTATTTTGGCAGTTGGAAACGGAGAGTCAACAGACACGCCAATAATATGAGACGTCATATTGATTGACATTTATTTTGGTAACAGCCGCGCGCAGTAAAACGCCGCATTGATCACGTGGTAACCGCGCGCAGTAAAATGGCGCATTGAGTGCGTGGTAACGGCTGTAGTAAACGCCAAATGAATTCGTGAGCTGACCGTTCTCCTACCCGGCCGTGCCTATATATTGAGGGCGCAGGGGCGGACACAGACACACAACTCATACCCTCTTTGCGCCCTGTCGTTCCACCTCCTGTTGCTGCCGCCGGTGATCCCATCCCGTCTACCGCGTACACGGCCGACGGGAGAGCAGGCCTCCGAAACCCCGCCTCTCCAGATCCTGTACGGGAGAGGGGCGATTAGGTTTTTGGGGAGCGTCTCCTACGCGACTGCTCGCTGCTGCTGTACGTCTACTTCGTCTACTACCGCGTTGCCCTCATCGTCAACATGGCCACCGACGCCGATCGAGCTGCTGCTGCCGCCGCTGCTGCCACCGAGGCCGCTGCTGCTGAGGCCGCCAACGCTGCTGCCGCCGCCGCCGCGGCCGCTGCCTCTGCTACGACTACTGCCAATTGGCCAACTGCAGGGTATAACACGTTTATCCCTGCCTTTGTTATTTCTATGTGTGCGATACTAGTAGTTTGCGTAGATGTGTCTACTGTCAATCTAGTATGCATGAATATGGTTAATTATCAGTATGTTTACGTCATGCTAGTGATTTATACTTGGATTAATTTAATCTGTAAATTGCCTAAATTCTTAACAATCCAAAAACCTAATATGTGTAGGCAATTTTCGATTCATGGTTTTGCTACTGCACTGAAACCGGACCCGTTTACGGGGACGTACTTTAAGCGTTGGCAGACCAAAACATTCTTATGGCTCACGGCTATGAACGTGTTCTGGGTCGTCGGTGTCACTCCCACGGAAACGATTACTCCTGATCAGGAGAAGGCGTTTAGGGATGCCACCGTCGTCTTTGTTGGATGCGTTCTAAGCGTGATCGGAGAAAAGTTTGTTGACGCATATTTACATGTGCGGGTTGCCAAGGACTTGTGGGAGGCGCTCGAATCCAAATTCGGCGCAACCGATGCTGGCAGCGAGATGTACAGTATAGAGCAGTTCCATGACTATAGAATGGTCGAAAACCGTTCTGTTTTGGAGCAGACTCATGAGATACAGTGCATCGCTAAGGAGCTTGAAATTCTCAAGTGCGTGTTACCGGGCAAGTATGTCGCGGGATGCATAATCGCCAAGCTGCCTAATTCCTGGAGGAGCTTTGCCACCACTCTGAAACATCAGAGGCGTGAATTCTCAGTAGAGGATGTCATCGGCCATCTGAGTGTTGAGCAGAATTCGAGGGCAAAGGACTCGCATGGAAAAGGGAATGAAGGGACTTCTGCGGCCAATATGGTACAGAAGAACTACAACTCCCACAAGAACAAGGCGAGGACTGGTGTCCAGCAGAATACCGACTTCAAGAAGAAGGCTAAGAAGACCTTCAAGAAGGATAAGAAGAAAGATGGCTGCTTCACTTGTGGTTCACTGGAACACTGGGCTGGGAAGTGCCCAAAGAAGTATGTGAAGCCAGGACAGGATTCCAAGGCTGTCAACATGATCGTGAGCAACAATGAGAATGGGGCATCTGGGTATGGTAATTTGTTTACTGTATTCTCAGTTTGTCAGTCTACTGATTGGTGGATTGACACAGGTGCAAACATTCATGTGTGTGCTGACATCTCATTGTTTTCTTCTTATCAGGTCACAAGGAACGGGTCCGTATTGATGGGGAACGGCGCAAGTGCTTCTGTACTTGGTGTTGGCACGGTCGATCTGAAGTTTACTTCGGGAAGAATCGTGCAGCTCAAGAACGTGCAGCATGTCCCCGCCATCAAGAAGAATCTCGTTAGTGGCTCTCTTCTATGTAGAGAAGGATTTAAGTTGGTTTTCGAGTCCAATAAAGTAGTTGTAACGAAATATGGACTGTTTGTTGGAAAAGGGTATGAGTGCGGAGGTCTGTTCCGCTTTTCCCTCGCTGATTTTTGTAATAAAGTCGTGAACAATATTCATTCGAGTGTTAATGAAACAGAAGTTTGGCATTCACGTCTTTGTCACGTTGGTTTCAGTTGCATGACACGGTTAGCAAAACTAAATTTAATTCCAAGTTTCACTTTAGCCAAAGGTTCTAAGTGTCATTCGTGTGTACAAGCAAAGCAACCTCGCAAGCCCCACAAGGCTGCGGAGGAGAGACACTTGGCGCCATTAGAACTCATACATTCTGATCTCTGTGAGATGAATGGTGTGTTGACTAAAGGTGGAAAGAGATACTTCATGACGTTAATAGATGATTCCACTAGGTTTTGCTATGTATATCTGTTAAACACTAAAGACGAGGCTCTACACTACTTTAAAATCTATAAGGCAGAAGTTGAGAATCAACTTGAAAAGAAAATTAAACGAATCCGGTCAGATCGTGGTGGAGAGTATTTCTCTAATGAGTTTGACTCTTTCTGTGCGGAACATGGCATTATTCACGAGAGGACGCCTCCCTATTCACCTCAGTCAAATGGGGTTGCCGAAAGGAAAAACCGTACTCTAACAGATTTGGTTAACGCCATGTTAGATACATCGGGTTTATCCAAGGCATGGTGGGGGGAGGCTATATTGACATCATGTCATGTCCTGAATAAAGTTCCGACGAAAGACAATGAGGTCACTCCCTATGAGCAATGGGAGAAGAGAAAAACAACACTCTCGTACTTACGTACTTGGGGCTGTTTGGCAAAAGTCAATGTGCCGATCCCCAAAAAGCGTAAACTTGGACCAAAGACCGTGGATTGCGTTAATTTGGGATACGCTAAGAATAGCGTTGGCTATAGATTTCTAGTAGTGAAATCTGAGGTACCTGACGTGAAGGTCGGTACGATTTTGGAGTCTAAAGATGCTACATTCTTTGAGGATATTTTTCCTATGAGAGATATGCAAAGCACTTCTAGACAGGAATCAGAGGAGACTCCTGAACCTGCCATTCCTATGGAATATTATGAACAAACACATGATGAGAATCTTGAGAAGGATGACGAGGAAACCCTTGGTAGGGGCAAGAGACAGAGGACTGCAAAGTCCTTTGGTGATGATTTCCTTGTGTACCTTGTGGATGATACTCCCACTTCTATTTCAGAAGCTTATGCATCTCCAGATGCTGACTAGTGGAGAGAAGCGGTCCGTAGCGAGATGGATTCCATCATGGCTAATGGAACGTGGGAGATCACTGAACGTCCTTATGGCTGTAAACCATTAGGATGTAAGTGGGTGTTCAAAAAGAAGCTTAGGCCTGATGGTACGATTGAAAAGTACAAGGCTAGACTTGTGGCCAAGGGTTATTCCCAGAAAGAAGATGAAGATTTCTTTGACACTTATTCACCTGTGGCCAGACTGACCACCATTCGAGTATTACTCTCGTTGGCGGCCTCGCATGGTCTTCTCGTCCATCAGATGGATGTTAAGACGGCTTTCCTAAATGGAGAGTTAGACGAGGAAATCTATATGCAACAGCCAGATGGCTTTGTGCTAGATGGTCAAGAAGGAAAGGTGTGTAAATTACTGAAATCTTTATATGGGCTGAAACAAGCACCTAAGCAATGGCATGAGAAGTTCAATACAACTTTAACATCTGTTGGCTTTGTTGTTAATGAAGCTGACAAATGTGTATACTATCGCCATGGTGGGGGCGAAGGAGTTATTTTGTGTTTGTATGTTGATGACATACTGATATTTGGGACCAACCTCAAAGTAATCAATGAGGTTAAGTCATTTCTATCCCAGAACTTTGAGATGAAAGATCTTGGTGTGGCTGATGTTATCTTGAACATCAAGCTATTGAGAAACAATGAGGGTGGGATTACACTTCTGCAATCCCATTATGTTGAGAAGGTTTTGAGTCGTTTTGGATATTCGGACTGCAAAACTTCTCCAACGCCATATGATCCTAGTGTGCGGATTCGAAAGTTCGAAGGCACAGCTAAGGATCAGCTGAGGTATTCTCAAGTAATTGGTTCACTCATGTATCTAGCGAGCGCTACGAGGCCTGACATCATGTTTGCTGTGTGCAAACTAAGCCGGTTTGTTTCCAATCCGGGTGATGTGCATTGGCATGCTGTAGAAAGAATTATGCGCTATCTGAAAGGTACCGTGAACCATGGACTTCACTACAGTGGATATCCTTCGGTACTTGAAGGGTATTGTGATGCGAATTGGATCTCTGATGCTGATGAGATGAAAGCCACAACGGGGTATGTGTTTACCCTTGGAGGTGGTGCTGTTTCCTGGAAGTCTTGCAAGCAAACGATCTTAACGAGATCGACAATGGAAGCAGAATTGACAGCATTAGACACGTCTAGTGTCGAAGCAGGATGGCTTCGAGATCTTTTGATGGACTTGCCTGTGGTTGAAAAGCCAGTGCCGGCTATCCTTATGAACTGTGACAATCAAACAGTGATTGTCAAGGTGAAGAGTTCAAAGGACAATGCACAGTCCACAAAGCACATAAAAATGAGATTAAAAGCTGTCAGACATTTAAGAAACTCCGGAGTGATAGCGGTGGATTATATCCAGTCGGCCAAAAATCTGGCAGATCCCTTTACTAAAGGGCTATCACGTGTTGTGATAGAAAGTGCATCGAGGGAGATGGGTATGAGACCCACATGAGTTGCCATGGCAGTAACCCAACCTATGTGATCGGAGATCCCGTGAAGTGGGACCTGGGAAAACAAGCTAGTGGTTAACTGAGGAGAGTAATTTTTACTAACCCACTCCACTGGAGATGCAGTACTCTCAAAAACTGTATGGCAGGTTGACTTTTGTCTTAATGTGTTCCAAGGCTTATATAAGCAAGATGCTATCCTACAGAGCGATCTTTGGAGGAACACACCTATATGATCCTGACTGCTGGTCACAGTCTATGAGATTGGGTGATCTCTAATAAGTTCATGAATAGGCCAGGAGTATGACTAATATGCTCCACCCGAGGGGTCAGCCTTCGGCAGCCTAGTACTGGCAAGACATTTAGTGAAACTATTTTACGCCAAACTGACAATTCAAGGCATAGTCCATTGTTCAGTTGTGATATAGTGTAGCTACTTGTTCTAGGTGGATGTTCAACCTTAACGGGTCTCCACTGAAAATGCCGGTATATAAAAACAGTGAATGGAACAGAGGACAACACCATGGGTCTTCGGGATCTGGTGGGGGATTGCTGAAATTCGAATGGGCTAGCAGGCCCATTAGGCAATTTCCATTTAATCCCTAAGGCCCATGCAGCCATAGCAAATGGTGGGAGTTTAGTCCCACATTGCTAGTTGGGAGAGTTTTGCACCAGTTTATAAGGTGAGCTCTCTCCCCACTAGTGTGAGTTGGTATGAAGAGAGAGGAGTAGTGGAGGTGTTCCACACGCGCGCTCCTCCTCCTCCGCCGCCCGCCTCGCCACGCCTCGCCTCGTCACGACGCGCCGCGGGTTGCGGGAATGAGCCGAGCCGATGCCTTTATTTTGGCAGTTGGAAACGGAGAGTCAACAGACACGCCAATAATATGAGACGTCATATTGATTGACATTTATTTTGGTAACAGCCGCGCGCAGTAAAACGCCGCATTGATCACGTGGTAACCGCGCGCAGTAAAATGGCGCATTGAGTGCGTGGTAACGGCTGTAGTAAACGCCAAATGAATTCGTGAGCTGACCGTTCTCCTACCCGGCCGTGCCTATATATTGAGGGCGCAGGGGCGGACACAGACACACAACTCATACCCTCTTTGCGCCCTGTCGTTCCACCTCCTGTTGCTGCCGCCGGTGATCCCATCCCGTCTACCGCGTACACGGCCGACGGGAGAGCAGGCCTCCGAAACCCCGCCTCTCCAGATCCTGTACGGGAGAGGGGCGATTAGGTTTTTGGGGAGCGTCTCCTACGCGACTGCTCGCTGCTGCTGTACGTCTACTTCGTCTACTACCGCGTTGCCCTCATCGTCAACATGGCCACCGACGCCGATCGAGCTGCTGCTGCCGCCGCTGCTGCCACCGAGGCCGCTGCTGCTGAGGCCGCCAACGCTGCTGCCGCCGCCGCCGCGGCCGCTGCCTCTGCTACGACTACTGCCAATTGGCCAACTGCAGGGTATAACACGTTTATCCCTGCCTTTGTTATTTCTATGTGTGCGATACTAGTAGTTTGCGTAGATGTGTCTACTGTCAATCTAGTATGCATGAATATGGTTAATTATCAGTATGTTTACGTCATGCTAGTGATTTATACTTGGATTAATTTAATCTGTAAATTGCCTAAATTCTTAACACCACCCAGACTTCACCGCGAGGCCGTGCACCGCCCTGCCCGTCCCCGGCCACCCGAGTGCAGCGCACATCGGGAGCACTGTCACCAGTGTCGCCTCGTCCGGCGCCTCCGTCCCGCCGACGAGAGCCACCAGGCAGTCCCGGAACACCTCCAGACCGTGCCGCGGGTTGTCGGAGAGCGCGGCCATAAGCGTGTTCCAGGAGACGAGGTTTCTGGAGGTGGCCGGCATTCCGTCGAACATCTTCTCGGCGTCCTCGACACGGCCGCACCGGCCGTACATGGAGACGAGGGAGTTGGCAACGAAGGGGTCGGGGTCGCCGCCGCCCGCCAGGCCGAGCTTGGCGGCGATCGCGTGGACCTGGCGTGAAGTTGTCCGGGGCGAGGCCCTCGGAGGCAGCTAGGAGCGGCGGGAGGAGCGCGAGCGCGTCGGCGTGGCGGCCGGCCCGGGACTCCGGGAGTAGCCGGCGAGCAGGTCGTTCCATTGGGGGAGCGACGCGGCGGTGGGGTTCGCCGCAGGCGAAACAGGGCTTCTTGCGTCTGGCTGCGCGCGAGCGGGCAGCGGCGCGAGGTGGACGGCGGGCATGGGGTCGGTTCACCTCAGCGTGCTTATCTACTAAGCTAGTGACAGAAAAAAAAAATGGGGAGTGAGCTCACCTACGCCTTTTCCTTGCAAAATATATCTTGCAAATTGTGGGAAATCTAGAATTTGGGTGTAATATATAGGTTTAAATTCATCAAAATTACAACACGGATGGAATTATGCACTATTGCACTAGAGTACGAAAATATTCTTTTTTTGTTGCAGAAATGACTGAAATTTTTGGACATTCCATGTTATTAGATAAATGAATTTACGTGTCTTCGATATTTTTTTTAGTCTGCAATTTTATGATACAAATATTTCAGTAACCACTAAATTTCATTAGTTTCGACGAAATTTTAGTTTTTCCTTTCCAAAATGGAAGTAACGCCACAACCTCTGCATAGTTCGATGTGTACTGGCACACTGCATAGTTGGATTTATGAGTTGAGGTCAATGGACTTTGTGGTTTGTAAGAGCATCTCCACTCGCGCCCCCCAAAGGCCGCTCCCAAGGCCCCTCCCGTCCGGACGGGCCTCGAGCGCGTCCACTCGTGGCTTCCAATGGGCTCTCCCGTCCGGACGCGCCAGTTCCCGTATGGAAGCCCAACCCAACCCCGCTGCGTAGGGCCTCCCGTGGGGGCGCTGGACGAGAAGAAATGGACGTGTAGCGTCCGCGGGCTCGCCCGTCAGTGAGACGGGCGCGCAGTCAAAGCGGCGCTCGGTCTTCGTCTTCTCCCGAGGCGGCGCAGAAACGCAGGAGCCGCAGCGAGCCGTCGTTTCGGCTAGTCACGTCGCCCACGCGGCGGGCGCGCGACCTCCCCACCGGCCGCCGGAGTTAATGCGGGGCGGCCTTTCGGCCTACGGCGCCGAGTATAAAATGCCTTCCCCGCCGCTCTGCATGCCACACACTGCTTCTCTCCTCGCCGCCCTCTGCCTCTCACCTCGCCGCCCGCCCATGGACCCCTCGCCGCCAATGGCTTCCCCTGCCGTTCCCTTCTCAAAAGCCAGGCGCGCACCATCTTCGCCGCCTGGTACCTGTGCCCGCCGGACATGCGCGCCGGGCACGGGTTCACCATCGGGCGCGCCGGCGTCCCCATCCCCGACGCGCCCAAGGTGAGTGACGCCTCCTGGAACCCGGAGGTGCTCGCCCACTTCTACGACAAGCTGACGCCGGAGCAGCGCGCTGGACCCTCCTGGGACCTGGCGAGCACGGCGCGCTACGAGCGTGAGTTCAAGAGCATCCACGAGGAGCGCCGAAACCGCTAGGACGGCCCCGGGCCGGCGCCGCCCGCCCACGAGCGCAACAAATACGGGCGGAACGCCTTCTGGGCCCAGGAGGGCTTCTCCATCGACGTCGTCCTCGCCCACGTTGCCGCCAGCGACAACCCGCGCCTCCACTGGCCGGCGCCCACCGTCTGGGGCGCCAGACGGGCGACGATGACTCTGTCTTCCTCGCTCTCGTGCTCCTCCTCCTCGTCCGCCGGTGGCTCCTCGCGGCACTCCGCCCTGTCTCTGTGCGTCCCCAAGACGGAGCCGCGGGCGTTCACGCCGCCGCACCTGCATGTCAAGCAGGAGCTGCGCTCCGGCGGGTCCGCAAGACGATCCGGTGGCCTTCACATTGGAGGCGGGAGCGACGCCCAGTCTGCTCGCAGTCGCCCTGCGCTACCCCTCCTCGTGCCCAAGTCAAAACCTGGGTTGCGCCCGCCCAAGTAGGAGCCGGGGCTAGAGCGCCCCATCACCCTCTACGAGCAGCTCCAGGCGGCGGCGGCGACGTAGGACGACCCGGAGGGCGTCCGGGCAGCGTTCGCCGAGTTGTACAACACGCCTCCCGCAATGCGCCTCGTGGCGGCGCACGCTCGGTCTGTCGCCGACACGAAGGCGATGGCTGGCGCGCCGCTGATCGACCTCAACCCACCGGCGGCCAATGACGACGAGGCCGATGGGAGCGACGGCAGCAACAACGCCGACTACGACGTGTTCAACTAGTGAACACGCCGTTTTAGTTTAATTTTCAGGTTTTAGTTTAAATTTCATTCAAATTTCTTAAAATTTCCTAAGAATTTGAATGAAATCGTCCTTTAGAAAATTTGGGCATCTTTTTTTGTTTTGGGGGGCTCCAATTGGGGCTGCAAAGTGGGCAGCCGCGCCGCGCCGTCCGGACGAGCCCCCAAAGGGCCGATCCGGGCGCCCTTCGGGATGCCTACTAGGGGGCGCGACTGGAGATGCTCTAACGTGCACTAGTGGAGAATAATTCGGGAGAAGCAGACGTTTTTCAGTTTCCAGGGATTGATGAAGATATGACGTCATAGCTGATGTCATCGGTGGGTCCCAACTGCCGGTTAATGAAAAGGAGAGAGAGAGGGCTGATGTTGGGCTGCGGCTGGGCTTTGTGCGCGGGGAATCGGGACAGGGCAGAGGGAGGTGGGCTGGGCCCAAGGCCGGCTGCCGTGGCCTTTTTTCTGATTGATTTTTTTCCTTTCTACTTTTAACAATTAATCATAACTTTTGATTAATAATTCCAAATGACCTCAATTTTGTTTCTAATTTTTTGTAAAAATAAACTCTTTCAAATGGAAACATTTATGTGCTTTAACACTATTAAAATTTTATATTTTCAAATATGATTAATTCACTAATAGCTAGTTAATGCCATTTTTTAAATAGAACATATCAAATAAGCATTTTTGTTGACAAATAAAATTTCAGAGAGTTAGTACTATTGAAAATGTTGTTTTCCAAGTGTAACCCATTTTCATAACACAATAACTTATTGGAAAACATTTTATAGAATATGGTTTGCTAAAGAAAAGATAATAATTGTTGAATAAAGAAAAATTATTTGAATAAGGTTTAAGGTTTATGGAATAGAGATATAATGGATACTTAATTCAAATTTCATTGGAATATGTATTTTTTACTTTTGTTTCTTGCATCTCATTTGGTTTTTGGTGACTTTCATAACATGAAAACAAAAAGTTTCAAATTTTTGTGATTTTTGCACTTTCCAAAAGTGAGGGATGTTACACCGTTTGAAGCAATCGTGCGAAAATCACACCAGAGACTGCGGTGTCAAGACTGAAGACTCCAATCTGAAAAGAATCCGGACTGGTCTTCAGCCGGAGACTCCGCACTGCTAGACTTGAGACTGCGGACAGTCTCCAGAGCGATGCCAGCGGGTGACACCAGCTTCTCTTTGCGCAGAGAAACTTCAAGTCCGGAGACTCCGCACCTCTCGGCCAGAGACTCTGCGGAGTATCTGATGATTCCTTGTCTCCTTCGCGCACACTGGGGTAGTCGGGAGTCCGGAGACTCCGGTGTGGACCAGAGACTCCGGTAAGTCTCTCCAGACTCTCCGGAGTGTGTCCAGCGGGTGACACCACTTTCACAACTCGGCCTTCTCACATGTAATTCTTCATAACGGAGACTCCGATCTGGGGGACCGGAGACTCCGGCCTGAAATAAATTCCAACAACTTCTAAACATGTAGATCTCTTTGACCTTTTTGGATTTCACACCATCGTTGGTAATTTAGTCAATTAACCTCGGAAACATCACACACATAAATAGATATACTTGTGTTTTTTTTAAAATACCCAAAAAAAGATTTTGGCGCATTTGCGCTTTCAATCTCCCCCTTTTTGGTGTTTGATGAAAACACAAATATTTGCCATGAAAAACATAGCTAGGCTTGGTTTGTAAAAAAATAGGCGGACTACCAAACAACAAATTCATGAGCTCCTCTATGTTTTACAAACTAATCACGACAAGCACAACAATAGTGAACAATATAATAGCATGCATAGGTAAGATAAATAAAGTGACATAATAGCACAAACATAAGATAGCTTCACCAACATAGTCTCACCACACACAAACATAGCTTGCAAAGTATTTACTAAAAGATTTGTATCTAAGATTTTCCAACGAAAAACACACCATTGTGCAATAAACATGATTGTTGTGTTATATTCATGTGATAGCATGTATGAAAGAATTTTAAAATCCATTTGAAGTTTAAATGGAGAGAAATTAACAAAAACAACCCAATGGAGAAACCTAAGTATAAAATTCAAATATTGATCAAAATTGAAAAACCAAAACATGGCGAGCTTGGAAATTTGATAAGGTTTCTAAATATGATTTTTAGTATTTTTTCTGTTTTAAAAAAGGCCCAGAAACAATGTTTTTCTGACAGATTTCATTAACAGAAGGACCTCTTTGTAAATTCTAGAACTTTTGGGGGGTATCAAAATTAGCCATTTCTTTTCCTTCTTCTTCTTACTCTTCCAGAATGTAGAGGATATCGTCGCCGTGGCATTGCCACTTCCACCTCCTTCTTGCCGCCTCCTCGTCGCGGATAAGAAGCGGATAAGGTCGTGCCTTACTTGGTCTCTCTCTCGCGTGCACACTCTCCCTCTCGCTCTCTGTTTTCTTCTGGCAGAGAGCACCCGTGACTGAAAACCTAGCTACAGTTGTCGCTCGTCACCGACGCTCTGGTCGCTCCCGTGCCTCTCTGGGACCACCTATGGATTCTGCGCCATCCTTTTCCTTTCCTCTAGCTCGCAGAGGGGTGGAAGCGAATCAGGCACAGAGAATTTCATTGTCTTCCCCGACACCGGTCGTCGCCGTCGTGGCCGATTCCTTCCTGCTCTGGCATCCTCTCTCTTCACCAAGTCCACCACGAGCATCAAGGAGAGCTCCTGGTCCTCCCGGACCCTTTTTCCCCTCTTCATATGTCCCTGTACCGCCATAGCGCCGCCGCCGTTGGTCGGCCACCGCGAAAGCTCGTCGCCGACAGCATTCCGGCGACCATTTGGTCATTCCACCGCCTCCTATAGGTTCCAAGTGACCTTAGCTAGCTAGTAGAACAAATCCATTGCGCTAATTTTGAGCAAATCGATTGATTCGAATTCACAAGAGAGGATTTCTCCCGTGATGACATCACCCTGACGTCAGCATGATGTGAGGATGAATTTTCCTTTTCTTTTAAATTTAATTCAAATTAATATGACATTTGGGTCCCACCCGTCAATTTAAAAATGGCAAAAAAATGAATAGTCTTATTAATTCAATGACTTCTAATTTACCTATGAGAAAAATACAAATAAAATATATAAATGTTCAGAAAAATAAAATCTAAATGTTTATCAACTTTTCAAAAATGTTTTATAAATTTTAAAATTAAATATTTTTTAATTTAAATTAATTCATTTAAAATTGAGAAAAATAATAAATAATTCATAAATTCAGGAAAATACAAGTTATATACCAAAATGCTTAGAAAAACAAATGCAACTCATCTGATATTTTCAAAGTCATTTGAACAAGTTTTCATGTGTGCAATATTTTGGCTAGTCATTTAATTCATTTAAAATGTGGAAAATTAATAAGTTATTCAAATCTTTTTAGAAAGCTTCAAATGATAAACTAAATGAAAGAAGAAAATATTTTAAATTCAAATATGTTAGAAACAAAATCTTTTGTTCAACTTATGAATCCTTAATGTTTTCACACCTACTAAACCAATCATCACAAGTCATTAGCAAATTATGTGATGATAGAGTTGGTTGTATTAGTTACTCATGTTCAATTAAACTCTTTGTCATTATCTCTACATTTTTTAACATAAATAACATGTATTTGTTATCTTTTCAATACTTGTTTTCCATGTGGTAATATCTTGTTGCCTACACAAGTGACCAATATTTATAACTTAAAACATGATAACAATTGATTTACTAAATAAAAGTGAAACATACATAAGTATAAAAGAAGTAACAACTTAATATAATCGAGTAAAGCATTCCAACTTTAAACACCCTAAGTTATTAACTCTTTGAGTGAACAACATCATCACCACAAGCAATGAAACAACTCTAAGTCACCTAAAACAAATATGATCTTAGTATCGTATCGATCGTAGGTTACACTTGTAAGCTGGGGTATTTCAGGGTATTTTGCATTGCATATCATTACTATGCATGTATCATATTTCCAGTGTTTTCTGTAGTCCTTATCGGGACTACTTTGCTATCTTTCGGATCTAGGGATTTCCACTTAACCCCTGAACCCTAAAGACATGGATTATTATTATTTCTATCTCAGGCAAGTTCATCACTTGCTCATATCCTTTGCAGTATTTCCTAAAGAACAATTTGCAAAAGCCATATCGTATTACCACCTATTCTCAAAAGAATGCATGATCCTATTTTTATAATAATATGACTAATTGAATGACTACCCGAGTGGTAGTGTTCTGTTTGGTGGGCGGATGGAGCCATGGCAAGATGAATAGGTCAAAGGAAGGCTCCATATGCATGGGAAAGTATTACGTAGGATTTAACAACAAATGCCGTCAGAGCCCGGTGCGTCGTAAATACCGCGTTAACCATGGGTCTTGTATGGGGTGAGTAAGCCAGCTGTGATCTTTTCCCGTTCGCATGTCAACGGACTGCCAGAGCCGTACGTTGTAGGTCTTGCGAGACTACATGCACATGGGTGGGTTCCCTTAATTCCCACGGACTCTGGGGTCTTTGATGGTCTGCCCGGGGCGCCTAGATATCTAACGTGAGGGGTAGAATCAGGGGTGTAACCTGCTTTGCAGAAATGGGTGGGCATGTGTTGGGCGGAGAATCGTGGTTTGGTTTGGATCAACAACTATGCCCCACACCTCAGTGAGAGTGGACAGGAATGTACACCCGGTTGTGCAACATGGGCTTGATCGCATATGGGTAAAGTAACGCACCTCTGCAGAGTGTAAAAGGATGTGACATGTTACCCCTATTCCGGGAAGGAGCTACGAACGCCGCAGGAAAGGCAACTCCATGAAGTTCTTGCCCTGTGAAGACTTGGCGGGCATAGTTTTCCAAATTGAAAGCAACCTCTTGAAGAAAGATTTTCAAAAACCTTGCATTAGCTTATGACTCTTTTGAGTCTAAAGTTGTAGTTAGTGCATCAAACTACCCACTATATATCATGAACTTGTTGAGTAACGCTCGTTACTCATTCGTTCCCGTTTGACCCCCTGCTTAGAGTTGAAGCCCTTAAGGAAGTCTTCATCGGGAAGCCATCGCTATCTCATGTAGCTAGGATGAGTCTTATACTACTTAACCGATGAAGCGACATCATCAACAATGTTGGTGGAGGACAAGCTACCAAGTTGAAGGAGGAGACCATTCATGAACTTAGATTCTCACAAGCCATATATTAGGGCCGACATCAGCCGTAGTGGATTAGGTTCTGAGCTAGAGTTCTTCTCCATCTTGGAGCTTCGAATTGCTTCTTCTGATATTTAATTTGCATGAGGATCTTCTTTGATTCATCAAAGAGATTCTCAAGATTTTGTAATGAAAGTTTGTATCCTATAGCTTTGCTAGGACCTGCTATGTTTTTGTTGTACCACTCTGAGGGATGTAATTTTCACGGATAAGTCCTTCTGTGAGTATTATTGTAACATCCCTGATTTTTGGAGAAACTCAAAAATCACAAAAATTTGAAACTTTTGTTTTCATGTCAATACAAGTCACCAAAAACAAATAAAACTCAAACCCAAATGAAATTTTAGGTCCTAAACCAAGTTTATTGGAAGTGGAAGTCCAGTTATGTCTTTGTTCCTTAAACCCTAAAACCTTATTCAAAACTAAGTTTCTTTATATCAAGGGGATATCCTTTTATTAACAAACCTTTACCTAAAATGGTTACAACTCCAATATTACTTGAAGATATTTTATGGCAACAAAAATCAAAGATTTATAGCCCTTAATAAAGTTCTAAGCCTCAAAAACATGTGCTAAGAATAAAATATTTAATAATAACTTTTAATTGTTATTCCAAGTTTTAAACATAAAGGTGTAAAAATAAAATGCATTGCTTTGAAAATAACATAAAAGAGGGCATTGAAAACAATATTATGAGTTTTGGTTTTATTCTAAATTTTATTAAGCCACTTTAATAATTATTAGTTTTTCTATTTAAAATGGCATCAGTTGCTATTAGGGTGTACCCCTATTACAAAATATAAAATTGTGAAAACAAGATGAAATGACTTTCAAAATTACCATTTCAACAATTAGAATGTCACTAAAATTTTAATTGACCAATAACTATGTTTTATAATTTTAAATTAAAAATCACATTAAATAACTATTAAGGAATTACTCAAATTTCCAAATTTCAAAATAAAATATGTTGAATTATTTTCAAAAATGGTACTGTTGGAAAGTATTTGAAATTGTAAGATTTTAGAATTTGGTTTTATGTTATTTGGATATTTAAAACAGAAGTTGTTAAGGTTTTTATTTAACATGGAAAAGAAAAGAAAAATAAAAAGGAAAGATGACGTCAGCTGACGTCACCCTCCTTCCTCAGAAGGAAAGCCACCGCCGTTTCGGCCCGATTTTTTCGCCCCTTGATTCTGCGCCATTAAGGCCATAAAACCTTCCTCCTATGGCCCTATAAAGAGCCCCGAGCCCCCTCCCCATTTCCCCTCTGTCCCCTCTACAAATCACGCGGCCACCCCTCTCTAATTGCTCGCCGGAATAGCTTCTGCCCGCCGCCGCATTTCTTGTTTTCCGTCGAGGTGAGCTCGTCTCCGAGCACGAGACCCTGCCCATCCTCTTCCCCTTGTCTGTGCGCACGTTTTGATGCCTCTTCTCGTCATTTTGGTACAGGATGGCGACGAGGACACGCTCGACGGAGCAGGAACCGCACGGTCACCTCAGGACCTCCTCGTCGTTGTGGTTGCAGTGCCCCTCGAGCCTACCCGTGGTCACCATCGATTTCACCAAGTTGATCCGAGTCTCGTCGTGGTCTCCATCGAGGTGGGGAGCCACCGGAACGCCGCCGTCGTGAAGATTCTGACCACTGCGCCGCCGCGCGCCATTCTCCGGCGACCTAGCCACCGCGGTGAGCCCCTCTCTCTCTCTCTGTGCTATTGGATCTCGTGAACGGCCTAGATTAGATCTTCCCCGAAGGGGTACGCCACCGTTAGATCTGGATCTAACGATCCAGGTCCATGACTTATCCACGTCAGCCTACACAGTCAACATGCCACGCAGCAGCCCAGTCAGCAACACAGCCCAATTAGATCTAGCCACGTGGCCCAGCTTAAAATTTGAATTTTTCTCCCGCTGGAATTAATTGGCAGTTTTACAGTTTAGCCCCTGCAACTTCAAATCATCATAATTTTTCAACCACAACTCAAAATTTAGAATCTTTTAGCACTGTTCAAATTCAAATTTGAAAAACTTAAACTGGTTCAAATTTGAATATGCTTGTTTGATGAATTTTGGCATAATTCAAATTCTACTAATCCAAAATTTGCAAATAAAATATATTTCGAAACCATAGGATGTGTACTTTCATACCCTCTGTCCCAAAATAATTAGAATTAAGTGGTATATTTGAGTAATTTTGACATAGATTTAATTCTATAAATAATTTCAATATAGTTCCTTTTGCGAAATTGCTCCATTTCGTAACCTTGAACCAGATACATTAGTGCCTAACTATTTTGGACACCCTTGGACCATGGCCATGTGTTTTTTGACCAAAACCCAACATAGTGATACATCCATTTTCACCATGTCTTAGATATTGTTTCCATCATCTATTCTTTGATGTTATGGCTATTTTGGAGCCAAGACCAAGTCCCTAGTATGTGTCAATCACATATAAGACCAAATAGTGCACCCCAAACAGTAGTGAACCTTAGTTTTCTATCTACTTCTCCAATCCACCATTCTTGCTTCAAGAATCTATCAAGATTACAAAATGGAAATCAAGACTCAACCACAAGAAATAACTCAATCTTCAACTTAGTGACAACATGAAGAGCTACAAAGAAGATCATTAAGTAATTTGAAGTAAGGGAATTGGTCTTCACAACAACTAGAAGCAACTCAAAGAAGTACAAGTGTAAAGAACTTCAGAAGAAAACATCTCCCTCTCACTTTCTATCTTTCTTCTTATTTCTTTCCAGTTGACTTAATGGTATTTGTGCCCATCCCATGCCTAAACCAAGTAGTGAAGTGAAGATCATGAAGATTTATAAAGTTAAATAGAAGCTTCACAACAGGGAGGAATCTACAATAGAAGCATGAAGATGAACTGCAAGAAAACAAGCATGTGAAGACTTGGAGCCATCCACACAAGTTGAAGTATAACAAGTTGTTTGTGTCCAACCCTTAACCCTAATAGAAAATCCCAATACTTTATCTTGTTATCTCAATTGATATGAAGTTAGTTGAACCTAGACCTACCTTAACCCAAAATGGAAAGACTAAACTAGACCACTCAAATGTTTTGATGAAAACAACTAACTGTTACACATTGTTATGTGTTACTTTAGTTGAAATAGTAGATCATCCTTGGTGAACTCTTGGAACTTCCTCAACAAGTATGGAACCAAGAGAGAATGAAACTTCCAACTCAAATCTTGACCTTGTCCTAACCAACTTGGTTCAACCCCTTGGTTATGTTAATTGCTCTGTTTGTTTTCTCCACTTATGTGTTTGATTGCTAGAATGCCTGTTTATTTTGTTATTGTGTTTACAATGAATAGATTGTACGGACAGAAACGATCTTCTGTGAAGAGAGTGTGATATATTCACCAACTTCAACAAGGAAAGTAACACATCATTAAACTACCCATTATTTCTATATGCATTAGTTGATTTTTGAGTAGAATGCATGATAGGAAACTTTACCAAGTATTATTATGATATGCAAAATCCTAGTAGTGTGTAGCCATATCTTTTACCTTACCTTTATAGCCTTGGTACTTATTAGATCCTTAGCCTTGCTACAAAAATTGTTTTACTTGATGTTGTAGAAAAATTATAAGTATAAACTTCAATGAACCACCTGGGTGGATTTGGTTGTATGGATGATAAGAGTTGAGTGTCTCCTCAGGGGTAATACCTGAGTTGTTCACTTGAGGAATGCCACCCAGGAACAAAGTGATTATGATGTTCCCCAAGTTTAGATTGCTTCTAGTGCAGACTTTAGTCATATGGGCTCTGTCTTGATCAACTAAATTGAATGAACTCACCAGGCTTACAAGAAGATGTAGCATAATTATAGGTGGAACGGGTAAGCCAAACGGTGGTGGATTTTCTTCTGAAAGATCTCGTCTCAATCTTCTCCTTTCCTTAATGAACTCAGGGTGTATAGGATGTTTGGGATGATTTGAGCCTGAAGGTGAAAGTGCACAAACTCTGTAGAGTCAACAAACTAAGATCTTAGCTGTGTCCTCGGTTATAGACAACTATGAGCAGCTGGACAAGGATGGAAAGAAGAATTGTCACACCCCAGTTTTTGGACTCTTGAACTATGCTAAAGAAGACAAAAATTAGGGCCAACAATTTTTTTTAACAACATGATTGTTTGAACTAACATGTGTTTATGATCTTAATCATAATTGCAACACAAGTCTTGTTTCTTTATGAAACCAATACCAAATGTTTCTGAAAAACATTCCTATTATTTTTCCTGATATTTTTCCCTGATGTTTTCCCATTATTACTTGAGTGGATTTTTATTCAAAGACTTGGATCATTCTTGTTTGCATCTTAGAACAAACTTTTAACTTTGTTGGATCCAAGAAAACAAGTTTCCAAAATGATCTATGAAAGTTTTCTTTTAACCTTCCTATAGAAAACAATCTCTGAAAAATAATCCAAGTACCTGTTTTCTACCATTGTTTTCACCAAGCTATAAATTGTTATTTTATGGTTTCTTTACTTTTAATTAGTCCTTGATATATGTACTACAAACCCATAAGCTCACTTTTATTTTTGGAGAATATAACCTATCGTTTGCTTGTTGTTTTTGTGGTATAAAATTAAGGCAGAAAAAGACAGTTTTGAGAAACAAATAAAAACAGAAAGTATACCTTTTTCCACATTGTTTTCATGACCTTAAATTATTTCAAAATTGTTTTCAAAGGTTGTTTATGAAAGTATATAACATGGTTAACACATCCATACTTTTAAAACCAATTTTGGAAATCAATGGAGCCTTGAAAACAAACTCTACTTTTTCAACTTTTTATCTGTTTTCAACACTTAGAAATTTTCTAAGTCACAAGACTGAATTTTCTTAATTTTTTCTGTGAACAGTAGGAGATACAGTTTTGCACCCTTGTTTTCTTGATGTTTCCTTGATATTTTGGAAGCATGGCATGAACTAACTTGTTAACCATAGTATCTACTCGAGCCAGCATGTTTTATCTACCTTCTAGAAGCCTTGGGGGCTAAGATAAGAGAGGAGAGAAGTGGTGACTAGGACAGGTATGGGCACACACATGTGTCGACCCATTTGTCATAGCCACTTGCCCACTTGCTCTCTAGGGCCAGGGTAAACCTTGTCCACTCGTGTTCTTGACCTAGATCACCTATGCTCCCTTATGGAAATGACTAAAACCCCCTGGGCACCCCAATGCCATTGGATGGCATCCACCCGAGGTGACCATCTTGCCCTTCCCCTCTTCACCTATGCTATAAAGGTCCAGAGACCACCTCCCTGCACCCTGCACCTCCCACAATCCCTCTCTAGCTCTCCTAGTCGAAACTCACCCCTACCCTTGCCTCTAAAGCACCCCGAGCCCGTGCTTTGGCCGTCGGGTGATCATCACGGCCACGGCAAGGCCCTACCCGCACCACTCCCTTCCAACCCCTCCCGCCACCCTAGAACAAATCCCCGAGTTCCCCTGAGCCTCCGGGACATGTTTCCGAGACCCCTAACCACCGGAGACGCCGCCGCCGTCCACGGGCGCCGCCGCGGACGCCTGTCGTGTTCCATCGCGTGGGGCCACGCCGCGCGTCGCCGTCGCCGCCCCTCGGTGCCCCGACCACCCAGCAACCTCCCCCGAGCCGCTCAGCCCTCCCCGAGTCCTCTCAGGTGAGCTACGGCCGCGCCCCTTTTTCTCTCCGCTCGGGTTAGTGAGAGTCTGGGAGGGAGGAAGAAGACGGAGGCGAGCCGTCGATCTAAGGATCAATGGCCACGCTTAAAAGCGTGCCTTCCTGCGCCGGATCCCGAGCGCGCAACGCGTCTGGGCCTCGAAGCCCGCTAACTGGGCCATGCCCAACCCGAGCCAGCCCACTCTGTGTTTGTTTTATTCTTTTTTTAACAGAAACATGTACCATCACTTTGGACTTATGAAAAATAGTAAAACTGCAAAATAAAATTTGGACAAATTCATGGACCATAGGAAAGGAAATCTAAACCATATAAAATTTGCAGATCTACTTTTGGACCATTATTTTGGACACAAGGAATGTTTTGCCACAGACTTTCTATGAGAATGTTTTGACCATAACTTTTAAAATATGTAACCAAATGGAACAAACTAAAATGTTCTGGATAGGTATTGAAAATATCTATCCAATGCAGTTGACCTAACATTAAGGTGAGTTATAGAATGAAAATGCCATCCAGTTTAGTAACAGACCAGTAAGCTCTTCTATGATTTTTAGAATGAGTTTGAAAATGATTTTTGAATAAAATACAATTGGATGAGTTTGGTATTGACTAGATTTATCTTATCCTAGCTTAGATTAATTTTTAGATCTTTAGAGTATGTTTGGTAGACAGATCTAGAAACAACAGCTTTTCTGTTTTTGTTTTGGAATGTGTTCTTGTTTGAAATAAATTGTGTGGTTGATTTAATCTTGCTTCCTAGCTTGTATAAAGATGTTAGGACTTGTTATTAGGTTGTTTGATTACAGTACATCTACCTTAGAAAGTGTGTGCTTGTTTGGAAACTGAAATAAAAATGAAATAGCATTTGTTACCTTCTAGTTCTATTATTTGGAATTATTGTGTGAGCTAGATCTTTGTGTGAATGCTTTGATAAATTTTGTGCTATGATTGCTTTGGATCCAGTACAATTTAGGTACTGTTATTTTGATTCTTTTACCTCTGTTAGCTTGCATGTCTTTTTATTGTGAAGCATGTGTAAGCTTTGTTATTTATATGCACTAGTATTGTTTTCACTAGATTAAATAGCCTTATGTTCTATATCTTGTAGGCAAAGTTTTTCATGAGTAACCAGAGGCTTAGTACCTCTTTTGCCTTGGTATTAGTGGGCCCATAACCCACTGGTCCCATTGCATCTTGGTTGTGGATGAAAATTCCCAACCATGCACATGTGAGAAATTAACATGTTTAATTATATGATTGATTTCTATTTTCCACCATGGAAAAATATAATTGTTTGTTCTCACTTATGCAAGTGAGAAGTTTATTTCTTATCAGAGGATACTAGTATGTTAGATGTGATCCATTTGTTAGCATAATATTCCTTAGGAGTATCATGTTAAGAAATGATTCATTATTGAGTGCTAAATTAAATTGTTGCAAATAAAATAAATTCCTTGTGATTGATAGATTGTTTGTGAATGATTTTAAATGGAGTGTTTGTATTTTTTTTGAAAAGGTTTAGATAACTTTTCTTTAAGTGCATAGCTACTGGTGGTGTAAGTTATACCTTGCTTGCTAGTAATTGTTTTAAGAAAACAGAAATTGCTAGAATTAATTTATGCATGCTTAATAGTTGTTTCATGGAATTGTTTTGATGTTGTGCTTACTAGCATGTGTAAGTTTTGTGTACTGTTATTAGGTACATTTATATTCATGACTTTCTTGTTTAGGTTTAAGCATCATGATAGCATTGTTTGCTTCTCTAGTGTTGAACTAGTGTCACCACTAGAAAATGGTGAATTTTGCTCTAGTATTACCATCTTTTATTTTATGAGTGTATGACTTTATTATAGCATGTTTAGGAAGTTATTACTTCTGTTACCATGCCATGAATTATTTAGTTGCATGTGCTATGGTTGTAGATTAATAATTATCTCTTATAGCATGCTTGTGTAGAAATTCCCATACTAGTATGCTATTAGTGCATTCCTGTATTTATGCTTGTTTGGTAGGAGCATTATCTTGAGTGATGATTGTGTTTTAGATTATTTTTATGACTTGATTCTTTGGTTATTAGCTACTGGTTGTTTGCTAAATTTTCATGATTGATGGATTCCATAACTTCAAGTAAACACTACGGTAGTAAATAAATAGCCTATTCATTTGTGGTGTGTTTACCTGATGTTTGGAAATTGTCTGAGTATGTACCTTAGCATGAGGATCATACTTGTGTTATTTGTTGTGCTAGTATTGTCGTTGTGCTTAGGAGTATCTTGTGAACTAAGCATCCAACTAAAATCATAAACTTATTAAGTAACTATTGTTTGTGTGTTGCTAATACCCACTGCCATGGGTATTGTTCTGTCTGTTTGTTTTTACCTTAGTAACCTAACCCTTTGCACCCACAAGCTATATTTTTAGCTTCTTGTATATCTTATTATGAGAGTGGTACACCACTCCATATGTGGTATGTAAGATGTGGGATATGGTTTTCTCAACCATATGTTTGTCTGACGATAGTTTTGTACCCTGAGAGTTATGTGAGGCAGTTTTTCTCGATAACGTTTGTGAATTTGCGCTATTATGCTTTTGCTTGCTGTATGTGTTGTTTAGCTTAGTTGCGTGTCTTTAGACCTGAGAGTGTGTCTTTTATTCTTTTACGACGCTAGAAAACGAAGAAGAAGCAGAGGCAGTTGTGGAGCTGTGCGTCAAGTTCAAGTTACTTCAAGGCCAGGGACATTAAGAGATTTAAGGAAAGCCATCCTGATGCTTGCTGTTATAATACACTTATCATTATCTATCATGCATGTTTTACTTCTGAAAAGTTTTACAAAAACTTTGATTTCCAAAAACTATTTTTGAGTGAATACTACTACTACTATATATATACACTACTATTATGCCAGTAGTTGATACTTGGTGTTACCAAGCCCATAAGCCACCATATGGTATTTATACCATCAAATATACTAGTCCCTAAGTGGACACCCTAAAATTATGTTTCTACAAAACAAAGGCTTTATGGAAAAACCCGGAGAAAAGGCAGATCCTTATTCTCCGGAGGAATGTGGAAGTGGTCATTTTTGGGAAAATGGTGTTTTCAAAAATGACACATAACCTAGTCTTCGCCGAACAACCTTTACCGTACTGCCACCCTACCCCAACATGGGCACGGGGCTTAACTGGAAGTTTGTTCTTGTTAGTGTGTGTTCTATCTCAATTGCTATAAGGGACGTCGTACCCTCGAACCGATTGTCGTCAAAACTCCCAATGTTGAGGCATAAAAAGTGTGGGATTAAGTTCTCCTCCGGTCGCATCAGTTGGGGCATCCTGGCTGGCGGGGAATAGCTCGGTGCCGGGGATGACGGTAAAACTCAACTGAGAGATAGACACATTTTAGCTTGAACATAGTGGAAGGTTATGATCAGTTATCTGATGTTCTACATACTGTTGTTACAGTCCGTGGTTGTTCACGGCAGGTGTACAGTATCTGGTGGATTTGTACACCTCTGCAGAGTACAACTTTTTCGAAGAAGCCGCGTCCTCGGATATGGACAGTTGAATGGCCATGTAGCTAGCATTGTGTCAATGTTTTCAAAAAGGAGTTTTCAAAACGGTGTTGAACATGGGAAGTTCGGAAAGGAAGGAAACTTTGTACCATGGAGGTACCGATGATGGAAAGCCAGAAGTTGTTTTACAAAAAGTTTTGCAAAGAAAATCTTTCTTCTCTAAGCAAACATCTGGAAACTGATTCCAAGAAGTTTTGCAAAGAGAAATTTTTTCTTTTAACAAAGTTTTACAAAACCTCTTGTACATGTGATATCTACAAGAGAAAGAAAAACTATATTATTTTCTTCTGAAGTATCTTCTTCAACAAAGATACAGATTAACCTGACTGCAACGGTGGTGTCATCCTATATGAACACCATTGATAGTGAACCCTATTTATAGCCTACCTATTACACGAGATAAGCATACTTGCATTTGGTAAGTTACATGATGGATGTCTTGCTGAGTACATTCAAATGTACTCATATTGGTTTCGTCCCTGGTATCAACTTGCCAGAATTTGAGAAGGAGTCTCGGAAGAAGATCAACGAAGAGGAGTACGGAGCTGATGGCTTTGCGAACTAGGATCGTCTCCGGGTCAGCAGCCTGTAGGATAAGGCGTGACTTGGGCTCTACCGCATTTTGTGTGTGTTTAGTCTTCCGCTGTGTGTGATGTGCGTTGTCCTGCGTGACAACTGTGTAGTCTTGGTCATGTGACCATGTGTCCTTGTAAGTGTTTGTGCAATAGTGTAATGGATATTGTATCTGTGTACCAACTTGATATGTTGTTCACGACTGAATTCCTGGGATCGTGAATGTATGCATATCGAGGGCGTCCTTGAACAGTGGTTCGAAGGTCGGGCCTTACAAGAATCACATCACCTTTTTAAAGGTAAAACTTGAAATCATAGGTAGGGACATCCCGGGGTTTTACCGAAAATGTCTCTTGACATTCCGGGATTTTACCGAAAATGTCTCTTGACATGTTGGGGTTTTACCGTGTATTGTCACAGGGTCACTAGTGTTTTACCAGTGAATCCCAAACTTAGGATAACAAAAATTGATTTATAAAGAATAGGATAAAACTAGCTTTATGCAAACTTAGCCAAAACTCCACTCAGCCAAATAAGCATGTAGTATTAGTCTTGCCATTTATATCAACCATAGTGTTACTTGCCAATACATTAAATTGTATTGACTCCCTTGTGGCTGCATATTCCATCCTGCAGATGATTCTGAAGACGAGCGAGGATTTCGCTTAGGATCTTGAGACTATGACCAACATGTTTTGCCTGTGGCACATGAAGAAGATAGGCTCAATGTTGTACTATGTTTTCCGCTGTATTTCTTTGTTTTCTGCTAGTCTTCTAAGACTATGCAAGTTGTAATCCTATTTTGTAAAGACTGGATCATGCGATGTAATAGAATTTGAATGCATTTGCATGATATTTCATTTTGTACTGTGTTGCCAGCAATTGATCCAGGGACTAGCACAATAACACAGGTATTCCATCTTTATTAAAAGTTGGGATGCTACAATTATGTTAACGACTTGTGCACTACACATGCAGTGGTGCGCTTGGTCACCGCAGCTGGTATCAGAGCAAAGCGACCTTAGGTTTAAAACCATTTAGGAGATCTGTAGGTTGGTAAAGACTATAGGAAGCCATCTTATCTAAACCACATTTCCTACAACCATGATGATCATTCACTTTAGAATGATAAAATCTTATTTGTATAGAATGTTCTTACTCAACTTGAGTAAATCTACTTATCTATACCTGGGTATGATTAGTTTGAAGTCTAATATATATCGTTTTTAATGGGAAAAAGAGTTCTGGCATAGTCAGAGATGATTAAGTCACAATGATTATTACCCCCATTCTATGAATGTATAGGATGGAGTAGAACATGATATAGAGTAAGTATAGGATTCAATAATTAGGGACGTTTGGGAATCCTAAAGAGTCATTATACTATGGTAACTATGGGGTATATACCATATCCTTAGTTATCAAGTCTAGAAGGGAATCACTATAGTATAGTATAGAATTAGGAGAAGGCATATACATTGAAGGAAGATACATTACTACTCCTAAGGCGTGATCAACAACATGAAGGACCAACAGATCCCATGAGAAGCTTATTGATGGCGCGTAACACACGTTCGTTGGGAGACCCCAAGAGGAAGGTATGAAGAGCACAATAGCAAGTTTCCCTTAGAAAGAAACCAAGGTTGAATCGACCAGTAGGAGAAAGAAATGACTTCCGAAGGTTGTTGGCAGCTGATGTTGGCAGGGCGCACTACCGGTTCAACAACAACGTGGAATATACACAACACAATCAAGTTACTTTGCCCCCAACGAAACAGTGAGGTCGTCAATCTCACCGGTTTTGCTGAAAACAAAGGATTAGACGTATAGTGTGGAAAACATTACTTATTTGCAGTAAATGAAAAGAGAACAATGATGGCGATAAAGAAAACGGTGTTTTCAGTGGTTGTATTATCGGTGTAAAAGAATGAACCAGGGTCCATAATTCACTAGTGGTGTTTCTCCATAAAAGATAGATAACATGCTGGGTAAACAAATTACAACTGGGAAATTGACAGTTATAAAGGCTGCACCGTAGTGTATATGCATGACATGGTGATTACTATGTTATTCATGCATGCATTACAACATAATTCATAGACCGTTATTCAAGTGTATCTATGACTAATAATCCACCCTCAGAGCGTAATCCAATCAAACCTCGGGTATTAATTTGCAAGCAACAGATAATTGCATTAAGTAAAGTGTGTAATGTAAACATCGTTGTTTTCTCCCTGATGGCAACAACACATCGCCCATCTATTACGTTTCTGTCACTCGAGTGTGGATAAAAGGGAGGCATGAACCCACTTCTAGCATAAATACCCCCTCTTGGAGTTACAAGCATCAACTTGGCCAAAGCATCTATTAGTAGCGGAGAGCATGCAAGATCATAAATAACATAAACATGAAAGAACATGCTAGATTGATAATCACTGGACATAGCATTCAATATTCATCGAATCCCGGCAAACATAACATGTAGCAGTGCAATGAGATGATCTTGACCATGTTAGTAGGCTTACAAGATCTAAACATGAGGCGTAAAGAGAACAAGAAAACCATCTAGCTACTGATATGGACCCGTAGTCCAAGGATGAACTACTCACGCATCACTCCGGAGGCGGGCATGGTGGCAGCGTGCCAGGGAGAGCTTCAGAACACTCCTGAACTAGGGTTGACGATGACGGCGGCTACGGAACTTTTGGTGGAAAATGGCTCGGGTGTTTAGGGTTTTCCCAAGGAGGATCATATATAGGCGAAAGGGCAACATCGGTGGGTCGCCAGGGGGCCACACCACCTAGTGGCGCTGCTAGGGGCGCTCCATCCTATGGTGTGGGACCTCCAGGGCCCCCCTCAAGGTCTCCTCCGGACTCCGTGTACGTGACAAAATTCTAAGGTCCTGGGTTTTCGTTTTGTCCTATTTCGAGAATATTTCCAGAACAAATTTCCTGAAACAAAAAACAGCAGAAAACATGAACTGGCTCTATGGCATCTTGTCAGTAGGTTAGTCCCAGGAAATCCATAAAAATGATGTAAAGTGTATAGAAAACATGTAGCAATTGGCATGAAAACAACATGGAACATCGGAAATTATAGATACGTTAATGACGTATCAACATCCCCAAGCTTAGTCCTACCCGTCCTCGAGTAGGAAAAACGATAAAAAACGAAATAATTTCTGAGGTGACATGCTACCAACATTGTTTTGATCATCATAATTGTAAAAGCATTTGTAAGGATGAGATCATAGTACTCTAAACACATGCATGATAGATATAATTCTATCAATGAAACTTCGCAATCATGTTGCAACATGAAACGTAACACAAACAAAAGATCATGAATAATAATGCATTTGAAAGTTATATGTTTGTTTCAAGCAATAAGAAAGCATAGCAAAGTAGTATTCAGCTTGTCCTTAAGAGTGGAGCAAAACATAAATGCCAGGACACCTTCAAAGTTCAAGTGGTGACTAGAAACAAATAGTTTGAGAGCAAGTAATAACATATCATGAATCAATCAATAATAATATTTTGGACTGGCAACTACGCTCTCTTAAATGTGCATAAAATTAGAAGATGAAGACTCAACATAAAAGTAAAAAAATGTCCTCCGCAGAGGGAAGCAGGGATTAAATCATGTGCTAGAGTTTTTTATTTTATAGACATAGGAATTGAAAACATTTTTTAGAGAGGTGTATGCTTATGTCAACGAATGGTAAACAGAAAATACAGTATGTCACAAGCCAACTAGACTTCACAAGAGCGGCTCCCATTGAAGGACGCAAGTGGGGTAGTAGATCATCCTTCTTCTCTTTTGTTTAGACAATTATGCTTTGGCTGATAAATCAGGGGAAAAAGAGTGAAGAGAATTTTATAGTAACCAATTTTGGGGCTAGGCTGTAACATCCCAAGTATGAAAAACAACCTTAGAATGCTTGCTCCTTGTTTAATTTCAGTTTGCATCATTCCATCATGGGCATTGAACTTGTTTTCACTTGTTTTCCATTTGAATTTCAAACCAAATTTCAAATCCTTGTTTCACACTTGGTCTGTTACAATGTTCAAATGAAACAGTTAAATCAAACAATTCAATTGTTTCCAATAAACTTGATTTTTCATATAATTAACTTGCCTAATTTTCAATATTTCAATTATTGCAAAAATTCAATCAAATTCATTTAAATTTCGAACAGCAGCAAAAATTTAAAATTTTGGAAAATAAAAGTTTGCACAACTGGGCTTTTGCAATAAATAACTTATAAAAATTTGTCACCAAAAATTTTAAGCCCCAAAACCCTCCTATTTCTCTCCTTATTCCTTTCTTTTCTTTTCAGCAAAAAAAAAAGTAAAAACAGAAAAGAAAAGAAAAGAAAAGAGGGGGGGAGGCAGCCAGGCCAGCCAACAGGCCGGCCCAGGCCACCTACTACCCCCCAGGCCCAGCCCACCTGCTCCTCCTTTCGTCATCCTTCGTACGGAGACAGAGGAGGGGGGAGCCTCCCCCACCTGCAGTAGCTCCACCTGCTCCCCTCCTCCTCTACTTAAACCCCCCGCGGCCGTGCCCTAGGTTCCTAGCCCTCCTCCATCTCCGCCGCCGCCGCCATTTTCTCCTCTCTCTCTATCCCTTCCTCCTCTCTGTTTTCCGGCAATCGTTGGGGGAAGGTTGCAGAGCATGGCGCCGCCGTCGACAGCACGCTAGGAAGCGCCTCCGACCAAGCCAGGGGCACGAGCGCGACCGCCACCTCTCCCTCGTCGTCGTTGACAGCTGCAGCGAGTCCCAGGAGCCGCTGATCCTCGACGACGAGCTCGTCACCGCCGCGGCTGCTCTGAAGATCGTCGCCGTGTTGCCGTCTCCACCTCCCTCAACCCCGTACGACCACCGCAACCACCCCAGGTGATCTCCTCTGTCGATTCCCGGCCAAAGATCCCTCCTTTGCTTCCTGGTTCGCCTCTCCGCTGTCGGGCTGTCTCCGGTGACCGCCATGGCGCCATGTCCGAGCGGGGAGAGGTCCCTCGCGGGTCCGGTGTGGCCTCTGTGATGGCACCCAACAAACGCACATACACGCACGGCCAGCACGCGCACACGGCTCGCTGCACGCACGCCACCCAGCCGCAGCAGCGCAGCGCCAGTCGCCGGCGATCACCGTCCCAACACCAAAGTTCAGAAACTGAACTTTTTCAGTATCAGTTAACAGCCCCGAACACCACCTCAAAACCGTGCGCGCATCTATTCTGTCACGATAGCAGCAGCAGCGCAGTGGCACGCGCAGCGCACGCTCACGCCTGAGGGCACGGGTTCGAGCCCCCCGCGCGCAAATCTTTTTAGGGATTTATCCCTCGCGCAGGAGGCCTGATGGAGGGATGATAACCCGGTATGCTAATGCCCAGGAGTAACTCGGCCCAAAGGACGCTGCGCAAGACCCGGCTTAGGATAAAGAAGCTTCTAGAAGGCCCAGGAACGAAGGCCTCGTAACCCGGATTGTGGGTTCCGGTAAGGAAGTTTAGGGTTTGTAAGCAGTGTCCGGGTAGGATTCAGAGTGCGCCTTGGAGGGTAAGCCAGGGGGTCCGGATGTTATATAAGCCGGTCCCTAGGTTAGGGATAGACAAGCTTTTACGTGAGCAAGAACACGATCGCCAGATCGAGAGATTTCGAGTATCCATTGTAACACCAGTATCGAGCTAATATATTAGATCGTAGACTCGGCGACTTGATTGCCGGCTACCAGATCGCATATCACCATGGTTTCCTTTGAGCTAAACCCTCTCCCAAACACTCGAGTCGATTTGCCCTAAGACAAGTGACCCCCGGTAACGTCTGCCGTGATTATCCCACGATAGTTGGCGCCCACCGTGGGGCCTACGTCCAAGGGTGTTTACATCACGGGAGAAGCTCGGGAGAACATGAAGAACCTCGTCGTCGGCGAGATCTACACCAACCCCGAAGGAGAGAAGATGGTGGACGATTTTGGCTGGGGGCCAGAGTCGGATCTGCTTGAATCCGGATCTGTCGTGACAATCGGCCGGATCAACGTCTTCATTGGCATGGTACGTACGTCTGGTTTAGCTCCTGACGATTTTGGATTTGATTCTGTGTCAGGGGAGGCCACCTGCGTTCAGTCCGATGGGGAGGAATCAGTCGGGACAATAGATCCGGCAGAAGAGCCCACCACGAAGAGGGAACAGCCGGAGGAGCCGGCATGGACCCCGCGTGGCCGGGTTATGAGAGAAGATGACACCGAGTCTATCCTGCACCTGCTGGAGGACCGGTACGAGGAAGACAGCGATGATGAGGAAGAATACGAGTCTGCGCCAAGCATTGTGCGCCAAGTCGCGGTTTACACGGCCCCCGCAACCAATCTTAATCAGGGGAACGTGACCGCGGCCGCTGTCGGAACAGCACAAGCATTGGCCCAGCAGCAAAATCCGGTTGACGAAAACCCGGTGTTAACCCGGGTCGACGGAGAATCGGCATCAGTTACCAGCCATGCGGCGGATAGCGAGTTGCAGGCGAACATGTTCGGATATCTGGCAAACCGGACGCCAGGGGCGGGTCCTTCAAATCCGCAACACACAGCCCTGTTCAACAACAACCTGATCCTGGATCCCACCGTTCTAGCCACAGTCATAACCCCGGAAAACGCGGCGGAACGTGTTAGGGATCTGGATGTAGCCCGTCGTGCATTGGAACAACAGAGAAGGCAAGTGGAAGCAGAAAAACAAGGGGTAGCTGCGCGCCAGCGCGATCTAGATGCATTGGAGAACCGGCTCCGAGAAGAGACAACCAGGGTGCGTCAAAGGCACCAGACCAGATTACCAGCAACGGGTGGAGTTATAAACCCGGCCACACTATTCATCACACCTCAGGACCAACCGATTCCAGCGGCGAACCAAGGAACCGTACATCAACCCGCAACTGGAGGAGCACAACCGGTAAACACGCAGGCCGGGTTACCCATATTACAGACTGGAGTTACTACCGGCAATACATTACCACCACCACCACCATCGCGGTTTCGCACGCCAGCAGGTCATTATAACAACCCCATGGATAATGTGTATGCTGCAACGTTAGCATTGAATCAGATCCCTGTAAGAGAGTCACCCCATGCGGAGCAGACCCGACGGGCGATCGATTTTGCATACGGCAGTGGCACAACAAGTTAATTACCCGGACAACAGAAGTGGAATGCATGGGACACCGTATATCAGCCAGCAACGAGCCAATACCGGAAATATTCAGACAAGCTCAGCGCGAGGGAGGGCAGAGCAGCAGCAAATGCCGCCTCCTCCCCGCGTTCAAGCAGTACCAGCGGCATCAGCAGCGCAAGCTATTGTGGATAGTTCCAGAGCGAGGAGAGCCGCGGCCGGGTCTGCGGTGCATGGACCAGCAGCAGTGCCGCGTCCAGCCGCGCCCCCCGCAGGATCACACGTTTCCCGAGTGAGGCCGATTCCGACTAATCTCGCTGGGCCTAAGTGTCTGTCGGATAACATCAGAGCTGAGCCTTACCCGGATAAATTCAAGGAACCGGGTAAAGTAGTGAATTATGAGCCGACTATGGATCCGGAAACATGGTTGAGCAGCTATGAGATGGCAATGTCGATTCGCAACGCAACTGAAAATCTTCAAGCCAAGTTCATGTACTTAATGATGTCAGAAGGAGCAGCAAAGTTATGGTTCAATAATCTACCGGAGGGATCCATCAAGTCATGGGAGGAGTTGAAAACTGCGTTTATCAAGCACTTTCATGGGACGTGCAGAAAGCTATTTACTATTGATGACCTAGAGCGGTGTGTCCAGAAGAAGGGAGAATCGGCGCGCAGTTGGGTGCGCCGAGTCATGGAGATACTTCACTCATCTACAGATATTCAGCCCAAGGATGCGTTACAAGCGATGGCAAAGACGTGCAAGTACATACCTTTAGTGCAAAAGTTAACTCGCATGAAATCTAGTCGAAATGCTTCAGAGGTTACGATGGGAGAACTAATGGACGCACGCAACAAGCACGCTGCAACAGATACTACAGAAGAGGATGTTGATGACAAGAAAGCAAAAGCAAACACAAGCAACAATGGAAGAACCGGCAATGGATCAACGCCGGGTAACAATGGAGGTAACAATGGGAACAACCAGAATAAGCGCCCATTTGAGGGAAGCTCCGAGTTTGTCGCTAGCACAGAAGCCGGATCTTCGAGACCCAGGGCAGAAGGAAACTTCAATGGAGGAAACCAGAACGGAGGAAACTATCAAGGACCGCCAAGGCCGGGTAACAATTGGGATATCTTCAGGATGGCGTGCCCAAAGCACAGCAGGAACGGTAGGCCGGCTAACCATTCATTGGAGCAATGTGCGGACCTACAGAGATGGAAGAACGAGGAAATAAACAAGGCTATGCGAGGTGCAGGTCGGGGAGGAGGACCGGGTCCGGGTGGAAACCCGGGCCACGGCCCACCCCCAACCGGCAACCCGGCAGGCGGAAATCCGGGTAATAACCAGGGGGGAGCTGGAGGTTTCCAGGCCAACCCCAAGCAGTTGGGACAATACCACGTACATACTATAGGAATTTCCAACAAGGATAAAAAGATACTGAAAAAGGCGGTAAACTCAGTTGCCTCGGCCGTTCCGAGATACCTGAGATGGTCAGAGCAGGACGTAACATGGAGCAGAAGGGATCACCCGAAAAGGATAGAACACCCGGGAGTCTTAGCATTGGTGGTTGCGCCGCAGGTTAATGGTTATGAGTTGAAAAAGGTCTTAATGGACGGCGGTAGTAGCATCAACATCTTATATTGGGAAACCTTTCTACGCATGGGTCTCAAGGAGTCCCAGCTACAGAAGAGTTCGACAGTTTTTCACGGGATAGTACCGGGTCACTCAGCGTGCCCCGAGGGAAAAATCACACTGGAGGTAGCCTTTGGAGAATCGAAGGACAATTTCCGGGTTGAGTGGCTCACTTTCGAGGTGGTCAAGTTGCGCAGCCCTTATCACGCGCTATTCGGAAGGCCGGCTTACGCTAAGTTCATGGCCAGGCAATGTTATGTGTATCTACAGCTAAAAATCCCGGGTCCAAAGCAGACCATCACCATACATGGGAACCGGGATATAGCGGCTGAGTGCGATGAAGGAGATGCGGGAATGGCTGAACAAGCCTGCAGAAAAGAGGAACTCAAGTATTACCGGTCTCAAGTAGACCCGGATGACAGAACATCGTTAAAAAGGCCGAATACTGAAGATGAGAGGGCGAAGTTTAAGGCAGCGCAGGACACCAAGATGGTGGCTTTTGTCGAGGGTGATCCCTCCAAGAAATTTGCTATAGGATCTAACTTGGACAGCGAGCAGGAGAAAGCACTTGTGGAGTTCATTCGTTCGAATCAGGATGTGTTCGCCTGGACGCCCAGCGACATGCCGGGTATCCCTACAGAACTGGCAGAGCACAGTTTGCACGTTGATCCCAAGTCCAGGCATGTGAAGCAGGGCCTGAGAAAAATGAATGAAGAAAGAAGGAAGGCTATAGGAGAAGAAATCGCACGGCTGCTTACAGCCGGCTTTATCATGGAAGTATTTCACCCGGACTGGTTAGCAAACCCGGTTCTCGTGATGAAAAAAACCAACGAGTGGAGAATGTGCATCGATTATACAAGTCTCAACAAGCATTGCCCAAAGGATCCGTTTGCACTACCAAGGATAGATCAGATCATAGACGCAGTAGCTGGAAGTGACCTATTATGTTTCCTGGACGCATATTCCGGGTATCATCAGATCAAGCTCAAGAAAGAAGATTGGGAGAAAACATCGTTCATAACCCATTTTGGGGCCTTCTGTTACAAGACCATGACATTTGGATTGAAGAACGCTGGCGCAACCTATCAACGGTGTATTCAGAAGTGCTTTGAGGACCAAATTGGACGCAACGTTCACGCATACATGGATGATGTGGTGATCAAGACCAGGAAAGCGGAGACATTTATTGATGATCTAAAGGAAACGTTCAAGAACCTGAGAAGGTACCAGATGAAACTTAACCCAACAAAGTGTGTCTTTGGAGTCCCAGCCGGGAAATTACTCGGCTTTATCGTTTCTGAGAGAGGAATTGAGGCAAATCCGGATAAAATCAAAGCTATCCAAAGTCTGAAAAAGCCGGAAAATTTGAAGCATGTTCAGAAGCTCACAGGGTGCGTAGCAGCGCTCAGCCGGTTCATATCCAGACTCGGAGAGAAGGCAATACCCTTGTACCGGCTCTTGAAGAAATCTGATAAATTCGTATGGGATCAAGAGGCGGACGAGGCGTTCGAAGCACTAAAGAAGCAGTTATCTGAGGCACCAGTCCTAGCAGCCCTGGGTCCTAAAGAGCCCATGCTATTATACGTTGCAGCCGGTCCCCGGGCGATTAGCGCAGTGGTTGTCGTCGAGCGTAAGGAGGATGGGAAAGATTACCCGGTCCAGAGGCCGGTTTATTACGTCAGCGAGGTACTATCAGAGGCAAAACAACGCTACCCACATTGGCAAAAGCTGGTTTTCGGGGTCTTCATGGCCAGCCGGAAACTGAAGCCGTATTTTCAGGAACACCCCATAACAGTGGTCAGTTCTATACCAATGTCGGATATCATCAGAAACTCGGACGCAACAGGCAGAATAGCCAAGTGGGCGATCGAGATGGGAGATTATCACATCAACTACGAGCCCAGGTCAGCAATCAAATCTCAAGCTCTAGTCGATTTCATTAACGATTGGACTCACACAGGCATGCCCACCATGGCTCCAAATTCCGAGTCTTGGATAATGCACTTTGATGGTTCCAAGCAGTACGAGGGATCAGGGGCTGGAGTGGTGCTAACATCACCCAAAGGAGACAAGTTAAGTTACGTGTTGCAGATTCATTTTGATTGTTCCAATAACGTGGCCGAGTATGAGGCCCTATTGGATGGCTTAAAGGTAGCCAAGGAGATGAACATTAAGAGGATACGATGCTTTGGAGATTCGGACCTTGTGGTACAGCAGGTCTCAGGAACTTGGGATAGAAAAGATGCAACTATGGCAGCATACCGCAGAGAGGTGGACAGGGTTGCCGGATGTTTTTCCGGGTATGAGGTGGAGCACATAGACAGAAGAAAAAACGAGGCAGCAGACGCACTCGCCAGACTCGGCTCGCGCAGAGAGCCGGTTCCACCCAATGTTTTCCTGGATGAGCTATGGCGACCATCAGTTTAAACCGAGTCTGAGGAAGAACTGGCAAATCAAGACCCGGATTTGGAGCTCGTGGCCACAGTACGTGCTGTTCCCGAGTGGACAGAGTCGTTCCTGGCCTACCTATCACGGGGCGAGTTACCACAGCAGGAGGTATTAGCAAGACAAATTCTGAGGCGAGCAAAAGGATATTCTATCATCAATGGGGATTTGTACAAAAGAAGTGCAGCAGGAGTCTTTTTGCGCTGTGTAGCACCAGAAGAAGGCCGACAGATTCTCAAGGAGATCCATCAAGGTGATTGTGGGCATCATGCATCCACGAGATCCCTCGTGGCCAAAGCTTATCGACACGGTTTCTTCTGGCTCACGGCCCTAGCAGACGCGGAGCGCTTGGTGGCAAGGTGTGACGGATGTCAAAGGTACGCTCGCCAAACCCATGTGCCGGCTATGGAACTGCGGACTATCCCGTTAACCTGGCCGTTCGCTGTTTGGGGTATGGATATGGTTGGCCCCTTCCACATGTCACCTTGCAAAAAGACACATCTCTTAGTGGCAGTTGATAAGTTTACCAAGTGGGTTGAGGTAATGCCAGTTACCAATTGTGAAGCAATTACAGCAGTCAAGTTCCTGAAAATGATTATCTATCGGTTCGGATATCCCCACAGCATAATTACCGATAATGGAACCAACATGTCCCTTGGCGAGATGGAGAAGTTTTGTGGAAACAATGGCATCCGTTTGGACATAGCCTCAGTGGCCCACCCACAGGCTAATGGACAAGTGGAAAGAGCGAATCAGGAATTGCTTCATGGATTAAAACCACGGTTGCGAGTCCCGTGTATCAGAGCCGCTGGTGCATGGGTAGAGGAGTTACCTTCGGTAGTTTGGGGTATCAATACCACACCTAACAGATCTACTCAGATGACACCGTTTTTCATGGTTTATGGCGCAGAAGCAGTGTTGCCGAGTGATATTATCCATGACTCGCCTCGAGTATCGGCTTACATCGAGGTGGAGAACGAGAAGACCCGGCAAGACGCCGTGGATATGTTAGAAGAGGAAAGGGAACAAGCTTTGGAGAGATCAGCTATATATCAGCAGGATCTGCGGAGGTATCATAGCCGGCGCGTGAAAACCCGGGTCTTCCAGGAAGGAGATCTGGTTCTGCGCCTGGTGCAATCAAAGGAAGGAAAACACAAGCTATCACCGCCATGGGAAGGACCGTTCATCATAAGCCGGAATCTGCACAATGGATCATATTACTTGATAGATGCAAGGGAAGAGTCGGCTACGGTTAATGACACCGCTCATACCACTTCATATATGCAAGAGAAAGAAAGACCATGGAACGTGGCTCAGCTACGTCCCTACTATACTTAGTATACCCTAGATTCACAAAGTGGAATTACACGATGTAACAGGCAGCAGGTTTCAGACGCACTCTTTTCCTATCCAGGGTACCTAAGGGGACTGGAGGGTTTTTAATGAGGCGGCTTGCTGGCCTAACTTTTCTCATATCAATAAAGAGATGGTTAAACAACATATTATTTCCTTTTCATGTGTCTGTATCACTTTTTATTTCTGTTATGCTTTTTATCTTTCTTCCAGGTAAGTATTGTTTACTGTTTTTTAGTACATTAGCTTCTTTAGCAGTTTGCGTATACTTAGGTCTTGGGGGCTGATTGCTTGAATAGCACAGTTACAAACTCAGAGACCCGGCCATGATGCCTATGAGTTATAAGGGCCGATTACTCGCAAACGAGTACGGCTGCAAGCTTATAACCGGACAAAGGAGCCAAACTTTCTTGACTTTTTATACTTAAGCTCGATGTTACTCGCACTAAAGTGGCATGATTTGCTCGCATATGATCACAATCAGTCATGATGCCCAATGGGACTTGCCTGACCCTGTCTTCGTATAGATGTAGCAACATGGTTATCCACGCGAAAGCCGGCTTACAGTACAAGAGAGCCAAAAGGGTCATCTAAACCACAAGTTATGCATAGTACAGGGTTAATAACCGGAAACTCATAGTTTATTAAGCATAACTTCAAAACCTATGTGAAACGGCTCTAGGTTTTGGGCTCAGCAAAAATGATTTGTTCTCTTTGAAAACCCTAACACCCTAGACTCGGAAGTTCGGGCCTTGGGGACTGGGGAATTTAAAACAAGAAAAAAATCATCTAGCAATTAAGCTCAAAAACCCAAAAATCCGAGTCTTGGGGACTTGGGGACTTAGAGAAAAGTCCACCTGTCAAAACCCACGAGACCCGAAAACCGAGTCTCACAAAAGGAACCATAAAGTAAGTCGGAATATCAAGAATAAACAAACTCAAAAGAAAATAGATATCAAATTCATCCAGGGGCCAGAAGGGCCACGAAAGCTATTAAAGTTTCAAAACGTATTACAAGCAACGATAATAGTATCATAAAAGCGCACAAGCGCGCCATCAAAAGGATAAATATTTCACAAGATCGTTGGCCGAATGAGGTGTTGAGATGGCATCAGTCAAGGAGTTTATTCGGTTCCCTGGGTTGAGTCTACAACTTTGCCCTTGCCCTCCGGGTCTTGGTCTTGCGTCTGCTCCTCGGAGGCTTTCCCGGTATTATCACCCGGATTGGCAGTATCAGGGCGAACATGCGGGCGACCATCCGGCGTAGAGGAGGAGGGCGCTGACTTCAACTCGGCCTCCTTCTTCGCGGCTTCCTCCCTCTTCCTGGCCGAGTCAGCATCCCACTTTTCCAAGATATCAAAGGGTAAAGGCATATCCTCCTTCACAGATTTACCTTTGGCGTCATATGAAGTTACGAAGTTGCTTAAATCCAGAGAATCGGCAAGCGTAGTCGCCAAGTGACGCACTGCGGACTGCACAGCTTTGAAATCCTTGACGTCGAATCTAGAGCCATCAACCTTGTATTCTGGAAACCCGGCCACCAACTTTGCCGGGTCAAGCTTCGGAAAATAAGCTTTAGCCAACATGAGCCCCCGGGTCATCCCGACCCGGCATACCGAGCGTTTCCAGAGCTCAATCCATGCGGGAACAGTGGAGCACGCATGGATCAAGGTTTCCATACCCGGATATCCATCAGTTGGCCACTGGATGGTGTCCAGGATCCATTTAGTGCCGGCGCAGAATCTCCGGAGCACATTCTTCAAGCTTTTTACCTTCTGAATATCATCCTCTTCTGGGGGTGCAAGGTTAGCAACTGCAATGCAAACAATAAAGGTTACGTCAAACGCATCCCGGGTGTCATGGATCAAGAAAACAAAAAACCAAGACACGAACCAGTAAGTAACAAAATCTCACCAAGGAGGACACGATAAGTGTCGGCAACTTGAGCTGATAGCTTCTTCAGTGCAGCTTGAGCAGTGGTGTATTTCTTCTTGTACTTTGTGACATCTTTCTCCAAGGCCTTCACCTCAGCTTCAAGGGCTTCCCTTAGCCTTACCTCGGTATCCAGGAGTTGATTGGTCTTGGCCAAACTTTCCTCGGATCGGGCCGTTTGCGCCTGAAAAGAAAGGAAAGTTAAACGTTAGTCAGATATCATGATCAGCCGGGTATTAAAAGGAGTACCGAGTATAACTTAGATAAGTTAGGCTCGGAACTTGGGGACTAGATGGATAACATGAGATATCAATTAGTATTACCCGGTGTTCAGTGGCCAGGCGCTCTAACATGGTGTTCTCTGAGGCCTTCATGGCAAGGAGGGCACTCATCATTTGGTCGAAGGAGTGATTGTCCGAGTTGGAAGACCAGGGATCTTGGTAACTTGGAGTTGGAGTCTTCTCCTTGGCAGGGGAAGGCATCCGAGTCGTGTGAATATCGGAGTTCGGCTCGCCTCCCCCCGTGCCCAGGATTGTGGCCTCTTCCTCCTCGCGTGCATGCGAGGCTATGGGATACTCGGCTTCTTGATCAGCCGGGTCTTTCGGTGGCGCTTGCCGCTCTTCCTTGCCGCTAGCCGCGGCAGTCGTCTCATCAATCGTCTTCTCCTTACCCGGGTCTTCGATTTCCATGTTTTCTTGGTCGCTGATGGTGACCGTGGCTCTGTGGATGGAATAAATAAGCAGTTAGAATATAACTGGAGAAAATTATGGAAAGGTATTAGAGCATCAGGAGAAGAACCGTACCCTGGGTTTACCACAAAGTCCGAGGGGAACTCGCTGCTAGACCCAGACGAAGCTGACAAACATTGAGAAAGTAAGATATGGAATTGCCCTGCTAAGGGGTGACTCGGAAAAGGAAAACCTTGATATTCGGGAAAGGGTTGAAAAATACCAGCGCGTCGAGCCGGGGATGACGGAATACCCGGGTTAAGTGTGGATTCACCCGGGAAGTTCCGAGTTACTCTGCGCTTGGTCGCGGGTAGATCCTTCAAGTACGGCCAGTCGGATAATTCTCGGTTTAGCTCGCACATGTTAGCAAAGGAGTATGGTTTAGAAGCAAGGGAGCGGTATGGAACCTTGAAGACGACCCCGCGGGCTTTCCTCTTGGTCCCGGCTTCGACTTCCGGCTCGATTTCGCTTTTGTCGCTCTCGGTTTCCTCCGAGTCCCTCTGGTCGTCATTGCCACCCTTGTCATCCATCCCTGAAAGGCGTATGCGTATAGTTGGAAAAAGAAAGCAAAGTGATAGAGGTTGGGGTGATTGGAATCCGGGTGATACCTTCGTCCGTATCGGCATGTTCCTCCTCTTCTTCCTTCGGGTTACCTGAGTTGGGAGGGGTCTCAATACTCCAGAAAACGTTATCGGCCTGAGAAAAAAGCATGAAAATGGGAGTTAGTGTTTGTATCAAGTCAAAGTATGAGAAAGTGTATAAGTGTCGGATTTTACCGCTGGAGCCGGGTTATCCCGGGTAAACGGCGCTAACCCGGCTATGCTCTTTATCACCTCCAGTTCTCGGTCAGGAAGCTCTTGATGGTTTTATTGGTATCACCCGCCGGATAGTTCTTCGCGGAGTAACGAAGCGCATCTGTAACGTGCCCCGAATATTTGCACATCAGTTTTGGGTGAATAGAATTGGGCTGGATGCGGAAATATACCCTAGTCTTGACCAGGTTGAGCCCAGTGAGACCGTGGGCGAAAAGGATGGCTATTTTTTAGAGGAGGGGCTGGATTGCTTCCCTATCCGACTCAGAGGGGAAAGCGTTGAAGGTGTCGGAGAGATCTAAGAGACCCTCCGAGTAACCCGGCAATTTCTTCTCGCCGGGTGGGGAGGTGTCTCGGCAATAGAAAAAAGAAAGTTGCCAATGCTTGACATGGGAATTGAGAGTGAGAGTCGGCATGGGAGAGTTCTTGCGGCGCTGGCTAGAAACCCCGCCGCAAGCTAAGAGCGCCCCGTCACCGCTTTCGCGGCATGGTTTGCATTGGAAGAGTTCTATGAAAAGAGCCAAATTTGGCGGAATGCACAAATAAGACTCACAGAGGACAATGAAATGGGTAATGTTCAACATAGAGTTAGGCCCTATGTCGAACACCCGGAGGCCATAGTGGCGGAGGACTTCACGGAAGAAAGAGTGACCCGAGGGAAACCCCCGGATCACGTGCTCGACAAAGCAAATTACCTCGTCCGGGTTAGGGGAAGGCCGGGTCTCGTCACCCGGCACCCTCCAGTGGATCTCCTCTTGAGGGGGGAGGACGCCCAACTCGGCCAGCTCCTCCAGCTTGGCCTTGGTTACCGTGGATCGCGCCCAGTTGGCGGATATTGACTGGGTCATCCTTGGCTTAGCCGACTGCTTCCCTTTGGTCTTGGGAGCCATCGGTTCAGTCTGCAAAAACACAAGACAAAAGGACACAAAGCATGAGACTCGGAAATCATGGATTCTCCGAGTATTGATAAACAGTATGAGAATTATGAACTATCCGGGTATCGAGTATCAGTACAAAAACTATGGGATATCTACGTATCAGCAAGCATGTGTGGAAGAAGGTTGATTGCCTATGTATCTAGCGCAAGTAAAAGAACCGGAAGAAGTGGATTTCCCGGGTATCAATGTCAGCCGCGGAAAATTTGGGTGAAATGAATCTAGATTGGAAAATTTCTGGACGATTTTGCGGAGAAATTAATGATTAAAAGTAATAGGGGAGTGACGTGTGACCATCTATTAAGCTATTGGATGAGCTAGCGCGGGGCTGTGCGACCTAATCCGGTGTGGAACAAGAAACGGCTCGCGGCGGGCCAAGATCCAATCTAGGTCGAATAGCGCAAACAAAAGCTAAATCAGTGGGAGCGAGACACTTACCGACGTGGATAGGAGAAGGACGCGACGACGGCAAATGGCGCAGTCGTGGTGCCCTCGTGCGATTCCCGGCGGGCAGCTTGGAGGCGCGGCGGCGGAGTTTTGCAGCGGCGCGGGATGAACTATGGATGAACGCGGACGGCGGCGGCGTTGCTCCGGCGACGCGCGTGAGATCTCCGTGGCGGTGCTCTGTGTGCCCGAGCGGGGATGCGCTGGTGAGGAGGAAGGAAATGGGAGCAATGGACCGTTGGGGTTAAGTCACCCCCCTAGGTGCCTATATATAGGTACGGGTGGGGAAACATAGGCTAACAGGCGGGAACCAAAATTTTCGGGATAAGGGATACCCGTCCGAGATTTTGGGGATATGCGTTAAGTGCCCGAGAGCAATATCCGGACAAGATAAGAAGGAAATCTCTTCCGTGATATTCGGATCAATTAATGAGCAAAGTGAGCCGGGTCTTCTGCATCTTCCTTGCAACATTGACCCAGAAAGTTAAAGATGAATTTAGAGAAAGCCGGGTTATTATATGGACCACCATTGGAGTTAGGCCTAGCTGTTTATTAAAGCAACCTAACCCGGCCTCTATAAATTTGTATGTTTATTATTTTTGCAGGGAATAGCGTACGCTTCAAGGAGGATCCCGTGAAGCCCAAGCTATTCTGGGGACTACTGATGGAGGGATGATAACCCGGTAGGCTAATGCCCAGGAGTAACTCGGCCCAAAGGACGCTGCGCAAGACCCGGCTTAGGATAAAGAAGCTTCTAGAAGGCCCAGGAACGAAGGCCTCGTAACCCGGATTGTGGGTTCCGGTAAGGAAGTTTAGGGTTTGTAAGCAGTGTCCGGGTAGGATTCAGAGTGCGCCTTGGAGGGTAAGCCAGGGGGTCCGGATGTTATATAGGCCGGTCCCTAGGTTAGGGATAGACAAGCTTTTACGTGAGCAAGAACACGATCGCCAGATCGAGAGATTTCGAGTATCCATTGTAACACCAGTATCGAGCTAATATATTAGATCGTAGACTCGGCGACTCGATTGCCGGCTACCAGACCGCATATCACCATGGTTTCCTTTGAGCTAAACCCTCTCCCAAACACTCGAGTCGATTTGCCCCAAGACAAGTTACCCTCGGTAACGTCTGCCGTGATTATCCCACGACAAGGCCCACCTGTCGGCGGCTCTGTGAGCCCAGTCAGCTTCCACCCCTGCCACGCAAGCGCCACCGTGGCCTAGGGCCCGTTGTCAGCGGCTCAGGCTAGGTCCCTGCGAGGTGGATCCAGATCTGGACCCTTTTTCTTTTACTTTCAAGTCCCTGTAATTTACAGAATGGTCCCTGTATTTCAAACTCACATAAATCCCTCATTTTGAATTCAAATTCAACATGTTAAATATGTTTTCCATACCAAATTAAATTCTCTACATGTTAAAACCATTTGTATACTATTTTGAACATTTCAAATGGTTTCAAAAATTCAAATTCAAACAACTCTTTCAAATTTGGTCAAATTCATAACTAATTCAAATTTAATTCAAATGGCACATGTAAAATATGTTTTCCATGCAAAATTGAACAAGCTTTCCAAATATAAACTTTGTTTCCTGTTTTGAATAATTAAAATTGGTTAAATAATTTAAATCTTGTTTAAATCACTTAAAATTGCTAAATTAATAACTTGGTCAAACTAAATTCTTTTTGAACAAACCAACTATGTTTTCATTCCATTTTTCATGAACTTTGCAAATATCAACTTTCTGTTCTGTTTTAAATAAATTAAATGGCTGAAAACAACTCTTTCTTAATTAATGCATTTAAAGTTGTCAAATTAATAACTTGCTCATTTTAAATCCTTTTTCAACAAATGGAATATGTTTTCAAACCAGAAAAATATAATATTTTCAAATATGAATTTTATTTAATGTTTGGAACAAATAAAATTCAAATAATTTTAATACTTGAATTAAAATTCATTTAAATCTTGTTAAAACTTGTTTCATTCATAATTAATTCATTTTAATTTCAAATTCAGAAAGTAATACATGTATTCCATCTAAAATTTTGTGTTCTTTCCAAATATAATTTTTTTATCTGTTTTGAACACTTAAAATGGGTGAAAACAATAAATGTTTGAGTAGCTCATTTAATAAGCCAAATTTCATAACTTAATAAATAAAATTCCAAAGTTGGTAAACAACATATCAAATTGAAGCTATTGTTGTTTTCTTATTGTTTTCATCATCCATGCATCATCCTAATCAAATTTCACATGATGGTTATTTGTAGATCACTTAATTCAACTTTAATTCTTGGGCCTTTCTATATGCAACCCAAATTGCATATGGGCCCAATTAAATATGTTTACCATGTCAACTAGCTTATCTTTGATGCATCAATTAAATTGTCATGCATAATCCCATGTTTGTGCATTATGCCATGTTATTGATTGTTTGTCTCTCTGCGTTGTTTGTTTGCTTCTTCTCGAATAGACGACGACGTTGAGACAGACGAGGTTTACGACACTACTTCAGAGGAGTTAGCCCAGTACCAGGCTACTGAGTTTGCAGGCAAGTATTCACTCACCTGAACCATTGTGTCCTTTCCACACTGGATACCGATACTTTCCGTTGTCTAATCTGCTAGCCTTAAGATTCGTTGCTTGTGTTCCGATCCTATCACATGTTATCCTGTAACCCTGATATAGCCTCTCCTCCACACCTATAACCCCGTTGCTTGTTGCCTGTGTCTTACTAGCATGCTTAGGGTTGTTTATGCTCGAGTCTGATGTCCGTTATCTCTGTTACCATATTTATTATGTTCTGGGGGCTCGATGTTTAACAACAATCTATTAATGTTTGAGGTAAGGCTAATTTGATGATAAGGCACCGGCAGGAGGCCGGGTATGGTTTTGAGGCCTGCTAGTGTCGAACTCAGGAAAAGTTCTTGTCCTCTAGATCCATGATGAGCGCCCTAACCGCATGTGGGAAGCGTGTATGGGCGCCCCCCTCAACTTTGATTCGATTCGCATCTCGTCCAAATCGCCTCATTTAGTTCGGGTTTTCCATTTGCCGCATGCATATACAGGTGCGAACCCTTGGCGCCAGGGTGGTAACTTTTGTAGTCGGCATTTAGGGAGACACGTTCTTAGAGTGCTATGAGGGTCCCCTTTTCTTCGTGGGGCTTGATTAGCCGTGCGCTCCATTCCACAGGGTTCTTTGGGCTTGATGCGAAGAAGAGTTGGGTTGTGTTGAGTGGCCTGCTTGGTGGGTTTGATCCCCGCCTGGCAGGTTATTCTTACGTGTACGGCCAAATTGGTGCATCCCTGCAGGGTTAAATCTTCTCGAGAAGCCGTGTTGTCCGCGGTTATGGATGACTTGGTGATAGGGCTGGCTAACAAGGATTAGACAACTTACACCTAATTAATAATAATTTGACTAGTAATAGGCTTATTGACACAAAAACTTGAACCTTCATTAATCCAATTGTGTGGGTTATCCTCGGATTGCTTCTTTGGATAAGGGGCGAGATCCAGGGTGGGTTTGTTTGAGGTTAGGGGTAGTTGGTTCCGATGCGCTATCTTATCCCTTTCTTTTAGCCGGATGTTGTAGCGTGTCTCTGTAGTTGGTTAGGGCAGCCCGCTGCCGCACCTTTGTATCACCTATCTTCCGTTGAACCCAAAGCATCTGTACTTGGTGTTGTCGGGTACCCTTTGGTATCTTGGGCGTCCTGCTTGCCAGTACTCGTCTGTACTGACCCCTTTGGGGTTGCGTGTTCTGCAGACTACGTTGCCGAGGATCCCCATGGTGGCTACTACGTGGAGTATGACGAGGCTGCTGACGAGTAGATAGCGGATCGGGGCAGGATCCGAGACTTCGTGGATGGGCTCCGTTCTTTCGTTCCGGCCTCTTAGGCCTATTTGGATCTTGTCTGTACTCAGACACTTTGGATGCTTCCGCTGTGATGTAATGATGACTTGTTGGGACATGTGTCCTCTGCATGACTGTATTTTCTATTTCTGCTCTAGTGAGAGCGTTTGCCACTTATTTCTATTTCTTTGTGTCTTAGAGATTTGTTGTGATATCACTTGTTCAAATGCCGTTGACGTACCATGTGTGTATGTTATGAAGTACGTCAATGGAAGTATTCGGATTTCTATTGGATGGTTTCACAGACGATGAATAGTAGAGGATGGTTGTCACACGTTTATGTGTTGGCCTACTCATATTGAGATGCGGATGCAGGTAGGCCCCGTAAGCCATTTATCTACTGTTTAGCGGGCTGTGTGTATCCTCTAAAAGTCCGGGTGCGACATAGGCACCCCGTTGCCAGCTCTTCTATCAATTTGGATAAGAGGGTGTGCCACTAAACTACGCGTGTAAATTCCAATCAACAAATGAGATAAAGATTCTCTATTCACGTCCTCACGAGCTAAAACAGGGGCACAAAACATGTGTAATTTTGAAGGTTTTAAAGGTAGCACATGAGAAATTTACTTTGGAGTGGCAGTTAAATACAACATATAGGTAGGTATGGTGGACACATTTGGCATATTTTGGTTTTTGGGAGTTGTATGCACGAGTAGAGCTCATACTCAGTATGGGTACAGGCTAGCAAAGACTGGGAGCGACAAATCAAGAGAGCATAATGGCCATTGTCGAATATCTGACTCTACAAATCCCTTAGGTGACCCTATCGGGTTTCGACTAGGAGAACTCATGAGCGCTGGTGGAATCGTCGGCTAGACAGGGGGCGAGATTTACCCAGGTTCGGGGCCCTCGTAGAGGTAAAACCCTTACTCCTGCCTCTGTCGATCTGTATTAGACGAATAGATCGGTTACAATGGTGATGGCTCGAGTCGAGAGTACGATCTCAAACTCAAGGTTTTGGTGTTGCGATGTTGCTTGGTCCTCTACCGGTGGCTCTCCTGGCCTTATATAGGTGGCCAGGTCTCAAACCCTACCGGAGAGGACTCGAACTCTAACCCTGGGTCGGTTACATGTTTCCAACTTAACCCACAAGTTAGTGCGGGTGGCCTTCACGTGGGCCTTCTAGAATACTCCAAGGGCTCCTCTTCTTGGGCCTTAACCTTGGGCCTGAGATGGGGTGTCCTTACCCGTAGGGTTCAGGATCCATGCCTTCGTCAGTAGCCCCCGAGCGTTTGCTCGAGTGGGTTTTTTTCCAGTCGAGTAGACGGTCAAATCCTGGTTCTTCTTTCTTGTTGATAACCAGCTTGGTTGTTTCCTGCTTGGAGGGCGCGTACCCTGTATAATGAGTTTTCATACTCGAGTATCGAGCAATGCAAGTGCCTGTTTTTATGGCTTTTTATCGCAGAAGGATGCGGCACAGTAGCTTGGCTCTCCCGAGAGATCAGGGCCAATTAATTGCGACTAGGGCAAAAACATTTCTGGCCAACACAGATTCGAGACCTCCGACTCGAACCCGATAAGGTGATTGTTGCGACTGGGCCGTTGTGGTCTTATCGAGTCGAACTTAACCTATGGGGGTACCCGGCGCGTCCGCTAGGATTTTTCTTCGTGTTGTTGACACGGAATCATACCGGAGGACACAACTTTGAGTGCGATTCCAGGCCCTCAAGAGAGATCTTTCGGGTCTTACCTTCATACTCGAAGAATATGGCATCCGGATGTGCCTAGTCGGTCGAACAATCCAGGTTTTTATGATGTAAAATATCATGCGAGTAGTTCCTCTATCCATACGAAAGAGTTTTCGTGTTTTTAGGAGTTTTATGCCCATATGAAAGAGTTTTCATGTTTGGGAGATCGTGCCCATACGAAAGAGTTTTCGTGTGCAGGGTATTTTCCTTTGTTTTTAAAGGAGTTTTGCCTCATGATTTGTTCATGAAAAAGTTGCTTCTATTCGAAGGAATTTTGTCCATACGAAGTTATTTTCGCGTTTGAACTTTCCATTCAAAGCTTTCTTCAGTTTGGTGATGCACGCTATGACGTCACGGCGCACTTTTCTCCTCCCGATGGGACGTGACGGAGCGAGAGCAGAGAGCCTGGCCCACATAGTCAGCTTTTTGACCGGGAAACGAGACGTCGTTCCCGGTTTTTACGGAAACCATGCAGTAAATGTGCACGATCTTCTGTTAAGATCGTGGCACGAAACAGCGCTCACCGCCTCCTCGTTTCATCTTCACACGTGGTGATGGCGATGTGCGCCACGTGGCTCATCGAGTGGCCAGCATCGATTCGTTCCGCGTATAAGTACGGGTCTTTGCGGTGCGGTAAAACTTTCCCAGCCTTCTTCCTCCAATCCGTCTTCTTCCTCGCGCTCATCTCCTTTCTTTCTCCAAGCTCGTGCTCAGCAGCTATGGCAGGAGGCAAAAGACGTGGCGCTGCCATTTCCGCATCCGGGGAAGCTTCCGTGCAACCTGCGCCGCGTTCGGGCGACTGGCGTTCGCCCAATACCACCGCGAAGAGCATCAAGGAGATGCAGCGGGAGGGGCTGCTGCCGGCGGAGTCCGAGAAGCGGGTGCGCCTCGGAAAGAAGGAAGAGGTACCAAATCCGCAAGCAAACGAGCGCGTGGTCTTCGCGGACCACGTGTCTCGCGGTCTTTCCTTTCCCCTCCATCCGTTTCTTGTCGGGTTGCTGTATGTCTATGGCATACAGCTTCACGATCTTCCTCCGAACGCGGTGCAGCACATATCGTGCTTCATCGTGTTCTGCGAATGCTTCCTTGGCATTCGCCCACATTGGGCGCTCTGGAAGGCCCTCTTCAAAGTTGCGGATCTTCCGCGAGAAGTCGCGGGTAGACTCCGAGCCCGGCGAGCCGCTACGCACGGGTGGCTTTGGGATCCAAGCGAGATCGGAGACCAGCTACATCAGCATGTACTTCATCGACTCCGCGCAGGGCTGGAGGAGAAAGTGGTTCTACGTCATCGACAACGGCTCGGGTGGGATCATAGAATTCCACCTGTTCGCTGTTTTGAAGAGACGGAAGTCCTGGGCGCACAAGTTGTCAGCCGAAGAAACCCAGGTCGTCGCGCCACTACTCGCAAGAGTGACTGCCCTCCGTGATCAAGCTGCTGGAGTTGTACTCAACGGGCTGCACCTGGCGAGTACCTTTCTGAAGTGCAGGATCCAACCTTTGCAACTCAGGCCTTCCATGATGTGGGAGTATCAAGGCTCTGAGGATCCTAGCCGAGTGAGTCGCGAGGAGCTTTCAACGTCGAGTTTGAGAAGAAGATCGCGGCTATCACTAGCCTGAAAGTGGGAGAGAAGTTCCCCGACTGCACAGTCACGGCCTTTGACGCGTCGAAGCCTCCACCAGCCGCGGTGAGTTTATTCTTCTTCTCTTCTTTTATTTTCTTTATTTCCTTGCTTGTTCTGAATTTCAGTCGATTGAGTTTTCCTTTGCTTTCTTCTGTCTTTTTCCATAGAATTTATCCATGGCCACCTGCTATCCTCCTGTATCTGGGGCGGAGGCCTCAGAGTTATTGGCGAGTAACCTGGATGCCCCAGCCGACACCAGTGTCGCCGACGCTTCTTCGAGCTCCGACCAAGATTCTTCGGATGACGCAGGAGACTCGGGTGGCGATCGTTATAAACGCCGTCGGGTAGAAGGTGATGAGGCCACTTCTAAGGACAACTCCTTGGAAGAGTCGCCCGGGAAGGAGCCCATCAACGCTACTCCTCTGCAAACGCACGCCCCTTCTTCCTCATTCCCAGTTATACAGACCGCATGGAATGCGGATATGCTAGATGAGGAGGACGACGAAGATGAGTAAGTTTCTTTCTCCTCGTTCTCAGTCGGACGTCTTCCTTTTGCATCTATGTTGACGCTTTGTCCTTTGTTGCAGCTTGCAAACCATTAGTCCTCGCAGGTACGCCTCTTCCCTTCCTCCCGAAAGGAAGAGTAAAGCAGGAGCTGCGGATGAGATTCCTACCGCTGGCGCTGTCCAGAATTCGCCCAGCGTAGCCCCCAAAGTGGCGACTACGGAACATGGAGTTTCTAGTTATGCTGCCGGAGCTTCGGCTTCAAAAGAGGCGACGGATAGCTCAGCAGACCCTCTCTCCCGTGCCACTGGCCAGGTAAATTCTGTTTCTTGCCTTTAATTTGTTATCGGGTGCACGACAGTGCTCCCGATGGGAGTAGCCCCCGAGGCTGTAGTCGATCGCATGTGATCGGCTACAGGCTCAAAGTCTATTCTTTCCTTCTTCTTGGTTTTATCGGGTGCACGGCAGTGCTCCCGATGGGAGTAGCCCCCGAGGCTATACTCGAATGTTTGCAATCGAATATAGGCTCAAATTTTATTCTTCTGACTTCCATTTTCATGTAACTTGCAGACGCTTGTCGACTCTCTTGCAGCGATTGGGCGTCGTGTTGTTCTTGCTGAGTCCGACTGCGCGTTCCTTCGAGCGGACCGTAGTCGACTCACCTCTGAGAACGAGCTTCTTCGAGGTAAGTTCACCCCCCCTTTTTTTCTGTTTGCATTTCTTCTATCAGTTCTTCGATTCTCATAAATGTTGTCGTGCAGCTCAACTTGAGTTCTCGAAGACCGAGAAGGACAATGCTTCTACTCGGGCGATAGCTCTAGAGGCTGAGCTGGCGGCCGTTCGCCAAGATCTGGAATCCTCCCGCATGTCTTCGGCTGATCTTGAGGGGAAGCTTGCTTGTGCCCAAGAGGCTTTGAAGAAGTTGGAGACAGCCATCACCAAGGCGGACGCTGATCTCGTCGACTTTATCCGTCCCCTTGCCGGGCGCTTTGCGGGTAAGTTATTTTTGGTTTGTAATTTGCCTTCTGCTGTCTTGATTCTTGACGTTCTTTTTCTTTGTAGGCCTTCTGGGTGTTCCTCTGGAAATTCCAGGAATCCAGCGAGTGGACGCGCTGACGGACTCCCTCGCTCAGCTTAGGAGGCATGCCGAAGGAATCTGCTCCTTGGTCGGCAACACTACTCAAGTGTTGACGCAGCTGCATGGTCGCCTTCTTATCAATGCTTCATCTCCACCCGCGCTAGGTGACCTGCTGAAGATCTTCTCGGAGAGCAATCTCCTGGATGCCTACGCGGTTGCTCAGTCGGAATCTGGGGCGAAGACGGCCATCCAGTTCGCGCTGACGCATGGAGTTAGCGGCCTGGAGGAGGCCTACTCGGATCTCCCAGTTGATCCTTCCACGGGCAAAAAGGTACGGCTCAATCGTTTTGGCGAGCCAGCCGCCGTCCTCGCTCGGAAGCTATCTGAGCTGTTTGCTCGACTTAAGGGAGGGGCGACTGCCGCGAGTGGGAGTACCACTGTAGCTTCTTAGTTTAGTTCGTTTGTACTTTGCAACTCCGATTGTAATGAACCCTGGGATATGCTCCCGTTTTCTCAGTATTTTAATCGAGATGCTTTTGCTGAAATGCTTCCCGCAGTTGTTCGTGTGCTCCCGATGGGAGTAGCCCCCGAGCACCTGTTGAATAGGTGGTAAATATATCTCGAGTAGGGCACCTTATTCCTTTAATCTTCTCTATGATTTTCAGGTATCCGGGGTGGCCGCAGAACCTTCAAGTGGACCTGCTGCCCCGACTTATCCGCTTGTTGCTACTGTGGGGACTTTGGCGGGTCTCCGTGATCGTGTAGCTGATGGTGAGCGCAGGCTGAAAGCGTTGCGCGGGGTAGCCGATGTGGCAAAGTCCAAGCAAAAACTGGCGACTGAACGCGAGCAGTTTCTGATGGATGAGTTGGCTTCCGTTGCTAGGGACTTACTGTGTAAGTAATACAGCTCCCGAATCTTCTTTGTCTTGTTTCCTTGCCTAATCATGCATATTTGCTCTTCAGTTGTTAAACCGGATGATAGGGAGGAAAAACAGTGGGTAGAAAACCACATTCTTCAAGAAGCTGGCAGCTCTAAGCCTCATGCGAGTAACTTTTGGTCTGATCGCAGTCGAGGCTTTGTGCTGGCTACTTTGAAGTTCCGTATCACTCAAGTAAAAGTTCTCGTGAGTTCCTTTCACGGGGTCTTGATCGCGATGAACGCCGCGTTCTATCCGCTGGAAAGGGGTCCCGAAGACTGGAGCCATCTTCTCAGGTTGTTCGGGCAGGAGGGAGAAATTCGCGAGTGTGTGCGCAATCATATGACTTGCGGCGCGGTGGTAACTCTCTCCTTTGTCCGGATATGGCATCCTGAGATAAATTTTAACTCCGTAGCTAGGCTTCCAGATGGTCCAATCGATGATATTTCTCCGCACTATGATGTTGTTCGTCCTGCAGCAGAGAAAATCATTCGACTAACCTCTGAGGAAGTAGATAGAGTGTTGGCGACTGAGAATGCTTATCGTCATGATTGATTGTTGGATGTGTACATCCTGTGATGTTGTATAGTTTGTAAAAACTGTTGTAAGATGTGTGACCCTGTATGTATAAATTTTCCTTGAATGCTTAGTTGTAGGCGTAACCCCCGTGTGTTTATGGGGTGTGTACCTGTAACTATTTAGCATATAAGAATGAATAATCTTCGAGTAGATATGGTTGAGAAACCATGTGTTTTATTGCGATGACTGATAAGTCATGTATTCGAGCTACAAGAGTGGCTATTATAGCCTTATTTGTTTGTGAAAACAAGTAAATCTAGGGATAAAATTTTCGGAGGTGTGCGATATTCCAAGGATTGGAATAGATTCCTCCAGTCGATGGGTTCTTCAGCCTGTAGGCTCCACCTGGAATAACTTCGTGTATGACGAAGGGTCCTTCCCATGGTGGCTCGAGCGTCTGACCCTCCTTCTGTTTGAGCCGCAGCACTAGGTCTCCTACCGCGAATGCTCTGTGGCGTATGCGGCGACTGTGATAGTTTTGCAGTGATTGTTGATATACTGCTGATCTTGCGAGCGCTATATCGCGCATCTCATCGAGTGCATCCATATCTTCCGCGAGTGCCCTATTAGAGGTTTCTTCGCTGTAAGCCATGACTCTTGGGGCGCTGAACCTAACATCTTCGGGAAGGACCGCTTCTGCCCCGTATACCATGAAAAATGGCGTGTAGTTCGTGGATCGATTTGGGGTTGTGCGGAGGCTCCATAGTACGGAGGGTAGCTCTTCGGCCCAATGTCCTGCTGCTGGTTGAAGACGATCGAGTAGACGTTTCTTGATGCCAGCTGAAACTAAGCCGTTGGATCTTTCGACTTGTCCGTTCGTTTGCGGGTGGGCAACTGAAGCAAACTTGAAGTTGATGCCCTTTTCCTCGCAAAACTGTTGTGTTTCCTTTGCCGTGAAGTTTGTGCCATTGTCTGTAATGATATCGTGTGGTACCCCAAATCCGCATACGATGGAATCAAGAAACTTGACGGCGCATTGGGCGCTAGCCGAAGTTACTGGCATTGGCCTCAATCCATTTGGTAAACTTGTCGACTGCGACCAGCAAGTGTGTATATCCACCCGGCGTGGACTTGCGTAGTGGTTCTACCATGTCTAGCCCCGACTGTGCGAAAGGCCAGGCGATGGGTATCATATGCAATTCCGTAGCAGGTGCATGTGGTCTTGGTGCGAATCGCTGGCAAGCGTTGCATCGTTCGACTAGCTCCTTCGCATCCTTGGCTGCCGTGAGCCAATAGAATCCTGCTCGGAAGGCTTTTCCCATGATTGTTTTCCAACTAGCGTGATGTCCACAGTCTCCTTGGTGGATGTCCTGGAGTAATTCTTTGCCATCTTCGGGTGCGATGCAGCGTTGAAGTATACCCGAGATGCTTTGCTTGTATAATTCTCCGTTGATTACCCGAAAGGATTTACTGCGCCTGATTATCTGTCGAGCCTCGCGAGGATCGGCCGGGAGCTGTCTAGAGGACAAGTAGTCGAGGTACTTCTGCGTCCAGACTGGCTCGACCAGAAAAACCTGTCGTGAAATGTTATGAATAAGCTCGATGATGGCAACTTGCGGGCTGACCTCTGTTTCCGGTGCTGCGGGTGCTCCTGCAGCTTTTTTGACTTTGACTGAGCGCTTGATCATCCGTTCGAAATATATTCCTGGCGGTATGGGTGTGTTTGTGGAACCCATGTTTGCCAGTCTATCTGCTTCTTCGTTGTTGGATCTCGCAATGTGTTTCAGCTCGCATCCCTTGAAGCTTCCTTCGAGTAGGTTGTACATGTCGCGATATGCGATCATGTTTTCAGCAATTGCATCACATTCCTTCATTGTTTGCTGCACGATGAGATTGGAGTCGCCGTAGATCATTAGTCGAGTAGCTCCGCAGGCGACTGCCATCTTCATCCCGTGCAACAGGGCTTCATATTCTGCGTCGTTGTTCGATGCTGGATCATCAGGTGGGAAGTCCAATCGTAGGACGTATTGCAGCTTATCTCCCCTAGGCGATATGAGGACGATTCCAGCTCCTGCTCCTTCGTTTCTTTTGGATCCGTCAAAGTACATTATCCAGTTGCTCGTGTACTCAGGCGGTCCGGGCGTTTGCAACTCTGTCCATTCGCTTAAGAATTCCACGAGTACCTGGGACTTGATTGCGTTGCGTCCTGCATAAGTGATGTCCCAAGCGCCCAGCTCGATGCTCCATTTGGCTATTCTTCCGGATGCCATAGGGTTGTTCATGATTGTCCCGAGTGACGCATCATTAACCACTGTGATGACCTGTTCCTGGAAATAGTGCTTGAGCTTTCGGGCTGTAAGAACAACTCCATATGCGAGCTTCTGGTAATGAGGATATCGTTGCTTGCATGGCGAGAGCACTTCACTGATGTAATAGATTGGTCGTTGGACTCCGTATGCCTTGCCCTCCTCAGGTCGTTCGACTACGATTGCTGTGCTGATGACCTGGTTTGTGGCGGCTATGTATAAGTAGAGTGGTTCCCTTTCTTGTGGTGTTGCAAGGACGCGCCTGCTTTGCAATGACCGCTTCAAGTCTGCGAACGCTTGTTTAGCTTCTGGTGTCCACTCGAATTTGTCCGTCTTCTTCAACAGCTTGTAAAAGGGTAGCGCTTGTTCTCCCAATCGGGCGATGAACCTGCTCAGAGCGGCTAGTCGCCCTGCGAGCTGCTGGACTCCGCGTAGATTGGTTGGCTCCTTCATAGTCAATATTGCTTGTATTTTCTCTGGGTTGGCTTCGATGCCTCTGGCGGATACCAGGTACCCGAGAAGTTTTCCTGCTGGGACACCGAAGACGCATTTCGTCGGGTTGAGCTTGATCCTGTATGCGTTGAGGGCGTCGAATGTTTCTCTAACGTCTTCGAGGAGTGTGTCCTCAACTCGAGTCTTGATGACGATGTCGTCAACGTACACTTGTACGTTCTTGCCAATGAGCTTGGCGAGGCATTTTTGCATGCAGCGCTGGTATGTTGCGCCTGCGTTCTTGAGCCCGAAGGGCATTGTCGTGTAGCAATATACGCCGTGTGGCGTGATAAATGTGTCTTTTCTTCATCCTCCCGTATCATCCGGATCTGATTGTAGCCTGAATAGGCGTCCAGGAAAGAGAGGCGTTGACAGCCTGCCGTAGAATCTACGATCTGGTCGATTCGCGGGAGGGGGAAGTTATCCTTGAGGCAGTGCTTGTTTAACGATGTGTAGTCGATGCATACTCGAAGGATGTCCGTGTTTTTGTTGGGGACCAGCACTGGATTTGCTAACCAGGTGGATATCTTGATCTCCCTGATGAAATTTGCTGCTAGCAACCTGTTTACTTCTTCTCCGAGCGCCTTCTGCTTGGGTTCTGAAAATCGTCGAGTAGTCTGTTTGATGGGTTTGGCATCTGGAAAGACTTCGAGTGAGTGCTTGGCAAACTCCCTGGGTATTCCTGGCATATCTGAGGGCTGTCAGGCGAAAATTTCCCAGTACTCACGGAGGAGTTTGACGAGCGCGCTTTCCTATGCTTGCGAGAGGGTGGTTGAGACCATCGCTGTCTTCGCAGAATCTGTCGGGTGCACTTGATGTTTTCGTGTATCACTGTTGGCGCCGAACTCCAGCTCAGGCGCGTTTTTCTTCGTGAGGGGCATCACAGAGTGATCCGTGGTTTTTGCCAGCTCCTGAAGTTCTTCTTGCATCCCGAAATATTTTGCGATCTCGTTGAATTCAATGTCGCACTTGTTGGATTTCTGAAAGTCTCCATCGATTGTGATCACACCATATTCTCCAGGTAACTTGAGCTTCAGGTAGGCGTAGTGTGGTACTGCCATGAATCTGGCGAACGCTGTTCGACCAAGAATGGAGTGGTACTGTGAAGGCCAGTCGATGACTTCGAAGTCGAGGAATTCTCTTATGTAGTTGCTTTTAGTGCCCAGCACAACTTCTAAGTTGATTGTTCCGAGTGGACGGATTGCCTTTCCCGGAACTATCCCGTGAAAGGATGTTTCTGATTCCGCGAGGCCGTCCAGATTCATGTTCATCCGACGGAGTGTATCCGCGTAAATAAGGTTGATGCCACTACCACCATCCATGAATACGCGGGCCAAGTCGTAGTTGCCAATCTGTGCTTGAATGACGAGGGCGGCGTGTCCTGGTCGATGGACTCGTGGCGGGTGGTCTTTCATCGAAAATGTGATCGGTTGATCCGTCATCTTCAAGTACTCGGGCTTTGTTGGCGGAGTCTGCACAGCCATGCATAGCTGCCTTGTGTTAGTCTTTTGAGCTCTACAGGATGGACATACCTTCTGGATCATCGCGAGTTGCCCTGCTGGGTTCGGGTATGCATTGGCCCCGGAGTTTTGTGCAGGTGGTGCTGGCAGTGCAGCCAGTGCCATGTTTGGATTTGCTGGTGGAGGTAGGGGTTGTGGCGGCTGGAATCCTTGGTGGCCTCCTCCTGGAAGCGGTGGGTAATTTTGAGTGGCTGCAGATCTTTTTCTAGCGAGTGCTTCCGAGATATCAATAAACTTTCGGCAATCCTTAAGAAGGTGTGTTGCCTTAGTTTTGCCCGTGCGCTTATCTGTAAATAGATGTAGCGAGCAGTATCCATCGAGGTCTTCCTCGGGTGATTTTTCTTCAGACTTTGGTCTCCACTCGCGATTCCCACGGCGACCGGAGTCGCGGCTTCGCGTGAATTCCGCCGCTAACAACTCCTCTCGATCCTCGTGATCGTAATATTTCCTCCTTTTCCTTCGGCCATGACGGTCTTCATCGTGCGCAGGTGATGATGCTCTCTCGTTGCGCACTGCGTCTTCTCCGTTAGCCCACTTTTCGGCTATGATCATTAGCTCTCCAATAGTTTTGGGTGCAGCCCTGCCTAGTTCTTCTCTGAAAGCAGTTCTTCGGGCGCCTTTCGCAAAGGCCTCAATCGCCACTTCTTCCGAGATGGTTCCCGCAGTGTTCCTGAGTGTGGTCCACCGTTGGATATATTCGCGGGTAGACTCACCGCTTTTCTGCTTGCATGGTCGCAGTTCTTCAATGGTTGCCGGCCTCTTGTAAGTCGACTGGAAATTTTTGCAAAAGTCGCGGTGCAAGTCATCCCATGATGCGTAACAAGATCTTGGTCTTCTTTCCAGCCAGCTGCGGGCCGCGCCAACAAGATGCAAATTGAGATATTGCATAGCTGTATTCTTGTTCCCACGTTGGCATTTTACTTCCGTGAGGTAATCGCTTAGCCATTGAGAGGGCTCGAGTGAGCCGTCGTACTTTGTCACTTCCGTGCTGAGCTTGAATCTTCTGGGTAAAGGTGCTTCGCGGATGCTGCGGGCGAAGCAGAGCGCACCGCAGGTTTCATCATCCGAGGAGCTGGACGAAGAGCGCCCGCGATATCGTGAAGCCCTTGCCTTATCTACCTTATTTTGTGCGATGTCCAATCGCGCGTCATGTCCTGGCCGGTCGCGGTCGGCGTCCTTCCTTGGCTCCTTGCTTCGCTTTCGCGAGCGGCTGCTGTGATGTCGTGAGCTTTTGTCTCTCGGACTGCCTTCACTGCTGCTTCGACTGTCATCACGGCGCCGTGCTTCTTTTCCTCGGCCACGACGTGGCGATCTGTCCCTTCTTGGCGAAGAGTTCCTATGTTCGCGGGATGCTTCTCTCTCCTTCTCTTTCTCCTGTTCCTTCTCCAGCTGCTCTGCGGCTTTCCTTCGGTCATAGGCGGCGAGCCTTGCGGCTGCCAGTCCTAGTCCCTTGCGTACTTGTTTATACTGCTCCGCCCGAGGGTCACTTTCCGTCGGTTGATTCATCTGCATGTAAGTTGCTGCGGCTAGAACCGCGGCAGCGGAAGTTTGCGGGTAGACGTTGCCGTCGTCATCGACTCGCATGAGAGAAGGAGTGATCGATCTGCTGGTCCCAGCTAGGGATTCATTGTTCCTGGATGTAGATGCGTGCCCCTTCCTCGCGGGTCGGGTTCCGACCGAGGGCGTTATGGACAGCCCGGCTCGTCTTTGGCTCGACTCATCCGCCGCTCTTCTTCGGCGGGCCAGATCTATCCGAGCGTCTTTGATGGTCGTGGCTGCTCTTACTAAGTGATAGTGTGTCACACCCGGACTTCTAGAGGATACACACAGCCCGCTAAACAGTAGATAAATGGCTTACGGGGCCTACCTGCACCCGCATCTCAATATGAGTAGGCCAACACGTAAACGTGTGACAACCACCCTCTACTATTCATCGTCTGTGAAACCATCCAATAGGAATCCGAATACTTCCATTGACGTACTTCATAACATACACACATGGTACGTCAACGGCATTTGAACAAGTGATACCACAAAAAATCTCTAAGACACAAAGAAATAGAAATAAGTGGCAAAAGCTCTCACTAGAGCAGAGATAGCAAATACAGTCATGCAGAGGACACATGTCCCAACAAGTCATCATTACATCACAGCGGAAGCAAACAAGGTGCCTGAGTACAGACAAAATCCAAATAGGCCTAAGAGGCCGGAAAGGAAAGAACGGAGCCCATCCACGAAGTCTCGGATCCTGCCCGGGTCCGCTATCTACTCGTCAGCAGCCTCGTCATACTCCACGTAGTAGCCACCATGGGGATCCTCGGAAACGTAGTCTGCAGAACACGCAGCCCCAAAGGGGTCAGTACAGACGAGTACTGGCAAGCAAGACGCACAAGATACCAAAGGGTACCCGACAACACCAAGTACAGATGCTTTGGGTTCAATGGAAGATAGGTGATACAAAGGTGCGGCAGCGGGCTGCCCTAACCAATTACAGAGACACGCTACAACATCCGGCTAAAAGAAAGGGATAAGATAGCGCATCGGAACCAACTACCACTAACCTCAAACAAACCCATCCTGGATCTCGCCCCTTATCCAAAGAAGCAATCCGAGGATAACCCACACCGTTGGGTTAATGAAGGTTCAAGTTATTGACAGGGGGATGCTAACCCGGTATGCCAAGCTCTGAGGAATAACCCGGCCCAAAGGATGGTGTGCAGGATTCGGCTAAGAATAAAGAAGCTTGTGAAGGCCCAAATTTGTGGGCTTAACGGCCCGGGTTATGGGTTATTGTAAAGGAGAGTTATGGTTAGTGCGCCGTGTCCAGGTAGGATCCGAAATATGCCTTGCCGAATAAGCTAGGGGGTACGGGTGCTTTATAAACCGACCCCCAGGTATAGTTTTAGACAGAGATCTAAGAACCCTAGCAATATCGCGTGATATCGAGCATCCAGTGTAAACCCTAATCGAATTATCATATCGAGAATAGAGATCCGGCGACTTTGATTGCCGGCTATCAGATCAAATTGCACCATGTTTTCCCTTGAGCTAAACCCTCTCCCAAACGCCTGTGTCGACTTGCCCCAAGATCAGTTACCCCTGGTAACATCTGCCGTGATTATCCCACGACAGTTGGCGCCCACCGTGGGGCCTGCGTCCAAAGGTGTTTACATCACGGGAGAAGCTCGGAAGGGCATGGAAAATCTTGTCATTGGCGAAATCTACATCGACCACGAAGGAGAAAAGATGGTGGACGATTCCGGCTGGGGGCCAGAATCGGATCACCTCGAGTCCGGATCTATATTGACGATCGGCCGGATCAACATCTTCATCGGCACGGTACGAACGACTAATTTAAAAGGACAATATCATGTGCACACTACAGGAACTTCCAGCAGGAACGAGAAGACATTAAAGCAAGCGGCAAACTCGATTTCGTTGGCCGCGCCGGGACATCTCAGATGGGCGGAACAAGAGGTAACATGGAGTAGAAAAGACCATCCGGAGAAAATAGAGCGTCCAGGAGTCTTGGCATTAGTGGTTGCTCCACAGGTTAATGGTTACGAATTGAAGAAGGTCCTGATGGACGGTGGAAGCAGCATCAACATCCTCTATTGGGAAACCTTCTTACGGATGAGTCTCAAAGAGTCTCAGTTACAAAAAAGTTCGACAATCTTTCATGGGATCGTGCCAGGTCACTCGGCGAGCCCCGAGGGAAAGATCACCTTGGAAGTTGCTTTTGGAGAATCGACGGATAATTATCGAATTGAGTGGCTCACGTTCGAGGTGGTCAAATTGCGCAGTCCTTACCACGCGCTGTTTGGGAGGCCGGCTTACGCCCAATTCATGGCTAGGCCGTGCTACGTGTATTTGCAGCTGAAAATCCCGGGTCCTAAACGGACCATCACTATACATGGGAACCGGGATATAGCGGCCGAGTGCGACGAAGGAGATTCAGTTATGGCCGAGCAGGCATGCAGGAAGGAAGAACTAGAATATTACCGGTCTCAAGTAAATCCGGACGATAGAACAGCCTTGAAAAAGCCGAATACCGAGGATGAGAGAGCAAAATTCAAGGCAGCGCAGGACACCAAGAAGATGGATTTTGTCGAAGGGGATTCCACTAAGCAGTTTACCATAGGGTCTAACTTGGGAAAAGAGCAGGAGGAAGCGCTCGTGGAGTTTATTCGTTCGAATGCAGATGTGTTTGCCTCGACACCTAGCGACATGCCGGGTATCCCTACAGAACTGGCTGAGCACAGCTTGCATGTGGATCCCAAGTTCAGGCCCGTGAAGCAAGGTTTGAGGAAAATGAATGAGGAAAGAAGGAAGGCTATAGGCGAAAAGATCGCTCGGCTATTGGCAGCCGGCTTTATCATGGAAGTATTTCACCCGGATTGGTTGGCTAACCCGGTTCTAGTGATGAAAAAGACTAATGAGTGGAGGATGTGCATTGATTTTACGAGTCTCAACAAACATTGCCCAAAGGATCCGTTCGCGCTTCCAAGGATAGATCAGATTATAGACGCAGTAGCTGGAAGCGATCTGTTATGCTTCCTGGACGCATATTCCGGGTATCATCAAATTAAGCTCAAAAGGGAGGATTGGGAGAAAACATCATTCATAACCCCTTTTGGGGCCTTTTGTTATAAAACTATGACGTTTGGGTTGAAGAACGCTGGCGCAACTTACCAACGGTGTATTCAAAAGTGCTTCGAAGACCAGATTGGGCGCAATGTGCATGCTTATGTGGATGATGTGGTTATTAAGACCCGGAAGGCAGAAACATTTATCGATGATCTAAAGGAGACGTTCAAAAACCTGAGGAGGTACCAGATGAAGCTTAATCCAACGAAGTGCGTGTTCGGAGTTCCGGCTGGGAAATTACTCGGCTTCATAGTTTCCGAGAGAGGAATCGAGGCAAATCCGGATAAAATCAAGGCAATCCAGAGTTTGAAAAAGCCGGAAAATTTGAAGCATGTTCAAAAGCTCACGGGCTGCGTAGCAGCCTTGAGCCGATTCATATCTAGACTCGGAGAAAAAGCAATACCCTTGTACCGGCTCTTGCGGAAATCAGATAAATTCGTATGGGACGAAGAAGCAGATGAAGCGTTTGAAGCACTAAAGAAGCAATTATCTGAAGCACCGGTACTAGCGGCGCCGGGTCCTAAAGAGCCTATGTTGCTATACGTGGCAGCTGGCCCCCGAGCCGTTAGCGCAGTGGTTGTCGTGGAACGCCAAGAGGATGGGAAAGGATACCCGGTTCAGAGGCCGGTTTATTACGTCAGCGAGGTATTATCAGAAGCAAAGCAGCGCTATCCACATTGGCAAAAGTTGGTGTTCGGGGTCTTTATGGCCAGCCGGAAGCTGAAGCCGTATTTCCAAGAACATCCCATAACAGTGGTTAGTTCAATACCAATGTCGGATATCATCAGAAACTCGGACGCGACGGGAAGAATAGCCAAATGGGCGATAGAGATGGGGGATTATCATATCAACTACGAACCCAGGTCAGCAATCAAATCTCAAGCTTTAATTGATTTCGTTAACGACTGGACACATACAGGCATGACTGCAACGGTTCCAAATTCCGAGTCATGGATCATGCACTTCGACGGATCGAAGCAGTACGAGGGATCAGGAGCTGGGGTGGTGCTAACATCACCCAAAGGGGACAAATTGAGTTACGTGCTACAAATTCACTTCGACTGTTCCAACAACGTGGCCGAGTATGAGGCCCTATTGCATGGCTTAAAGGTAGCCAAAGAGATGAACATCAATAGGATACGATGCTTCGGAGATTCGGACCTTGTGGTACAGCAGGTGTCAGGAACGTGGGATAGAAAGGACGCAACTATGGCAGCATACCGCAGGGAAGTTGATAGGGTTGCAGGATGTTTTTCCGGGTATGAGGTGGAGCATATAGACAGAAGAAAGAATGAGGCAGCCGACGCCCTCGCCAGACTCGGCTCGCGCAGAGAGCCGGTTCCACCTAACGTTTTCCTGGACGAATTATGGCGACCATCAGTTAAAATCGAGTCAGAGGAGGAATTGGCAAATCAAGATCCGGATTCAGGACTCGTAGCCACTGTACGTACTATTCCCGAGTGGACAGAACCGTTTTTGGCCTACCTATCACGAGGCGAGTTACCACAACAGGAGGTATTAGCAAGGCAAATTTTGAGGCGAGCAAAGGGATATTCTATCATCAATGGGGAATTGTACAAGAGAAGTGCAGCAGGAGTATTTTTGCGCTGCGTAGCGCCGGAAGAAGGCAGACAGATTCTCAAGGAAATCCATGAAGGCGACTGTGGACATCATGCGTCCACAAGGTCTCTTGTGGCTAAAGCTTATCGACACGGGTTTTTCTGGCTCACGGCCCTAGCGGATGCGGAACGATTGGTAGCAAGGTGTGACGGATGTCAAAGGTACGCTCGCCAAACCCATGTGCCGGCTATGGAGTTGCGGACTATCCCGTTAACTTGGCCGTTTGCCGTCTGGGGTATGGACATGGTTGGTCCCTTTCATATGTCACCATGCAAGAAGACACATCTTTTGGTGGCTATTGATAAGTTTACCAAGTGGGTTGAGGTTATGCCAGTTACTAATTGCGAAGCAGCTACAGCAGTCAAGTTCCTGAAAAGGATTATCTACCGGTTCGGGTACCCCCACAGCATAATTACCGACAATGGAACCAACATGTCCCTTGGTGAGATGGAGAAGTTTTGTGGCAACAATGGAATCCGGCTCGATGTGGCATCAGTGGCTCATCCCCAGGCCAATGGACAAGTGGAGAGGGCAAACCAAGAATTGCTTCGCGGATTAAAACCACGATTGCGAGTTCCCTGTGTCAGGGCTGCTGGTGCATGGGTCGAAGAACTTCCTTCTGTGGTTTGGGGTATCAACACTACACCTAACAGATCCACTCAGATGACACCCTTCTTCATGGTCTATGGTGCGGAAGCAGTATTACCGAGTGACATTATTCACGATTCGCCTAGAGTATCAGCTTACGTCGAAGTAGAGAACGAAAAAACCCGGCAGGACGCCGTAGATATGTTAGAAGAGCAAAGAGAACAAGCCCTGGAAAGATCAGCCATATATCAGCAAGATCTACGGAGGTATCATAGCCGGCGTGTGAAGACCCGGGTATTCCAGGAAGGAGACTTGGTTCTGCGCCTGGTACAGTCAAACGAAGGAAAACACAAATTATCACCACCATGGGAAGGACCATTTATCATAAGCCGGAATCTGCATAACGGATCATATTATTTGATAGATGCAAGGGAAGAGTCGGCTACAGTCAACGACACCGCACACACCATTTCATCTATGCAAGAAAGAGATAGACCATGGAACGTGGCTCAGCTACGTCCGTATTATACTTAGTAAAGACTATATTGGCAAGTGGAATTGCACGATGTAATAGGCAGCAGGTTTTCTGACGTACTCTTTTCCTATCCAGGGTACCTTTGGGGACTGGACGGGTTTTTAATGAGGCGGCTTGCTGACCTACATTTTTCATATCAAGTAAAGAGATGGTTATCAAGAAAAGAGATGGTTATCAAGAAAAGAGATGGTTATCAAGAAAAGAGATGGTTATCAAGAAAAGAGATGGTTGTTATCAGGTTATGTATTCTCAGTACGATGCGTATATCTAGGTCTTGGGGGCTGGTCGCTTAAATAGCACAGTTACAAACTCAAAGACCCGGCCATGATGCCTATGAGTTATAAGGGCCGATTACTTGCAAACGAGTACGGCTACAATCTTATAACCGGACAAAGAAGTCCAAATTTCTTGGCTATTCTTACATAAGCTCGATGTGACTCGCATTAAAGTGGCATGATTTGTTCGCTTACGATGGCAGTTAGTCATGAAACCCGACGGGGATTGGCTGGCTACGTCTTCGTATTGATGTAACAACATGGTATCCACGCGAAAGCCGGCTTACAGTACAAGACAGTCAAAAGGGTCATCTAAACCACAAGTTATGCAGAGTACAAGGCTGAATAGCTGGAAACTCAACGACTATTAAGCATTACTTCAACACCTATGTGAAACAACTCGTGGATCTTTGTGAAAATAGCAATAAGCATTTTGTTCCCTTTTCAAGATCAAGTGTCCTAGACTCGGCAATCCGGGCCCGGTAGCTTGAAATCTTGAAAAGAGAAAAACTGGCTTACTTGTATAGTCGCAAAAATCCAAATATCCGAGTCTTGGGGACTTGGGGACTTCGAAGCAAAATCCGCTTGTCAATACCCATGAGACCCGGAAATTGAGTTTTCACAAAAGGAACAATAAGTAAAACCAGATATCGAGAACAGATGAGCTTAAACTTAAAAAGGCCGGAACAGGCATCGAGTATATCAAGGCCTTAGCGTGCATTACAAAATCCTGGTGAAAAAATATCAAAGGTGCACAGGCGCACCGCCCAAAATATGACTATTTCAAAAAGTATGTCGACCGACTGGCGCTTAAGAAGAGGCATTAGAAACCATATATCACTCGGCGTCCATCTTGGCCTTACCCTTGCCATCATTGGTGGCAGCAGCAGCACTCGGATCAGCGGTACCAGCCCCTGCAGGGGGCGGAACGACTGGTGTTGAGGCAGCAGGAGCAGAGCCGGCTTCAGCTTGCTTCTTGGCAGCCTCCGCCCTTATCGCAGCGGCTTCCTCCTTCCACCGAGCCAGCATGTCATACGGCTCAGGAAGATCCGACTTAATTACTTTATCGGCAGAATCATATGCTGGAACAAGTATGTTAACATCCAGTTCATCAGCAATTACGCTGGCCGGGTAACGGACCTCCTTCTGGACGGCCTGAAAATCCTTTACTGAAAACTTGGATCCGTCAAGCTTGAACTCTGGGAAGCCGCCCATAAGCCTCGCTAGCTCGATCTTGGGGAGATAAGCTTTCGCAAGTGCAAGCCCCCGGGTCACTCCAACCCGGCAAGATGAGCGTTTCCAGTGCCGAATCCACTCGGGAACAGTGGATAGGGCGTCCAACAGCCTTTTCAGATCAACATGTCCTCTGCCCGGCCACCGCAACTCATCAAGGATCCATCTGGTTCCGGCACATAGTTGCCGGATAGCGCTATTCATGGTTTTCAGTTTGGCCATGTCATCTTCTTCCGGCATGGTTTCGTCCGGGCCTGAGGAAATGGAGACATAAGTCGGGAAACTATTGCTATCTATCAAAAAGATAAACCGGAGGAGGAAACGTACCAAGTAAAGCACGATATGTGTCTGATATTTGGACGGAAAGGCTTGTCAGGTCATCTTCGGCTTGGTGAGCCCTTCTTCGGTACTTCTTCATTATTTGCCTATTCCTCCTGGCTTCAGCCTCGGCTGCTTCACGTAAAGATATCTCCTTTTCAATGAGCTTGGCGGCGTCCGCAAGTTTCTCCTCGTATCGAGTCACGAAAGACTGCACGGATGTTAAAAAAGCATTAGTCAAGTAGAAGAGCACAGTTATCAGTCATTGGTATAATAAAAGTCCCGAGCAAGTCATGAATGAACTCACTCGGAACTTGGGGACTGGACAAAGGTACAAGCAATATTAATCGAATTTACCTCGTGTTTGGTTATTAAAGACCCCAAGATGTTTTCCTCGTTAGACCTTAAGGTGCGCAGAGTTTCCAGCATCTGGGCAAAAGTTAACTCCTCGGAGCGAGTCCCGGAAGAGCCGGCAGCTTGATCATCTGGTAGGGGGGGTTCTCCTCGCATTTGGAGTGGAGACTCGGACAGTCTGAGTGTCCGGGTTGGGAGAACTCATCCTTGTATCTAGAATTTCTATCTCTTCGTCTACTGATTCCGATAAGGAAGGAGATCCGACGGTTTGGGAAAGTGGATTGTTCAGAGGGCCTTGTTCCCGGTTAGTTGTCGCATCACCACCAGTTGCGGCGTCTGCGTCGTCAGTCGGCTTCTCCACCTGGAGGTTATCCGTTTCTGTGTTTTCCGGGTCACTGACGGTGACTTGAGCGCTGAAGGAAAGATGAGAAAAGACAGTTATTAATGATGACGGCGGCTTGAATGAAATTTCGTCAGATGCAAAAAGAAATAATATAGCAAAAACTTACCCGGCATTTACGGTGTAATCCGGTGGGAGCGCGCCACTGGAAGCAGATGAGGTCTTCGCAGGAACCACTAGTGGAACCCGGAATTGCCCGGCACGTGGGTGGTTAGGAGAAGGGTGGTGCTGAGGAGAGTTGGAAGAACGAGATGGAGGAGCACTGCCACGAGGGACCGAGGGGGCGGAGATGCCCGGGTTAAGGGGATCTTCACCTGGGGAGCTCCGAGTTACTCTGCGCTTGGCTGGGAAAGAATCCTTCAAGCATGACGAATTTGATAATTGATGGTTAAGTAGTCGCATGACGTCAAAGGAGTAAGGTTCAGAGGATAATGAGGAAAAAGGAACCTTGGACACTGTCCCCCTGCCTTTCCTCTTGGCCCCGACTGTTGCCTCTGGGTCAGACTCGGTTCTCTCCGGGTCGTCTTCATTGTTTCCACCCTCGTCCTCTAGCCCTGCGAACCAGGTGTGTATTCATTGGAAAAAAGACAGACGAGAGGAAAGTAATGCAAGTAAAAATATGCAGATCCTGAGTGAGTACCTTCACTATCGTCAGCCGCCTCGTCCTCCTCTTCCGGATCTCTGGAGGGGGGGAGTGGTTCAACTCTCCAGAAAGGGTCATCAGCCTGAGGTAAAAAGATAAGATTAAGGCTTAGAAGCAGTATCGAGTTGAAATGTGGAAACAAGTTATGAGCGCCGGGTATTACCGCTGGAGCTGGATTTTCCCGGGTAAACGGGGGTAACCCGGCGATGCCCTTTATCACCTCCAGTTTCTCCGCCAAGAAGCCCTTGATGGTCTTTATAGTATCACCGGTCGCAAAGCTCTTGGTGGAGTAGCGGAGTGCGTCTGTGGTGTGCCCCGAATACTCGCACATCAATTTGGTGCAAACGGAATTAGGTTGGATTCGGAAATCGACCCAAGTTTTTATTAAATTGAGCCCTAGGAGGCCTTGGGCTGAGAGAATGGCTATCTTGGCTAGCGAAGGAAGGATTGCCTCCATGTCTGAGTCTGATGCGAAGGCATTGAAAGACTCGGAGAGCTTGAGGGGGGTCTCTGAGTAACCCGGCAGCTTCTTTTCGCTGTCGGGGGAGGTATCGTGGCAGTAAAAGAAAGATAGCTGCCAATGTTTAACGTGGGAGTGCAGGTTGAGGGTTGGCATCAAAGAATTCTTACGGCGTTGGATGGATACCCCGCCGCAAGTGAGAAGCGCTCCGTCGCCGCTTTCGCGGCACGGCTTGCACTGGAATAACTCAATGAAAAGAGTCAGACTCGGTGGCATGCACAAGTACGACTCAGATAGAACAATGAAGTGGGTAATGTTCAACATGGAGTTAGGCCCTATGTCGAACACCCGGAGTCCATAATGATCTAAGACCTCCCTAAAGAAAGGATGACCCGGAGGACGAAATCCTCGGGTCACGTGTTCAACGAAGCAGATTACCTCGTTTTCTTCGGGGGTGGGACGAGTCTCATTACCCGGTACCCTCCAGTGGATGTCTTTTTGAGAAGGGAGGGTTCCTAATTCGGCTAGCTCGTCCAATTTGGCTTTCGTGGTTGTGGAACGCCCCCAGTTGGCGGATATGGTTTGGGTGGTCCTCGCTGGAGCCGGTTGTTTTCCTTGTCGCTTGGGAGCCATGGGGCCAGCCTGCAAAACACAAAGAGAAGAGGCGTGTGAAATAAGACCCGGGAATGCTGAAATATCCGAGTATAAAGGTATCAAGAAGGTACGAAGCTGAGAACTGTCCGGGTATTGAGCACACTTGTGGAAATTGTTGGTCACTTACGTAGGGAAAGGTATTTGGGGATGACGGATGGTTGCCCATATTTATACCGCAAATGAAATAGCTGGAAAAGGAGGGTTTTTCCGGGTGTTAATGCAATAAGCGGAAAATCGAGGAGGAACGGATCTAGATGGAAATGTTTGCGGATGATTTTTAAGTAAAATTGGTAATCAATGATGATTGGAGGATCATTTGTGACTATAGGGCAGATGATTAAAGGAGTTGGCAAGCATCGAATCGATCTAATTTGGTGCAATCGGACAAAGGACTTGCGGGTTGACCTAGATCTGATCTTGGATAAATTGAAAGTTGTGAGGTTGAATTAACTGGTTGCGAGAAGCTTACCGGGGAGATTGGAGTCTAATACGATGGCGACGAGCGGCGTGGCTCGAATGAGAGAAATGGAGGAGCAACGGTGACACTTGACGGTGGCGCAAGGCGACTCAAGGGCGGGCGCGGCCGCTGGCGATCTTGCGTTGGTAGCAGGTACGAGCTCCTCACGGTGGTGCTGCGAGGGTGTTAGGAGCAAGGAAGAAGAGGGGAAGTTGTGGCGTGGTGAGGGGCTTAGGGTTACCCATTAAGTGCTATTTATAAGGCAAGGGTGAGCCTATCCTAACGGCCAGAAGCCGGAAACCGCGGGGTAATGGTTATCAGCGAAGATTTTGCGAGATATGCGTCAAGTATTGGGCAAGGCATTGGGATAGAAGAAGGAAGGGATTTGCCCCGTAATGACGGGACTGATTATCGAGCATGAGATCTTGGCATTTTTATTGTAGTCTGGACCTGGGAATTTGAACCTAAGTGTCTGGAGGACAAATCCGGGTTGTTACATGGCCACCATGGAGTGAGGCCTAGCAGAATATCAAAACATCTTAACTCGGCTTCCATATGCCCGTATGTTCGACATCTTTGCGGGGAATAGCAAGCGCTTCAAGGAGGATCCATGAAGCCTAGGCTATTCTGGGGACTACTGACAGGGAGATGCTAACCCGGTATGCCAAGCTCTGAGGAATAACCCGGCCCAAAGGATGGTGTGCAGGATTCGGCTAAGAATAAAGAAGCTTGTGAAGGCCCAAATTTGTGGGCTTAACGGCCCGGGTTATGGGTTATTGTAAAGGAGAGTTATGGTTAGTGCGCCGTGTCCAGGTAGGATCCGAAATATGCCTTGCCGAATAAGCTAGGGGGTACGGGTGCTTTATAAACCGACCCCCAGGTATAGTTTTAGACAGAGATCTAAGAACCCTAGCAATATCGCGTGATATCGAGCATCCAGTGTAAACCCTAATCGAATTATCATATCGAGAATAGAGATCCGGCGACTTTGATTGCCGGCTATCAGATCAAATTGCACCATGTTTTCCCTTGAGCTAAACCCTCTCCCAAACGCCTGTGTCGACTTGCCCCAAGATCAGTTACCCCTGGTAACATCTGCCGTGATTATCCCACGACAGTTATTGTGTCAATAAGACTATTACTAGTCAAGTTATTATTAATTAGGTGTAAGTTGTCTAATCCTTGTTAGCCAACCCTATTACCAAGTCATCCCTAACCGCGGACAACACGGCTTCTCGAGAAGATTTAACCCTGCAGGGGTGCACCAATTTGGCCGTACACGTAAGAATATCCCGCCAGACGGGGATCAAACCCACCAAGCGAGGCACTCAACACAACCCAACTCTTCTTCGCATCAAGCCCAAAGAACCACGTGCTGTGCGTGCGCGGCTAATCGAGCCCCCACGAAGAAAAGGGGGACCCTCATAGCACTGGAAGACCACGCCGCCCTAAATGCCGACTACAAAAGTTCCACCCTGGCGCCAAGGGTTCGTACCTGCATATGCGTGCATCAAATGGAAAGCCCGAACTAAGTGTGGCGATTTGGACGAGATGCGAAACGAATCAGAGTTGCGGGGGGCGCCCATACACGCTTCCCACATGCGGTTAGCGCGCTCAACATGGACCCAGAGGACAAGAACTTTTCCTGAGTTTGACACTAGCATGCCTCAAAACCATACCCGGCCTCCTGCCGGTGCCTTATCATCAAATTATTATTACCTCAAACATTAACAGGTTGTTGTTTAAGAATCGAGCCCCCAGAACATAATAAATATGGTAAAAGAAATAACGTACATCAGACTCGAGCACAACAACCCTAAGCATGCTATTTAAGACACAGGCAACAGGCAACAGGGTTATAGGTGTGGAGGTGAGGATATATCAGGGTTACAGGATAACATGTGATATGATCGGAACACAAGCAACGAATCTTAAGGCTAGCAGATTAGACAACGGAAAGTATCGGTATCCAGTGTGGAAAGGACACAATGGCTCAGGTGAGTGAATACTTGCCTGCAAACTCAGTAGCCTGGTACTGGGCTAACTCCTCTGAAGTAGTGTCGTAAACCTCGTCTGTCTCAACGTCGTCGTCTATTCGGAAAGAAGCAAACAAACAACGAAGAGAGACGAACAATCAATAACATGGCATAATGCACAAACATGGGATGATGCATGTCATTTTAATTGGTGCATCAAAATAAACTAGGGACAATATAACCAATTTTAGATGGACCCATAGGCAATTGAATTGCAGATGGTAAAGCCCATGTGCATTAATTGGGGTTTAATGAGTTACTATTAAACATTTGGTTAAAGTGGGTTAAATGCATGAGAGATGATAGAAACAGCTAGGAAAGGTTATTAGATTCACTTAGGTATTTTAATTGCCAAAATTGGAGTGATAAATATTTAATTATGGTTTTTGGCATTTTAATTGAATAAAAATCAGAATTGAAATTTGTGCAAAATTTAGTTTCTCAAAATGTTGTTATTATGGCATAATTGGATAGAGCGTTTAATTTTGATTGGAAAACATGTATTACTTTCTGAATTTGAAATTAAAATGAATTAATTATGAATTAAACAAGATTTAAATGAATTTAATTCAAGTACTTAAATTGATTGAATTTTATTTGTTCCAAACATTAAATAAATTTCATATTTGAAAAGATTATATTTTTCTGGTTTGAAAACATATTTTACAAATTAAATTTGGATTTAATTTGAATTAGTTATGATTTAAACAATTTCAAATGAATTAAACAAGGTACAGAAAATAGTATAATTTTTAATTGTTCAAAATAGTAAACAGATAGCATATTTGAAAAGTCCAGGAAATTTTGAATGGAAAACATATTTTAGTTACTGAATTTGGATTTGTATTGCAAAAGATATTTGAATTTGAATTCTAGGGGCCTTTCTGTGATTTTCAGAAACTTGGAAAGATTATAGGGACCTATTCGCGAAAACAGAAACTACAGAAAAGTCCAGGGACTTTTGTCACACAGCTGCGCGTCACCCCCTGTCACTGACCTGTGGGGTCAGGCACAGGTGGCACCCACGCGGCGCGCGAGTGCGTGCTGGCGTGGCCTCCACGTCGCTGACGCGTGGGGCCCGCATGTCAGCGTGGCGAGCGGCGCAAAAAGGGGGGTTTTTATCCGCGCGCGGGGGGAGGGGGATCGAACCCGCGACCGTGGGCTCGCGCGCGTGGGCCTCTGGCCACTGGGCTGTGCTGCGGAATCGTGACAGATCCGGTGTGCGTGGGGTTTTGAGGTGAGATCGGGGCTGTTAACTGAAAACAAAAAGTTCAGTTAACTGAACTTGGCCAGGGCACGGTGATCGCCGGCGACTGGCTGCTCGCTGCCGGTGCTGCTACGCGCGCGTGCGGGAGGCGTGCAGCGGGGTGCAGTGCGCGCGTGCAAACAGGGGGGAGAAGGAAGTGGTGCTCACCGGGGGGGAGTAGAGGAAGAGGAGGACGGCTCGGTGAGGTGGAGCAGGAGGTCGCCGGGAAGAAGCTCGACGGCGTGGCCGCTGCAGACCGTCTCCGGCCGCGCCTCCTTCAGCAGAAGTGGAGGTGCAACCCTCCTGGTTCCATCCCTGCCAAGAAAATCCCGCGACAACGACCACGGCCTCTACCCCGCCACCGTCAAGCTCCGGCCATGGAGGTGTTACAGAGGGTTCAGAAAATTCAGAAGAAAAATTGCAGGAGAAAGGAGGGAATCCGAGAGGGAAAAAGAAGGTAGCGGCACAGGGAGGAAGAGAGGAGGGAGGAGGCTAGGGTTTGGGGCTCTCGGGGGTAGATAAGGGAGAGGAAAGGGAGCAGGAAGAGGTGGGAGGTGCGGTGGTGGATGCTGCTGTCGTCAGGGGTGACGGCATCGCCGTACGGAGGAGGAAGAAAGGTGGGGGAGGCTTGGGCCTCGGGGCTGTGGTGGGCTCAGCCCACTTGGGCTGGCCTGCCCCCCCCCCTTTTTTTGTTTTTCTGTTCACCTTTTTTTTGTAGGAAAGAAAAAGAGAGAAAAAGAATAGGGTTTTGGGGTTTTTATTTTAGGAAATAATTTTTATTGAATTACACAACAGCAAGATCAAAGTATGTGAACTTTATTTTCAAAAATTTCAATTTTCCAATTGATTTGAATTTGTCATTCTAATTTCAAATAGGGTTTCATAAAGAATTGATTTTTGAAATAACCAAGTTTATTCAATAATCTCAACCAATTATGAAAACCTTCTTGAATTGAAATGTTTGCAAAATTTTAATTTTAAACCACACTTGGAACATGCCAAGTATGAAAGATTTGAATTTGAATTTCAAATTTGAAACACATACCACATGCAATGCTTATGATGACATGATGCATTAATAATAAATTAACAAGAAATAAAACATTCTAAGGGTGTTTTCATACTTGGGATGTTACATAGTGGTAGGCAACCATGTCTTCGTGTGAAGCCCCGGCTGCGGGTGGCTTGCTCGTTCGCATAGACTCCTTTGCTCGGTTCCAAGATTCCCGTGAGACGCCGATTATGTTGCGCTCTGCTGCGCTATGTTCCGTTTCTGAGGCTTGTTCGGATCCTGCCATGCAGACTTGAGCCAGTCGAGGCTCGTGCGTCCTAGGCGTAGATCGAAAGTTCCTTTGAATTCTTGATGGTTCCTCTGTCGAGAGGGTGTGGTAGTCGTTGGCGTTGAAGCGGATGGATTCGCCGCTTTTCTCCAGATGACGGCGCGAGTCGACAGCTCCAGATTCAGTTTCTGATTCATCCGAGAAGTGGAGGATCCCGTCCCTGTTGGTCACGAATTTCAGGCTCCCGAACGTCCAGGTGACGCTCTTCTCTAGATCCTCGAATACCGGGCGTGATTCCGGCGAGTGAGGTGTGACCACGACAGATCCGATCCGTATAGGATTGTTCGGAGCCGTAGTCGATGGTTTCCAACGGGAGTTAGTTGTCGATGAAGCCGAAGATGCCGGTGATCCAGCGCCCGTCGTCCCCACGGTCGGCGCCAATTGTCGAATCTCTGACTCTACAAATCCCTTAGGTGACCCTATCGGGTTTCGACTAGGAGAACTCATGAGCGCTGGTGGAATCGTCGGCTAGACAGGGGGCGAGATTTACCCAGGTTCGGGGCCCTCGTAGAGGTAAAACCCTTACTCCTGCCTCTGTCGATCTGTATTAGACGAATAGATCGGTTACAATGGTGATGGCTCGAGTCGAGAGTACGATCTCAAACTCAAGGTTTTGGTGTTGCGATGTTGCTTGGTCCTCTACCGGTGGCTCTCCTGGCCTTATATAGGTGGCCAGGTCTCAAACCCTACCGGAGAGGACTCGAACTCTAACCCTGGGTCGGTTACATGTTTCCAACTTAACCCGCAAGTTAGTGCGGGTGGGCTTCACGTGGGCCTTCTAGAATACTCCAAGGGCTCCTCTTCTTGGGCCTTAACCTTGGGCCTGATATGGGGTGTCCTTACCCGCAGGGTTCAGGATCCATGCCTTCGTCAGCCATAATAATGCATAGCGACAAAAACATTATTGATCAAAGCATACATGGTATTATAAGTCAAAAACTAAATTATCATGGAGGCTAAAGGTGACTGGTTTATAGTCATAACATGGTGTAAGCATGCGCCAAGTCAACCAAATAAACCATTCAAAGGAGAATACCACAGTATTATGCTTTGACATGATAAAAACAAGGCATGATTCTTTCAACGACACATTAAGCACTCTCAGATGTTTAGTACAAGTCATGCTACATCAAAAATTACTAGGCATAGAATTAGAATAACATCCAACATGACATGATAAAGTCTAGCCACAGTCTAAACAAGCTTCTATTTGCACAGTTATAAGCACGAAATATTTTATTGCTTTCCAACACCATCATATTATTTAAAAAAACTCTCCATATGATATATCAATAAACAAGAGAGTAGCACTACTCTACAAGAAATAACAGATCTGAATAAGAAATGAGTGAAAAACATGAGCTAAAAAGAGGAGGAGTTGCAGCAGGTATAAGCAAAACAAAGAATACAAGCAAGATAATGAGTAATACGAGTATTCATATGAAAAAGCGGAGCGTGTCTCCCTCCCACATAAGAATGCTGGGTTCCAACTAAGTTTATTGCAGCAAGGAAAACAAAATAAAAACAAACAGGCGCTCCAAGTAAAGTGCATATGATGTGACCGAATAAAAATATAGTTTCACTAGAAGTGTCCTGATAAGTTGCTCATGAAGAAGGGGATTCCTTGGGAATCCCCAAGCTTAGACGCTTGAGTCTTGCTGGAATTTTCTGGATGAACCACGGGGGCATCCCCAAGCTTAGGTTTTTCACTCTTCTTTATCACATTATATCACCCTCTTCTCTTGACCCTTGAAAACTTCCTTCACACCAAACTCGAAGTAATTCTCATTAGAGGGTTCGTGGATAATAAAAAATTCACATGTTCTACATGAAAAAAGCATTCTTAATACTTTTTAGACATTAGCTACATCCACTGATGTTTTATGGAGCAAAGAAATCAACTCAGCATAGTAAAAGAGAGAATGCAACTAAAAAGACAGAATCTGTCAAACTAGAACAGTGTGCAAAGACGATTTTTTCGAGGAACTTATGTTGCTCAAATCGAAAAACTTAAAACTAGAAAAAAGTTTCGTAAATAGCCGAGGATTAAGAAAAAAAATTGCATGTCATTTTGATCATTCTGTGATTTTATACGATTTTAACAGTGGACAGCAGGAATCTGTTTTCTGTGTAGAAATCCAAATCTAACTTCAACTTTCACTAGAGAATTTACTTGGCACAACAAATACGAGAAAATAAAGATACAAAGGATTTGCTATAGAAGTAAACAACACCTTGACTCAAAGAAAACAGAGAAAAACAATTCAAAAAATAAAAACATGGGTTATCTCCCAAGAAGTGCTTTTCTTTAACGCCTTTCGGCTAGACATAGAAAGAGAAAAATCAAGTGTTTTCAAATGAAGAACCATAAAAATTGAGATCAGAAACCTTATCAACAATGCATTCTATTTTATCTAAATGATTTTCAGATGTTCCTCTCTTAACACTTTTAGGTTTACTACTTTCATCAAATAGGCTTCATGCAGTGCTATGAGTTTAAAGGGTATTAGTATTTTCCACTCCTTCTCATTTTTAGGTTCGGTCTTGTCTAGTTTTATAAGAGCACCAATAACATCTACACTTGAGCCTAGCATATCAAAACGATCAAAAACTTTCCGAGATTCTATAGCAACATCTCCAAATTCTTTAAGCATGGTTTCCAAGATAAAGTTTATTTTTTCAATATTATTCATATTAAGAAACAATTGCTGCATTGTGGGGTGAAGGTTAACAAACCAAGCTTCTAACATGTGATCTAAAGAAGCTGTAGGAGTTTCATAATTTGGAGCAAGTTCTTATATGGATTTTTCCTCAAAATTTGCATGCTTACTAACATTATTAAAGAATTCTTCTATGGTATCCTTTCCAATTATGGAACCAGTACCTACTGATAGGTCTTTCAGGGTGAACTTAGGGAGAAACATGATGAACAATAAAAAGCAGGGTAACAAAAATAACTACTGTAATAAGAACTAATTTTTGTGTGTTTTCGATATAGATAAGAAAACAAGACAAAATAAAATAAACTAAACAAAACAAAAACAAAGTAAAGAGATTCGAGGTGAGAGACTCCCCTTGCAGAAATCCTCTTCCTCCCTGGAAACGACACCAGAAAAGAGTTGTTGACGAGGGAGTGGTTGCTTCTTGATGACTTTGAAATCCCCGGGAACGGCGCCAGAAAAGAGCTTAATGGTGTGTAACACACGTTCGTTGGGAGACCCTAAGAGGAAGGTATTAAGAGCACAGTAGCAAGTTTCCCTCGGAAAGAAATCAAGGTTGAATCGACCAGTAGGAGAAAGAAATGACTTCTGAAGGTTGTTGGCAGCTGATGTTGGTAGGGCGCACTACCGGTTCAGCAGCAACGTGGAATCTACACAACACAATCAAGTTACTTTACCCCAACGGAACAGCGAGGTTGTCAATCTCACCGGTTTTGCTGAAAACAAAGGATTAGACATATAGTGTGGAAAACAATACTTGTTTGTAGTAAATGAAAAGAGAACAATGATGGCGGTAAATAAAATAATGTTTGCAGTTGTTCTATTATCAGTGTAAAAGAATGGACCGGTGTCCACAGTTCACTAGCGGTGACTCTCCATAAAAAATAGATAACATGCTGGGTAAGAAAATTACAGCTGGGCTATTGACAGATATAAAGGATGCACCGTAGTGCATATGCATGGAATGGTGATTACTATCTGATTCATGAGGGTATTACAACATAATTCATAGACCGTTATCCAACTGCATCTATGACTAATAATCCACCCTCGAAGCGTAATCCAATCAAACCTCGGGTATTAAGTTGCAAGAAACAGATAATTGCATTAAGTAAGGTGTGTAATGTAAACAATGTAAACATTGTTGTTTTCTCCCTAATGGCAACAACGCATCCCCCATCTGTTACGTTTCTGTCACTCGAGCGTGGATAAAAGGGAGGCATGAACCCACTATATAGCAAAAATACCCCCTATTGGAGTTACAAGCATCAACTTGGCCAAAGAATCTACTAGTAACGGAGAGCATGCAAGATCATAAATAACATAAACATGAAAGAACATGATAGATTGATAATCACTGGACATAACATTCAATATTCATTGGATTCTAGAAAAAACAACATGTAGCATTACAATAAGATGATATTGATCATGTTAGGCAGCTCACAAGATCTAAATATGAAGCATAAAGACGAGAAGACAACCATCTAGCTACTGTTATGGACCCGTAGTCCAAGGACGAACTACTCATGCATCACTCCGGAGGCGGGCATGGTGGTGTAGAGCCCTCCGGTAATGATTCTCCCTCCTGGCAGGGTGATGGGGAGAGCTTCAAAACTCTCCTGAACTAGGGTTGACAATGACGGCGGCTATGGAACTTCTGGTGGAAATAGGATCGGGTGTTTAGGGTTTTCCCGAGGGGGAGCTTATATAGGTGAAAGGGTAACGTCGGTGGGTGTCCGGGGGGCACACCACCTGGTGACGCGTCCAGGGGGCGCGCCGCCCTATGGTGTGGCCCCTCTAGGGCCTCCCTCAGGGTCTCCTCCAGACTCCATGTACGTGACAGAATTCTAAGGTCGTGGGTTTTCCTTTTGTCCAATTCCGAGAATATTTCTAGAAAACCTTTTTTGAAACAAAAAATAACAGAAAACATGAATTGGCTCTGTGGCATCTTGTAAATAGGTTTGTCCCAGGAAATCCATAAAAATGATGTAAAGTGTATAGAAAACATGTAGATATTGGCATGAAAACAACATGGAACATCAGAAATTATAGATACGTTCATGACATATCATTATCATAATCAAGATGAAGTAATTCAATTTACATGGTACTTAGTCCTATATGGAACCAAGTTAGACAAGAGCTACTATAGGATCATTTTTTCTTGGTTTATTCCATTGCAGTAAGGCATGCAATGTGATTAATTACCGTGGTAAAGAGTGGTTGTGTAGAATAGGATTATAAGGTACTATATACCTGCTTGTAGTGTATAGCATTTAAGATCCATGGTACTTGAGATTCTTTACTCAAAGTACTATTATTCCACAAGATTTTGATGCATGAGTGATATATAACTGCATTTGGGATTTGTTGGGTTTTATTTTGATCTTTGATTGACTGGATCTGTACATGAAGGTTGAACTTGATGTGCAAATACATGTTGCAAACACTGAGTTCTTTCTTGATGTTACTGCTCTAGAGGGTATAGGATTAGTATGAGAGCGGTCCGAGTTATCAGCATATGGAAACAACCACCAAAGCTCTTGAAGACCAAAAAGTCAAGGAGACAAAAGTCAATGAAGCCAATGATGGGAATGGACCACATTCCACATCTTGATTGGAGTTGGTGACATATTGCATCAACACATGGAGCTCTACAACAAGTGATGGAAAGAAAATCACATGAGTAGCTATATCCAAGAAGGAAATATGTAGAAGTTAGGTAAATCAAGTTATAGAGTCTTTCCTTAGAGGTCAAAACCCAAAGATGTAGAAGGACCATAGGAAGTCACCAGTGGTATAGCACAATAACGGGTAGGAAAGAGTTTAAACGTGTGAAACTCAGAGATATTCTTACCAATTAGATGAGCCTAGGAAAATTTTAGGTAAACTTTGGTGTTTAAGTGTGTCCTTAGGCTGAAGGAAATGGGGTATGAAGCCTTAAGGTAGCTGGATTCTCCAGTTACACAAGGATGAACGAGTAATTGATCATCAATTCCATAGGAATATGGGAGATTTAGACAAGTAAGTTTGTCTAGGTAGATGGGTTGTTAGACCATTCCAAGGAGATAATCATGTGTGTGTTCACACACAAGTCCCAAAGAGAAGTAGATAGTGAAGTATTTCTCTTGAGACCATTAGGCTGAAACAAATGGAACTCTAACCATAAATGATATCTAGCATGTTAGAAGAATCTTATTGCTTATTCATCATATGATGGATGTACCGAATGTTCTTCGGAAAGTTATGAGAGGTAGTAAACCATACCTATTTATCGGAGAATAAAACTTGGTATCCACTATATGGTGGAAATACCACGTGTTCTTTGTGAGACCATTAGGAAGGCATAGTAACAAAATAGGGTTTTCATAATAACAGTCGAATTATTATATCATAGTGCAAGATAGTGGAAGATAAACACTGAATACAAGAGGCTACATATGCCAACGTCAACACAAGAAAACAGTTGTGAAGAATCAAAGGTCTACAGAAGTTCTCTCTACCTATCTTTACGTGAGAGAGGTTGAACTTCGGGACGAAGTTCTTGTTAAGGGGGAGATATTGTAACATTGTCGTGGGGTTTTCATGGAAAGTGTCCTCATGTGAGAACTAGATTGTGAGGCCATTGCTACTGAGCGAAGTCTTGAAAGGGTTAAGGTGGAAAGGAAAGACGCGAATTTACCTAGGTTTAGCCCCTCTATGGAGGGTAAAACCTACTCCTGCCTTCTTACTAGTGGGAAATCAAAGTCTCGATTACAATGGGAGATTCTAGCTCCCGATGTCTCGAGAGCTATTGTTGTCAACTTAGAACTTGTATTTCTACGTCCCAGGGCCTCGCCTTATATAATGGATGAGTCCCTGGGGTTACAAGATAATCTGGGTAATACCCATTGTCGGAGTCCTAGTGAGGTCCGGTCTTCAGGTTACTTCGCCGGTTCATACCATGAACCGGATCTTCCTGTCCGGCCTCTGGACATTTTCTGGGCCTTGGGCCTCCACGCTCGACTCCCGGGGCTTGGGTCGGATTATCTTCTATGTCCGGGTTATGTTAGGCTCTTCCGCGTCTTCCTTCGTCTTCAAGGTTTCTCCTTAGCCCGCCATGCCCATACATAAACCGAAAATGGGTTTATGAACCGGTAAGTTCATAATCCGGTTCATGTGGGTGGAATGAAAGGTATCCCCTTATCCATTCCCCCCATTAGCCCCCATGTTAACGCGGACACTTAAGTCATAGCTTACGTTGTTCACGTTAAGGTTCTAGAAAAATCTCAAACATAAACTTTTTAGTTAGAAACAAGTATTCAAATCTTTGATACGGATTTGGCGGGGAATATCCTCTTCTCTTTTCTTCACTCTTTATCTCCAGGATTTAAACCTTCTATGTTTAGCCCAGAAATTATGTTTGCGAGTTTATCTCCAAGATTTTAGGAACTGGAACTATTCAGTTTATCCTGGATTTTCCTCCGCGCATTTAATGCATTTATCGGGAAATCTTCAAATTATCCGTCCGCTTGTGCAGATCCAATCTCTTCACAATTATTGGAAATATGTTAATTCCCGGGGTCCTCCATGTAAAATCACCACCTAACCCTAGGGTTAGGCCTCCCATCTATAAATAGCCCCGAGGGGTTCCTTCGGGGTCATTCACCCCCAGCTCTCCCCACTTCATCTTCTTCCTCTAGAAAAAGCTCGAGAGCTTGCTTTCTCGTGCTCGCGCCGCCGCGGCCGGAGCATCACCGATGCTCGACACATAATGGTGAAGGAGAAGAGCCTAACCAGCAAAGCCTTGGGAACCGCAACAAGAAAAAGGTCGGCGGCGCTTCCGGTTCTGCCGCCGGTTCTGCGGCTAGGACCAACAAGAAAGATATGCAAGTCAATTGGTGCAAGTCCAAGATCACTCAAGGCTGGCTCCAGGAGATGGAAGAATACGGTTTACTCCCTGACAACATATCTTGGCGTGCACCCGGTCCTGAGATCCGTCCTGAGCCTAGGCCGGATGAGGTCATAGTGTTTGAAGCTCACATTCTCCGAGGGTTTCACCCTCCCGGTTCCCTTTTCTTTCGCCAGCTCTTGGAATTCTACGGCCTACACCCTCAAGATTTGCCTCCAAATGCAATCCTCAATGTTAGCAACTTCGTAGTCCTCTGTGAGGGTTACCTCCAAGTAGAGCCCAATTTAGACCTATTCTTAGAGTACTTCTACTACAAAAAACACCCAGAAGTTGCTCGGGGTGATCTCGTCCACTGCGGTGGTGTGTCTTTCCAGAGGAGGAAAGACATAGCATATTCGGGTATCAAACTAGCTAGCCACCCCAAACTTTGGCAGAAAACCTTCTTCTATTGTAAAAACACTTCTCCCGAGGATGAACCGGTTTTGCCGGGTTACCGTCCTGAATGCCTTGTTTATACAAGTACCATGAACTCTTATGCTAAGCCGGCTGCTCGAGCTAAGGTTAAACCCCTTCTCAAACATGTGACATCTTTGATAGTTCACGGATTAATCGGCCTAGATGTGACCCAAACGTGGGTAAACTAGCGCATCCAACCTCTTAGCATTAGGAACCGGTTATTCCATCAATATTCCGGTTTATTTGATACAATGAGGTATTCTGCGGCTCGTGTTTCCAAGTCTGACATGGTGGCCACATTGAAAAATCTTGTTGGGTTAAAAAAGGATAGGCTTCTTGATGTTGGACTCCCAGCATTTTCTTCTGCTAACCTGGCTCCTACAGTAAGTTATCTTTTTATGAACTGTTTTTTTCTTTATGAACTTAAAACTCAATAATGTTAACCCGGCTCCTTTACGGTTTACAGGCTTCGGATGCTTTCTGGGTTACCACTGAAGAACTTGCTACCTCTCCTGAGGACAATGAAGATGAGGAGCAAAGTGACGAAGAGGAAGAGGTTTCTGAATTTGATTCCCTTGGTCACTTGCATAATCATTTTGCTTATGCTGGTTATTCGCAGGATGAGCCGGGTGAACAAGAAGATACCGGTTTAGAGCAGAGGGGAGCAGCTCAGAAAGCGCCAGATCATAATACTCCGGATCTTAATTTAAGCACTCCTATCACTGGCTCAAATGTGGTTGTTGATAAAGAATCCCCTCCGACCAACAAGAGAAACTAGCAGGCCGTAGCAAAGGTGCCCTTTTCTAGACTGATCAAAACACCTTTGAACCCTTCCTCACTTATGAAGAAAACGCAGGATGACGAAGATACCAGCAAAAGGAGAAGAACCCGGAGCTCTGTCTCCAGTGATTTACAAGCAGGTTTGCGTGAGAAAACTCCTTCTTGTCGGATTTCCAAGGATCCAGTTTCCCCTACTACTTCACATCCTTTGGCGGGGAAAATCCGGCCTGAGTTGAGTCAAACTTTCCATCCATATTCACCAAATTCCGGCTCTTCCCATTTCAGTGGCACCATTGATTTTTCCATCAACTTTGGGTAGTTGGTTCCAATTTTTTTAACCATAACTATGACAAACACTTTTGTTCTAGTTTATAACCTTATACTTGTTTATCTTATAGGGATCAAGTTGTGAGAAAGGTGACTCTGTCGGACCTACGGCTACCAGGGTATCTTGGGCCGTCTGCTGCTGGCCTAGCCCAAGTGGTACGGAAGGAGTCTGTACCAGTTCCCCACAAGTGAAGGGAGCCTCCAGTAGGTTCTCGCCCAGGAAGGCCCCTTGGAGAGGGGTGATCCAGGCCAACATCATCGCGTATCGCTAGGGAGGAGCCCTGCATCGCCCACGCTTCTCCCCGAAAGGGACCCCCGCCTGTGGGGGGACATCCCATGTGAGGGTGAAGTCCCGGTCTTGGTGCGGGTGACAGAGGCGTCGCAGGAAACATAACAACTTTGGCCGCAGCTGCTATTCTCGTGTATAAAGTGCGGAGCATCTCTGCGTGCACCAAAGCCCAGTCTATGGCTTTTCCCTTTGGTGCAAGAATACCAGTCCAATACTACAAGACGGACGGAGCGTCACTAGAGCCCCCACCTCCCTGCCATGGACGGTGGTGACCGTCCTTGACGACCAGGTACACCATGTGTGGCTGGGCGTCGAAGTGTACTCCTTTGGCACCATGTGGTAGCCCTTTCCCGCCCAATGAGCGGGAAAGAGGGCCAAGTGCCGGTATAAGTAGGACGCTCCCACCATCGTAGGAAAAGGAGACCCATCCAGTAGTCCAGTAGAAACACACCAGAAAGCCTCATCTGTATTGTACACCTCTTAGCGCTATCAACCAGACAAGCAGGAGTAGGGTTTTACACCATCACGGTGGCTCGAACCTTGGTAAAACTCTCTGTGTCTCCATTGTTTTCCTTCGAGAGCTCCCCTCCCAAAGCATTTCGAGGTGCGATAGAACGTGGTTAGCCCTCAGTGTTCGAACCTTTAGGAGATACCTTGTCGTAGACAGACTAGCTTCTCCCACATTTGGCACGCCGCGGCAAGTTTCCCTCAGAAAGAAACCAAGGTTGAATCGACCAGTAGGAGGAAGGAGTAACTTCAGAAGGTTGAAGCAGCTGAGATGGCAGGGCGCACTGCCGGTTCAGAAGCAACGTGGAACCTACACAACATAATCAAATCACTTTGTCCCAATGAAGCAGTGAGGTTGTCAATCTCACCGGTTTGCTGAACACAAAGAGGTTAAACATATGGTGTGGAAAACAATATGAAAGCAGTAGTAACAGTATGAAAGCAGTAAGTGTTTTATCAGTATGAGGAAAAAGAACCGGGGTCCACAGTTCACTAGTGGTGTGTCTCCGTGAAAGATAAATAACATGTGTGGTGAACAAATTACAGCTAGGCAATTGACAGAAATGAAGGCTTCACCGTAGTGCATATGCAAGACATAAAGATTACTATGTGATTCATGCGGGCGTTACAACAAAATACATAGATCGTTATCCAACTGCATCTATGACTAATAATCCACCCTCCGAATATCATCCGAACAAACGTTGGGTATTAAGTTGCAAGTAACAGATAATTGCATTAAGAAAAGCGTGTACTGTAAACAATTAGACAAAGCGTGTAATCATCCTTAGACAAAGAATTGTTGTTTTCTCCCTAATGGCAACAGCAAATCCTCCATCCGTCATGTTTCTGTCACTCGAGCACACATGCAAAGGAGGCAAGAACCCACTATCGAGCATAAATACTCCCTCTTGGGGTTACTAGCATCTACTTGGCCAGATCATCTACTAATAACGGAGAACATGCAAGATCATAAATAACATAAGCATGAAGATAACATGATAGATTGATAATCAAAAGACATAGCATTCAACATTCATCAGATCCCAGTAAAGACATGATGTAGCATTACATAAAGATGATCTTGATCATGTTAGGCAGCTCACAAGATCTAAACATGAGGTACAAAGTGGAGAGAACAACCATCTAGCTACTGCTATGGACCCGTAGTCCAGGGATGAACAACTCACGCATCACTTCGGATGAGGGCTTGGTGGTGTAGACCCCTCCGGTGATGAATTACCTCCCGGCAAGGTGCCGAGGAGAGCTCCAGAACCCTCCCTATCTCGGGATGACGATGACAGCGGCCTCCGGTGTTTTTCGGGACAAAGTGGAATATATTTAGGGTTTACGTCTCAGGAGGAATAAATAGGCGAAAGGGAAGAGGCGGTGAAGGCCTGGGGGCCCACACCACCCCACTGTGCGGCCAGGGGGGCTCCCCACCCTATGGTGTGGGCCCCCCGAGGCCCCCTCCGGGTCTCTTCGGTACTCCGTGGAACCGGAATTCTAAGACTTCCGGGATTCGAATTTTCCAATTCCTAGCATATTTTCAGAACAATTTTCTGAAACTAAAAACAGCAGAAAATAGGGAACTGGCTCTATGGCATCTTGTCAATAGGTTAGTCCGGAAAATCAATAAAAATGACATAAACTGTATAGCAAACATGTGGGAAACAATAAGACAACAACATGGAACATCAGAAATTAAGGATACGTTTATGACGTATCAACATCCCCAAGCTTAGTTTTGAGATGACATGCTACCAACATAAACTTGATCATCATAATGTAAAAGCATATTTAAGATGTGATCATAGAAATTTTAACACAAGCAAGATAAATAGAACTTTAATAATAAAGCATAGCAATCACCTTGCATCATGAGAAGTAACACAAATAAAAGATCACGAATAATAATGCAACGAAAGATATATGTTTGTTTCAAGTATAAAGAAAGCATGGCAAAGTGATATTTCGCTAGTCCTTAAGTGTGGGGCAAAACGTAAATGCCAGGACAACTTCAAAGTTCATGAGGAAGACTAAACAAATAATTAGAGAACAAGCAATAACACATCATGAATCAATTAATAATGTTTCTGGGACAAATGCACATAAAACTCAGAATGGCAAATATGCTCTCTCAACTGTGCATAAAGTTAGAAGATGGAGACTCAACATAAAAGTAAAAGAAAGGCCCTTCGCAGAGCGAAGCATGGATCACTCATGTGCTAGAGAATTTATTTTATTAATAGAGGTATTAAAATGTTTGACACTCCTCCCATCCATCTTACACAAACCATGGCTAACCGAATCCTCGGGTGCCTGCCAACAATCGCATACCGTGGAGGAGTGTCTATATTTTGGGAGGTGTATGCTAATGTCAACGAATGCTAAACAGAAAATACAGTACGTCACAAGCCAACTAGACTTCACAAGAGCGGCTCCCATATGAAGGACGCAACTGGTGTAGAAGGTCATCCCTCTTTCTCTTTTGTTTACACAATTATGCTTTGACTGATAAATCAGAGGCAAAAATAGTGAAGAGAATTTGTGTGTATTAATTTGGGGTTGGGCACCCCGCTGCCATCTCTTCTATCGATTGGATAAGCGGATGAAGACACTAGTCCAGGGTGTGAAATTCGATCAACAAGTGAGATAAATATTCTCTATTTACGTCCTCATGAGCAAAAACAGGAACAGAAAGCAGGAGTAATTTTGAAGGTTTTAAAGGTAACACATGAGATATTTACTGGGAATGGCAGTTAAATACCACATGTAGGTAGGTATGGTGGACGCAATGGGAAAACTTTGGTTTTGGGAGTTGGATTTCACGAGTAGAGCTCATACTCAGTACAGGTGGAGGCTAGCAAAAGACTGGGAACGACAAATCAAGAGAGCATAAGAGCCATAATCATGCATAGCCACATAAACATCATTAATCAAAGCATAAGTGGTGCCACAAGTTCAAAAACTAAATGATCATAGAGGCTATTAGTGACTGGTTCATAGTCATAAACATGGTGTGAGCATGCGCCAAGTCATCCAAATAAAACATTCAAAGGAGAATACCACAAATTTATGCTCCAATATGACAAGAATAACCCATGATTCTTTCAATGGCACATTAAACACTCTCAACTATTTGAGGCTAATCATTCTACTCAATAACCAAATGTCTTTAAAACTAAAATAACATCTAGCATGGTATGAAAAATTCTAGCCACAGTCTATACAAGCTTCTACTTGCACCGTTAAAAATTCTACCTCAAGCAACATTTTCTTTTCCCAACAAGCACCATACAAGATATGCTTTAACCAAAATTCTCTACATGCTACATAAAGAAAACATGAGAGCACTCACATAACACTACTAAAACTAACATCTCAGAATAAGAGATGCGATGAAAACAAGAGCTAAACAGGAATTTTGCAGTAACTAGAAGAAAAACTAAGAATACTAGCTTAGCAAGTATTCAAACGAAAAAAGGGGAGCGTGTCTATCTCCCAAACAAGGATGATAGGTCCAATGATATTATTTCAGCAAGAAAAACAAAATAAAACAAAATAAAAAACAAACAGACGCTCCAAGTAAACTTCATATGATGTGACCGAATAAAAATACAGTTTCACGAGAAGTGACCTGATAGATAGTTGATGAAGAAGGGGATGCCTTGGGCATCCCCAAGCTCAGATGCTTGAGTCTTCAAAAAATATGATTGGATGAACCACGGGGGCATCCCCAAGCTTTGAACTTGCACTCTTCTTGATCATATATATCACCTCTTCTCTTGACCCTTGAAAACTTCCTTCACACCATCCTCAAACAGTAATTCACATTAGAGGGTTAGTGCAATGAAAAATCCATGGGTTCTATATGGAACAAGTGCTATTGATACTTTTAAATATTAGATACATCCACTGATGTTTCTTGAAGCAAAGAAATCCACTTGACATCGCAAAAGAGCCAATGCAAGAAAAATGGCAGAATCTGTCAAAACTAGAACAACCTGTAAAGAAAAAAAAAATCGAGGCCCTTACGTTGCTGAAATCAAAAAACTTAACGAACGAAAAACTTTCGGAACTAGCCAAGGAATAAGCACAAAAATTGCAGGTCATTCTGGTCTTTCTGTATTTTTCACATTTTTTACGGTGGATAGCAGAAATCTGTTTCCTGCGCAGAAATCCGAAAACCAACTCCAACTCTCGTCAGAAACTTGACTTGGCACTACTAAAACATGAAAAGAAAGATACAAAGGAGTTGCTATAGAAGTATGCAACCCCTTGACTCAAAGAAAACAGAGAAAAAAATAGCAAAAATAAAACCATGGGTTATCTCCCAAGACGTGCTTTTCTTTAATGCCTTTTAGCTAGGCCTAGAAAAGTGGATTCAAGTATTTTAAAGTGAAGAAGATGCTCACATAAGAAATATGCATGAAGAAAAATAGAGCATCAAGAAGAAAGTATAAAACAAATTTGAGTCTTACCCACTTCCTATGCATTGGAATCTTGTAAAGAAATAAATTAAAGAAGCTCAAACTAGAAATCATGGGAAAGTAGAACAAGAGCAACTTCAAAACTTTCAACAAAAAGAGAGATGTTTTAGTAACATGAAAATTCCTACAAAAATATTTTATTCTCTCATGATAATTTTCAGTAGCTTCATGAACAAACTCAACAACATAATTATCACATAAAGCATGTTTGTCATGGTCTAAAAGCACACAATTCATATCAAGCTAAAAAACAATGGGATCAAAATTTAAAATCAGCTCTTCTTTTCCCCACTTTTAGCAATAGAAAAACAAGATGATTGATCACTCATAAAAGGTATAGGACACATCATAGAAATCCTATTTTCAGCAGCATTATAATTTATATCATCAAGCAACATAGGACCATCATCTAGAGCATTATCAGATAAATTTTCTAAGCAAACTTCCTCATTATCATGCATATCAATAGTTGGAATAAATAGAGGATTTTCATAACATTTATCAAAGTAGCATGGATTGTAATAAAACAAGGTATGAGTTAAAGAGTTACTATCATTGGGAGGTATACATGGGCATTCTTCCTCCTCTTGGTCATTACTCTCCTCCTCTTTTTCATCCAATGAGCTTTCATATTCAGCAATTTTCTCTTCCATAGGCTCCTGCAAAGCATTAGTTTCCTTTGGTTGAGAGCATTTATAAAGATATTTAAGAATATAGCCATTTACTTCTTTGTAATTATCAAAGCAAAATTCAAGTATATCACCAAGTCTCATATTTATAAGGTGCATAATGATTATTTTTAAACAAATAAGCAATTTCGAATACACCCTTCCAAGCAATAAATTCTTCAATTTGTTCCACATCATAAAGTTCATAATTTCCCTTAACATAAGAAGATATGGTAACATCATCATTACACTCACATTGAAAAGGGAGGTGTTTATACCTCCTAAAGCAACAAGATTTATCAAAGCAATAAGTAACATTATAAGTAGAGCACAAGTTTTTAGCATAGTTATGCTATCTATTAATTTTCTCCCATAAGTGTATTCCTTTTTGTGACAAGCGGTATTCCTTATAATATTTGTGTTGTTCTTTCGTGAACCCATCTTGCCAATAAGATCTAGTTTCAAACACATCAAACATTGATAGCAAGCATGATAAAGCAAAAATAACAAATAGAATGAAAAATATTTTTTTTGTGTTTTTGATATAGAGAATAAACAAGATAAAATAAACTAAGAAAAACTAAAACAAAGTAAAGAAATTGGAAGTGATAGACCCCCCTGCATAAATTCTCTTTCTCACCGACAACGGCGCCAGAAAAATGCTTGATGCGTGTGATCACACGTTCGTTGGGAGACCCCAAGAGGAAGGTATGAAGAGTGCAGCGGCAAGTTTCCCTCACAAAGAAACCAAGGTTGAATCGACCAGTAGGAGGAAGGAGTAACTTCATAAGGTTGAAGAAGCTGAGATGGCAGGACGCACTACCGGTTCAGAAGCAACATGGAACCTACACAACACAGTCAAATCACTTTGCTCCAACAAAGCAATGAGGTTGTCAATCTCACCGTTTTTTCTGAACACAAAGAGGTTAAACGTATGGTGTGGAAAACAGTAGGAGAACAATATGAAAGCAGTAGTAACAGTATGATAGTAGTATGAAAGCAGTAGGTGTTTTATCAGTATGAGGAAAAAGAACCGGGGTCCACATTTCACTAGTGGTGTCTCTCCGTGAAAGATAAATAACATGTGTGGTGAACAAATTACAGCTGGGCAATTGACAGAAATGAAGGCTGCACCGTAGTGCATATGCAAGACATAAAGATTACTATGTGATTCATGCGGGCATTACAACAAGATACATAGACCGTTATCCAACTGCATCTATGACTACTAATCCACCCTTCGAATATCATCTGAACAAACGTTGGGTATTAAGTTGAAAGCAACAGATAATCATAGTAAGCAAAGTGTGTAATGTTAACAATAACATCATCCTTAGACAAAGCATTGTTGTTTTGTCCCTAATGGCAACATCACATCCTCCATCCGTCACGTTTCTGTCACTCGAGCACAGATGCAAAGGAGGCATGAACCCACTATCGAGCATAAATACTCCCTCTTGGAGTTACTAGCATCTACTTGGCTATATCATCTACTAATAACAGAGAGCATGCAAGATCATAAATAACATATGCATGAATATAACATGATAGATTGATAATCAAAAGACATAGCATTCAACACTCATCAGATCCCAGCAAACACAACATGTAGCATTACATAAAGATGATCTTGATCATGTTAGGAAGCTCACAAGATCTAAACATGAGGTACAAAGTGGAGAGAACAACCATCTCGCTACTGCTATGGACCCGTAGTCCAGGGATGAACTACTCACGCGTCACTTTGGAGGAGTGCGTGGTGGTGTAGACCCCTCCGGTGATGAATTTCCCTCCCGGTAGGGTGCCGGGGAGATCTCCAGAACCCTCCCGATCTCGGGATGACGATGAAAGCGGCCTCGGGTGTTTTTCGGGACGAAGTGGAATATATCTAGGGTTTATGTCTCGGGAGGAATAAATAGGCGAAAGGGCAGAGGCGGTGGAGGCCTGGGGGCCCCACACCACCCCACGGCGTGGCCAGGAGGGGCGCGCCGCCCTATGGTGTGGGCCCTCTGAGGCCCCCCTCTGGGTCTCTTTGGGACTCTGTGGAACCTTCGGGAATTCTAAGACTTCCGGGCTTCGAATTTTCCAATTCCGAGAATGTTTTCAGAACAACTTTTCTGAAACTAAAAACAACAGAAAACAGGGAACTGACTTTGTGGCATCTTGTCAATAGGTTAGTCCGGGAAATCGATAAAAATGACATAAATTGTATAGAAAACACGTGGGAAACAATAAGAAAACAACATGGAATATCAGAAATTAAGGATACGTTTATGACATATCAGCGCCAGGTAGGGGCCTAAGGCGTTTTCTCGCATGTCCGTCGCCATGGTCGCTTCTCGCGCCGACCGGACCGGCCTTATGGCGCGGTCCTGGAAGCGGACCGACATCAGCGACCAGGTCACCGGCTTCTCCAACATCGGACTTCTCCAGGACCGCTCTCCCGCGCCGCGCGGCATACGTGGCACGACGCCTATCGGCGAGTCCCCCGCGGACTCGACACGACCCCTTCAGTCTCTAGCGCAGGTGGGGCTTTCCCGGCAGCCATCGACTGTGGGCGTGCATGTTCGACAACGCTCGCAGGAGGCCCAGCCTGGAGCACGGGGGCCGAGGCGCTGCCCGTCCGATGCCGTCACCAACGACTCCCAGTTGGTGCACACCACGGAGATCGCACGAACGACGGAAGCCACACCTGTGGCGACGAGTACTCCGTCCGCCACCTAGGAGGTAACCAGCTCCACCACGGAAGCCACGCCTGTGGCCGACCCAGCGGGACCCCATGCGCGCATGGATTTTTGTTCCCAATTGCGTGGCACGAAATCCTCCGCCTTGGGAAACGCCACCACCGACTCAGAGTGGCTTAGCTACTGAGTGAGACGGTCGAGCGCCCGAGAAGGGTTCTGCTACGCGTTTACTAGGGACCTGTGGGAGGCACGGTGGTCATCGTCGTTTTGTCCTCGCCTCCCACCTTGCTACACCGGCGACTCCCCGCCGCTGGGTTTTCTACGGAAGTACAAAGCACAAGTCAGAGCCGCTGGGGGAAGCGACCGGTGGTTCCTGAGGTACTTCCCCCCTGGCGCTCCGTGGCCCCGCGCTCACTTGGCTGCTAAGTCTCCCTGACAGCTCCGTAAGCTCGTGGGAGGACCTGCGCACGCGGTTCACGCTTCCGCCACCGCGACCATCTTCTTCGCGGTGAGCCCGAGGGTTTTACTCTCTGGCGCTTCACCGTGGGACGCGACGGTCCCACTTCGTCGGGAGCGCACGACGCAACTCGTCACACTGCGTGCATCCTTGGCGGGTCCCTCGCTCCGCCCTCTGGGCGGCACCTCAAGAGGGCCTCACGGGAGGTCAATGTTGCCTACCGTGGGGGCAAGCTGTCCCCGCTGCCCCTGAAGTGGTCGCAGCAAGAGATCTCCTTCGATGTCGCCGATCATCCCCGGGCCATTGGCTCGGTGGGGGCCATACCTCTGGTGTGCACCCTGATACGTCATAAACGTATCCCCAATTTCTAACGTTCCATGTTGTTTTCATGTTATTTCCCATATGTTTGCTATACACTTTATGTCATTTTTATCGATTTTCCGGACTAACCTATTGACAAGATGCTATAGAGCGAGTTCCATGTTTTCTGCGGTTTTTAGTTTCAGAAAAGTTGTTCTGGAAATATTCTCGGAATTGGAAAATTTGAAGCCCGGAAGTCTTAGAAATCCCGAAGATTCCACGGAGTCCTGAAGAGACCCGGAGGGGGGCCACGGGGGGCACACAATAGGGTGGCGCGGTCCCCCCTTGGCCACGCCAGGAGGTGGTGTGGGGCCCCCAGGCCTCCACCGCCTCTGCCCTTTCACCTATTTATTCCCCCAAGGAAAAAACCCTAAAGATATATCACTTTTACCCGAGAAACACCCGAGGCCTCCGTCATCGTCATCCCGAGATCGGGAGGGTTCTGGAGCTCTCCCTGGCACCCTGTCGGAGGGGAAATCATCACCGGAGGGGTCTACACCACCATGCCCTCCTCCGAAGTGATGCATGAGGAGTTCATACCTATACTACGGGTCCGTAGCAGTAGCTAGATGGTTGTTCTATCCACTTTGTGCCTCATGTTTAGATCTTGTGAGCTGCCTAACATGATCAAGATCATCTTTATGTAATGCTACATGTTGAGTTTGCTGGGATCTGATGAATGTTGAATGCTATGTCTTTTGATTATCAATCTATCATGTTATCTTCATGCTTATGTTATTTATGATCTTGCATGATCTCCGTTATTAGTAGATGCTCTGGCCAAGTAGATGCTAGTAACTCCAAGAGGGAGTATTTATGCTCGATAGTGGGTTCATGCCTCCTTTGCATCTGTGCTCGAGTGACAGAAACGTGACGGGTGGAGGATGTTCTGTTGCCATTAGGGAGAAAACAACAATGCTTTGTCTAAGGATGATGTTATTGTTTACAGTACACACTTTTCTTACTGTGATTATCTGTTGCTAGCAACTTAATACCCAACGTTTGTTTGGATGATATTCGGAGGGTGGATTAGTAGTCATAGATGAAGTTGTATAACGATCAATGTATCTTGTTGTAATGCCTGCATGAATCCCATAGTAATCTTTATGTCTTGCATATGCACTACGGTGCAACCTTCATTTCTATCAATTGCCCACCTGTAATTTGTTCACCACACATGTTATTTCTCTTTCACAGAGAGACACCACTAGTGAACTGTGGACCCCAGTCCTTTTTCCTCATACTGATAAAATCACCTACTGCTTTCATACTGCTCTCATACTATTCCTTCTATTTTTCTACTGTTTTCCACACCATACGCTTAACCTCTTTGTGTTCAGCAAAACCGGTGAGATTTACAACCTCACTGCTTCATTGGGACAAAGTGATTTGATTCTGTTGTGTAGGTTCCACGTTGCTGCTGAACCGGTAGTGCGCCCTGCCAACTCAGCTGCATCAACCTTCGGAGATTGCTTGTCCTCCTACTGGTCGATTCAACCTTGGTTTCTTTTCTGAGGGAAAACCTGCTGCTGCACTCTTCACAACATTTCTCTTGGGATTTACCAACGAGGGCGTCTACACGCCATCAACAGGTTTTCTGGCGCCGTTGCCGGGGAGGAAGAGAATTTTTGCAAGGGGAGTCTCTCACTTCCAATATTTTTACTTTGTTTTAGTTTTGCTTGTTTTATTTTATTTTGTCTTGTTTGCTTCTCTTTATCAAAAACACAAAAAATTTAGTTCTTATTCTAGCTGTAATTTTAGTCCTGTTTTTAGTCTTGCTAAAATGAGTATTCCTGAAATTGAAGTTTGTTCCTTTAAGCAACAAGGTGGAGAAAGTTTGAAAGATGCTTGGTATAGGATAAGTGATGCTCATCATAGATGCACTAAGAAATATTCCACGTTAATCCTTCTTAGGAATTTTGATGTTGGTATTACTAGCTGGTATAGGTATGTTCTAGACACTCTTACAAGCGGTAATTTTCTGGGAACACCTGCTCTGGAAGCCTTTAATTTGATTGAAAGTTTAGTTGGAACACCACCTACTCAGGATGTTAAAACTGAGATTACTTTAGATGATGTTATAAAAAAGGTAAACTCTATGGAGAAATATTTGCCAAATTTCCTTGATAATGCTAGCAAAGTTAATGAATCAATAGTAAGTATCAACAAGAAAATCACTCTTTTAGAAGCTAGCAATATCCATGACAATCAAAATATGAGGATTGGTAAATTAGAGGAGGCTATGGAAACATTAAGCTCAACCTTTTCTGCTCTTAAGTTTAAAAGGGAGAAACCTTTTGTGGCGAAACAGAAAAAAATTATGTATGTCCCCAAGGCACCTAAACCGAAATCCCCTAATGTGCTTAAAACTAATAAAACTTTTAGTGAAACTAAAAGTGATTTGCATGTTAAATCATCTTCAAGGGTGTATAAGGTACCCATTGCTACAATTGGGGTTTTGGAGAAAAGTATTGATTTGGATACTTCTTCACTTTAAAATACTTGATTCCATTTTTCTCGGCCTAGCTAAAAGACGTTAAAGAAAAGCACTTCTTGGGAGATAACCCATGGTTTTATTTTTACTTTTTTTTTACTTTTTTTCTTTGAGTTAAGGGGTTGTATACTTCTGTAGTAACTCTTTTGTATCTTTCTTTTCATTTTTTAGTAGTGCCAAGTAAAGTTTCTGACGAGAGTTGGAGTTGGTTTTCGAATTTCTGCGCAGAAAACAGAATTCTTCTGTCCACCGTAAAATATCGTGAAAAATCCAGGAAGATCAGAATGAACTGAAATTGTTTGTGCTTATTACACGGCTAATTCCGCAACTTTTTAATTCTTTAGCTTTTTTATTTGAGCAACGTAACTGCCTCAAAAAAATTCGTCTTTACAGGTTGTTCTGGTTTTGACAGTTTCTGCCATTTTTCTTGCATTTGCTCTTTTGCGATGTCGAGTGGATTTCTTTGCTTCACGAAACATCAGTGGCTGTAGCTAATGTTTTAAAGTATTAATAGAAAATGTTCCATACAGAACCCATGGATTTTTATTTGTTTCACTAACCCTCTAATGCGAATTACTGTTTGAGTATGGTGTGAAGGAAGTTTTCAAGTGTCAAGAGAAAAGTGCAAGGTCAAAACTTGGGGATGCCCCGTGGTTCATCCCAGCATATTTTTAGAATACTTAAGCATCTAAGCCTGGGGATGCCAAAGACATCCCTTTCTTCATCAACTACCTATCAGGTCATTTCTCGTGAGGCTATATTTTTATTCGGTCACATCATATGAAGTTTTCTTGGAGCGTATGTTTGTATTTATTTTGTTTTCTACTGTTTTTCTTGGTTTTCTCTTGTTTTTCTTGCTGCAATAATATCATTGGACTTAGCATCCTTGTTTGGGAGAGAGACACGCTCCGTTTTTTTGTTTGAATACTTGTTATGCTAGTACTCTTAGTTTTTCTTCTAGTTGCTGCAAAAATTCCTGTTCGGCTCTTGTTTTCATTGCATCTTCTTGTTCAGAGCTATTAGTTTTAGTAGTGTTATGTGAGTAATCTCATGTCTTCTTGCTGTAGTATGTATAAATTTTTTGTTCAAACATATTTTGTATGGTGCTTGTTGGGAAAAGAAACTGCTGCTTGAAGTAGATTTTTTAACAGTGCAAGTAGAAGCTTGTATAGACTGTGGCTAGAACTTTTTCACATCATGCTAGATGTTATTTTAGTTTTAAAGCTTTTTAGTTATTGAGTAGCATTATTAGCCTCAAATAGCTGAGAGTGTTTAATGTGCCATTGGAAGAATCATGAGTTGTTCTTGTCATATTGAAGCATAAATTTGCGGTATTCTCCTTTGAATATTTTATTTGATTGACTTGGCGCATGCTCACACCATATTTATGACTATGAACCAGTCACTAATAGCTTTTATAATCATTTAGTTTTTGAACTTTTGGTAAAACTTAAGCTTTGATTAATGATGTTTATGTCGCTATGCATGATTATGGTTCTTATGGTCTCTTGATTTGTCGCTCCCAGTCTTTTGCTAGCCTCCACCTGTAGTGAGTATGGAATTCTACTCGTGCATCCAACTCCCTAAAACCAAAATTTTCCCATTTTTTCCACCATACCTACCTACATGTGGTATTTAACTGCCACTCCAAGTAAATTGCTCATGTGATACCTTTAAAACCTTCAAAATTATTCCTGCTTTGTGTTCCTGTTTTTGCTCATGAGGACGTAAATGGAGAATCTTTATCTCACTTGTTGATTGGATTTCACACCCTGGACTAGTGGCTTCATCCGCTTATCTAATTGATAGAAGAGCTGGCAGTGGGGTGCCCAGCCCCAAATTAATACACACAAAATCTCTTCACTATTTTTGCCCCTGATTTATCAGTCAAAGCATAATTGTGTAAACAAAAGAGAAAAAAGGATGACCTTCTACACCAGTTGCGTCCTTCATATGGGAGCCTCTCTTATGAAATCTAGTTGGCCTGTGACGTACTGTAATTTCTATTTACCATTCGTTGATATTCGCATACATCTCCCAAAATATAGACACCCCTCCATTGTATGTGATTGTTGGCAGGCACCCGAGGATTCGGTTAGCCATGTTTTGTGTACGATGGATGGGAGGAGTGTCAAACTTTTAATACCTCTATTTAATAAAATAAAAGCTCTAGCACATGAGTGGTCCATGCTTCCCTCTGCGGAGGGCCTTTCTTTTACTTTTATGTTGAGTCTCCATCTTCTAACTTTATGCACAGTTGAGAGAGAATTTTTGCCATTCTGAGTTTTATGTGCATTTGTCCCAGAAACATTATTAATTGATTCATGATGTGTTATTGCTTGTTCTCTAATTATTTGTTCTAGTCTTCCTCATGAACTTTGAAGGTGTCCTGGCATTTATGTTTTGCCCCACTCTTAAGGACTTGCGAAATATCAATTTGCCAGGCTTCCTCTATACCCGAAACAAACGTATATCTTTCTTTGCATTGTTATTCATGATCTTTTATTTGAGTTACTTCTCATGATGCAAGATGATTGCTATGCTTTATTATTAAAGTTCTATTTATCATATTTTTGTTTAAGTTCTATGATCTCAGTTTACACATGCTTTTACATTATGATGATCAAGTTTATGTTAGTAGCCCATCTAGCACCATCTAGCCGTGTGCCCAGGCATACCAAGGGAGGTGATCGAGCACCATCTAGCCGTGTGCCCAGGCGCGCGCCTCGTCAAGAAGAAGGCCCGCCATCAGGGCCCGGAGAACATGCATGAAAATGTTGTTTTCTGTTATACTTTTTTTTGCTGAGCATTTTGATATATTGTTTTTACTTAAGGACCAGTACTAGTATATGCTGAAAACATGCATGAAAATGTTGTTTTCTGTTATACTTTTTTTGCTGAGCATTTTGATATATTGTTTGCAATTTTCTGAGCAATTAAGAATATTTGGTGAATCATTTAAAAAAATGGCATTTGAATCTGCCATTTTAGGGAAATGCAAGAACCATGTTATTTAAATTTTTATTTAGATACAACAAGGTTCAAATAGATAGCAATTTTTCCTCTGAAAATTTTGAGGTATTAAACATAATTTTCCAATAATTATTTTAGAAGTTATAAATTATTCAAAAATGGTTTTAATTCTTCCATTTTGGTATTTTAATTAAATAGAGAAGAAAATTAATTCGAACATATCCAAATAAAATATGGATGTGTACAGTTTGTTAAGAACAATATTTTGACACCTCGTTTGCTCATTTTGGTAAAAAAAAGCAAAAGTTATTAAGTTTCAAAGTTTCAATTTTATAGTACTTTTCTGTAATTAATTAATAAGTGCAAAATTACTTATTCAATTTTTTGTAAACATAATTTCAATAGATAGACAATTTCAAATTCAAACCACAAAAATTTGAATGGGCTCACTTGGATCATTTTTCGAATTTCTATAGATTTTACAAGTTGAGTTTTTAATATGTTTCCTGTTTTCCAAATTTTAAACAAAACAATCTGAAACGTTTTTCACGCGAGTGGGCTAGCCACAAAGGCTGACGCGCGGGCCCGAGGCCATGTGTGCGTCCACCCAGGCGCACACGGGGCCCAGTGGCCGGTTTGACCGTGAGGAGACCGCGCGCGTCAGCGTGACGTCACCCACCGGCGGGGAGCTCTCCGGCGAACTCCATGCGGTGAAACGGGTGTGTTCTAGACCTAGCGAAAATACCCCTAGAATCTACACGGCGCGGTGTGCCTGATGGTGGCGGCGCCGCTACCTAGTGGTCGCCTGAGCGACAGCGACTAACACGCGCGGTGGCGGAGGTTCTCGGCCGACGGCGTTCTAGTGCGTGCGTGAAGGGGATAAACGGCGAGGAGACGCGGCGGGTCACCCTCGAGGCGTGCGTGAGCTCGATGAGGTCGGAGGAGGGATGCAGCGGCGGCGAAGGCTCGCCGGAGTTGTGTCGGGGTCATGGAAGAAAACGGACGATGTTCCTGGGCGTCCCGCGTCGATTCCTCGAGCGTGGAGGAAGAAGGGAGCACGGCGGAGCTGGTGGTGGCCTTCGGTGTGCTCCTCGGGCGCTCAGCCGATGGCGGAGAGCACGGCCATGGCGGCTAGGGTTTCGGCCGGAGGAAAAAAAATGCGAGAGAGGGAGAGAGAGCGAGCGAGAGAGAGGGGGGGAGTGCAGAGGAGGCAGGGCATCGTGGGGCCTCCTTTTCTTCAGGGCGCGGCAGAGGAGGCGCGTTGACGTGGGCACAGTGGCCGCGCCATGCTCTCCACTGTGAGGATGTAGTTTTCTGCAAAAAAAGCCGGCACATTTCCTCTTTCTGTTTTCCACCCTTTCTGTCTCTGTAATTTGATTAATTGAGGCCTTTAAACTCATTTAAAAATTCAGCAAAAATTCCTAAAATTCTCATTTGTAATCTAGAAGGTGTGGTAGAATTTTTTAGATCATTTGGTGAAACTTGACAGAACAAAGTTGTTTTCATTTGCCTTAAGACATTTTTAATAATTCCATTATTAATTTTATTTGGTGAATCAAATGATTTTGCAAATTTTATATTTTGAAACGGATACAAATCAACGTTCGGGATGCTGAGGTCTGGGTACACAAACAGGATACAAACTCCGTTCAAGCTACGCTACACAGTCAGGAACTCAGGATACAAACAACACACCATACGCCACTACCAAGCATGCCGAGTCTACAGTAGGTTCCTCGACGACGAGACTCGCCCCATCTCTACACCACTGCCTGCATGCGCATGTGCACATCAATAACAATATATGGCTGTTGTAGATATATATGTTTGCTGCTTTAGTGCAGTAATAGTGTAATACCTACGTACCTTGGAAAGAATCATGGTCGCTGGGACGAGGGGACTCGCGTGCCTTGCCTCCCCGACGCTTGTTGCACAAACAATATATCACCCACAGGACGACTCCGGCGGCCCCGACCGCCATGGCGACGATGGCCCACAAGCCAAGCTTCTTCTCCGGCTTCTTGTTGCGGTCGATTCTACCGGAGGGTGCAGGCGGGGCAGGGGAATCCTCATAACAAGGACCTGGACAAAAAAAATGTATCAGCACAACAACATGGACAAGAACAGGCTAGGTAAAGTGTAGTATGTAGTACAGTACAAGTTGGCGAAATTATCGTACCGCTGCAGTCACCAAGCGACGGCGTGGGCATGGGCCAAGCGGCGACCGCCGACGCATCCTTGCCGTGGCAAGCCCGGTAGACGGCCGGGAGGTCGTAGGGGACATCTCGTGTCATCATGAACTTGCAAAGACAGCATGCGCCCTTGTCCAGCTCGAACGCCGGGATCAGGTCGACCGCGTACAGGAGCGCGTCGCAGCACGACGGAGTAGGGGACTGCGGCGACTCCTGGCACGAGATCACCGCCAGGCTGGTGAGCTCGAACTTGCACGTGTGCAGCGTCGCCGGCGGCGCGGTTGCCAGAACTGGCACCCACACAAGGCAAAGCAACACGGACAGGAGAAGACGAGACATGTGTTCTCTGATCAAAGAGGGCACGAGATAAAGTTAGCAAGGCCGTAAATAAATCAATCGTACGTAGATATCTATGCTACAGCAAAAAATTCAGTGACCAGCTTCCATGCATCCTGGTAATGAAACAATCTACTATAGCACAAGCAGCATTGCTAAGCAAGAATATAAAGTCCATTATATTCAACTTGCAACCCTTTTCTTTTTCTGCAAATATATATCTTGACTGAACAACAACTTTTGATGAAAATCCAAAATCAGCTAGAGAGAGAGAAAGATAACTTAGTAAGGCAATTAAATGAACCCTTCTCAACTTGACACACATATGCATAGGTACAGACCAACTAGTCCTACTCTACGCGTGTTTTAGTCTGACGACGGTGGATCTTACCTTGTACTGATTGGTGATCTTTCTTGTTCCAAGCTTTTCCCAAGCTTAGCTAAAGCTTCAGACGCGGCCTGCAGTTACAAGAGATCGAAGGATATAAGGTAGACATTCATCAAAACTAAGTAGCATATGTGGAAATGCATGGGAACAGGAAGTATAATGCAGGGGAGCTAGCTCACTCTCCAAGCTCTTCCTTTGTGTGTCTTGCTTGGGCTGTTTCTCTCGCCGTCGCCGGTGGGTGTCTTTTATACAGTACAGCGGAGTGAGCGAGCTGCCTTTTTTTACTGTTGTACACAATGCAGCAGACACAGTAAATATAAAGTAGAGTGCAATAAATCACGGTAGACGTGTCGGTGGACATGGAGTGGGTGATCCAAATGAAGTGACCATCGTTCGTGCCTCATAAGTTGGTCACTCCATCACTCTTCCTCCACATTGCGAGGCATACGCCTGTGGCCACAGGGAGCTCTGCATAGGCAGAGCACGCGGGCTGGCAGAGGCACGTCTGGGTCTGGGTCGGCCAGGCGTACGTTAACGCAGCACCGTACGTGACGATCCACGCCGGAAAGAGGCTCCTTCGTCGTCCGTACACCATACGTATACGGACAGAGAGGCAAGTAACGGCAAAAGTGTTTTGTGCGCACCCTGTACGCGACTTGGGGGGCGGCCGCACCGTCACATACTCCCTCCCGTTTCAATGCATAAGATGCACACGCTTTTTAAAATTTGTCTTCAACTATAAATTAATCCATATATATGGTATAGAATTGGTATCATTACAAAGTGTTTTTCAACATGAATCTAACAGTATCAATTATATACTATATAATCAACATATGGTAATCAAAACACACCCGTGCATCTCGCGTCGCCCCTGCGGCAACCGAGACGCCTCTCTTCCCGCCGGCAGCTCCCTTCCCCCTTTGCTCCTTCCTCGCTCGCTGGGCCAAAGCCCTCGCGCAGTGCTAGTGGTGGCGGGTCGTCTTCTCCCCGACACTTGAAGGGTCTCGCGGGGCGGTTCTTCAGCCGATGGTGCACTCAGGTGGACGCCTCGGCCGACGGGACAGCGGCGGGGATGGCAATGGCGGTGGCTGCTCTGACCGGCAAGCTCGGTTGCGACAGTGGTCATGGAGGGTGGCGGTGCGCAGATCTGGGCCTAGGTTAAGGTCGTTTGGGCCCACGGTGGTCCAGGGTGTGGGTGGCTTGAGAGTGGATGCGCCATATATGTCGTTCTCTCCGCATGTGTTGTCCCATCTCTCCAACGCCAATTTGTGACCTTCCTCGTCAGTTTCATGGAGTGAGTGCACCCCCATTAGTCCGAGGCGGAGCTCAGATATGGCTAGCTGGCTGCAGGGCATGGCGGCGGTGTTCTCAGCGTGGTAGGAGAAGGTAGACTGGCGTCGGATCTGCCGGTGGATGATTGACCGCAGTGGCCATGGCGCTGCAGCGCGGTGGCGGGGCTAATCGGTCCAAATTTTGGCCTGATCTGGACCGGACCTGGCCTGATCTGGGACTATGTCCGGTCGGCGACCGCCTTCGGCGAGGGAGGACAACTGATCTCCCCGGTTGGCTACGCGCGTGTCCCGCCATCCATGCAGGCTTGACCTTGTCGCCACTCTACCTCGTTCGATTTGGTGGGTGTCGGATATAGTGCCAAATAGGGGTATGTCCGGCATTGCCCGAAGGCCGGATTACCAGGGTGGCCCACAGGCAATGGAACGAAGTTCATTGGGCGGCCCAGTAAGCTGACACGCAGGAAGTCGGATTCTAGAAAAACCCGGACTACGGCCCAAACGTGGTGCAACTTGGAGAAGAAGTCGGGTTCCTTACTTTCCGTAGTCTTCTAGGTTTATTTCCTGTAAGCCCTAGCCCGGCTATCTATATAAAGCCGGACGGGAGCGAAAGAGAGAACAAGTTAGCTAGAAGCTAACTCGTCGGGAAGTTCATCCTCGTCGAGTTAGCGAAACCATACTCACAATTGTACTATGTATACTTCAGGCTTCAGCCCTGATCTTATTGAGATTGCAGGAGTAGGAACGCCGCCTAGTTGCGTTGTACTGAACCTGGGTAAACTGTGACCTTGTTTCTAGTACTCTGACGTTTCCACCCACGGTTCTACTATTAGATTATGGCACCCCCGTCCATGATCCTAACTACGAACTCTCGACAGTTGGCGCCCACCGTGTGGCCAGCGGCGTCGAGAGTTACGTTTCAAGCGGGGATACTCGGCGGAATCGGCAGCAAGATCACCGTCGGAAGCCTGGAATTCGACGGCAACGTCGGACGCTTCCTCGACAACGGATCCTATATGCAGGCACGAAATCATCTGGTAAGTGCCTGCATCTTACCGATCGGATCTACTAATGGTTTTATCGGTTTGACATCAGAAGCAATGGGATTCCGTGGTGGAAGTTACTTTATCTCACCCACCCTATGCCCAATAGATGAAGGCTTCAATGCCGGATTCTGCTCAGATTTGCCCTATTCATACATAGGGGCGCATCAAGCTTCCATAGCTGCATATCGCCAAAACATGTCTGGATTTGCCGCCTCTCCGGAGATGCCTGCAGCCAGATCGTACTTTATTGGCATGGTGCAGTCTGAGATCGCCAAAAACAAGGAAGATGATAGTCCCGTGGAACAGGCAGAAAATACATATCCCATAGATAAGGTGGAAGATCTGACATCTGCCAGTGAGGCGACGAACTCGGAAGCTCAGTCCATACTAGATGTCGTTGAGACAAGATTGGACTCAGAACCCAGATCTGCTAGGTACAACACAGATTCCGAGGATGAAGATGAGGACGCCTTCGAAAGAAAGGTGAAATCCATGCAGGGAAGCTTCCATGAAGTACTCATGGCAAAACCAACTCGAAAGTTGGATGCCGAAGAGGAAGAGGAGGAAGACCCTAGGACACCTCCGCCAGATAATGGGGAAGAGGGAGAAGAGGAGGACGGCAAAGTTAGTCCGACTTACCCTAACGTCAAAGAATTGACGGAAGATGAACCAAACAAGAAAACTCCATTCTCCAAGAAGAAAAAGAAGTCTGCCAAAAAGCTGCTATCCAAATCCCAGAAGAAAAAGATGGAGAAATTAGCTGACATCGCCAACCAAAACCTAGAAGTTGGAGGTAGCAGTGGCGTAAAATCGGTGGAGAAGAAAAAGATAGAAATCCCTATCTCGCAAATATTGGAACAGGAAGAGATCGATATAATCCAAACCCCGGTTGCACGCGATGAGCCGCCGGAAGTGTCGGAAGCCAGGAGACAAGCAATAATACGGCAAAAGCAACATTTGTTCCGAAATCGGGAAAACCTCCTTAAAACTCAAGCTAACATCAAAATACAGCAGGAAGAAATCGAGGAATACGAGCGCCGGAACAAATCTGGAATAAAACCTACAAGGTTACCCGGAATTTCAAAGCCGGAAGAACTGCCACCAAAATAGAGGTTTCCAAACCCGTCTGGGCAAAGGCAAGTTAACAACACGAATGTTAAGGGTGAGCGCATATACAAAACTGCAGCAGAAAACGCAGAAGCCACGTTCGCCATCCTTAATGATGACATGTACTCCAATGACGAAAGGTTGCACGGAGTGTATGCTTTCCTAGGAAAAGCATTACAACAACAACGGAGAGGTCAAGCACGTTCCGGCAAGTTACATGACGATTCAGCCTTGTGCAAAACTGCCATGTGCGACGCTAGAGCACCTGGACCAGACGAACCGGGAGATTCAGGCGATTTGAAAGAAAAGAAGGGAGATCCGAAGAGGAACAATAAAATCCCGGGTAACAAGGATGAAGTGTCCAGAACAAGATCACATCTGTCGAAAGGCGGAAATAATAAAAAAACACATCGATAATGATTGGGAAGAGAAAAATCGGAATGACGGAAAAGCAATGCCGTCTCCGAGATACCCGGCAGATAAAGCCGGAAGATATGATCACCCTCACATACGTGAGAGGTCTCGATCCCCTCCTAGAAATAAGGAGCGTGCAAGGAGTAGAACTCCACCTCACTCCAAAGGGCGGGATGCCGGAAGAAATTACTACGACCCCAGAAAAGCGTATACACGCCGATAAGGCGGGGCAGATCCCCCTATGTTCATTCAGCTGGAAGGTATTCCGCACACGCCGATAAGGCGGAAAGAGATGATTTATACTTCGGCCAGTGTTTCACTGACAGGATCCGGAGAATCAGTCTACATTCTAGCTTCGCCAAAGTCAGGCCAACTTATCAAAAGTATACCGTAAGTACAAACCCGGATACATGGCTCTTTGATTACTATAATGCCGTCCAGATCAACAAAGGAACATACCTGGAAGCTGTAAAATTCCTTCCTTTAATGTTGCTGGATGGAGCTCGTGACTGGATTAACGTCCTTCCGTCAAGAACGGTGGACAGCTGGGAGGATATGGCTAGAGTTTTCGCTCAACACTTCCGGGGTACGCACAAACGCCCCAAAAGCATCAACCGGCTAAACGGTTGCGTCCAATATAAGGATGAATCGTACGTCGACTTTATCTCACATGGACAACAATGAAGAACAGTTGCCCTGGAGTAAGTGATGTGCAAGCAATGCATGCTTTTATCAATGGCCTAAAACCCGGTCTCGTACCGTTCATGGTTGGTTCGAAAGAGCACGAGGATCTAGGTTCTATGCTCACAACTGCCAATGAGCACGCATCGGCCGAAGACGACACTAGAGCGAGAGGTGGAAATATTGATGCTTTGGTCCAAGCCAAAAAAAGGTGTCTCGTTCTTAAAAGAAGGCTACTCTATAAGCACAACCAAAGCCCAAAGAAGTAAACATAGCCTTTGGATAGGATAATGGCAGCAGATGGAAGGACAAAAACACTGAAAACAGGGAACATATCTCCTACTCCAAGGAAGAGTGGGAAAAGATTAAGTCGGAATCCTATGTCCACCATTCTCAATTTGGGAAGCCTACCAATACAAACGCGCAATGCCAGCTTAATAAGCACATGAAAGACACTGCAGGATTCAGGAACAAAGGAAAGAATTCCAAAAGAAAGTTATATAAGCAAAAGGCGGAAGCTGACAAACACGAAAGTGAGTCTAATACTGATGACAAAATCCAGGAACAACAACGGAAAGGCGAACCCAAGTTCCTGAGAGTCGAAGGAGAATGTAACTAACTTTCCTTGCGACTCCATCGGCTAAGCAGGCAAAACGAACGCTGCGAGAAATCGATGCGGTAGTGCCTCCAACTCCAAAGTACTTGAAATATTCAAAGACGCTAATTACTTGGGGTCAGTCAGATCATCCCGGTAATATGCCGGAACCCGGCACACACGCCTTACTCGTAAGTCCTATTGTTCAAAACACTAGGCTCAATGGGGTGCCGATGGATGGAGGATCAAGTATCAATATTATGTACTTGAGTACTTTGGAAAGGTTTCACCTCTCCAAAACCCGTCTCAAGCATAGTAATGTGCGTTTGCACGATATTGTTCCTGGCAGGCAAGCACAGTCCCTAGGAGATTCCCTAGAAGTAACCTTCGGAAAGGCGGAAAACTTCTGCCAGGAGACGATTTCTTTTGAAGTAGTACCATTCGAAAGTGTATACCATGCAATACTCGGACGTCCGGCTTTCGCCAAATTCATGGCAAGGTCGTGCTACATCTATAACAAGATTAAGATGTCAAAGCCAAAAGTAGGAGTAATCACCATTGAAGGATATTTCAAGCTGGCAAATGAGCTTGAGCGAGGAAACGCCCTTTGTGCCGAGCAGGTAATAGCAAAGGAGGAGCTAAAGGAGCTGGCTAAAGAAGTATCACCGATAGAAATGCCGGCAGGAAAAGAAAGCTGGAAGCCGGCTGACAGCTTCAAAGCATCTGAGAATACAAATCAACTCATACTGTATCCCAAAGACCCGACAAAATTCGTCGTTGTGGGAAAAGGAATGACTGACTCATAGGAAAGCGCGCTCATCAAGTTCCTCCGTGAGAACTGGGATATTTTCGCCTGGTGTCCTGCCGATATGCCAGGCGTACCTAGGGAACTTGCTGAGCACCAATTGAAGGTTATTCCAGGATCAAAACTCGTCAAATAAGGTCTCCGTCGTTTCGATGGAAGAAGACAGAAGGGTATTGGCAAGGAAATTATCCGGCTTTTAGGAGCTGATTTTATCCGGGAAGTTATACATACTGATTGATCTGCGAACCAGTATTAGTCCCGAAGAAGGATAGTATTATTCTTAGGATGTGTATATATTACACCGGTCTGAACAAATTGTGCCCAAAAGTTAGATTCGCGTTACCGCGAATCGATCAAATAATAGATGCCGCTGCTGGCTCTGAGCTTTTATGCTTTTTGGATGCTTATTCCGGGTATCATCAAATACGCATGAAAGAAGAAGACCAAATAAAAACCTCTTTCATAACACCCTATAGAACATACTATTGCATAACCATGCCTTTTGGCCTGAAGAATGCTGGAGCAACATACCAGCATCGTATGCAGAGATGTTTACATGATCAAATAGGTAAAAATGTCCATGTTTATGTGGACGATATTGCCGTTGTTTCCAAGGAAAAGCATACACTCCTTGAATATCTACGAGAAACCTTTGACAATCTCCACACTTACAAAATAAAGTTGAATCCATTAAAGTGCGTATTCGGGGTTCCCTCATGAAAGCTTCTAGGTTTTATCGTTTCTCACAGAGGAATAGAGGTAAACCCGGAAAAGATCAGAGCAATCTTAAACATCAAAAGACCTACGTGTCTAAAAGATGTCCAAAGATTGACGGTTTCTGCAGCTGATGTAAGCAGAGTCATAAGCTGGCTTGGTGATAAAGCTCCGCCGTTATACAAATTGTTGAAGAAATCCGACAAATTTGAGTGGACAGAAGAGGCGGACAAAGCATTAACTCAGTTGAAAGAAACATTGATGAAAGCTCCAATTTTGGCATCCCCAAAAGACGAAGAGCCTATGTTATTGTATCTTACAGCAACAAACAGGGTTATAAGCGCAGTGATAATCGTGGAAAGACGGAAAAACGAGCAAAATATTCCAGATCAGCATCCAGTGTACTACGTTAGCGAAGTATTCTCGTATTCAAAACAAAGGTATCCATATTATCAAAAGCTGGCATATGGTGTATTTTTCGCATCTCGAAAATTACGTCATTATTTCCAAGGACATTCCATAACAGTGGTAATCAAAGCACCACTAGGGGATATTATCAACAACGCGGACGCAACTGGCAGAGTAGCCAAGTGGGGCATTGAGCTCACGGTGTTCGACATTAAGTACCAACCCCGGACGTCGATTAAATCCCAGGTATTGACAGATTTTGTAGCCGATTGGACAGAAGCCATGGAAACACACCAATGCAGAAGTCGGGATATTAGAATATGCATTTTGACGGATCCAAAATGAAAGAAGGTGTCAGCGCGGGTGTGGTGCTCAAATCCCCATACGGCGATACAATGGAGTATGTATTACAAATTCACTTCAACGCTAGCAATAATGTGGCAGAATACGAGACATATTGCAAAATAAATAGGCGTAAAACGCATACTTTGCTACGGAGACTCGGATCTAGTACAACATCAGCTTAACCAGACATGGGATGCTAAAAGCCCCATAATGACCGAATATCAGAAAATAGTCGACGATTTTGCCATTTGCTTCCTAGGATTTGAGGTACATAACGTCAAAAGGGAAGAAAACTGGAACGTGGATGCTCTAGCCCGAATGGCCTCGGAAAGGGTGAAAACATTACCACCTGGTGTATTCGTCTAGCATCTGTACGAACCTTCAATAAAAGGCGGGGATGTTGATTATCTCTTAGTTTCCGAGTTAATAGAAGTTATGCTTGTTAACCCGGATTGGACAATTCCATACTTGAACTTCTTAATTGATCAGAAGTTCCCGGATGGAGCAGATGAAGTCTTGCAAAGGCACATAAAACATCGATGTAAAGGATACACGGTAATCAATGGTTGCCTGTATAAACGCAGTACTATCGGACTTTTTCAGCGATGTATTTCGAGAGAAGAAGGACGACAAATTCTGCAAGAAATTCAAGCCGGAGATTGCGGACATCATGCTCGGTCAAAAAGCATAGTTAAGAAAGCATTCTGTGTAGGGTTTTTCTAGCTTACAGCCAAGACATATGCAGAGCACATAGTTAACACATGTGCGAGATGTCAGTAGTACGCCAAGAAGACAAATATGCCGGCTCAAGCACTAAAAACTATGCCCATAACATGACCGTTCGCGGTCTGGGGGCTAGATATGATGGGGCCATTCAAGACTGCAAGAGGCGGACTCACGCATCTACTCGTTGCAGTAGATAAGTATACCAAATGGGTGGAGGCAAAACCCATAAAAAAGCTTGACGGTGTGACTGCCAGAAATTTCATCATTGACATTGTCATGTGATATGGGGTCCCACGCAGTATAATCACGGATTACGGGACAAACTTCGCAATTGGAGAGTTGGAAAAATATTATCGGCAAACGGGAATTCGCCTAGATCTTGCATTTGTCGCGCACCCACAATCCAATCGCCAGGTTGAACGAATGAATAGTTCAATCTTGCAAGGAACACGCCCAAGACTCGAAACTCCTCTTCACAGAGCAGCTGGAGCATGGGTAGAAGAATTGCCTTACGTTCTTTGGAGTATTCGAACGACGGCAAATAGACCAACAAGGCAGACGCCTTTCTTCTTGATCTACGGCGCAGAAGCAGTGCTTCCAACGGACATGCTCCATGATAGCCCAAGAGTGCAGGCATACGATGACTCGGATGCCGAAAATGCGCGTCAGGATGTCGTCGATATTTTAGAAGAAGAATGAGAACTTGTGTTGCAAAGATCCTCCATTTGGCATCAGGGTTTACAGCGATATCATAGCCGGAAAATTAAACACCAATCTTTTAAAGAAGGTGATTTGGTGCTAATATTGGTACAAGATAGAAAGCACAAGCTAGCCCCAATCTGGGAAGGCCCGTTTGGCATTAGCAAATCTATGAAAAATGGGTCATATTACCTTGTAGATATTTGGGCCACAGAGGGTGACCCGAAAAACAAGAATCGCAAGAGAAAAAAAAAAGCATATATGTAGAACTAAGAGAGACAAACATGCCTTGGAGTATCCAGCAGTTACGTCCCTTCTATACTTAGTTCAATTCTATGTAAACATTATTGAGATCATGAAATAAAGTTGTCAAAAATGCATGCCTTTTATTTTGTCTATCTTTTTTATCCAAAGCATGTTCCATCTTTTCTATTTCTCAATGATCTTTCAATTTGCTTCAATGTTAACCCGAATTGTGCCTGCAAGTTCGGAGTTATAAAACTGAATGATTTTAGCGTAAGTAGGCTACATAACACCAGATTATGCCTGCGTGCCTGGAGTTCATATTTTTAAAACCCCTTATTATTCCTAAGTATTATCTGATTGTTTGTATTGTTGAGTCACTTGATCTAGTAAGTAAAGCGCCAAAGTATAATCCATGATCCGAGTTTCGACTAATTGGTTACTTAACCCGGTCACTTGGCGTGAAGATTGCATACTTTTTGGAAACTCTTAAACACTAAGGAAAGTCAAAGCATCCAAACTAGAGAACTTAGAAGAAAAGGAGTAAATACTTTCAAAGCTGTATTTTACTGCAAAAGAGATAGCATTGTTTATACAAAAGATAGAATGCATTACACATGAGTTTCACATCATAAGAATAGTAATCCACTCTATTGTCTAATGTCTACGCAGGTTCAGGCGGCATCCATGAAGTCGTCATCCTCGTCCTCGTTGCTATCACTCGGATTCTCCGGAGTTGACGGATTTTTTTCCTCCGGGTAGAATGTCGAGATAGATACCATCCGGGCTTTCTTGGAAGCATGTCCTTGATAAACTCGAATATTTATTCCCTTTGAGTTTTGGTACATCCCATGGGAATACCGGTGGCGATGCACCAAGACTTGGCAGTGGTGTAGTGCATTTTCATGAGCCCTAAGGCCATGCGCACTCCACCGCGGGCGGCAGCCTTGACCCAATTCTCGCGTTGGTTTGCAACCTCCGCAAAAACATCCGGAAGCCGGCTAGCTTCTAAGAACTCGTCGACTTTGTCCGGAATGCACTTACTGATAAGTAGCATTCCGTCTTACTTCAGCTCGGCAACGAAAGTCCCGAAAGATCGGATGCGATCGATCCGAGAGATGGGAGGATTTCCCTCTGTTATAAAAAATAAAGGAGAAAATATGAGAAATCCAGAAGGGAAAAAGAATGCATTTGGTAAAACAAAAGTAAAACTTGGTAAATGGCTGCAAAAGCTTACCACGAATCTTGTCCATCTCAGTGACTTCTTCAAGTCGCTGGCGGAGGGACGATTCGAGATCCTGGATTGTCCTCTTATCTTTCTCGTCTTGCGACGGAGCCCGAGACTCGGATAAGCCCAAAGCCAATTGGCTTTCCTCCAAATCTTTCTGAAGATTTACATTGATTTTGTAAAGCTCCGAATTTTCTTTAGGAAGTTCTGGGCATTCCCAGCATCTTCAGCAATCTATTTGGCTTTGGCCAAAGAGGCTGAAAAGAAACCAAAAGGTTAAACATGAAAAAGTACTTCTAAATTTTTTCGCAAGATCGGAATCAAAAACAAGGAAAGAATAAGATACTTACCAACATTCTCCTTTAGTTGGTTTTGAATCTCGGAAAGTTCCAGTCATTATCATTCAAAATACCAAGGAGAGATTTCACCTCCTGGTTGTTGATGGTAAGTTTGTCAAAATCTTCCACGTTAATGTTTTCAGCAGTTTGCTGAAAGCATACAAAAGGAAAAGGCTTGTTAAAAAACGAGCAGGCAAAGATGAAAAGTATTAACATGAAAATTATGCTTTTTTCTTAATACTTGGGGGCTAGAGATATTACCTGGCTAATCCTTTGCAAACCGCTCAGCATTTCCGTGAAGTCCTTGGCGTATTCAGAGAAAGAAACCCCCATATGGTGGATTCCGTCTTGGATAACCTACCGAGGCGAGAATGTGTAGTTATTCTGAACAACTAACCCGCCTTTTGGCCAGGGACGAATGAAGGGGGCTCGGGAAAACTGCTTTTTTTTCCACGGATGCATGTACCCGTGTTCATCAAAGCAAGCCTCTTGCTTTACCTTAAACTTGTCATCAAAATTTGGGATTGGCTTGACTTTCTGGGTAAGGGAAGGTCCGCCTTCTTCATAATTCTCCGCCCTTTCCTGCGCGTTAGTAGCAGGCGCATCGGGCTGGTTGGATTGACTTGGAAGGGGAAACTTGGACTCCGCTTGAGGAGCCGAGTGTTATTCACCCCCGGCCACCGGTGTAACTAGGGCAGCAGCAGGGGAAGGCCGAGGCCCCCTAAGAGCAGCGGCCTTGTGTTTCTTCCTGCCTTTTCCCTTCAAAGCAACGGGAGCAAGGCTAAAAGGAAATAAAAACCCGAGATTAAAATTCCGAGAAAAATATTCAAGAGAAGTATGCAAAAGAAAATCATGCAAAAGAAAAGTTCGAGTCTTTTACCTGGAGGCAGCAATGGGGACTCCGTCAAGATCGATTACTTCTTGACTCGAAGAAATCTTCTTGCGCTTGTGTCTGCCGGCCGCTAAAAAGCGGGCTTTAAGCTCTGCTTCCTCAGCCGCAGGGACGAGTTGGTCTTCTATGAGAGTAGCAAGCTGCCAAAAAATAACCCGGATAAGTAAAATCATCCGTGAAAGACAAAGTGCGAAAATACTTCCCAAAATACGAAAATAAAAGCATACCATGGGAGGGGGGGTTTCGGTGTTGAACATTGGTTGGCTCTCCTCGTATTGATCATGAGTATCTACCAAATGGTTGATGCACTTCTTGAACTCCTTTTTGGAAAAAGGCAACTTTGTCACCCTCATCGCATCATCCGGCCCCGTGTATATACAGAGAAGCCGGTCGCCGTGGAAAGCTAGAGATTGGATCCTCCTTCCGAGCCAGCAAAGAACTGTGTCCATGTCGGTCAGAGGGGGGGAAGAAACGACGAGTTTTGCAATCCGTCGTTTACTCTGCAGCAGGTCTGGAGGAAGAACCTGGACTACGTCCAATGCCCAGTTGTCTCTGGGAGTGGCGACGGAATTGACAAAACTCGGAATGCCCGTCTCCTTTCCGGGATAAGGAACATCCGGATGATAAAAGAAGGAGCCCATCCAGAATTTGATGGACTCGAAAGTTTTGATTTTTGGGAACCATTCTTCCCTAAACCTACGGAGGTTGAAAGAGTTGGTCCCACAAGTAGGGAGAACAACGTCGGTGGTGTTACGCTTCACATTCAAGCAATACTGGAAGAGGTCCGGTCTGGGTTCTATTCCTAGATAACCCTCGAAAAGAGCCTGAAATCCAACTATATAGAGGATGGAGTTTGGGGAAGATTATGGGGTTGAACCCCATAATGACTAAGAACCTGGAGGAAAAACGCAGAGGGTGGAAATACCATACCTCTAAGGACGTGGGAGGCGAGAATGATTTGTTCTCCATATTTCGGCGATGGCAACATCTCCTCCTCGTCAATCTGCCATTTATCTTTAGCGATGAAACCGCTGTCTTCCAAACTGCGCAGTAGAACCAGCACAGTGTTGCACTGGCTCCAGTTGTCGGGATCCTCCACTGTTTCGTCTTCGCCTCCGGTGGCGGTGACAACCATCACGGTTTTGCCACCACGGGTGGACGATTCCCCCTCCCTAGATTAAGAAACGGGAGGAGGAGGAGTGGAACATGGAGGCGACATGGCTCCGACCACAGAGCTTGGATCTCCTCCGACTGATGTGCTCGCGGTGGTCTCTGGCACGCCCGTGGAGGCGCTCGGAGAAGCCAGACGAGCAGAAGTGGAAGTAGTTTCCATCACAGAGTCGGGGTCGACGGTGGCCTCATATGCGCGTGCGGGGCGTCTGGTTTCCATATCGTAGCGGCGCAACAGCGGAATGGAGCACCGGCCATCGATGTTTGGGTTTTCCGGTGATGTGTGAGCTCGTTCCTCTCTCTCTCTCTCGAAATCGTGGAGTGTGCGGCAGTGATATGGAAGGGCTCGAGGTGGAAGAAGAAGAAGAAGTACCGAAGGGCTTGAGGTGGGCTATTTATAGCCATTTTGCACCAAGATTCGTCCCAACGGCTATTTTAGCCGTTCGATGATTGACGAATGTTTTGCTGAAGAACCCGGGAAATGAGGAGACAGGGTGATAATGGCTATCTCCTCGTTTCTCGCGAAAAATCTGTCAGAGATATGGTTTCAGTCTTTTGACTGAAACCAAACGTTCGTGATGTAAGCACGATTTCATCGCTCAAGTCACAATTGCTTCTCCGCGAAGATTCGTGAAAAGAATGTCGGATTTCGGAAAATCCGAGTTTGGCATAGGAGTTTTCGATAAAAGAAGATTCAAGAGAAAACGCCGACATTTATGAAAAAATACAAATCAACGAAGGACGGAAAGATGAAGTCTTCATTCTTCTTGGGGGCTACTGTTGGATATATGCCAAATATGGGTATGTCTGGCATTGGCCGAAGGCCGGATTACCAGAGTGGCCCACAGGCAATGGAACAGAGTCCATTGGGTGGCCCAATAAGCTAACGCGCAGGAAGCCAGATTCTAGAAGAACCCGGATCACGGCACGAACATGGTGCGACTTGGAAAAGAAGTCGGGTTCCTTACTTTCTAAGTTTATATGCTTTTCGTACTCTTCTAGGTTTCTTTCCTGTAAGCCCTAGCCCGGCTATCTATATAAAGTCGGACGGGAGATAAAGAGAGAACAAGTTAGCTAGAAGCCAACTCGCCGGGAATTTCATCCTCGTCGAGTTAGCGAAACCATACTCACAATTGTACTCTGTATACTTCAGGTTTCAGCCCTGATTTTAGTGAGATTGCAAGAGTAGGAACGCCGCCTAGTTGTGTCGTACCGAACCTGGGTAAACTGTGTCCTCGTTTCCAAGTACTCTGACGTTTCCACCCACGGTTCTACCAGTAGGTTATGGCACCCCCGTCCATGATCCTAACTACGAATTCTCGACAGTGGGCTCGTGGTGCGCTGGTGCCGCTGACAGGGCTCGAGCTTGGGATGTCGAGGCGGCGGCTCTAGAAGGTGGACTGCACTGGTGTCTCTACGGAGAGTGACATGGCGGTGGTGATGGCCTTCTCTTTGGTCATGTGAATGATGAGCACCATGAGGCGGGGGTCCCTGGTGTTGGCGGTGCTTCAGCAACGATAGCTCCAGATTGTGTTCAAGTGGCCAGGCTCGGGGATTAACCGGGCGTGGTGCGAAAGTTTCCCGGAGCTAAACCTCTACGCTCGAGCGCCAATGACGACGGTGCTTGCATGTATCATATCTCTCTTGGGGGCGTTGTTGTGGTTACCTCAGCTGAGTTGAGGCTCCGGGTGAAAACCCTTGACCAACTTGGTCTCGATGATGGCGACGCGTCATGTCGTTATCCTCTTGGAGGCATCATTGTCGATTTTCAGTTTCCTCGGGAACGCTCCGTGTCTTCGGTGGCAAGTTTTATTTTATGTATTTTTATTTTATCTATTCTTGATCTTCTTTGTAGGAGGTTTCTCTCATCACTTTGTATTGGTTCAGACGTTTGAATTTATTTATAAAGCAAGACGAAAGAATGTTTCGAGGATTAACATATTATTGCTCAAATCTACTGGTCAAAGTTTGCCTTAGAATGTGCGTGCTCCTTAATTCATAGAAACCACGGTAGTATAGTACATGTCACTTACATTACATCGCATATGCATGATGCAATCCAAGGTAACCGGGTAGAATGAAGTTGAGCGTCGTTGATGATAATCAAAAAGTTTCCTTGCCAATTGGGAAGTTGTTGGACCCACGGATACCAGGGTATCCTGGGCCGTCTGCTGCTAGCCCAGCCCATCGGGTGCGGAAGGAGTTCGTACCGGTCCATCAAGATAGGGAGAATTCCCTAACAGTTCTCCACCAAGGCCAGCCCCTTGAAGAGGAGATCTCCAATGGATCTCCACCGAACATTGCTGGGGAGGAGTCCTGCTCCGACCCCGCTCCTTCCCGGAAGTAGCCTCGCCTGTTGGGAGATAGCCCATATGAGGGTGACACTCTGACCTCTGCACGGATGACGAAGCCGTCGCAGGAGACAGATTGGCTTTGACAGTTGCCATTCTCGTGTATAAAGTGTAGAGCTCCGTTGCGCAGCACCAAAGCTCAGTATGTGGCTTTCCTCTTTGGTGCAAGAAGACCGAGTCCACTCTAGAAGACGCGGGCGGCGTCACCAGGCTCCCCCACCATGACGCCATGGACGACGCAGCTGTCCCCCGGCGACCAGGACAGCGCAGGAGGCGCAGTAGTACGGGACGCTCCATCCTTTGGCATCTTGTGGTATCCGTTTCCCGCCAAGTGAGCGGGAAACATGGCCAATAGCTATCATAAGTAGACCTCTCCTACCTCCACAAAGAGAGAGAGAAAAAAAAAGAGAAGAGAGAAGACACCAAGTAGATAGGTCACCAGAATCCCTCGTTGTACTATAACCTCCACAGTGCAATCAACCAGACAAGAAGGAGTAGGGTTTTCCACCATCATGGTGGCCTGAACCTGGGTAAATTCCTTGTGTTGTTACTATTTTCCTTCGAGAGCTCCCCTCTTGAAGCCTCTGGAGGTGCAATTGAACGTGGTTAGCCCTAGTGTTCGAACCTTTGAGTGCTACCCTGTTGTTGACAGAACAACAACTCCAACATTTAGCGCGCCAGGTAGGGGGCTAAGGTGTCTATCTCGCATCTCCGTCGCCATGGTTGCCTCCGGCACCAGTCGGACCAGCCGCAGGGCGCGGTCCTGGAAGCGGAACAACCTCAGAGGCCTCGTCACCGACTTCGCCCACATCGGGCTCTCCCATTCTCGCTCCCCCACATAGCGGCGCGAGCATGAAACGACGCACGCCATCGAGTTCCCCACGAACCCGGCGCGACACCCGCGCTCTCCTGTGCAGGCAGCTTCGCAGGGAGCCCCGGCTGGAGCACGGGGGCCGGCGCGTTGTCTGTCCGTGCTCGATGCAGATGATGCTAGGTTGGTGTACACCATCGAGCTCACCTCAGCCCCATCAGCCGACTGGGAGCAGACTGGCTTCATCACGGCGGTCATGCCCGTGGCCAGGCCGACGAAACCTTGCACGCGGAGGGCGCAGCGCACTTGAGCGCACGGCACGACATCCTTCGCCCCGGGAAACGCCACCACGGACTCAGAGTGGCCTAGCTACCGAGAGCGGCGGGTGAGCGCTCGGGCAGGGTGCTGCTACATGTTCAACAGAGACCTGTGGGAGGCAAGGTGGCCTTCAGCCTTCCGGCCTCACCTCCCGCCACGCTACAAAGGGGACATTCCCCAACGGACTTCCTGCGGTAGTACGAGCCACGAATCAGGGCTGCTGGGGGAGGCGACCGGTGCCTCCTGAGGTACTTTACCCTAGCTCTACGTGGCCCTGCGCTCGCGTGGTTGCTAAACCTCCCGGACAGCTTCGTGAACTCGTGCGAGGACATGCGAGCGTAGTTTCTCCAACGCTTCCGCTACTGTGGCCGTATTCCCCGCGGTGAACCCGAGGGTCACGTGACCCTCTGGCGTTTCACCATGGGACGCGGCAGCCACAGTGTGACGGAGGCGCACGACACCACCCTTCACGCCACGTGTATACTTGGCGGGTCTCTCGCACGTTCTTCCGGGTGCCACCTCAAGCAGGCGTCGTGGGAGGTCAACGCCGCCCGTCGCGGGGGCAAAACGGCTAGCCTTCAACGCTGCCGATCACCCCAAGGTCGTTAGCTCAGTGGGAGTCATCCCTCTGGTGTGTACCCCCACGATCAACCACGTCGCCGTCTCGAAGACGCTTGTGGACGGAGGCGCCGACCTCAACGTAATCTCCCTTGGGACCTTCGAGAAGTTGCGCATCCCACGTGACCGCCTTAGGGTCACTAGGCCCTTAATCGGAGTAACCAACGATACGACCGTGCCGATGGGGAGGGTCATGTTGGCAGTCACGTTCGGGACCCGCCAAAACTATCTACCGAGGAGATCGACTTCGACGTCGCCCACATCGGGCTGCCCTACAACACCATACTCGGCTACCCGGTGCTGGCCAAGTTCATGGCCGTCACACACCACGCCTACAACATGGTCAAGATGCCCGGGAGCAGCGGACCCATCGCTGTTCACGGGGACGTAAAGGACGCGGTGCGCTCCATAGAGGACGCCTACAAGGAGGCGGCAGCATCACACCCCATCGACGAGGGAAACCTCGAGGACGTTGTCGAGGCTTTGGAGAAGAAACAATTGTTCTCTCATGAGAGGGTGGCGATAAAGAAGGTCACCATGAACCCCGACGGCACATGGCCGGTAGTCACCATCGGGGCCGGGTTGCCTCCCAAATAGGAAAGCGCGCTCATCGCCTTCCTTCGGGCAAAGGAGTACATGTTTGCATGAACAGCGTCAGATATGCCCGGTGTACCAGGGGAGGTGATCGAGCACCATATGGCAGTGTGCCCAGGCGCACGCCCGGTCAAGCAAAAGGCCCGTCGCCAGGGCCCGAAGAAGCAAGAATTCATCGTCAAGGAGGTGGAGAAGATCCTGGACGCCAAGGTTATCTGCGAGGTCATCCATGCCGAGTGGATATCGAACCCCGTCGTCGTCTCCAAGCACACGGGTGGAGGACGTCTCTGCATGGACTTCACCGACCTCAACAATGCCTGCCCAAAGGATCCATATACTCTCCCGAGGATCGATCAAATAGTGGAATCCACCGATGGGTGCAACCTCCTCTGTTTCCTGGACGCCTTCTCAGGCTATCATCAGATCAAAATGGCTAAAGAGGATGAAGAGAAGACCGCCTTCATGACGCCTTGCGGGGAGTTCTGCTACGTCCGCATGCCCTTCGGTCTGAAGAACGCATGAGCCACCTTTCAGAGGCTCATGTGCATCGCCTTGGGGACACAGATAGGGAAGAATGCGGAGGCCTACGTCGACGACATAGTCTTCAAGACTCGTGAAGAGCGCACGCTCGTTGATGACCTTGCACAGACGTTTTAGAACCTCCGCAGGGTCAACATCATGCTCAACCCCGACAAATGCGTATTCGGGGTTGCGGCAGGGAAGCTGCTGGGTTTCCTGGTGTCCCTTCGGGGCATCGAGGCGAACCCCGACAAAATCCGGGCCATTGAAGAGATGCAACCTCCACGATGACTAAAGGATATGCAATGCCTCGCCGGATGCATGGCGACGCTGGGGCGCTTCATTTCTAGGTTCGGCGACAAGGCTCTGTCATTCTTTAAGCTCCTCAAGTGTTCGGGTCCATTCAAATGGACTGCTGAGGCAGCTGCTGCATTTGAGGAGCTCAAAAGGTATCTGGCAAGCCCTCCTATACTCGTCGCGCCGGGACCGCGGGAGCCGCTGTGCCTGTACCTTGCGGCCATCCCTTAGACAGTTGGCGCTGCACTCGTGGCTGAAAGGTCGGCTGACAAGAAAAGAGCGGCCCTACCCGACCTGGAGCCCAGGCCCACTTCTCCCTGGGAGGACCCCGTTGCAGGCGAAGGGCTCCATAAGGAGAATACCCTCATGCAGCCTCAGGAGAGATCCAATGTGTCAGGACAACTCACTACCCGAGCCTCTACAGTCGCTCTCGCACTCTGTCTACTTTGTTAGCACCGTGCTTTGAGATGCCCGCGAGAGGTACGTTGTGCATCAAAAGCTCTTGTACACGCTGATATGTCTCCAACGTATCTATAATTTCTGATGCTCCATGATGATATTATGCCAATTGCTACATGTTTTCTCCCTTCTTTATGTCATTTTTACACGTTTTCCGAGACTAACCTATTAACAAGATGCCAAGTGTCATTCCCTGTTTTCTGCTGTTTTTGGTTTCAGAAAAGTTGTTCTGGAAATATTCTCGCAATTGGACCCCACAAAGCCCGAAGTGCCTATTTTCCCCGAAAGCATCCAAAAGACCGAAGAGGAGACAAAGAGGGGCATCAGGGGGCCACACCATGGGGTGGCGCCCCCCCACTTGGCCGCGCCAGGGGGTGGTGTGGATCCCCCAGGGCTCCACCTCCTCTGCCCTTTTGCCTATTTATCCCCCCGATGGAAAACCCTAAACACCCGATCAAATATCCCCGAAAAGTTCTGCAGCCGCCGTCACCGTCAACCCTAGATCAGGGGGTTCTGAAGGTGTCTTCGGCACCCTGCCGGAGAGGAAATCATCACCATAGGCCTCTCCATCACCATGCCTGCCTCCAGAGTGATGCGTTAGTAGTTCATCCTTGGACTACGGGTCCATAGCAGTAGCTAGATGGTTGTCTTCTCCTCATATGCCTCCATGTTTAGATCTCGTGAGCTGCCTAACATGATCGAGATTGATCTTATGTAACTCTATGTGTTGCGTTTGCTAGGATCCAATGAATATTGAACTTATGCCAAGTTTATTATAGTCTTTATTGCATATGTTATTTGTGATCTTGCATGTTTTCCATTGCTAGTGGTTGCTCTGGCCAAGTAGTTGCTAGTGAATCCAAGAGGGAGTATTTATGCATGATAGTGGGTTCATGCCTCCTCTTCGCCTTGCTCGAGTGACAGAAACGTGAAGGGGGAGGATGTGTTGTTGCCATTAGGGAGAAAACAGCGGTGAGAGTGCCCGCGTGCATAATCATTGCTTACATTACACACTTTGTTTAATGCAGTTATCTGTTGCTTGCAACTTAATACCTAAGGGGGTTCGGATGATAACCTGAGGGTGAATTATTAGTCATAGATGCGGTTGGATTACGGTCTATGTATATGTTGTAATACCCGCACTAAATATCATAGTAGTCATCATGTCATGAATGTGCACTATGGTGCAACCTTTATTTGTTAATTGCCCAGATGTAATTTGTCACCCATCATGCTATCTTTTATGGAGAGACACCACTAGTGAACCTATGAACCCCGGACATTTTCCTATACTGTTAAACCAACCACCAGAATTTCCTGCTTTCTTTACTTAATGCAAGCATACATTATTTTCCACACTATACGTCTAATCTTTGTTTTCGGCAAGACCGGTGAGATTGACAACCTCACTGTACTGTTGGGATAAAGTATTTTGGTTGTGTTGTGTGTAGGTTCCACGTTGTTGCTGACACCGGTGAGCCATCACCACCGTCAGTGGCATTAACCTTCCGAAGGTCCTCTTTCTCCTACTGGATTGATAACCTTGGTTCTTAACTAAGGGTAATTTCCTACCGCTGTTCTCATCACACACTCCTCTTGGTGTATCCCAACACACAACATCAAGAAAATTTCTGGCGCCGTTGCCGGGGAGGAAGAAGTCTTCTGGCAAGGGGAGTATCTCACTCTCAACCTCTTTATTTTGTTTATTGTCTTGTTTTTATTTTTGTCTTGTTTTGCTTCTTTATATCAAAAACACAAAAAATTAGTTTACTTTATAGCATAGAAAGCAACTCAAATATTTTCAAGTGAAGCATTCAAAAAAATTAGTTCTTATTCTAGCTGTCATTTTTTGCTTTATCATGCTTGCTATCAATGTTTGATGTCTTTGAAACTAGATATTTTAGGCAAGGTGGGTTCACGGATGAACAACAAAAATATTATAAGGAACACCGCTTGTAACAAAAAGGGATACACTTATGGGAGCAAATTAATAAATTGCATGACTATGCTAAAAACTTGTGCTGTACTTATAATGTTACTTATTTCTTTGATAAATCTTGTTGCTGTAGGAGGTATAAACACCTCCCTTTTCAATGTGAGTATAATGATAATGTTACCATATCTTCTTATGTTAAGGGAAATTATGAATTATATGAAGTGGAACAAACTGAAGAATTTATTGCCTGGAAGGGTGCATTCGAAATTGCCTATTTGCTTGAAAGTATTGATGATGCACCTTATAAATATGAGATTTATGCTATACTTGAATATTGCTTTGATAATTACAAGGATTGTAATTACTACATAATGGAATATCTTAATAAATGCTCTCAACCTAAGGAAGAGACTAATGCCTTGCAGGAACCTATGGAAGAAGAAACTGCTAAATCTGGAAGCTCATTGGATGAAAAAGAGGAGGAGAGTCATGATCAAGAGGGGGAAGAATGGAACCCATGTCTACCTCCCAATGATAGTAACTCTTTAACTCATACATTATTTGATGAAATTGATACTTGATATACTTGTGACCTTGATACTACTATGAATGAAACTTGTGAGAATGATATTGCTACTGTTATTTATGATAATCCTTGCTACTTGGATAAACCTTATGATAATGCTTTTGATGATGGTCCTATGTTACTTGATGTTATAAATCATAATGCTACTGAAAATAAGATTGCTATAATGTGTCCTATACCTTTTAAGAGTGACCAATTATCCATTTTTGCTATTGCTAAAAGTGGGAAAAAAGAGGAGCTGATTTTGAATTATGATCCCACTATTTTTGAGCTTGATATGAATTGTGTGCTCTTAGACCCTGACAAACATGCTTTATGTAATAATTATGTTGTTGAGTTTGTTCATGATGCTACTGAAAATTATAATGAGAAAGGAAAATATGGTTGTAGTAATTTTCATGTTACTAATACACCTCTCTTTTTGTTGAAAGTTTTGAAGTTGCTCTTGTTCTACCTTCAAATGATTTCTAGTTTGAGCTTCTTTAATTAATTTATTTACAAGATTCCTATGCATAGGAAGTGGTTTAGACTTAAATTTGTTTTATACTTGCTTCTTGATTCTCTCTTTTGCTTAATTCATAATTCTTATGTGAGCATCTTTGCTTTCTATGCCTAGCTGAAAGGCGTCAAAGAAAAGCGCTACCGGGAGACAACCCATTTTCCTTCGTTTTATTTTGTGTGATTTGCACCTGGGTGTTTTCTATTTTCTTAGCAACCCTGTTGTATATTTTATTTTGAGTTTTTGTTGAGCCAAGTAAAGCCTCTAGTGGAAAGTTGATGCTACATTTCGGATTTCTGCGCAGGAAACAGATTTCTGCTGTCCACTGTTTATTCCGTATAAAATCACAGAAAATTCAAAATGACCTGAGTTTTTTTTTGCGTAATACTGAGTTATATATGAAATATTTCTTAGTTTGTCAATTTTTTATTTGAGTAACACAAGATTTTCTAAAAAATCATCTTTACCTGCTGTCCTGTTTTGACAGATTTCTGCTAATAATTGCATTTGCTTCTTAATCGCTTTCTTTTGGTGTTCTTTTGAGAAAGAAAGTTTTAAAAGAAGTTGTGACAGTAGCTAATGTGTTTTTGAGTGTTATACATGTGTTGAAAGTGAAACTTGTGAATTTATTATTTCGATTGCACTAATGTTGCTAATGAAGATTGTGAGAAGTTTGGTGTGAAGGAAGTTTTCAAGGGTCAAGAGAAGAGGATGATATGACGTGATCAAGAAGAGTGAAGATACTAAGCTTGGGGAAGCCCCGGTGGTACATCCCAGAAAATTCCAAGAATACTCAAGCGTCTAAGCTTGGGGATGCCCAGGGCATCCCCTTCTACATCAGAAAATTATCAGGTCACTTCTAGTGAAACTATATTTTTATTCGGTCACATCTTATGTGCTTTACTTGGAGCGTCTTTTATTTTTGTTTTCAGTTTTTTTTTGCTTTCATTCTGTTTCTACTATTTCAATAAACGTGGTTGGACCCTAGAATTCTTTTATTGGAGAGTGACACGCTCCGTTTTTTCATGAGAATACTTTGCATTCTTAATCTTTGTCTGGCTGCTGCATTTACTTAGCTCCTGTTTTGCATGCATCTCTTATTAGAGCTGTTAGTTTTAGTAGTGTTATGTGAGTACTCTCATGTTTGCTTGCTGTAGCATTTAGAGAGTTTTTGTTAAAACATATTGTGTATGATGCTTGTTGGGAGAAAGAAACTGCTGTTTAAAGTAGAATTTATACTGGTGCAAGTAGAAGCTTGTAAAGACTGTTGCTAGAACTTTTTCATGCCGTGCTAAATGTTATTTTAGTTCTAAAGCCTTGTGATGTTGAGTAGCATGAATAGCCTCAAATAGCTTAGAGTGTTTAATACGTCATTGAAAGATTCATGATCTGTTCTTGTCATAACGAATCATAAATTTTTGGTATTCTCTTTCGAATGTTTTATTTGGTTGACTTGGCGCATGCTCACACCATATTTATGACTATGAACCAGTCACAAATAGCCTCCATGACCACTTATTTTTTGAACTATGATACTTCTTATGCTTTAATTAATGATGCTTATGTCTCTATGCATGATTATGGCTCTTATGCTCTCTTGATTTGTCGCTCCCAGTCTTTTGCTAGCCTCCACCTGTACTGAGTATGAGCTCTACTCGTGCATCCAACTCCCTTAAACCAAAGTTTTCCCAGTGTGTCCATCATACCTACCTACATGTGGTATTTAACTGCCACTCCAAGTAAATTGCTCATGTGTTACCTTTAAAACTTTTAAAATTACTCTTGCTTTATGTTCCTGTTTTTGCTCATGAGGACGTCAATAGAGAATCTTTATCTCACTTGTTGATTGTATTTCATACCCTGGACTAGTGGCTTCATCCGCTTATCCAAATGATAGAAGAGCTGGCAGCGGGGTTCCCAGCCCCAAATTAATACACACAAAATCTCTTCACTATTTTTCCCCTAATTTATCAGTCAAAGCATAATTGTGTAAAAAAAGAGAAAGAGGGATGACCTTCTACACAGATGCGGTCTTCACATGGGAGCCTCTCTTGTGAATCCAGTTGGCTTGTGACATACTGTATTTTCCGTTTACCATTCGTTGACTTTAACATACATCTCCCAAAATATAGACACTCCTCCACGGTATGTGATTGTTGGCAGGCACCCGAGCATTCAGTTAGACATGGTTTGTGAAAGATGGATGGGAGGAGTGTCAAACTTTTAATACCTCTGTTTAATAAAATAAAAGATCTAGCACATGAGTGATCCCCGCTTCCCTCCGCGAAGGGCTTTTCTTTTAATTTTATGTTGAGTCTCCATCTTCTAACTTTATGCACAGTTGAGAGAGCATTTTTGCCATTCTTAGTTCTACATGCATTGTCCCATGAACATAAATAATTACTTCATGGTGTGATATCATTTGTTCTTAAATTATTTGCTCTAGTCTTCCTCGTGAACTTCAAGGTGTCCTGACATTTATGTTTTGCCCCACTCTTAAGGACTAGCAAAATATCACTTTGCCATGCTTTCTCTATACCTGAAACATACGTTTATCTTTCTTTGCATTGTTTCTCATGATACTTTATTTGAAATTCTCTTCATGATGAAAAGTTATTGCTTTGCTTTATTATTAAAGTTCTATTTATCATGTTTGTGTTTGAAGTTCTATGATCTCAGCTTGCATATGCCTTTACATTTTTATGATTAAGATTATGTTAGTAGCAAGTCACCTCAGAAATTATTGTTTTATCGTTTACCTACTCGAGGACGAGTAGGAACTTACCTTGGGGATGGTTGATACGTCTCCAACGTATCTATAATTTCTGATGCTCCATGATGATATTATGCCAATTGCTACATGTTTTCTCCCTTCTTTATGTCATTTTTACACGTTTTTCGGGACTAACCTATTAACAAGATGCCAAGTGTCAGCTCCCTGTTTTCTGCTGTTTTTGGTTTCAGAAAAGTTGTTCTGGAAATATTCTCGGAATTGGACCCCACAAAGCCCGAAGTGCCTATTTCCCCCGGAAGCATCCAGAAGACCGAAGAGGAGACGAAGAGGTGCATCAGGGGGCCCACACCACGAGGTGGCGCGCCCCTGGCTGCGCCAGGGGGTGGTGTGGGGCCTCCAGGGCTCCACCGCCTCTGCCCTTTCACCTCATATGCCTCCATGTTTAGATCTCGTGAGCTGCCTAACATGATCGAGATTGATCTTATGTAACTCTATGTGCTGTGTTTGCTGGGATCCGATGAATATTGAACTTATGCCAAGTTGATTATAGTCTTTATTGCATATGTTATTTGTGATCTTGCATGCTTTCCGTTGCTAGCGGTTGCTTTGGCCAAGTCGTTGCTAGTGACTCCAAGAGGGAGTATTTATGCTTGATAGTGGGTTCATACCTCCTCTTCGCCTTTCTCGAGTGACAGAAACGTGAAGGGGGAGGATGTGTTGTTGCCATTAGGGAGAAAACAATGGTGAGAGTGCCCGCGTGCATAATCATTGCTTACGTTACACACTTTGTTTAATGCAGTTATATGTTGCTTGCAACTTAATACTTAAGGGGGTTCGGATGATAACCTGAGGGTGGATTATTAGTCATAGATGCAGTTGGATTACGGTCTATGTATATTGTTGTAATCCCCGCACTAAATATCATAGTAGTCATCATGTCATGAATGTGCACTAGGGTGCAACCTTTATTTGTCAATTTCCCAGCTGTAATTTGTTCACCCAGCATGTTATGTTTTATGGAGAGACACCACTAGTTAACCTATGAACCCCGGTCCATTTTCCTATACTCTTAAACCAACCACCACAATTTTCTGCTTTCTTTACTTAATGCAAGCATACATTATTTTCCACACTATACGTCTAATCTTTTTTTTCAGCAAGACCGGTGAGATTGACAACCTCACTGTACCGTTGGGACAAAGTATTTTGGTTGTGTTGTGTGCAGGTTCCACGTTGTTGCTGACATCGGTGAGCCATCACCACCGTTAGTGGCATCAACCTTCCGAAGGTCCTCTTTCTCCTACTGGATTGATAACCTTGGTTCTTAACTAAGGGGAATTTCCTACCGTTGTGGTCATCACACCCTCCTCTTGGGGTATCCCAACACACAACATCACACGCTCCTTGTAGCTTCGAGGAAGCTTCGCCACTACTTCGAGGGGCACCCCATCACTGTGGTGTCAGCCTCCCCCTCGAGTAGATCCTTAGAAATTCCAACGCCACGGGGCGTGTCACGGAGTGGGATGTCAAGCTTCAACACTTTGAGCTCCAGTTCCTCACGACCAAGACCATCAAGGGAGGAATTCTGGCGGAATTCAACGCGGAATGGACAAATCCACCACCTGAAGAAGACCCCGAAGAGGACACATCCATCCCCGGCAAGTTGGCTCCCGAAAAATGGACCATGCATTTCGATGAAGCTTTCTCCTCCAGGGGCTCGAGGGATGGCGTCGTGCTCACTTCGTCCATAGGCGACAAGCTCTACTACGCCGTCCAGCTCCAATTTGGGCACAAGGCCAAAGTCTCCAACAACATCACCGAGTACAAGGGGCTCCTCGCCGGAATCAGGGTCGCCATCGCCCTGGGCGTTAAGCGCCTCGTCATCAAGGGAGACTCGCAGCTCCTTGAAAACTTCTCCAACAAGAGCTATGTCTCCAAGGACAAGCACATGGCGCTATACCTCGAGGAAGTTTGCAAGCTCTAAAAGCGCTTCCTCGGCTTAGAGCTGCAGCATATCCCGCGCGGGAACAACCAAGAAGAAGACAACCTCGCCAAGCGAGCATCAAGAAACTGGGCGCGGGCACCGGGCGTCTTCGAAGAAAGGCTCGCCAAGCCATCCATCATACCTCCCATCGACGACAAGGAGCCACAAGGCCACCAGTACCTCGAGGAGGAGCCACCACCCGCTCCCTCCCAAGGCGCACCTGACTGCGGTACCCCTTTGGGGAACCGCCTGGTGCTCGCCTTCACTCACGAGCTGGAACAAGATCATGATCGACTATCTCCAGAAGAGAGACCTCCTAGAAGACAAAGCACAGGCCAAACAGTTGGCCCGTCGAGCCAAGATGTACTGCGTCATCGACTCCAAGCTATACTGGAGGCGCCCCAACAGCGTGGTGCTGTTGTGTGTCCCCCCCCCCAACACCGGAGTGGAACCCCTCAGGGACATCCACCAAGGCGACTGCGGCCACCACTCCTCATCGTGTACCCTCGTCGGCAAGGTCTTTAGGTACGCCTTCTACTGGCCCATGACTCTGGAAGATGCCACCGACCTTGTCAAGTCCTGCGAGGCGTGCTAGTTCCAGGCCAAGCAAACGCATCAGCCCGCGCAAGGGCTCCAGACCACCCCTCTCTCATGGCCATTCGCGGCATGGGACCTGGACATCCTGGGACCCTTCCCTCGAACGCTCGGGGGCTACCGCTACCTCTACATCGCCGTCGACAAATTCACCAAGTGGGCGGAGGTAGAAGCCGTCCGGGACATCTCGGCAAGAACGACGGTGATGTTCATCAAGAGGTTAGTCTGCCGCTACGGCGTGCCCAACCACATCATCACCTACAACGGCGTGCAATTTACAAGCAGCCTCTTCAAGTCCTACTACGCCAACCTGGGCATCAAGATCTGTTAAGCCTCCATCGCGCACCCGCGCAGCAATGGCCAGGCAGAGCGCGCCAACGCGGAGGTCCTTAAGGGCCTCAAGACACGGAGCTTCAACAAGCTCAAGGCCCACGGCAAGAAGTGGATCGACGAGCTCCTGTCGGTCCTGTGGTCACTCCGAACCACCGCAACCAAGCCCACAGGGGCAACGCCTTTCTCCCTAGTCTACGGGGCCGAGGGCGTTCTCCCTGCCGAACTCAAGCTTGGCTCTCCCCGAGCCATGGCTTTCAGCAAGGACACGTAGGGGGAACTCCACGCCGAGGACTTGCTGCTTCTCGAGGAGGCGAGAACCCGAGCGGCTCGGTATCAGCAAGGCCTCCGGCTCTACCACCGCGACACCATCAGGCCACACACACTCGAGGTGGGCGACCTGGTCCTGAGGAGGATTCTCTCCCGAGAGGGCTTGCACAAGCTCTCTCTCGTGTTGGAGGGTTCGTACCGGGTAACACACGTTGCGAGACCTGGTGCGGTACGACTTGAGACTGAAGACGGCACGCCTGTGCCAAACCCGTGGAACATCCAACATCTGCGGAAGTTCTACCCTTAGTCCTTAGTTATTGCTCGCTTCGCCTGCCTTCCCTAGGCCGTGGTGACGCACCCTCGAGGGGACCCCGTGACGCCATGGTAAAAACGACGACAGGACCTCCATGAAGGTCTCAGGGGGCATCTCATGAGGCGTCCGCTCGACCGTAGAGAGCCTCTACCCACACAAGTGGGAAGCCGCATGGCAAATCTTTGCACCTGAGCTCGAGCGAGTCTTAGCCCTGTGACGATGGGAGTCACGTGTTCGCACGGGGCGTCAAGCGCTTCTTGGGGGACCACAGGGTCATGAAATCCCAAGCGTGTGTTGTAGAGCCTCACCCTAGCAGTAAAAAAATTATCCCTGCCAATAACACTTGTATCTCGGCAAGCCTTTCTTTCTTCGGGAGCATGCATCTGTCACTCCTTCTCGAGGACACCTCGCAAGCGGGGGCTAGGATCGGTACGCATGCACGGGTGAGACCCAATCAGAATAAATCCAAGTGGTAGAGCTCTGTCTAAACAGGTCGCTATGGGGCATGAGACCTCATCAAGCCCTTGGTGCTGACTTTCTCTCGAGGTATCCACGAGAAGAGTGTCAGGCACGTACTCTCGCTCACTACAGAAACAAGCACCTACCTCCCGAAGCACCCAAGCACAGACTTTTCGCAATAAAAAGAAGGATGCCACAAGAGGGGCAGCGACAAAGACATTCGCAGCAAGCGGCTCACCACGACAAGGACTCCGAAACTCGTAGAGCTAAGTCCAAAAACTCTTTCCGCTGGCTCTCCAAAGAATCCATTCGCAAATGATAAGAAAAAAAACACACTTCCTTCATAATTCATACATGAGATACATTCGAGTACATGGAAATGTTCCAGATCCATCGCCGAAGATAAAATGATGCTAGGACCAGGAAGGAACTATCCTCCTTCGGCGGCTATCAAAGGAAGAAAAGTTGTGACCAACCACGGCCAAACCTGTCTACGCAATAGGTGTGAGACACGATCGACCGAGGAGGAGCGATGGAGGCGACAAGGAGAAGGAGGAAGAAGAGGAGTCCAGACGAAGCCTGACTGATCAGGATCGGCATGCCCTCCGTCTCGACAAAGGCACCCAAAGGCCTTCAGAAGCTCGCCGAGCCTAGATCGTCACTCCCCTCCTTGACGGTCGACGGATCTTCCTCGTCCTCCTCTTCAGCAACATCATCTTCATCATCGTCGTCGTCATCCTCCTCGTCACTGCTCTCGCTCTTGATGGAGCACTCCACACGTTCACCACAACGCCCGAAGATCTTCACGTCATCCTCCTCGTCACTCCTCCAGCCGTAGGGCATGGGAGAAGGTCTTCCACCCCCTCGCCAACGGCAGGTGGCCGACGGAGCAAAACTCCGCCGACACCCACCAGGGCCCATTGATGCATCCCACCACCTGAAGCCAGAAGCCGCGAGGCGGGTTACGCTCGACGAAGGCGGCGAAGGCGTCGGGGAGCCTTAGCTGACTACGGAGGCGACCCCAGAGGGCCACCAGGAACTCGTGCTCCGACATGTGGGTGTCCTCCGGCCAGCGAGGAAGGGAACTCCCCATCACACCGCGTCCGCGGGGAGCACGGGCACCTCGACCACGACCGCTCCCCGCGTTCGCTCCAGCCCGATCAAACGACCCCTCTGACGAGCCCACGGCAACCACAGTACGTATCGCGCTCCGTCGGGGGGGGGGGGGGGGCAACGCCGGAGCCTAGGGACGAGCATCTACCTCGACCTCCGCGAACCATGCCTGGCTCCCTTTCCTTTTCTCTCTGCAGGTGAAGAACGGGGGAAGAGGAAGACGACGACGATGTTGGAATGGGAGAGGGGGCGCCCGCCCTCCAATTTATGCCGAGTCCAAGAGACGGCACTGCTCTCGTTTGGCATTCCGCCAAGTCGAGCATCGAGGCAGAAGGGGCCACGTCCCAAGGGGGATGTGACCAGACGACGAGGCGCTTGCTGCTCTGTGCCGCCCGGTCAGAGCAGTAATTACGACAAGACGTTTCCGCCATGCGGGGAGATCGTGTGGTTTCCCTGTGAACCGTCGCACCACGTGTGAGGCCGGGCCTGCAGCCTGGGGGCCGAGGCCGCTCTGCTTTCCCTAAGCGCACGCGTCATGGGCCCGGGGGCTACTGTCGGACCCACGGATACCAGGGTATCCTGGGCCGTCTGCTGCTGGCCCAGCCCATCGGGTGCGGAAGGAGTCCGTACCGGTCCATCAAGATAGGGAGAACCCCCTAACAGTTATCCACCAAGGCCGGCCCCTTAAAGAGGAGATCTCCAAGGGATCTCCACCGCGCATCGCAGGGAAGGAGTCCTACTCCGACCCCGCTACTTCCCGGAAGGAGCCTTGCCTGTTGGGAGACAACCCATGTGAGGGTGACGCTTTGACCTCTGCACGGATGACGAAGCCGCTGCAGGAGACAAAATGGCTTTAGTAGTTGCCATTCTCGTGTATAAAGTGCAGAGCTCCGCTGCGCGCACCAAAGCTCAGTCTGTGGCTTTCCTCTTTGGTGCAAGAAGACCGAGTCTACGCTAGAAGACGAGGGCGGCGTCACCAGGCTCCCCCAACATGATGCCATGGATGGCGCAGCTGTCCCCCGATGACCAGGACTGCGCAGGAGGCGTAATAGTACGGGACGCTCCATCCTTTGGCATCTTGTGGTATCCGTTTCCCTCCAAGTGAGCGAGAAACAAGGCCGATAGCTAGCATAAGTATACCTCCCCTGCCTCCACAAAGAGAGAGAGAGAGAAAAACAAGAAAGAAGACACCAAGTAGATAGGTCACCAGAATCCCTCGTTGTACTGTAACCTCCACAGTGCAATCAACCAGACAAGCAGGAGTAGGGTTTGTAAATTCCTCATGTCGTTACTATTTTCCTTTCAGAGCTCCCCTCTTGAAGCCTCCGGAGGTGCGATTGAACGTAGTTAGCCCCCAGTGTTCGAACCTTTGAGTGCTAACCTATCGTTGACAGAACAGCAACTCCGACAGCAGTGTGACCGAAGCTCGATGAAAACAAATATTTCCCTGACTCCCCTTTGAGGAGTCGTTTGGGTCCTGCACGTCAGCACTTCCTTCGGGAGAGGGGGCACTCAATGGTACGAGGTTAGGAACTATAGTGGTGCTCGTTGTTAGAGATTGAATTAGCATCGGGATTAGTTTGGTATCGAGTCTGTTTATGACATGTACCCTTTTTTTACAATGTATACCTAACTCGATCAGGATTCATGTAATTTCCTGATGACACATCACATCAAGTATGTATATACACATCTTATCAGCCGTCTCCAGTCAAAACGATGTGTGCAGAGACGGCCGACAAGATCACAAGACAACAAGCACGGCGCCCAATCCGGCATATTCTGCTTAGTTTGCTCGGGACCAGCAGGTTCCGAGATAATTCCCTCTCATCGGAGATTCTTCAACATGTCCCCCGCCTTGAGCATGCTGCTAATGTTTGGAAAAATGTGGATACTATTTGCCTTGCAGACGCGCTCTAAGATCATGAATCTTTGAATGACGAGATTCCAAATACCAAGAAAATTTGCATTATCAAGTATGCTTTCTTGGTCGAGGTGAACAAGATTGTTGATGAGCTTGTTGCCGCTAGAAAACCGGTTGTTGATGACGAGCTTGTGTCATTTATACTTGCCGGACTAGACCCTGAATACAATTTCCTGGTCAGCACGGTGGGACTTGTGATAGTCTCGATCATCTAGAACATATTTACGCTAAAATTATCATGCAAGAGAGTGCGATGAGTTGCTAGATGTGCATGACGGCGCCTTTGATACATCGTCCAACGTAGACATGTGTGGTTGTAGTCAGGTGCTCCGCTCTGCTCGCGTGGAAGCCAGAAAGCCACGCTACTAAGGATTGCTAGTGGCATTTCAAAGATGATGATTATCCATCCGAGGACAAGGATGTGCAGATTGCGTCAAATGGTGTTGATAGTAATTGGTATTCCGACTCTTGGGCTACACACCATATCATCGGCGAGCTCAACAATATGACCGTCCGTGATAAATACAGAGGTCGCGAAATTGTGAACACCTCTAGTGGGCAAGGTATGTATATTTTCCATGTTGTTCATTCAATAGTTCATACCCTTGTTAAAGATTTGCATCTCTGTAATATTTTTCATGTTACAAATGCATGTGGAAATCTGTTTTCGGTTAATAGCTTCATATATGATAATAGAGTTTTCATAGTTCATCATTTTGATCAAGGATCAAGCTACGAAGAAAATCATTTATAGAGGGAGGTGTGTCGGTGGTCTCTATCCACTTATTTCATCAGAAGCATGATTTTGCTCTCATCGAGCCATCTCGTGACAAGTGGCATAGTCGTTTAGGGCATCCCTCAGTTGCTATGTAGGGTTCCCACATCTTCAATAATGCAAAAACATCTCTGTTATTGTGCTAGTCCCTGAATCAATTGCTTGTACCACAGTACAAGATGAAATATCATACAAATGCGTTAAATTCTATTACATTCATGATCCAGTCTTTATGACATAAATAAACTAAAACTTACGTAGCCTCAGAAGACTAGCATGAACTAAATTACAACTTCCATTGTCTTAGAAGACTAGCAGGAAACATAGTATTATAGCAGAAAACATAGTACATCATTGAGACTCATGTTCTTCATATGCCACATGCAAAACATGTTGGCGGTAGACTCGAGATCCAAAACAAAATCCTCACTCGTCAACCGTTCCATCTGCAATATGGAATATGAAGCCACAAGGGGTTAGTACAATTTATTGTACTGGCAAGTAATACTATGGTGGATATAAATGGCAAGACTAATACTAGATGAAAATCTGGCTTGATGGAGCTTGGCTAATTGCAGAAAGCAAGTATTCTCCTATCTCTTTTGTAAAACAGTTTTTGCTTCTCAAAGGTTGGCACCATTGGATGAAGTCCATGAGTACCACAACTATTGTTCACTTATCCAAATTTTTACTTCTTGAAAAATTGCTTTGAGATTCTTATGTCCATCCTTGTTCATATGCTCATAGTTTTCCATTACTGGGGACACGGCTAAGATCTTAGTCTGTTGACTCTGCAGAGTTTATGCACTTTCACCTTTAGACTCAATTAACCCAAACATCCTATACACATGGAGTGCATTTAAGGAAAGGTGAGAATTGAGACAAGATATTTCAGACAATGTTCAGGATATCGCTTATCGTTAACTTATCGCTCGGCCCATGATAAGAGATATATCGGCTTATCGGCCGATAAATCGATTTTATCGGTCGACTATTTATCGGCCATTTTTCTTGTAAATCCAAAATTGTAGCACTGAAATATCTAAAATATGCTATAAAAATCTATTATATCGGCACTAAAAATTCTCAATTATGATACATAGATATATTGTATTTAATAATACTAAAAAATTCTATGATGGATGTCATTAATCACATGTTTCAGTGCTGGAAAATCGATATACCAGCCGACTTATCGACATATTGACCGATAAATCGCTTGCAATACCGATAAAATGGTCTGAAAGATAAACTCCACCGATATTCATTTATCTTATCGGTCACCACCTGATAAGCGATAAATCGACCGATAAATCGGCATATCGGATGATATTTGGAACAGTGATTTCAGAAGAAAAAAATCATCCCACTGGCAAGACCCGTTCCACCTATATTCTCCTACATTTTCTTGTCAAGCCCGGGATGAATCCTCACAACTTAGTTGATCAAGACAGAGCCCATATGTCACAAGACTGCACTGAAAGTTGTCTAAACTTAGAAAGACATAATCATCTCTTTGTTCCTGGTGGCATTCCACAAGTTAACACATCAGGTATAACCCCTGAGGAGACACTCCACTCTCAACATCCCATCAACCAAATCCACCCAGGTGATTTATTAAGTTTATTAATTTTATTTTCAACATTCAATAAAACAATCTGATGGCATTGCTAAGCACATACTAAGCTCAAAGGTTTCTTCACTAACTTGGATAAAATATGTCTACACACTATTAGGATAATATCATAGCATATAACTTGATAAAACTTTCTTATCATGCATACTACTCAAAAAACATCTAATGCATAGGAAAATAGATAGGTGGTTTATATGTGTCACTTTGGCTTTTTCAAGTTTGTCTAGAAGTACACTCTCTTCACAAATAGAACGTTTATCTTTGTACAATCTAAACAAATCAAATAAATAACAATAAACACCTTTCACAAACAAACAAACAAAAAACAAAGTATAACAATCAACACACATAGTCAAAAGGTTTTATGTTAGTTGGGTCAAGACAAGGCTAACAATAATTTAGTTTACTAAGGAAACTATTGTTAAAGGTCTACTTAAAGGGACATTGTTTTTTCATGGCTTGGGTTTGAAAGATTCAAACACAATTAGTCATATTTGTCGAGGAAATTCCAAGAGTTAACTTGGATTGAACAAGTATTACCACACCACTCAATTTGCAAATGAAGTGGATGTAATAACAAGGATTTGGGTAGAACACTAGATTCTATTTACAAATATAAATTAAAATGTTCAGGTTAGGCTTCCATTTTAGTTAGGGTTGGTCTAGGCTCACCACACCATTCTAAGTAATTATTATGGCAAGGTTTTGGGTGTTTTTCATTTTTCTCAAGGGTTGCTCTGGTTCAACATGAACAATCCTAACTTGAATAGATGAAAGGGGTAGATCTAAGGATTTCAATGGTATTTCTCTAGACACAAATAACACCTATAGTTTTTGTCTAAGTGTTTAGAAGCAAATCAAGTATTCATCATCCACTAAGGGGGTTTTGGTACTAGGGGGTCTAAGAAGTTCACACTTATGGATTTTTTTGAAGGTTCTTAAGTTAAGGTATTCCATCTTCTTCTCATTCTTCCAAGTGATTCTTTGGTTCTTGATGATGTAGTCCACAACTCCTGCTTGATGATGTTGAGGTCCTTTTTCCATGGAGTGACTTAATCTTGATGTCTTTTTTATCTTGGTATCTCCTGTCTTGACTTAGTTTTCATCTTCACTTTTTACAAAGTTATTTGGCTAACATGTATTGAGTGCTGGTCTTGATCAAAATGATAACACCGCAATTTCTTCTAATAGGGCTTCCCTATTACTACACAAATCTCTAAGTGACTAACACTATGGAGGGAATTTGGCCAAAACTACATGGAGGATGTTCATGGAGCACAAATGACTTGGGTAAAGGTCTCTCTGGTTCAAGGTATATATTTGGAATAAATTTGTATCAGAATATTCTAATTATTTATGAAATTAAATCTATGTCAAAAATACTCAAATGACCAATTTAAACCTAAATTGAATCTAAACTTGTCCAAAAGTTATTTTGGTCATAAAATTCTGTTAGAATACATCTTAAGATTTCCAAATATATTTTATTTGCAATTTTTGGATTTGTGGAATTTGAACTATGCTAAAATTCATCCAAATGGCTCTTTTGAATTTGGACAAATTTTAAATAGTAAAATTTGAATTTGGAATCAGATAAAAGTTTGACATGTCAAGACCTTTTCAAAAAGTCCAACTTTGCTAAATTTGGCCAAGTGGGTCAAAAGTTATGAGGATTCTAAGATCTAGGGTCTTTTCTGCAAAACTATCTATTTTCTTTTAACTCTGGAATAAATAAGAAAAGACAGGGCTACATGTCGTGATCTGATGGGATGGGCTGGGCTAGAGTTTGGTCTCGGCTCATGTTAAGTCGATATCGGCTGGATCTAATATTTGCCATCCGACGCAGATCTAACGGTACACAAGTAAAGAGAAGGGGGGAGTGGCTCACCGGGGCGAGTGGGAGGCGGGGAAGCGAGGGAGAGGATGTGCATGGCGATACCGTCGTGGTGTCTTTTTATCCTTGGCCGGGCACGTTGAGGGCGGTATGCCAGCGTTAATGCACCGCGTCGGGAGGGCGCAACGTCGGCCGCGTGGCCTGCGAAACATCGCGTCACCATCGCAAATGCTTGGTGTACTATATGCGGCGGTTGCGTCGCCTTGGAAACCGGCGAAGTGCATTAACGCGGGCTGACCGGCCTCCTGCACGACAATATAACTCCTGCCTACCGGTTTCTCTCTATGGCGAGCGGGCCACTCCTGTCAAGTGGGCTGACCGGACAATGTCCGGCGCCTCAGGAAGGCCCCGAAGTTTGGCGGGTGGGCTGAGGCTGCCGGACATAAATTTGATGGGTGGACACGTTTGAGGATGTCGGTGGAGTTGCTCTAAGAGTTGCTCACAACATCAATTTCAGGTTCTTAGAGCATCTCCACGGGCACCCTCCCAAACGGCCCTCCAAAGGCCCAATGGGGGTCCGGACCAACAAACCGTCTGCAGCGGCACCCCACAAAGGTGTCCACCCACCAATTTTATGTCCGACACCACCAGCCCACTCGCCAAATTTGGGGGCCTTCCTGGGGGCGCCGGACATCGTCTGGCCAGCCCACCCGATAGGCGGGTCCACCCGTTATAGAGATAGTTGGGGCGGAGGCGTTTAAAGGCGTCATGGAGTAGAGTGTTGCGGCCGCGTTAATAGCGACGACGGTCCACCAGGCGACTGAACGGCAGTTTGTCTATGGCAGACGCCAACCATTTACTCTGACGGGACGGGGCGCGGCTGGCCAGTGTGGGCGCGACGTGTCGCCTTCATTTACTCCTACGGGACGGGTGCTCGTACTTGATACGTCTCCAACGTATCTATAATGTCTAATGCTTCATGATAATATTATGCCAATTGCTACATGTTTTCTCCCTTTTTTATGTCATTTTTACATGTTTTCCGGGACTAACCTATTAACAAGATGCCAAGTGCCAGTTCCCTGTTTTCTGCTGTTTTTGGTTTCAGACAAGTTGTTCTGGAAATATTCTCGGAATTGGACCCCACAAAGCCCGAAGTGCCTATTTTCCCCGGAAGCATCGAGAAGACCGAAGAGGAGACTAAGAGGGGCATCAGGGGGCCCACACCATGGGGTGGCGCGCCCTCCCCTTGGCCGCGCCGGGGGGTGGTATGGGGCCCCCAGGGCTCCACCGCCTCTACCCTTTCGCCTATTTATTCCCCTCGGATGGAAAAACCTAAACAGCTGATCAAATATCCCCGAAAAGTTCCGCAGCCGCCATCACCGTCAACCCTTGATCAGGGGGATTCTGAAGCTGTCTCCGGCACCCTGCCGGAGAGGAAGTCATCACCCGAGGCCTCTTCATAACCATGCCTGCCTCCAGAGTGATGCGTGAGTAGTTCATCCTTGGACTACGGGTCCATAGAAGTAGCTAGATGGATGTCTCCTCCTCATATGTCTCCATGTTTAGATCTCGTGAGCTGCCTAACATGATCGAGATTGATCTTATGTAATTCTATGTGATGTGTTTGCTGGGATCCGATGAATATTGAACTTATGCCAAGTTGATTATAGTCTTTATTTGCATATGTTATTTGTGATCTTGCATGCTTTCCATTGCTAGTGGTTGCTCTAGCCAAGTAGTTGCTAGTGACTCCAAGAGCGAGTATTTATGCTCGATAGCGGGTTCATGCCTCCTTTTTGCCTTGCTCGAGTGACAGAAACGTGAAGGGGGAGGATGTGCTGTTGCCACTAGGGAGAAAACCGCGGTGAGAGTACCCGCGTGTTAATCATTGCTTACATCACACACTTTGTTTAATGCAATTATCTGTTGCTTGCAACTTAATACCTAAGGGGGTTCGGATGATAACCTGAGGGTGGATTATTAGTCATATATGAAGTTGGATTACGGTCTATGTATATTGTTGCAATGTCCGCACTAAATATCATAGTAGTCATCATGTCATGAATGTGCACTATGGTGCAACCTTTATTTGTCAATTGCCCAGTTGTAATTTGTTCACCTAGCATGCTATCTTTTATGGAGAGACACCACTAGTGAACCTATGAACCCGAGTCCATTTTCCTACACTGTTAAAACAAACCACCACAATTTCCTGCTTTCTTTACTTATTGCAAGCATACATTATTTTCCACACTATACGTTTAATCTTTGTTTTTAGCAAGACCGGTGAGATTGACAACCTCACTGTACCGTTTGGACAAAGTATTTTGGTTGTGTTGTGTGCAGGTTCCACGTTGTTCCTAACACCGGTGAAGTGCCAGTACCACCGTCAGTGGCATCAACCTTCCAAAGATCCTCTTCCTCCAACTAGATTGATAACCTTGGTTCTTAACTAAGGGGAATTTCCTACCATTGTGCTCATCACACCCTCCTCTTGGGGTATCCCAATGCACACCATCAAGGAAATTTCTGGCTCCGTTGCCGGGGAGGAAGAAGTCTCCTGGCAAGGGGGGTCTCTCACTCTCAACCTCTTTATTTTGTTTTTCGTCTTGTTTTTTATTTTTGTCTTGTTTTGTTTCTCTTTATAAAAAACACACAAAAATAGTTTACTTTATAGCTGTTATTTATTTGCTTACTTTTATTTTGCTAAAAATGAGTTCCTCTAAGAATATTAAGTTGTGTGACTTCACTAGCACAAACAACAATGATTTTATTTGCACACCTATTGCTCCACCTGCTCCTACTAATGCTTTCTATGATATTAAACCTGCTTTATTAAATCTTGTAATGATATAGCAATTCTCTGGTGTCAGTACTGATGATGCTGTTGCCCACCTTGATAATTTTGTTGAAATATGTGAGATGCAAAAATATAAAGATGTGAATGGAGATATTATTAAACTGAAATTATTCCCTTTCTCTTTGAGAGAAAGAGCTAAAGAATGGTTGCTATCTTTGCCTAGAAATAGTATTGATTCATGGACTAAGTGTAAAGATGCTTTCATTAGAAAATATTATCCTCCTGCTAAGATTATATCCATGAGAAGTGACATAATGAATTTTAAACAATTTGATAATGAACATGTTGCTAAAGCTTGGGAAAGAATGAAAACTATGGTGAAGAATTGTCCCACTCATGGACTGACTACTTGGATGATTATACAAACCTTTTATGCAGGACTGAATTTCTCCTCAAGGAACCTATTGGATTCAGCTGCTGTAGGTACCTTTATGTCCATCACTTTGGGCAATGCAACAAAGCTTCTTGATGATATGATGATAAATTATTCAGAGTGGCACACTAAGAGAGCTCCACAAGGTAAGAAAGTAAATTATGTTGAGGAAACCTCCTCTTTGAGTGAAAGGCTTGATGCTATTATGTCTATGCTTTTTAATGGTAAAGCTCAATTTGATCCAAATAATGTTCCTTTAGCCTCTTTGGTTGCTCAAGAAGAGCATGTTGATGTGAACTTTATTAGAAATAATAATTTTAACAACAATGCTTATAGAAATAATTTTAGTGGAAACAATTACAAGCCCTATCCTCCTAATAATGGTTATGGTAATTCTCATGGCAATTCCTAAAATAATAATAAAATTTCTACCTCTAATCTTGAAAACATGCTTAGAGAATTTATTAGCACACAAACTGCTTTTAATAAGTCTGTTGAGGAAAAGTTTGGTAAAATAGATGTTCTTGCCTCTAAAGTAGATAGCCTATCTGTTGATGTTGATTTTCTAAAACTGAAGGTTTTGCCACATGATGTTAAAGAAATTAAAACTTTGAATGTCATCCAAGTTCGAATTGATAATAATGTTAGGTTGATGGCTGAATTACGTGCTAGGTGAGAAAGAGAAGATGAATTGTCTAAAAAGAATAATATTGCTAGAGCTTGCACTATCACCATCATTAGTAAAACTGAAGCTCCAAGTGCTATCCAAGTGCTAGTAAACATTCTAATATCAAGGGTAAAGTAGTTGGTGTTAACAAAGACTCCACCCCTTTGGTGAAACGTGCTAAATTGCCTCAAACTGCTGAAATTGCTTCTGATAAAAGTGCTAAATTTTTTAGAGATGTGGGAGATAATGGTCCCATTACTTTTGATGATAATAATATTGGTTTTGATGATTGAAATATGACCTTTACTAAACATATTACCAATGCTCTCATGAAAGTTAGGGAAGAAAAGCTTAAACTTGAGACATCTATCCCTAGAAAATTAGATGCCGGTTGGGCGCCTATCATTAAGACAAAAGTAAATTATTTTGATTGCAATGCTTTGTGTGATCTTAATGCTAGTATCTATGTTATGCCTCAAAAGCTTTATGATATGCTTGATCTACAACCTTTGGAACACTGTTATTTGGATTTTCATCTTGCTGATAATGCTAAGAAGAAACCTCTTGGTAGAATTGATGATGTTCTTATTATGGTTAACAATAACCTTGTACCTGTTGATTTTGTTGTTATGAACATTGAATGCAATGCTTCTTGTCCTATTGTTTTGGGAAGACTTTTTCTTAGAACCGTTGGTGTTGTTATTGATATGAGAGAGGGGAGTATTAAATATCAATTCCCCCTCAATAAAGGTATGGAACACTTTCCTAGAAAGAGGATGAAGCTACCTTTTGACATATTATTAGATCAAGTTATAATTTTGATGCTACTTCACTTGAAAATACTTGAGTTGCTTTCTATGCCTAGCTGAAAGGCGTTAAAGAAAAGCGCTACCGGGAGACAACCCGTTTTATTTCAATGTTTTCAACCCGTTTTCCTTTGTTTTCTTTTGTGTGCTTTGCACCGGGGTGTTTTCTATTTCCTTATAAACCCCTTTTTATATTTTATTTTGAGTTTTTGTTGAGCCAAGTAAAGCCTCTAGTGGGAAGTTGAGGCTATATTTCGAATTTCTGCGTAGAAAACAGATTTCTACTGTCCCCCGTTTATTCCGTATAAAATCACAGAAAATTCAAAATGACCTGAGTTTTTTTGTGCGTAATCCTGGGCTGTATATGAAAATTTTCTTAGTTGACTACGTTTTGATTTGAGCAACATAAGATTTTCGAAAAAAATCATTTTTACCTGCTGTCCTGTTTTGACAGATTTCTGCCAATAATTGCATTTGCATCTTAATCGCTTTCTTTTGGTGTTATTTTGAGAAAAAGAGTTTTAAAAGAAGTTTTAACAGTAGCTAATGTATTTTTGAGTGTTAGATATGTGTTGAAACTGAACCATGTGAACATTGATCTAAGTCAAAATAAAAAGAAAAGGATATCAGGAAAAAAAATGAGTCACAGTTACTCCATAGCCTGTACACGCGGATCCTAATAGTATATTGAAAATGTTTTGAATATGACATCACTCCTCAGATTGTACTTTAACAAGAAAGTTTTTTTCATATTCATATTTCTTTCTGAACTAAGGTCCATAGTTTATTATTTCGATTGCACTAACGTCGCTAATGAAGATTGTGAGAAGTTTGGTGTGAAGGAAGTTTTCAAGGGTCAAGAGAAGAGAATGATATGACGTGATCAAGAAGAGTGAAGAGCCCAAGCTTGGGGATGCCCCGGTGGTACATCCCAGAAAATTGCAAGAAGACTCAAGCGTCTAAGCTTGGGGATGCCCAAGGCATCCCCTTCTTCATCAACAAATTATCAGGTCATTTCTAGTGAAACTATATTTTTATTCGGTCACATCTTATGTGCTTTACTTGGAGCGTCTTTTATTTTTGCTTTCAGTTTTTTTTTTTGCTTTCAATTTGTTTTTACTTTTTCAATAAGCTTGGTTTGACCCCAACATTCTTTTATTGGAGAGTGACACGCTCCGCTTTTTCATGTGAATACTTTGTATTCTTAATCTTTGTCTGGTTGCTGCATTTATTTAGCTCCTGTTTTGCATGCATCTCTTATTAGAGCTGTTAGTTTTAGTAGTATTATGTGAGTACTATCATGTTTGCTTTCTGTAGCATTTAGAGAGTTTTTGTTAAAACATATTGTGTATGGTGCTTGTTGGGAGAAAGAAATTGATGTTTAAAGTAGAATTTATAATGGTTATAGTAGAAGCTTGTATAGGCTGTTGATAGAACTTTTTCATGCCATGCTAAATGTTATTTTAGTTCTAAAGCCTTGTGATGTTGAGTAGCATGAATAGCCTCAAATAGCTGAGAGTGTTTAATATGTCATTGAAAGATTCATGGGTTGTTCTTGTCATAAGGAAGCATAAATTTTTGGTATTCTCTTTCGAACGTTTTATTTTGGTTGACTTTGCGCATGCTCACACCATGTTTATGACAATGAACCCATCACGAATAGCCTAAATGACCACTTAGTTTTTGAACTATGATACCGCTTATGCTTTAATTAATGATGTTTATGTCGCTATGCATGATTATGTCTCTTATGCTCTCTTGATTTGTCGCTCCCAGTCTTTTGCTAGCATCCACCTGTACTGAGTATGAGCTCTACTCGTGCATCCAACTCCCTTAAACCAAAGTTTTTCCCATTGTGTCCACCATACTATCTACATGTGGTATTTAACTGCCACTCCAAACTAAATTGCTCATGTGTTACCTTTAAAACCTTCAAAATTACTCCTGCTTTATGTTCCTGTTTTTGCTCATGAGGACGTCAATAGAGAATCTTTATCTCACTTGTTGATTGGATTTCACACCCTGGACTAGTGGTTTCATCCGCTTATCCAAATGACAGAAGATCTGGCAGCGGGGTTCCTAACCCCAAATTAATACACACAAAATCTCTTTACTATTTTTGCCCCCTGATTTATCAGTCAAAGCATAATTGTGTAAACAAAAGAGAAAAAGGGATGACCTTCTACCCAGATGCGTCCTTCACATGGGAGCCGCTCTTGTGAATCCAGTTGGCTTGTGACGTACTGTATTTTCTATTTACCATTCGTTGGCATTAGCATACATCTCCCAAAATATAGACACTCCTCCACGGTATGTGATTGTTGGCAGGCACCCGAGGATTCGGTTAGCCATGGTTTGTGAAAGATGGATGAGAGGAGTGTCAAACTTTTAATACATTTGTTTAATAAAATAAAAAGCTCTAGCACATGAGTGATCCATGCTTCCCTCCGCGAAGGGCCTTTCTTTTACTTTTATGTTGAGCCTCCATCTTCTAACTTTATGCACAGTTGAGAGAGCATTTTTACCATTCTTAGTTCTATATGCACTATCCCATAAACATCAGTAATTAATTCGTGATGTGATATCATTTGTTCTAAAATTATTTGCTCTAGTCTTCCTCATGAACTTTGAAGGTGTCCAGGCATTTATGTTTTGCCCCACTCTTAAGGATTAGCGAAATATCACTTTGCCATGCTTTCTCTATACCTGAAACAGATGTTTATCTTTCTTTGCATTGTTTCTCATGATCCTTTGTTTGAGATACTCTTCATAATGAAAAGTGATTGCTTTGCTTTATTATTAAATTTCTATTTATCATGTTTGTGTTTGAAGTTCTATGATCTCAGTTTGCATATGCCTTTACATTTTTATGATCAAGATTATGTTAGTAGCATGTCACCTTAGAAATTATTGTTTTATCGTTTACCTACTCGAGGACGAGTAGGAACTAATCTTGGGGATGCTTGATACGTCTCCAACGTATCTATAATTTCTGATGCTCCATGATAATATTATGCCACATGTTTTCTCCCTTCTTTATGTCATTTTTACATGTTTTCCGGGACTAACCTATTAACAAGATGCCAAGTGCCAGTTCCCTGTTTTCTGCTGTTTTTGGTTTCAGAAAAGTTGTTCTGGAAATATTCTCGGAATTGGACCTCACAAAGCCCGAAGTGTCTATTTTCCCCGAAAGCATCCAGAAGACCGAAGAGTAGACTAAGAGGGGCATCAAGGGGCCCACACCATGGGGTGGCGCCCCCCCTTGGCCGCACCAGGGGGTGGTGTGGGGTCCCTAGGGCTCCACCGCCTCTGCCCTTTCGCCTATTTATCCCCCCCCCCGGATGGAAAACCTTAAACACCTCATCAAATATCCCCGAAAATTTCCGCAGCCGTCGTCACCGTCAACCCTAGATCAGGGGGGTTCTGAAGCTGCCTCCGGCACCCTGCCGGAGAGGAAATCATCACCAGAGACCTCTTCATCACCATGCCTACCTCCGGAGTGATGCGTGAGTAGTTCATCCTTGGACTACGGGTCCATAGCAGTAGCTAGATGGTTGTCTCCTCCTCATATGCTTCCATGTCTAGATCTCGTGAGCTGCCTAACATGATCGAGATTGATCTTATGTAATTCTATGTGCTGAGTTTGCTGGGATCCGTTGAATATTGAACTTATGCAAAGTTGATTATAGTCTTTATTTGCATATATTATTTGTGATCTTGCATGCTTTCCGTTGCTACTGGTTGCTCTGGCCAAGTAGTTTCTAGTGACTCCAAGAGTGAGTATTTATGCTCGATAGTGGGTTCATGCCTCCTTTTCGCCTTGCTCGAGTGACAAAAGCGTGAAGGGGTAGGATGTGCTATTGCCATTAGGGAGAAAACAGCGGTGAGAGTGTCCGCGTGTATAATCATTGCTTACATTATACACTTTGTTTAATGCAGTTATCTGTTGCTTGCAACTTAATACCTTAGGGGGTTCGGACGATAACATGAGGGTGGATTATTAGTCATAGATGCAGTTGGATTACGGTCTATGTATATTGTTGTAATGCCCGCACTAAATATCATAGTAGTCATCATGTCATGAATGTGCACTACGGTGCAACCTTTATTTGTCAATTGCCCAGCTGTAATTTGTTCACCCAGCATGCTATCTTTTATGGAGAGACAACACTATTGAACCTATGAACTCCAGTCCATTTTTCTACACTGTTAAAACAAACCACCACAATTTCCTAGTTTCTTTACTTACTGCAAGCATACATTATTTTCCACACTATACGTTTAATCTTTGTTTTCAGCAAGACCGGTGAGATTAACAACCTCACTATACCGTTGGGACAAAGTATTTTGGTTGTGTTGTGTGCAGGTTCCACGTTGTTCCTGACACCGGTGAAGCGCTAGTACCACCGTCAGTGTCATCAACCTATTAAAGATCATCTTCCTCCTACTGGATTGATAATTTTGGTTCTTAACTAAGGAATTTCATACCGATGTGCTCATCACACCCTCCTCTTGGGGTATCCAAACACACCATCAGTACTCCCGTCGCTTTCCGCCGCTTCCCACGCGTCCTCGTCCTCCCACCGCTTCCCGCCCTCCCGCCGATTCCCACGCATCCCGCCCGGCTATAAAAGCAGTCGCCATCGCCGCACTTGGCATCACATCATCGCCGCAGCACAACTCACCATCGTCGAGCACTCGCCTCTACGCCTGTATGCCGCCCCTCGCCTCGCCTCTCGACACCATGCCGCGCCGGCTCCATACCTCCCGAGTGATGTTCACCCAGCAGGCGGCGCACCGTGGCCTAGAGCCGCCATCGGACGACGACAACAGTGACGACGACGCCTTCAACGGGCAGGAGGAGCCAAAGGAGCAGTAGGAGGAGGCGGCGCAGTAGGAGGAGGAGGCGGAGCCCGTGCATCGCCCTCCGCTCCGGCCCGACCAGGTCGTGACGTACAACTCGTTCGCCACATGGCGCAACGAGGAGGCGTTCCGCCAGGTTTGCGCTGGCTTGGATGACGTGGCGGCAGAAGCCGAGGCTGCCGCCATTCGGGCTTCCCTGGAGACTACCCAGAGGGAGAAGCAAGCCCGCGCCTTCATGAACACCGAGCGACAGGCTTACGAGAAGCTCAACGCCAACGCGACGTCCGATGAGCAGCAGACCCTTGTCACGCGGTTGTTGGATGAGTCTGCATTATTCATGGCCGCCCAGCGTGCGGCCCACGAGAAGTTGAACGCCGCGCGGCCAAGCCGAGAGGTGTTCCAGGCTGCCCGGAGCGACATGGACAACGTGCGTCGCGCCCGCGTCGACGACGCCTTCCGTCGGGCCCGCGAAGCTAGGGAGATGGACATCGAGGCGGATCGGCGGTTGGCTACTAGCCGAGGTGTGCGCCGTCGCTTGGAGGCGGCGCAGTTGCACCGGATATGGTTGCAAGCGCTCAGGTGGCGAACCCATCGCCTAGCTCTCCGCCGTTCTACTCCGAGCCGGCGGCGAACGACGGCGAGGTTAGCCCCTCCAACATGGCGGACGACGAGGACGAGGATGATGACGACGGGAAGGAGGAGGACGAGTATGATAGTTTCAAATTTTCCGACGTAGTTTAAATTTAAATGTAATCTTATGAATGTTTAAACGAAGTTCTATTATGCCCACGAGGTGTTTGTGTTAACAAGGGTCTCTTTGGAGGGCGCCGCTGGAGAAACGACCCACCAAATTCGCGGACACAGTTTCGACGCCCCCAAACGGGACTCAATTGGGGGTGCCGGACACACAAAAGAATGGGTACCGGTAGAGATCTTAGTCTTTTCAAGAATCGTATTCCATAAAGAGAATCATATCATCCGCTTGTCGTTGAACTATGAATAGTCCACCATCCACGAAATACGGAACCACTCCTCTCTACCTGGCTATCTGCTTTAGCACGTTCAGTTACAATCGCCAACATATATATATCAGCTAGTAGTATATTGAATAGCCAACGTATCAGTGGGGTACTTTGGCCAGGCTATCACTCATCAGCTGAAGCATGAGCATCTCTCTACGACGGAACCGGAAAAACTCGAAAGGTTTACTAGCTTCTCCAAAATCTTGTGCTGGGTTTCTGCACCCGTCGAACATGGCAGCAGCTGGCCCATTCATTCTGATGCATACCTCCATTCAGCATCACGTTGATAGCGTCACTCTGCACGCCACGCGCTTCCTCTCGAGCCATGCACAGAAGGTCAGCCCTGCCGGCCGGCGGCGCTACTACGTCAACTGTTAATGAGGGAGCTGCGTCAACGGAGTGAACTTTCACATTTGCGGCTCGTCTGTCGGTACTCCGTGCTGTCCATACGCCGAGTGTGCACACAACAGACCACGAGCGGAGATGGCGACCATCGACAGCGAGGGGAACATGCATGACAACCGCCCCGTCGCGCTGGCCGGCCGGTAACATCTCCGGCGCCGGCGCATCCGCGTACTCTCCGGGCCGCACGCTCCGGCACGTACAGCTCCAACGTCCAAATATGTATACTGTAATTTAACCCCCGGCGCGCCTCGCTAGTCTTCCACCACTATCGAGCACGCCCCATGTGATCCGCCTCTCTCCCACGCCCGTACACGTTCCAGTACTCGCCCGTAAAAGGCCAAACTGTAGCGCAACGCACGCAAACGCGACTAGCGAAAGATCTTCTCTCGGAACCGAAAATCCTGGCGAAAGATCGACCCAGCTGTCCCAGTTTATTTTCTTCTTGAAAGAATTTTCTCTCTCCATTTCGTAGAGTAAGAAACTACGACGTCCCTTCGTACAGTAAACGACGTCGAGACATTCTCCGAATTCCGGAACGCTCCAAATGGAAGGCCGCGGCGGCCGCGCGTGCCTACTCCGGCAAACCAGCTGCAACTAGCCATCGATCCATCTCTCCCGGTCAAGCTGTAGCACACACATCAATCCCTTGTTCCTGCTCGGCATCGTCGCCCTCTCATGCAAAGTGCAAAACGCTAGCTTCCATTCGACACCACCACACGTCCACATCCCTACGGATATCACCACCACCACGAACCGTTCCATGGCTTACGGCTTACCGATGTGTGGAGTGCGGCATCATCCATCCTCGCGCCCGGCCGCGTTGGTTTGACCGCTTCCAATAATATAGCTGCCACGACCCCTCCACAGCGAGCGAGCGAGCTTACTCCGAATTTCCATACTTAACTAACCACGTACGCGCGCACCTCCTCTGCATTTTCCAATCCCTGGCCGGCTGCTAGCTTAGCCTCCGTACGTACGTCGCTAACCAACTCTGATCGTTACGGGCTTTGCAGTTTGCACCTGCACGATACGACGTCGGCTCGATCATCGACCTGGCAATGCGGCAGCGGGGGCTCGCCGGCCGCGACCGGCTCCTCCTCCTCCTCCTCCTCCTGCTCTGCTGCTCCGCGCTCACCGTCGTGCCGGACCTCGCGGCGGACCGCGCGGCTCTCCTCGCGTTCCGAGCCGCGGTCGGCCCGGGGCTCCCGTGGGACACGTCGCCGTCCTCCTCCCCGTGCGGGTGGCGCGGCGTCAGGTGCAAGAACACCACCACCGCCGGACCAGCCGTCGAGCGCGTCGTCGCGCTGCAGCTCCCGGGGAACGGCCTGGCCGGCCAGGTGCCGCCGGGGTCCCTGGGCAACCTGTCGGCGCTCACCACGCTCTCGCTCCACTCCAACGCGCTCTCCGGCGGGATCCCCGCGGACATCGGCAACTGCGGGGAGCTCAGGTACCTCTACCTCCACGGCAACCAGCTCGCCGGCGAGATACCGGAAGGCTTCTTCTCGCTCGCCCTGCTGCAGCGGCTCGTGCTCTCCGACAATCGGATCACCGGCGGCGTATCGCGAGATTTCAACAAGCTCACGCGGCTAGCCACTCTCTACTTGGAGAACAACGCCCTGGATGGCACCCTTCCGGCCGACCTTGACCTCCCGAATCTCCAGCTGTTCAATGTCTCCGGCAACCGGCTCAGCGGCCCCGTGCCCGCGTCGCTGGCCGGGAGGCCGGCCAGTGCCTTCAGCGGGACAGGACTCTGTGGCGCTCCTCTAAGCCCGTGCGCGAACTCAGCGCCGCCGCCACCGCCGTCCTCATTACCGCCTGCTCCGGCACCTGCTACGGGCAGCAAGAGCAGCAAGCTCTCAACCGCCGCGATTGCCGGCATCATTGCTGGCGCCGTCGTGGCGCTCTTGGCGGTGCTCGCCGCGATCTTCCTGCTCTGTTTCCGCCGTCGCAAGTCAAAGGCCGACACGTCCACCGAAACGGCGCCCTACGGCGAGGACGACGCGTCGCCCGAGACGGTGTCCGTGGCGGCGAGGAGGGACAAGAGCGCCACGAAGCGGTCGCGCTCCTCGCACGCGTCGGCGACGGCGGCCGGCGACGCCAAGAAGCTGGTGTTCGTGGGGGGCGAGCCGGACGTGGCCTACGAGCTTGAGTCGCTGCTGCACGCGTCGGCCGAGGTGCTCGGGAAGGGCTGGCTCGGCACCACGTACCGCGCCACGCTCGAGGGTGGCGTCGCCGTCGTCACCGTCAAGCGGCTCAGGGAGGTGCCCATCCCGGAGAAGGAGTTCCGTGGCACGGTGGCCGCGCTCGGTGCGCTGCGACACGACAACCTCGTGCCGCTCCGCTCCTACTTCTACAGCAAGGAGGAGAAGCTCATCGTGTACGACTTCGTGCGCGCCAAGGGCCTCTCCGCGCTGCTCCACGGCCCAGACGGCGCGGCCAGCCTCAACTTCACGGCGCGGGCGCGCATCGCGCAGGGGTGCGCGCGGGGCGTCGCCTTCATCCACGGCGCCGGCTCGACGCACGGCAACATCAAGTCGTCCAACGTCCTGGTCACCGACGCGCGCGACGGCGCCTACATGACGGACTACGGCCTCGTCCAGCTCGTGGGCGCCAGCGTGCCGCTCAAGCGCGTCACGGGTTACCGCGCCCCGGAGGTCGCGGACCCGCGGAGGGCGTCGCGGGAGGCCGACGTGTACAGCTTCGGCGTGCTGCTCCTGGAGCTGCTCACCGGGAGAGCCCCCGCGAACTCGGTGCCGGGCAGCGACGGGAACGCGGACCTGCCGCAGTGGGTGCGCACGGTGGTGCAGGAGGAGTGGACGGGCGAGGTGTTCGACGCCGCCATCGCCAACGAGGCGCAGGTGGAGGAGGAGATGGTGCGGCTGCTGCAGCTCGCCACGGACTGCACCGAGCAGCGGGCCGACGCGCGGCCGGCGATGGCCGACGTCGCCGCGAGGATCGAGGACATTGTCGGGAGCGCGCAACGGAAGGCGGCGGACTCGGATGAGTTCCACAGCGTGTCCGCCGACCATTCGTCGTAGCCACCTCGCCGGCCCGCCGTGTGCATTTCCCTAGCAATTCATTTCAGTTCTTTGATGCAAGAACTTGCGACACTGTACTTATTCTTCAACCTGTTCATAGAGTCTGTTTATTCGTCTGTTTTTCATGCTTATTAATGTTCCTCGCACAGAACAAATACTACGTACACCAATCTGTTCGTTGTTTACAGTACATTGATCTTGGAATTGGGAGCTCGACTAGTTCTACACATACAAACCACAGAACTAGCGGACGCCTTTGGTCCAAGATAAATCCAAAGATCCTAGCCAACATTGAAAGAAAAAAGCTCCCAGTAAATTGGATTCTGCTGGGGTGCAAAATGTAGACTTTCTAACACTGCCCGTTGCCAACATTGAAACGGCCGGTCTGTCAGTCGGCAAGTCAACTTCGGGATGGTCGTTTTTTCAGCAGTGTCAGCAGACGCGTACCAACACCTTGAAGGCTTCAAGTCTCTGACCTGGTATGACTGAGGAGTCGCTGTCCCGGGCGGCAAACGAGAAAATAGAGACAAGCCAATCACGGCACAGCTGTGCAATCTGGTCGCAGCGACGACAAGCGAGCAGTGAGGAAGATGAGAAGTGGCGGCGCTGACTAGATCAACTTGGTCTTTCAATGGAGAAACGGCTTGAGAAGCTTCAGATGTTTACTCGCCTGGTACCAGTTTTATTCCTACTCGGTTCGAAGAATCTGGGATCTTGCACAGAGCAGGGAACTTTGACCAGCCTGTTCAATGGCAAGTTCTGCGACCATCGTGACAATGCTAGGTAATTTTATTATAATAGATTATTACTACGTCGATTTCGCGATGGATAACTATATCGTATAAACATACGAGTAACTCCGTCGATACTAAGTGAATAACTTAGTTAGTAATGAATGTGTAACTTTATTAGTTTTAGCTTGGTCACAATACTCGGTGGATAACTCCAATGAAAAATATTATTAGTACTATGTTGATAACTTTACCGGTACACGTTGGATAACCCCATCAATATTAGGTCGGTAACTTTATAAGTACGAGATTAATAACTATTACCAACAGAGTAGGGTACCTAAATCGATTTCTTCGTGGATAACTATATCATGAAAAGATATATATCGGTATTAATTTGGTAATTTTATTTGGTAACTCCGTCAATATTACATGGATAACTATTACTGAGAGTATGGTAACTCCATCGAACAGACAACTAAAATGTTCGGCAGTAAAGGGTGTCTTGAATTGGGTTGTGACGCCCTTCGGGTGAAAATTTTATATGGGGTTGGGACGCTCCTTCAAGACCTTGACGCTTTGCTCGATCGTTTCTGGTACTCACGCGTGGGCGAAGAGCTTGTTGTATGTCCGAGCTATCGTAGTCGAGATACACTTTCGAGAGGTGGCGAGGCGCACACCGAAGTTTGAGGGTGCTTGTCGAGGTAGATGGGTGGCTCGCACCGGACGATGGCTAGTGTGTACGTAGAAGTCGGCCCAAAGATGTAGTAGAGGGCGTTCACGGAGTATTGTCAAAGGTCAGAGATGCTTGTCCAGCTCTAACAAGGGTCGTCGAAGATTGAGGGCGGGCGGCGAGGGTCTGAACGGCTCCAACAAGTGTCGCAGAACTCCGACGGGGGCTAACGAGGGTCGGGGGCGTTTGGCGAGAGTCTGAGTGGTCCCATCGAGGGTCATTAAGCTCCGACTAGGCTCGACAAGGTCAGAGATGACCGATGAGTGTCCTGGCATCCCCGTCCAGGGTTGTCAATCGTGACGCCGCGCTCCCGAGGGAGTCAAGGGACGTGGCGAGGTGGTCGTCGGCAATTGGACAATGCCTTGACCGGATAGGTAGGACGACGCCTCAGCGCAGCGACACGGATGATAGGACCGGCGGAGAGACGGCGGTGTAGGCGGCGACATCAGTTCACGGCTAGTCGGAACTCCTAAGGAAGCAACTGCCACATTTCTAAGGTTCCATCCAATACCCAAAAGTCTGCACGCATGGCAACATGACTAGTTGCTGCTACAAAAAAAAACCTAACCAATGTATGTCCTTCGCAAATCCTCTACTTGGCCTTAGCGAAGCTATAGCCTGACCACAACTTCTTATGCAATATTCTTATTACTCGCAATACCAAACTTACCCGAGATTATGGATTCCGGTATTGCCGTGAAACAATTTTTGGTTCACTATACCTTTATCGTATCCCGTTAACCGGTAAGATTTCATTTACTCGTTACTGTATTATGATATCCCACATGATGTATCATCATCATCATGCATTGTCTACAGAACATACATATATCAAGAATACCGAGTGGGCCCAGGTTGTATCTCTCTTTTACATAGGAGTATTTCACATCTCATAACATCGAGATAATATACTCTTTTAGAAGTACCCAGTGGCTGCCGTTTTTCTTCACCCAGTTTACCGTGTGACACTTGATAGTACCAAAATAAAACCTCTAGAATATACAACCGCGATAACCTCATGGTCTAAGGATATGTTGTAATATAACCGTGGTGTGATATGTCAATAAGGACAAAAGACATTGCAATGGAATCTCTTAGCATATCAACTACTAGGGTATACCCAGTCATGCTCTTAACTTCCAACAATATTTTATTTATTGATGTTGACATAAACTATGTCCATGACCAGGAAAACACAATCATCAAGCATATAATAAATAAGTCTAAAAAGGCGAGAGTAGTGTTTGAAAAATTTGTTCATGTCACTACGCGTGATTTTGAGTTTTTCTATGAATCTCATATTCAGGAGCCACATCAGTTATAGGATAGTAACGTGAATCATAATTACGAAATAGATGTACAAACATTATTATCTTTTGTGCATACATCCAACATTCTCACACTTGCACAAGCGGCAACAAAACTTCAAACATCTAGAAGATTAAGTGGATTCCCATGCAAACACTTTGTTAGAGACATTTTCCATCAACCCTTTTGAGGTGTATGAGCCATATGTATTATGAAGAAACTCTTTCTATCATAATAACACTTGATCATTTGATCAACTGAAGTCTAGGCCATTCTTGGTGAAACCTTGGTGTTTTAACTAAAAATACAGTTTCGTCTTTTATCACAAATCATCTGGCATCTTTTTTGAAAGACCACACCTAGGTCGTATAATGAACCGATAGCCAATACTAGAAGTATTTAAACTTCTAACTTTTATTTCTATTTTTGTATTGCTCGTATATCTATGCTCAAAGTCAATTAAGTATTTTAGTTCCTGCTAGTCACATAATCATAAGATGATGTGTTAACCCTTGGTTTATACTTATCACATAAGTACCACTTTCTCTGATCTCATAAGATATTTCTCATAACGTAACTCTTACACTATAAACCATTCTCCCTCTTTGAATAAACTTTTCAAAATACCTTTATGGAGAATATCTTTAATAATTGGAGTTAATTAAACTTTTGTCATATTCAATTTTACAATAATTATTATTTTATATGTGTTGAGAAAATCCATGATTAAGGAATTTCCACTATAATCATAATAATAAATCATTTCATGCTCACCATGTTTTTTTACAATTTTGGATCTTGCACTTGAAATCTCAATTCCTTCTGAGAACCTAGTTCTCTCAAGTTTTGAACTTTTATTTAGAACTTATGCATTAATATTTATAGTATTATATTTATTCACACTTAGGATTTAATCCAATGTGAACTAATAATTTTACTATCACATAAAAAATATTTTCAATGATATACCTATTATGTCAACCAAATCTTTCAATGATTTATAATCACTAGACACCATTGAATAGCTCCCACTGAGTTTTAAGAAAATAAGACTTTTGTAATTTTCCACGAAGTTGAAACAACTCTTGTTACACTTCATAAATTACATTACCACTCGATAATTTTATACAGTCTATATTTTATTCGTATAAACAAATTATCTCTTTATAATTATCGTTGTATTTAACAAAACACTCGAACTGTACATGATACACATGCTCAATAAATTTTCCTTCATAGAAATTTATTTTGTTAATGTCTCATACAGGCTTATTGTCTGGATCAATATAGTTTTTCTACATATCATTAGATCTTTAGTAGTCAACTCTTGAATTTGTCATAAAACATTTATGACAAAACTAGCTTTATGATCAATCTTTAATCCAATAGGAATTCCTTCAAGTTTTTCAACTTGAACTTGATGGTATAAAATACTTTTGACTCTAAGTAATTTGGATATTTTAGCTCTTCATTATATTTACTTATTCCATGCACACTCTTTATTCAAGTTATCTGATGTCTACACACGCTTCTATTCTTGTAGACAGTGTTAGGACTCCAAGTGCATAGGTTTGTAGAACATCAGCAAGTTTCCCTTAAGTGGATCACCCAAGTTTTATCGAACTCAGCGAGGTAGAGATCAAAGATATCCCTCTCAAGCAACCCTGCAATTAAGATACAAGAAGTCTCTTGTCTCCCCCAACACGCCTAATACAATTGTCAGTTGTATATGTGCACTAGTTCGGCGAAGAGATAGTGAAATACAAGTAATATGGATGATTATAAGTGGTAATTGCAATCTGAAATAAAAATGGCAGCAAGCAAACATGTAGCAGACTGGTTGTAAACGGTGTTTCAATGCTTAGAAACAAGGCCTAGGGATCATATTTTCACTAGTGGACACTCTCAACAATGATAATGTAATTGAATACATAAATATCTTATCTTCACTATGCTATACTGAACTACTCTCTGGTTGGATAATGAACATCAATTCACCGTGTAGGGCTGCAACAGCACAACTTAAAGTCGCATTACCCATCTAGGCAACCCCACACCCTTGAGTGCCTAATGGTGCAGGAGTGCACTCGTTGGGAAACCTCAAGTATAAGGTATGAAGAGTGCATCGAAAGGTTTTCCTTCAGAAAGAAACCAAGGTTGTATCGACCAATAGGAGAAAGAAATCACTTCTGAAGGTTCAAGACAACTGATGTTAGCAGGGCACACTAACAGGCTCAGCAGTAACGTGGAATCTACACGGCAAAATCAAAGTACTTTGCCCCAACGAAATAGTGAGGTTGTCAATCTCACCGGTTTTGCTAACACAAAGGATTAGATGTATAGTGTGGAAAACAATGTTTGTTTGCAGTGAACGAAAAGAGAATAGTGATGACAGTGAATGAGAGAAAAACAGTAATTCCAGTAAAGAAAATAGTGTTTGTAGTGGATTGCATTATCAATGTAAAAGAATGGACCGGGATCCACAGTTCACTAGTGGTGTCTCTCCAAAACAGATAGATAACATGTTCGGTAAACAAATTACAGCTGGGCAATTGGCAGATATAAAGTATATACCGTAGTGCATATGCATGACATGGTGATTACTATGTGATTTATGCGGGCATTACAACATAATTCATAGACCGTTGTCCAAATGAATCTATGACTAATAATCCACCCTCGGAGCGTAATCCAATCAAACCTCGGATATTAAGTTGCAAGCAAAAGATAATTGCATTAAGTAAAGTGTGTAATGTAAACATCGTTGTTTTCTCCCTAATGGCAGCATCACATCCCCCATCCGTTACGTTTCTGTCACTCGAGCGTGGATAAAAGGGATTCATGAACCCACTATCTAGCATAAATACCCCCTTTTGGAGTTACAAGCATCAATGTTGCCACAACATCTACTAGTAATGGAGAGCATGCAAAATCATAAATAACATAAACATGAAAGAACATTATAGATTGATAATCACTGGACATAGCATTCAATATTCATCGGATCCTAGCAAACACAACATGTAGCATTACAATAAGATAATCTTGATCATGCCAGGAAGCCCACAAGATATAAACATGAGGCATAAAGAGGAGAAGACAACCATCTAGCTACTTCTATGGACCCGTAGTCCAAGGATGAACTACTCACGCATCTCTCCGGAGGCAGGCATGGTGATGTAGAGCCCTCCGGTGATGATTCCCCCTCCCGGTAGGGTGCCGGGGAGAGCTTCAGAACCCTCCCAAACCAGGGTTGACGATGACGGCGGTTACAGAACATTTGGTGGAAAAAGTCTTGGGTCCTTAGGGGTTTCCCAAGGAGGAGCTTAAATAGGCGAAAGGGCAATGTCGATGGGTGGTCAGGGGGCACACCACCTAGTGGCGCGGCCAGGGGACCCGGCCCACCCTATGGTGTGGGACCTCCAACGGCCCTCTCAGGGTCTCCTCCCGACTCCGTGTACGTGACATAATTCTAAGGTCCTGGGTTTTTGTTTCGTCCAATTCCGAGAATATTTCCAGAACAACTTTTCTGAAACCAAAAACAGCAGAAAACAGGAACTGGCTTTGTGGCATCTTGTCAATAGGTTAGTCCCAGGTATTCCATAAAAATGACATAAAGTGTATAGAAAACATGTAGCATATGGCATGAAAACAACATGAAAGAGAGAGATTTCATAGAGACATCCAACACAAATTATAACGCATGATAAGTATTTCTATAAACTTTAGCCTAAGAGTCACACACGGTGCGCACATTGTCACCTTCACACCGTGGGACAAGGTGACTCCGGAATTCACATTAATAAAATCACTTGAGTAGCATAATAGATGAAGAGTGACATCTACTTATTCAACTATATTACAAAGCTCATGATCACATAAAAATCACACCATGGGAGAGAGAGATAAACCACATAGCTACCGGTACAGCCCTCAGCCTCGGGGTAGAACTAATCCCTCCTCATCATGGGAGTAAGCAGCAGCGATGAAGATGGAGGCGGAGTTGATGGAGATGACTTCGGGGGCAATTCTCGTCCCGGCAGGGTACCGGAACAGAGATTTATATCCCCTGAAACTTTTCTTTGATGGGGGCGGAGCTACAGAACTTTTTGTGGATGGAGGCTAATTGATTTAGGGTTTTTGCGTCGGGGGCAATATATAGGGGAAAGGGCGATGCCGGTGGGTTCCCGAGGGGCCCACACCATGTGGTGGCGCGGCCAGGGGCATGCCACTAGGTGGTGTGGCCACCTCATTGCCCCCTCCGGGTCTCCTTTGGACTTCGTTGACATGCCGGGGAAAATAGGGCCCTAGGATTTCATTTCGCCCAATTTCGAGAATATTTCCAGAACAACTTTTCTGAAATAAAAAACAACAGAAAACAGGAACTGGCGCTGTGGCATCTTGTCAATAGGTTAGTCCAGAAAACATGTGAAAACATAAAGGTATTGGATAGAAAAAAAGTATGGAGCATCCAAAATTATAGATACGTTTGATACGTATAATTGTCTTGAAAAAATTTATGTGCATTCTTTGTTAAGTGTTTTTCTTGATAAGCAGCCATACCTTAACCGCAATGGCTCTCAGTATTAGTCCAAAAGAATTGTCAGTTGGAATTATTTCCACCTAAACAACTCTGGTGACTATTTCCGGAGATTCAGTGATCCCTTCAAGAATCACTCTCCTCCCATTGAATTCAACAAGAAACGATTTCCTCAATAATCACATCTCTCTTAGTAACCAAACATTATTACTCATACGGCAGTTTTAAGAGGATTTCTAATTTGAAATAGGAACAAGCAACAAAGTATTACTTTGTTTTTCATCTAAGGATCAAGTCTCAATCTTTCAGACTTTTTTATTCTAAGGCCATTGTATCTATTTATATTTTATCTTTCAGAAAAAATGACACCAAGTAAAGACAATAAATTTGAGCTAAAATTCTAACTTAAGTAACTATTCTTTATAATGGGTAATATCAAGTACTTTTACAAAAGAATTCTGACTTTGTCACACTTAGTCTGATCGTGGCTTGAAAACTTTCAAGACATCACTAAGACATAATTTCTAAAACTTCTTGTGAAGTTTGGTTATTGATGAGAGTGTCATCAATAATACAAGAACTCTTATCTTGTTGACTTTATTATGTTCCCGAATACTTTAACGAATTCACTTTTCAAAGAAGTGTGTAATTCATCAAGACTTTCACTTGATATCTCAAAATTCCTCCCATCATGCATATGATGGTGTTTGAGATGATATGATCAATCGATGGTGGTGTCAACACAATCAAAAAAAAATTATAATAAATGATATTTCACTAATTCAAAATATTTGTAACTTGATCATCCACGAAGGGAGTGATTCATAATATTCTCATAAGATAACCATGACAACTTGTCCTATGAATCCACAAGAGTATTACGTCGGAAAACATGCAACCTTATTACAATAACTTGAGCCCAAGCTCACAAATCTTTCTAGCTATAAAAATAAAAGTGGAGATGTCTTCATCCTCGGATTAATCTTCATGTGTGAAGCTTGAAGCATATCAACATGTTTTGTTCTTTCGTCTCCTTACTTTCTGCAGTCATATATCGAATGCATCAAATACTTTAGCAATCGATACTCGAGAGATGCTAGTAAGAATGACAAATAGTATTTCGGTATAACTATTATACCTTCATCGCTTGTAGTGAATTTCTTCTTTTGATCAAGGAACTTCTTATATTTCCTCTTCCAACGCTCTTTTTTTTACAGAAAAAGCATTTAGACTTGTTCTGAGCTAAATACTTGGACTCATATTGTGCCTAAGCCCCTTTGCCTTTTTGTTCCTATTCTTATTGAATGATGTAGTTTGGGAAACCATCAGTACTTGATTGTTTTCCCTCCTTACACCAGCCTCGGCAGTTTTCAGCATAGCAAGGAGCTCATTTGGTGTCTTCTCCATCTCATTCATCTTGTAATTCATGATAAAATTGTTCTAAGAAGGGGAGAGTGAAGCCAACACCAAATATGTACTTAGCTCAGCTGAGATTTGGAAAACCTAGAGTCTGAAGACTTGTACCGTAACCAAACATCCTGATTAAATGCTCAATTAGTGAGCTTCCTTCTTCCATGTGACATGAACACAATGCCTTTGTTATCTCACGACATTCAGTCTTGGCCCGAGTCTGGTAAATGGCCGTGTGTGCAGCGATCAAATCTTTTCTTCAGCTCAGGATCCACCTCCACAACAAGGACAAGGTAATTTTGTTGACCGCTCGGAATACAATGAGATCGTGGGACGACTGGGCGATTTTGAGCAAGCACTTCAGGGTGTGAGCACCAACTTCGACTATCTCCACACAAACTTCACCAACTTCATGAACTTGTGGGGACAAAATCCACCACCACCACACCGCGGCAACCAGTAGCGTAGTTAGGCCAAAAGCCTAAACTTGGGGGAGGTGAAATCCCTCCACACCTTTGCATTCATTTTTATTTTCTATTTTTGGTTTTGTTTTTGTTTTTAGTTAGCATGTTTAATTTCAGCACTTGCATTTTTATTCAAAACACAAAAAAATTAGAGTAGTTTTTTTCTTGTTGCTTTTATCAAAAACATACAAAAAAATAGAGTACCCTTTTTATTGTTCTTTCTCTTAATAAAAAACCAAAAAAATTAAGCTATACCTTTTGTATATGTTATTTTTATTTCTCTTTATTTTTGTTTCCACAGGAAAATCTCAACTCATGCGAGGTAGTATGGAAAAGAAAATGGAAGATGAACCGAACAAGGCACCAAACTAGGAAGAGGAGGTATGTCACTCTCATTTTCCTACCTCTTGCAAAGTTGAGTATGATGATATTATTATTTGTTTGGTTGCACCTAGAGCTTGTTCCCCGCCTAGTTCATTAGTTCTAAGAATTTTTCCTTCAATGCTAGTCTCACTATTTTTAACTTGATAAACGATGCACTATCTTAAGTTTGATTTTTTTTATTGGTCATCTTTTATGAATGAGATAAAGAGAAAGAAAGATTTATTACTCTTCGTTGTTGAAGTATGGCTTTGATTTATCCTCCACACTATGATATTGATTATTGTTAAACTGGTGCTAAGTACTTGTGAACTGCTTGGTATTATTATATGAAAAGTAGACTTCAACCATTAAATTCATTGAGAGCCTTTGGGTACTCATCTTAATTTTGACTAAAACCACTACTCCTCTAACGAATGAGAAATGTACCATGAGTGATGGTGTTGACTGCTCCTCTAGCCAACTAATGATATACCAAGGAGAAATCCTGGATACTGGCTATGAGAAGAGGGGATCTTTTAATGGAAACGTTACAATTCGCCACCTCAACTCCTGACTCTCACATCTCGGTTATGAGTGGCAAGATGATTGAGTTCTCTACCACTACATCATGCAATATAATTGTCTAACAATCTTTATTATTGTAATACCAAGCATTGTTCAATTGTTTTACTCCGATAACCAGTTAGCAATACAATGAAATCCAGTTTTGAAACTTTAAAAGTGGATGAGATAATTAAAAGTACATGCTTTTTCTTGATGTCTTTGACAAGAAGAATTATTCATGCATCAATTTTTTTTACTTTCACTAAGGAGAGGAGATTTTGATTGTGTACCTTGCAGTCTGTTAAAATCTTGAAACTATTATTGTAAGAAATGTTCTTTCATTTAATGAATTATTGAGCGGTTAGGCAGCGAGCGTTTAGTATGCAACCAAGCAAATTCTATTACAGTTTTATCTAAAATTGCAAGAACTATGAAGAAGAGAAATGGCATATTACCTTGAGTTATTTGAGTTTCTTTTCAGAGCCATGTTCTTTTTTGTTTCCTTTGTTATATTACTCATGACGAGTAAAAGTTTAAAAATGGGGGATTTGATGGCTCTATTTTTTGCGTTATTTTTTCTAGCCATTCCCCTTTGTTTTATTAGATTTTCATATGGTTTTCACTCTTACACTTACCCAAACATTGCTATGTTTGTAGATGTTTCATTTCTTCATGGATATTTCAGGACTACCACTAAGAAGGAAGGAAATGATGCATATTAATGTTGATTGGAGAAAAGCAAGCAATTTGGAAAAAGGAAATTCAGAATTAAATTGCAGAAACACTTAACGAGACCCTGTACAGTCACTGCCGACCATACCACTCACCGTACCATGCGCCACTGCCTCCAGCACTTCAAAAGTAACAACTTTCGTGATGAGGCTAGGGACAAAAAACACACACAACCGTTGCTAGAAGACTCGGAAGGGAGAAGAAGGAGATCCGGAGAGGAGAAGCCCTGCCTGATCCTGTTGGAGATCGTTCTCTTCACCACCATCCACCACACCATCCATTTCATCACCCCATAGAGAGATTGATATTATCCTTGTAATAAGATTAGGGTTTGAGAACCCTCATTTAGATTGAACTTCTGGTTTGGTGTCTGTTGATCTAAGAATTATTGTGGCTCGCTACGGTAATCTAGAGATGAACTTTCCACTTTTAATTATTGAGTTCATGTTTGCTATATCTCTCATGTGCGAGAAGACTCCCCAAGGCGTGGGAGATGAAGGGAATTTGTGATATGTGTTTGTGCTAACTTATTCCATATTATTTGTGAAAGTATTTTCCATATTGTTTAGAGGATTATGTGTTCATGGTGTGCGTAAAGCCTGTTATCTAGGGCCCAGATAACATGATGCTAATAGAGATCTACGTAAACATATACTTGTTGTTCAACAATTCTGCGACCTTCTAAGTGACAGGTGGAGATATCAATGAGGAGTGAAGCCAGTAAGAGGATCACGAGAAGCCACAAAACTTAATGCATTGGTCTAATCTATTGGTCTTAAATAGCTGAACTGACCATGGCAATGGGACAAAGATGCAGGAAAATAGTGATAAACAGATCCAGTCATGGGGACGTTTAACTACTACATGGTGACTCGCCTACCGACCATTCAATAGAAGAGAATATGCATCACATATCCGCTACCTCCATCAAGAACATTCACAATAACCATGAACCAAAGTCTCTCCGCTCCTACTCCATCCATCAGAAATACAACACCACTTTAAAGTATTTCTTTCTTTCTTTTATTTATTATAGTAATTTTTTCCATTTCTATTTTTGTACAACTCATTCTCTGTTTTCTGCAGGTATAAGCGAATTAATGCTTCTGTGAGTCAATTCACATAAGTCTGACACCTTGTGTGCGACAAAGGCAACCTTAAAAACATTTAACAGATCAGCTCTCCATGGGAACAATATAAATCAGTAGAACATACTTCCACAAAATTGTGCTTTAACGAACCTGTGCACTTGCAGGAATCAATTACACTTACTCTCGAAGACTGTTGTGATCCCCTACACTTGTGGGTTATCAGGCGAAGAGCTGTGCAAGTGGCGTAACGCTCTGATGTCCTGTCCGGAGTATGGCCGGAGACTTGTGGAAATCTCCGGTTATGCCGGAGATTCCGGAGCACTCATGGTCCGGAGACTCCATGCATGCTAGGCCGGAAACTCCGGGGTACGTTTTCCTGCAACGGTTATAATCTTGGAGAGACTATAAAAGGTCTTATCCTACCTTGGAGAAGGGACCGCAACCAGAACACATTCTCCATCACTGTTTGTCGCACCCGGACTTCTAGCGGATACTCACAGTCCGTTAAACAGCAGATAACTGGCTTACGGGGCATACCGGCACCCGCATCTCAATATGAGCAGGCCAACACATAAACGTGTGACAACCATTCTCTACTATTCATCGTCTGCGCAAACCATCCCATCGAAATCCAGATACTTCCATTGACGTACTTCAAAACATACACACATGGTACGTCAACGGCATTGGAACAAGTGATATCACAACAGATCTCTACGACACACAAGATGGAAATAAGTTGCAAATAGCTCTCACTAGAGCAGAGATAGCAAATACAATCATCCAAAGGACCATGTCCCAACATATCATCATTACATCACAGCGGAAGCATCCAAAGTGGTCTGAGTACAGACAAGATCCAAATAGGCCTAAGAGGCCGAAAACGAAAAGACGGAGCCCATCCACGAAGTCTCGGATCCTGCCCGGGTCAGCTATCTACTCGTCAGCAGTCTCGTCATACTCCACGTAGTAGCCACCATGGGGATCCTCGGAAACGTAGTCTGCGGAAACCACAGCCCCAAAGGGGTCAGTACATAAACGTACTGGCAAGCAAGACTCACAATTCACCAAAGTGTAACTCGTCAACACCAAGCACAGATGCTTTGGGTTCAACGGAAGAAAGGGGATATAAAAGATGCTGCAACTGGCTGCTCTAACCAACTACGGAGGTACTACCACTTCCGGCTAAACAGAAACTAACCACCCAAACAAACCCATCCTGGATCTCGCCCCTTATCCAAAGAAGCAACCCGAGGATAACTCACACAGTTGGATTAGTGATGGTTCAAATTGTTGTGTCAATAGACCTATTACTAGTCAAGTTATCATTAGTTAGGTGTAAGTTGTTCTGAGTACTTGTTAGCCAGTACTTTCACCAAGTAATCCATAACCGCGGAAAACACGGCTTCTCGAGAAGATTTAACCCTGCAGGGATGCACCAATTTGGCCGTACACGTAAGAATACCCCGCCAGGATGGAAATGCACTTCCACCAAGCGAGGCACTCAACACAACTCAACTCTTCTTCGCATCAAGCCCAAAGAACCACATGCTGTGCGTGCGCGGCTAATCGATCCCCACGAAGAAAAGGGGACCCTCATAGCACTCTAAGACCACGCCGCCCTAAATGCCGACTACAAAAGTTCCACCCTGGCGCCAAGGGTTCGCACCTGCACATGCATGCATCAAATGGAAAGCCCGAACTAAATGTGGCGATTTGGACGAGATGCGAATCGAATCAAATTGAGGGGGGGCGCCCATACACGCTTCCCACATGCGGTTAGTGCGCTCATCATGGATCAGTAGACAAGACCCTTTTCCTAATTAGGGTCGACACTAGCAGGCCTCAAAACCACGCCGGGCCTCCTGCCGGTGCCTTATCAGCAAATTATTATTACCTCAAAATTAACAGGTTGTTGTTTAACATCGAGCCCCATAACATAATAAAATATAGTAGCAGAAAGTAACGGGTAACAGACTCGAGCAAAACAACCCTAAGCATGCTAGTAAGACACGGGCTCAAACAACGGTGTTATGGGAGTGGAGGTGAGGCAATATCAGGGTTAAAGGATACATGTGATAGGTTCGAACAGAAGCAACGATTCATAGGGCTAGCAGAATAGACAACGGAAAGTATCGGTAACCAATGTTGAAAGGAACACAGTGGTTCATGTGAGTGAATACTTGCCTGCAAACTCAGCAGCCTGGTACTGAGCTAGATCCTTAGAAGGGGTGTCGTAAGTATCGTTGGTCTCAACGTTGTCGTTTATCCGAGAAGAAGCAAACAAACAACACAGAGAGACAAACAATCAATAACATGGCATAATGCACAAACATGGGATGATGCATGTCAATTTAGTTGATGCATCAGAAATAAACTAGTTGACAAGATAACATGTTTAAATGGACCCATATGCAATTGGATTGCATATGGAAAGCCCATGAATTATGGTTGAAATAATTGTTTTACAACTAACCAATAGATGAAAGTGGATTAGCATGATGCATGGATGAGGAAAACAGCAAAATAACAACAATAGAATCAATTGGAAATAAGGTTTACCAATTTTGTAATTTTATTTATTAAGTTAGGGAATTTTTGGTTACTTAAAGGTGTCACACAAGCATTTGTTGTTTTCACCAAGTTAAATTGTTCAAAACAGATAACAAAGTTCATATTTGAAAAGAACACAAGATTTTAGTTGGAATACATGTTTCACTTGTTGAAAAAGGATTTCAAATAAATTATTTATGAATTAAACAAGTTTAAGCAAGAATTAAATGAATTTAATTCAAGTTTGAATTTAATTGAATTTTTATTTGTGCAAAACATTAAGTGAGATTCATATTTTAAAAGCTTATACTTTTATGGCTTGAAAACATATTTTATATGTTCAAAAAGAAATTAATTTGACCAATGTATGAATTTAACAATTTTAAAGGATTTAAACAAGGTTTAAATTATTTAACCAATTTTAATTATTCAAAACATGAAACAAAATTTATATTTGGAAAGGTGGTTTAATTTTGCATGGAAAACATATTTCATTTGTTGAAATTGGATTTAAAATGAGCAAGTTATTATTTTGGCAATTTTAAATGCAATAATTAAGAAACAGTTGTTTTCAGCAATTTAAATTATTCAAAACAGCAAACAAAATTGATATTTGGAAAGTACATGAAAATTTGATTGGAAAACATATTTAGTTTGTGGAATTTGGAATTTTTATGCCCAAGTTATGAATTTTGCAAAATTAAGTGAATTAAACAAGTTTTCAAATATTGCGCCAATTTAAAATATTCAAAACAGTAAACAAATTTTATATTTGGGTAGACAATTCAATTTGGTACAGAAAACATATTTAAATAGTTGAATTTGGAGTTAAAATGATTTATTTATGCAATTTACAAGTTTTGGTATTATTCTGCCAATTTAATTACAGCTAGGGACTTGGAAATAAATTACAGGGGTCTAGAAAAGAAACTGCAGGGACCTATGTGTGAAAAAAGGATTGTGCAGGCCTGGGAAAAATAAAGATGAAAAAAGGGGGTTTTGGTGCGCAGGGGGGATCGAACCCCTGACCTGCTGCTGCGCGCAAAGGGGTGCTAACCAGTGCGGTGGTGATCGATTTGGTGATAGGAAGGGGGGCTCGGGGGGCTAAAGGTTCAGTTTGGCGGGTTAACTGAATTTTTCTTAACTGAACCTGATCGTTCTGTTCCTCGACGGAGGAGGATGCCGGAGGCAGCTGCGCTCGAGTGGCCGTGGTGCGTGGTGCTGTGGGCCGCGGGTGGTGACCGAGAGGGAAGGGAGAGGGAGGAGAGCGAGTGGGGAAGAAGAGGAGCGGGGGGCTCACCTCGATGCGGACAGAGGAGGCGCACGGGGCGGAGCAGGTGGCCGGCGGCGACATGGAGGCGACGGCGACGGCGCCTCGGGCTCTCCCGGTGCCCACCGAGGGGTGGAGGAGGAAGCCCGCGGTGGGGGGAACCCATTCCCGCCATCGCCATGGCCGGAGGGAGACCCGAGCGCCGGCGATCACCGGAGGAGGAGGATGGTTTCGGTGGGGTGTTCAGAGTTACAGAGAAAAATACAGAGAGCAGAGAGGGAAGGGAGGAAGAAAGAAGAGAATGGAGGCGGGGGAAGAGGAAGAAGGAGGGAGAGAGGGATAGAGGGGAAACGCTAGGGTTAGGGGTAGCTATAAGGGGGGAGGGGATGGTGCTGTCCGTCTGCTCCCTTCTGATGCAACGTGGAAGCACGGATTTTGAGCCGTACAGGAGGTAGAAGAAGACCGAAGGGGTATCGGGCTGGGGGAAAAGGTGGTGGGCTGGGCTTCCTCCTCTCTCTCCTTTGCTTGGTTTTTTTTATTATTTGTTTCTGTTTTTTTTTTTTGCTGAATAGAGATAGGAAGAGAATGAGGGTTTTTGGGTGAGAAATTTTAGGGAAAAATTTGTGTGAGCTAGGTATTACAATAGCAACAAAATGCCAATTTTGGTTTTCCAAAAAGTTCAATTTATTTTGCTGTTTTGTAATTGATTGAATTGGTATGAATTTTGAATATTGGGTGATTTATTTAAAATAAGCATTTCCAAAAGTTTGAACCCTCAATTTTATTTGAAACAAATTGCTTAGAATTGTTTTGTAAATTTCAATAATTCCAAAGGGTTGATGTTTGGAATTTTGTTTGAATTTGAATAACATATTGAGTTAAGTGAAGGATTAAAAGCCACAAATTTAAATAGTTGAACCTTCTGGATTAAATGGAAACAATTGATTATAATTGTTTTGGTAATTTTCATAAAATTCAAAGGGGTTGCTGTTTTGGAAATTAATTGAATTTGAAAAGGAATTTGAATTAAGTGAATTTTTGATAGAAACAAAACAACACTTTGGAATCACAACTTTTAATGGAAACAATTGATTGTTTTGATTTGAAATATCATTTTGGAAATTGTAAAATCACAAGTATGAAACAAAAGGTTTGAAATTTGAGTTGGAATTCAAATAGAAAACAAAGGAAAACAAAGGAAAACAGAGGAAAACAAATGGAAAACAAGCAAAACAAATGCAATGAACATGATGTCATGATGCAAAACATAAAATAACAGAGAGAAAAACATTCTAATGGCTATTTTTCATACTTGGGATGTTACAAAACGCCCCCCTTGAAGGAATCGCGCCCCGAGATTCCTACTGAGAAAAGAAAAGGTCCGGATACTTCTTGCGAAGATCCTCTTGAGCTGTGACACGTGAAACACATCGTGCACCTTGGATAGTTTTTTCTGGAAGTTCAAAACGATAGGCATTTCTGGCAACTCTTCTGGAAAGATGTCAGGGGATTCACAAACCACCGGAACATTTTCAAGTAAAGTGAGAGGTTTTGCATTGAGGGTGTATAGCTTGAATAGAATTTGATTCGTTTGGAGAATAGACTATCTGGCCAGAAGGGTGGAACAGAGTTATTGATTAGACGCCGGTAGAAAAACTGAAGTGGAAAGCAACAACAAGATTTCAACAGACGAAAAGGATGTTGAGAAAAACAGGATATCGAAGCAACATCGGGAAAACGAGATCAAAACACTCCTGAGGTACTACGGAAAACCCATCCGGGCTTCTAAAGGATCAATATCTACTGCTTAAGGAATAGAGGATTTGCTTCCGGGGCTTACACGCCTCCGTTCTCAATCATGAGTAGGCAACATGATAAATCATGTCACAACCACCTCCATTCCTATGGACTAGTAGATATAACCATCCTATAGAAACCAGGATACGTGGAATCCTAACTTGAAAGTTTAGATGAGAAGGGAAAACAACGTTGCACTTCCTTACCAGAAAAGGGAGGGTGGGTGGGGAAAGAAGAAAAAGAACAGAATTCCTACTCTCACGTTTCATTTTTCCTATATAGCTACAAAATAGTTTCTAGACTCAACTGCGACTAGTAAAAGGGGTCCTACAAGCTGACAGGCTCTGATACCCATTTGTCGCACCCGGACTTCTAGGGGATACTCACAGTCCGTTAAACAGCAGATAACTGGCTTACGGGGCATACCGGCAGAGCAGGCCAACACGTAAACGTGTGACATCCATTCTCTACTATTCATCGTCTGCGCAAACCATCCCATAGAAATCCAGATACTTCCATTGACGTACTTCAAAACATACACACATGGTACGTCAACGGCATTGGAACAAGTGATATCACAACAGATCTCTACGACACACAAGATGGAAATAAGTTGCAAATAGCTCTCACTAGAGCAGAGATAGCAAATACAATCATCCAAAGGACCATGTCCCAACATATCATCATTACATCACAGCGGAAGCATCCAAAGTGGTCTGAGTACAGACAAGATCCAAATAGGCCTAAGAGGCCGGAAACGAAAAGACGGAGCCCATCCACGAAGTCTCGGATCCTGCCCGGGTCCGCTATCTACTCGTCAGCAGTCTCGTCATACTCCACGTAGTAGCCACCATGGGGATCCTCGGAAACGTAGTCTGCGGAAACCACAGCCCCAAAGGGGTCAGTACATAAACGTACTGGCAAGCAAGACTCACAATTCACCAAAGTGTAACCCGTCAACACCAAGCACAGATGCTTTGGGTTCAACGGAAGAAAGGGGATATAAAAGATGCTGCAACTGGTTGCTCTAACCAACTACGGAGGTACTACCACTTCCGGCTAAACAGAAAGGAGATAAGATAGCGTATCATAACCAACTACAACTAACCACCCAAACAAACCCATCCTGGATCTCGCCCCTTATCCAAAGAAGCGACCCGAGGATAACTCACACAGTTGGATTAGTGATGGTTCAAATTGTTGTGTCAATAGGCCTATTACTAGTCAACTTATCATTAGTTAGGTGTAAGTTGTTCTGAGTACTTGCTAGCCAGTACTTTCACCAAGTAATCCATAACCGCGGAAAACACGGCTTCTCGAGAAGATTTAACCCTGCAGGGATGCACCAATTTGGCCGTACACGTAAGAATACCCCGCCAGGATGGAAATGCACTCCACCAAGCGAGGCACTCAACACAACTCAACTCTTCTTCGCATCAAGCCCAGAGAACCACATGTTGTGCGTGCGCGGCTAATCGAGCCCCACGAAGAAAAGGGGACCCTCATAGCACTCTAAGACCACGCCGCCCTAAATGACGACTACAAAAGTTCCACCCTGGCGCCAAGGGTTCGCACCTGCACATGCATGCATCAAATGGAAAGCACGAACTAAATGTGGCGATTTGGACGAGATGCGAATCGAATCAAATTGAGGGGGGCGCCCATACACGCTTCCCACATGCGGTTAGTGCGCTCATCATGGATCAGTAGACAAGACCCTTTTCCTAATTAGGGTCGACACTAGCAGGCCTCAAAACCACGCCGGGCCTCCTGCCGGTGCCTTATCAGCAAATTATTATTACCTCAAAATTAACAGGTTGTTGTTTAACATCGAGCCCCAGAACATAATAAAATATAGTAACAGAAAGTAACGGGTAACAGACTCGAGCAAAACAACCCTAAGCATGCTAGTAAGACACGGGCTCAAACAACGGGGTTATGGGAGTGGAGGTGAGGCACTATCAGGGTTAAAGGATACATGTGATAGGTTCGAACAGAAGCAACGATTCATAGGGCTAGCAGAATAGACAACGGAAAGTATTGGTAACCAATGTTGAAAGGAACACAGTGGTTCATGTGAGTGAATACTTGCCTGCAAACTCAGCAGCCTGGTACTGAGCTAGATCCTTAGAAGTGGTGTCGTAAGTATCGTCGGTCTCAACGTCGTCGTTTATCCGAGAAGAAGCAAACAAACAACGCAGAGAGACAAACAATCAATAACATGGCATAGTGCACAAACATGGGATGATGCATGTCAATTTAGTTGATGCATCAGAAATAAACTAGTTGACAAGATAACATGTTTAAATGGACCCATATGCAATTGGATTGCATATGGAAAGCCCATGAATTATGGTTGAAATAATTGTTTTACAACTAACCAATAGATGAAAGTGGATTAGCATGATGCATGGATGAGGAAAACAGCAAAATAACAACAATAGAATCAATTGGAAATAAGGTTTACCAATTTTGTAATTTTATTTATTAAGTTAGGGAATTTTTGGTTACTTAAAGGTGTCACACAAGCATTTGTTGTTTTCACCAAGTTAAATTGTTCAAAACAGATAACAAAGTTCATATTTGAAAAGAACACAAGATTTTAGTTGGAATACATGTTTCACTTGTTGAAAAAGGATTTCAAATAAATTATTTATGAATTAAACAAGTTTAAGCAAGAATTAAATGAATTTAATTCAAGTTTGAATTTAATTGAATTTTTATTTGTGCAAAACATTAAGTGAGATTCATATTTTAAAAGCTTATACTTTTATGGCTTGAAAACATATTTTATATGTTCAAAAAGAAATTAATTTGACCAATGTATGAATTTAAAAATTTTAAAGGATTTAAACAAGGTTTAAATTATTTAACCAATTTTAATTATTCAAAACATGAAACAAAATTTATATTTGGAAAGGTGGTTTAATTTTGCATGGAAAACATATTTCATTTGTGGAAATTGGATTTAAAATGAGCAAGTTATTATTTTGGCAATTTTAAATGCAATAATTAAGAAACAGTTGTTTTCAGCAATTTAAATTATTCAAAACAGCAAACAAAATTGATATTTGGAAATTACATGAAAATTTGATTGGAAAACATATTTAGTTTGTGGAATTTGGAATTTTTATGCCCAAGTTATGAATTTTGCAAAATTAAGTGAATTAAACAAGTTTTCAAATATTGCACCAATTTAAAATATTCAAAACAGTAAAGAAATTTTATATTTGGGTACACAATTCAATTTGGTACAGAAAACATATTTAAATAGTTGAATTTGGAGTTAAAATGATTTATTTATGCAATTTACAAGTTTTGGTATTATTCTGCCAATTTTATTACAGCTAGGGACTTGGAAATAAATTACAGGGGTCTAGAAAAGAAATTGCAGGGACCTATGTGTGAAAAAAGGATTGTGCAGGCCTGGCAAAAATAAAGATGAAAAAGGGGGTTTTGGTGCGCCGGGGGGGATCGGACCCCTGACCTGCTGCTGCGCGCAAAGGGGTGCTAACCAGTGCGGTGGTGATCGATTTGGTAATAGGAAGGGGGGCTCGGGGGGCTTAAGGTTCAGTTTGGCGGGTTAACTGAATTTTTCTTAACTAAACCTGATCGTTCTGTTCCTCGACGGAGGAGGATGCCGGCGGCAGCTGCGCTCGAGTGGCCGTGGTGCGTGGTGCTGTGGGCCGCGGGTGGTGACCAAGAGGGAAGGGAGAGGGAGGAGAGCGAGTGGGGAGAAGAGGAGCGGGGGGCTCACCTCGATGCGGATAGAGGAGGCGCACGAGGCGGAGCAGGTGGCCGGCGGCGACATGGAGGCGACGGCTGCGGCGCCTCGGGCTCTCCCGGTGCCCACCGAGGGGTGGAGGAGGAAGCCCGCGGTGGGGGGAACCCATTCCCGCCATCGCCATGGCCGGAGGGAGACCCGAACGCCGGCGATCACCGGAGGAGGAGGATGGTTTCGGTGGGGTGTTCAGAGTTACAGAGAAAAATACAGAGAGCAGAGAGGGAAGGGAGGAAGAAAGAAGAGAGTGGAGGCCGGGGAAGAGGAAGAAGGAGGGAGAGAGGGATAGAGGGGAAACCCTAGGGTTAGGGGTAGCTATAAGGGGGGAGGGGATGGTGCTGTCCGTCTGCTCCCTTCTGATGCAACGTGGAAGCACGGATTTTGAGCCGTACAGGAGGTAGAAGAAGACCGAAGGGGTATCGGGCTGGGGGAAAAGGTGGTGGGCTGGGCTTCCTCCTCTCTCTCCTTTGCTTGGTTTTTTTTATTATTTGTTTCTGTTTTATTTTTTTGCTGAATAGAGATAGGAAGAGAATGAGGGTTTTTGGGTGAGAAATTTTAGGGAAATTTTTTTGTGAGCTAGGTATTACAATAGCAACAAAATGCCAATTTTGGTTTTCCAAAAAGTTCAATTTATTTTGCTGTTTTGTAATTGATTGAATTGGTATGAATTTTGAATATTGGGTGATTTATTTAAAAGAAGAATTTCCAAAAGTTTGAACCCTCAATTTTATTTGAAACAAATTGCTTAGAATTGTTTTGTAAATTTCAATAATTCCAAAGGGTTGATGTTTGGAATTTTGTTTGAATTTGAATAACATATTGAGTTAAGTGAAGGATTAAAAGCCACAAATTTAAATAGTTGAACCTTATGGATTAAATGGAAACAATTGATTATAATTGTTTTGGTAATTTTCATAAAATTCAAAGAGGTTGCTGTTTTGGAAATTAATTGAATTTGAAAAGGAATTTGAATTAAGTGAATTTTTGATAGAAACAAAACAACAGTTTGGAATCACAACTTTTAATGGAAACAATTGATTGTTTTGATTTGAAATATCATTTTGGAAATTGTAACATCACAAGTATGAAACAAAAGGTTTGAAATTTGAGTTGAAATTCAAATAGAAAACAAAGGAAAACAAAGGAAAACAGAGGAAAACAAATGGAAAACAAGCAAAACAAATGCAATGAACATGATGTCATGATGCAAAACATAAAATAACAGAGAGCAAAACATTCTAATGGCTATTTTTCATACTTGGGATGTTACACTGTTCAAGAGCTCGAAACTCATAGAGATCTCTCTAGCCACTCAAACATTTTTACATTTGAGAATTCAAGAGAGAAGACCTAGATCCACATCCGTACCCAAGCGATTTGAACTCCCCTTTGATTCCATTGAGGAATTTCTTACTCTTTGGATTTGTTGAAACCCTAGGAGGTTGTTGGTCCTTTGTGGTTTTGGTAGCCGGGAGTATTGTCGAGAAACTCCAACTGGGTTGTGGATTATGTCCTAGCCTTTAAGCTCGGAGTCTTGGTGGCTCGTGGGATTTAATGAGAACCCTCCAAGTTGTGAAATGTGCCTCATCCTTGTGAAGGTTATGGTTGTCAATCTCAATGGCAACATAGTGGTTTGTGCCTCTCCACATTGGTGGAAGGACACGAAGGAGGTGCAGTGTGTCATTTTACGGCTATTCGGTATTCACCGTGGTGATACTGCACCACTCTAATGGAAACGTAGCTTCCTTTGGGAAGTGAACTCCGGAATAAATCTCCTCGTCATTTTTGTTGATTATCTCTCAACCTAAGTTTAATTGTTGTTGATAGCTTACTTGATTTCATATCTAGTGCTATTGCTCATCATATAGAATTGTTCATCTAGTTGCATAATTTAGAGAACCTATATTTGAGCAATCCCAAATTAAATGAAAAATAAGTAATTTTTGTATTTGCCTATTCAACCCCCTCTAATCAACTCTCTCGATCCTTTCACGCGGCCGGGCTCCATGGCGCCTCGCCGAGGCTTCACCTGCGTACGAAGGTGTTCTGCAGGGCCACCATGTCATAGGGGTAGGCCACGGCAGGAAGCCAGTAGTAACCGCGACTCCCGACTTCGTCTTTTTGGTCTGCATCGGCGATGGGAGCACCGGTCTCCACGATGAGGAGAAGGCGTCGGTGGCCTCTCGATGAGGCAGACGCGTTCATCGGCCTTGGCCGCAAGAGGTGATTCGCGGCGGTCGGGTCCTCCTTAATGGTTTGGAATCATGATTTTGGGGGTATTTGGAAGGAGGAGAGAAGCGAGCTTATCCACATGAGTAGGAATTGGATTGAACGACTGATACGTGATTCAATTAAAACCGACGATAGGGACCGTGGTTTGCGCATAAAACAATCTACCCTATATTTAGATTTTCCAAAATAAATTTATATTAAAAAATCTCCAATAATATAATTTTGCGATGAATTTCTCATACGTACGAGACAATGGAGCCGTCGTTAAACAGGGAGTGAGTAGTCAAAGCATTGGGAGATTGTCTTAAAAAAGTGGCGTAAGTGTAAGAAATGTTGTCCGGTTAAAAGAATCTGGTTACAGGCGCGCGCACACACACAATAAACGGGTGATCGGCGATACAGGTCGGATACGTTATGGGCTCTCCTCTAGCGATGCGGAGGCGGTCCCATAACTTCCTCGACAACCTCTGACAGCGGCGCCCGTGCTCCGCTGTTGATGGTGCAGATCTTGCACTCGTTGGGATACCCCAAGAGGAGGGTGTGATGAGCACATCGGTAGGAGTTTTCCCCTTAGTTAAGAACCAAGGTTATCAATCCAGTAGGAGAAGAAGGACCTTCGGAAGGTTGATGCCACTGACGGTGGTGATGGAGCTTCACCGGTGTCAGCAACAACGTAGAACCTGCACACAACACAACCAAAATACTTTACCCCAACGGTACAGTGAGGTTGTCAATCTCACCAGTTTTGCTTAAAACAAAGATTAGACGTATAGTGCGGAAAAACAGTGTATGCTTGCAGTAAGTAAAGAAAGCAGAAAATTGTTGTGGTTTATTTAATAGTGTGAAAAAATGGACCGGGGTTCATAGGTTCACTAGTGGTGTCTCTCCATAAAAGATAGCATGCTGGGTGAACAAATTACAGTTGGGCAATTGACAAATAGAGGTTGCACCGTAGTGCACAATATGACATGAAGATTACTATGATATTCAGTGCGGACATTACAACAAGATACATAGACCGACATCCATCTGCATCTATGACTAATAATCCACCCTCAGGTTATCATTCGAACCCCCTTAGGTATTAAGTTGCAAGCAACATATAATTGCATTAAACAGAGTGTGTAATGTAAGCAATGATTATGCACGCGGGCACTCTCACCGCTGTTTTCTCCCTAATGGCAACATCACATCCTCCCCCTTCACGTTTATGTCACTCGAGCAAGGCAACAAGGAGGCATGAACCCACTATCAAGCATAAAGACTCCCTCTTGGAGTCACTAGAAACTACTTGGCCAGAATAACCACTAGCAATAGAAAGCATGCAAGATCACAAATAACATATGCAATAAAGACTATAATCAACTTGGCATAAGGTCAATATTCATCAGATCCTAGCAAACACAGCATATAGAATTACATAAGATCAATCTCGATCATGATAGGCAGCTCACGATATCTAAACATGGAGGCATATGAGGAGAACACAACCATCTAGCTACAGCTATGAACCCGTAGTCAAAGGATGAACTACTCACGCATCACTCCGGAGGCAGGCATGGTGATGTAGAAGCCTCCGGTGATGATCTCCTCTCCGGCATGGTGCCGGAAACAGCTTCAGAACCCCCCTGATCTGGGGTTGACGGTGACGGCGGCTGCGGAACTTTTTCGGGGATTTTGATCAGGTGTTTAGGGTTTTCCATCCCGGGGGCTTAAATAGGCGAAAGGGCAAAGGCGGTGGAGGCCAGGGGGCCCCACACCCATAGCTGGCGCGGCCAGGGGGCGCGCCACCCTATGGTGTGGCCCCCCTGTTGCCCCTCTTCGACTCCTATTCGGTCTTCTGGATGCTTCCGGGGAAAATAGGACTTCCGCGCTTCGAACTTTCCAATTCCGAGAATATTTCCAGAACAACTTTTCTGAAGCTAAAAACAGCAGAAAACAGGGAACTGGCTCTGTGGCATCTTGTTAATAGGTTAGTCCGGAAAATCGATAAAAATTACATAAAGAAGGGAGAAAACATGTAGCAATTGGCATAATATCATCATGCAGCATCAGAAATTAGGGATACGTTTATAACGTATCAAGCATCCCCAAGCTTAGTTCCTACTCGTCCTCGAGTAGGTAAACGATAAAACAATAATTTTTGAGGTGACATGCTACTAACATAAACTTGATAAACCTAATGTAAAAGCATATGCACGCTGAGATCATAAAACTTTAAAAACACAAGCATGATAAATAAAACTTTAATAATAAAGAATAGCAATTACTTTGCATCACGAAGAGTAACTCAAATAAAGGATCATGAAAAATAATGCAAAGAAAGGTAGACATTTGTTTCGGGTATAGAGAAAGCATGGCAAAGTGATATTTTGATAGTACTTAAGAGTGGGGCAAAACATAAATGCTAGGACACCTTCAAAGTTCATGAGGAAGACTAGAACAAATAATTTAAGAACAAATTATATCACATCATGAAGTAATTATTGATGCTTATGGGACAAATGCACATAGAACTCAGAATGGCAAAAATGCTCTCTCAACTGTGCATAAAGTTAGAAGATGGAGACTCAACATAAAAGTAAAAGAAAGGCCCTTCGCAAAGGGAAGCAGGGATCACTCATGTGCTAGAGCTTTTATTTTATTAAACTGAGGTATTAAAAGTTTGACATTTGTGGAGGAATGTCTATATTTTGGGAGATGTATGCTAATGTCAACGAATGGTAAACAGAAAATACAGTACGTCACAAGTCAACTAGATTCACAAGAGCGGCTCCCATGGTGAAGGACGCAACTGTTGTAGAAGGCCATCCCTCTTTCTCTTTTGTTTACACAATTATGCTTTGACTGGTAAATCAGGGGCAAAAATAGTGAAGAGAATTTGTTGTTATTAATTTTGGGTTGGGCACCCCGCTGCCAGTTGTTTTAGCATTGGATAAGCGGATGAAGCCACTAGTCCAGAGTGTGAAAGTCCAATCAACAAGTGAGATAAAGATTCTCTATTTACGTCCTCATGAGCAAAAACAGGAACATAAAGCAGGAGTAATTTTGAGAGTTTTAAAGATAACACATGAGAAATTTACTTTGGAGTGTCAGTTAAATACCACATGTAGGTAGGTATGGTGGACACAATGGGAAAAACTTTGGTTTAAGGGAGTTTGGATGCACGAGTAGAGCTCATACTCAGTACAGGTGGAGGCTGGCAAAAGACTGGGAGTGACAAATCAAGAGAGCATAAGAGCCATAATCATGCATAGCGACATAAGCATCATTAATTAAAACATAAGCAGTATCACAAGTTCAAAAACTAAGTGGTCATGGAGGATATTTGTGACTGGTTTGTAGTCATAAACATGGTGTGAGCATGCGCCAAGTCAACCAAGTAAAACATTCGAAAGAGAATACCATATATTGATGCTTTACTATGACAAGAACAACTCATGAATCTTTCAAGACATATTAAACACTCTCAGATATTTGAGGCTATTCATGCTACTCAATAACCATAAGGCTTTAAAACTAAAATAACATTTAGCATGGCATGAAAAAGTCCTAGCCACAGTCTATACAAGCTTCTACTAGTACTGTTATAAATTCTACTTCAAGCAGCAGTTTTCTTTCTCCCAACAAGCACCATACAAACCATGCTTTAAAAAAAATACTCTTTATGATACAGAAAGCAAACATGAGAGTACTCAAATAATACTACTAAAAATAATAGCTCTAATAAGAGATGCATTCAAAACAGGAGCTGAATAAATGCAGCGCCAAACAGAGACTAAGAATACAACGTATTTTCATGAAAAAGCGGAGTGTGTCACTCTCCAATAAAAGAATGTTGGGGTCCAAACAAGCTTATGATGAAAGTAAAAAAAAACTGAAAACAAAAGCAAAATCAAACTGAAAACAAAAATAAAAGACGCTCCAAGTAAAGCACATAAGATGCGACCGAATAAAAACATAGTTTCACTAGAAGTGAACTGATAATTTGTTGATGAAGAAGGGGATGCCTTGGGCATCCCCAAGCTTAGACGCTTGAGTCTTCTTGGAATTTTCTTGGATATACCACCAGGGAATCCCCAAGCTTAGGCTTTTCACTATTCTTGATCACATCATATCATCCTCTTCTCTTGACCCTTGAAAACTTCCTTCACATCAAAATTCTCACAATCTTCATTAGCAACGTTAGTGCAATTGAAATAATAAATTCACATGGTTAAGTTTAAACACAAATCTAACACTCAAAAACACATTAGCTACTGTCACGTCTTCTTTCAAAACTCTTTTTCTCAAAAGAACACCAAAAGAAAGAAATTAAGATGCAAATGCGATAAATGGCAGAAATCTGTCAAAACAGAACAGCAGGTAAAGATCGATATTTTCAAAAATCTTCTATTCCTCAAATAAAAAAGTGTTCTTCTAAGTACAATTGCATATATAACTCAGGATTAAGCACAAAAAATCTCAGGTCATTTTGAATTTTCTGTGATTTTTAACGGAATTAACAGTGGACAGCAGAAATCTGTTTTCTGCGCAGAAATCCGAAATATAGGCTCAACTTTCCACTAGAGGCTTTACTTGGCTCAACAAAAACACAAAAGAAAAAATGCAGCGGGGTTGATAAGGAAATAGAAAACACCCAGGTGTAAATCACACCAAATAAAATAAAGGAAAACTGAATGAAAACAGAGAAATAAAACGGGTTGTCTCCCGGTAGCGGTTTTCTTTAACGCCTTTCAGCTAGGCCTAAAAGATCAACTCAAGTATTTTCAAGTGAATAAGCATCAACATCATATTTTTCTCTAACAATAGAGTCAAAGGGTAGCTTTATCTTCTTTCTAGGAAAGTGGTCCAAACCTTTCTTAAGGGGAAGTTGATATTTAATACGCCCCTCTTTCATGTCAATAAGGCATGTCCCAATGCACCGTCTCTTAGCACGTTATCATATGTATAATAAAAACTTAAGAGACAATATGTACAATGCATTGTATCTTAGATGTTGTATCTAAATTAATGATTTTGGGCTCATGCATGCATTTGATTGGCCTAGAGCCTTTTTTGCCTATGGCCACGTGTCAAGGTTGTATCTTAGCTAAGATACAACCTCACTATCTCTCTTCATTAACTATAGTGCCACATAAGAAAAATGCCTATGAAACCGTGCTAAGAGACTTGCATTGGGATAGGCCTAATAGCACCAACAGTTCTAAGAAAAGGTCTTCCCAAAACAATAGGACAAGAAGCATTGCATTCAATGTACATAACAACAAAATCAACAGGGGCAAGGTTATTATTAACCATAATAAGAACATCATCAATTCTACCAAGAGGTTTCTTCTTAGCATTATTAGCAAGATGAACATCCAAATAACAGTGTTCCAACGGTGGTAAATCAAGCATATCATAAAGCTTTTGAGGCATAACATAGATACTAGCACCAAGATCACATAAAGCATTGCGATCAAAATAATTTACTTTTATCTTAATGATAGGCTCCCAACCATCATCTAATTTTCTAGGGATAGATGTCTCAAGTTTCAGCTTTTCTTCCCTAACTTTCATGAGAGCATTGTAATATGTTTAGTAAAGGCCATATTCATGGCACTAACATTGGGACTTATAGAAAGATTTTGTATAAACATAATAACTTCAGAGATATTGAAATCATCAAAATCAATATTATTATCATCAAAAGTAATGGAACCATTATCTCCTACTTCTCTAAAAATTTCAGCACTTTTATTAGAAGTAGTTTCAGCAGTTTGAGGCAATTTAGCACGTTTTACCAAAGGAGTAGGGACTTTATCAACACCAACTACTTTACCATTGATAGTAGGAGGTTTACTATCACTTGGATCTTCAGTTTCACTAGTGGTTGTGATAGTACAAACTCTAGCAATATTATTCTTTTTAGCCAGTTCATCTTCTCTTTCCCACCTAGCACGTAATTCAGCCATCAATCTAACATTATTGTATATTTGAACTTGGATGGCATTCAAAGCTTTATTTTGTTTAACATCTTGTGGAAAAACCTTCAGTTTTAGAAAATCAATATCAATAGCAAGGCTGTCTACTTTAGAGGCAAGAACATCTATTTTACCAAGCTTTTCCTCAACAGATTTATTAAAAACAGTTTGTGTGCTAATAAATTCTCTAAGCATTTTTTCAAGATCAGAGGTAGAGCTTTTTTTATTATTGTAGCAGTTGCCATAAGAATTACCATAACCATTATTAGGAGGATAGGGCTTATAATTGTTTCCACCAAAATTATTTCTATAAGCATTATTGTTAAAATTATTATTTCTAATAAAGTTTACATCAACATGCTCTTCTTGAGCAACCAAAGAGGCTAAAGGAACATTATTTGGATCAACTTGAGCTTTACCATTAACAAGCATAGACATAATATCATCAAGCCTTTCACTTAAAGAGGAGGTTTTCTCAACAGAATTTACCTTCTTACCTTGTGGAGCTCTCTCAGTGTGCCACTATGAATAATTTATCATCATATCATCAAGAAGCTTGGTTGCATTGCCCAAAGTGATGGACATAAAGGTACCTCTAGCAGCTGAATCCAATAGGTTCCTTGAGGAAAAATTCAGCCATGCATAAAAAGTTTGTATAATCATCCAAGTAGTCAGTCCATGAGTGGGACAATTCTTCACCATAGTTTTCATTCTTTCCCAAGCTTTAGCAACATATTCATTATCAAATTGTTTAAAATTCATTATGTCACTTCTTAGGGATATAATCTTAGCAGGAGGATAATATTTTCCAATGAAATCATCATTACACTTAGCCCATGAATCAATACTATTTCTAGGCAAAGATAGCAACCATTCTTTAGCTCTTTCTTTCAAAGAGAAAGGAAACCATTTTAATTTAATAATATCTCCATCCACATAATCGAGGTGCCGATATTCATTCTTACTTTTGTTGACTTCGGGCAAGGTCAAGTCATGGGATACTAGTACTACCTACTGGAGGACAGGAAAGGTCTACAACAAAATTATTAAGGTGGGCAGCAGCATCATCAGTACTAATACCAGAAAATTGTTCTTTCATCACAAGATTTAATAAAGCAGGTTTAATCTCATAGAAAGCAACAGTAGGAGCAGGTGGAGCAATAGGTGTGCGAATAAAATCATTGTTGTTTGTGCTAGTGAAGTCACACAACTTGGTATTCTCAGAGAAACTCATTTAGAAGAATAAAAGCAAGCAAATAAATAACAACTACGAAGTAAACTAATTTTTTTGTGTGTTTTCAATATGGAAAAATAAAAACAAGACAAAAAATAAAAACAAGACAATAAACAAAATAAAGAGATTGAGAGTGAGAGACTCCCCTTGCCAGAAGACTTCCTTCTCCCCGGCAACGGCGCTAGAAAAAGTCCTTAATGGTGCATATCTTGCACTCGTTGGGATACCCCAAGAGGAGGGTGTGATGAGCACAACGGTAGGAGTTTTCCCCTTAGTTAAGAACCAACGTTCTACATCCAGTAGGAGAAGGAGGACCTTCGGAAGGTTGATGCCACTAACGGTGGTGCTGGCGCTTCACCGGTGTCAGCAACAACATGGAACCTGCACACAACACAACCAAAATACTTTGCCCCAACGGTACAGTGAGATTGTCAATCTCACCGGTGTTGCTGAAAACAAAGATTAGATGTATAGTGTGGAAAAACAGTGTATGCTTGCAGTAAGTAAAGAAATCATGAAATTGTTGTGGTTTGTTTAACAGTGTGGAAAAATGGACCGGGGTTCATAGGTTCACTAGTGGTGTCTCTCCATAAAAGATAGCATGTTGGGTGAACAAATTACAGCTGTGCAATTGACAAATAGATGTTGCACTGTAGTGCACAATATGACATGAAGATTACTATGATATTTAGTGTGGGCATTACAACAAGATACATAGACCGACATCCATCTGCATCTATGACTAATAATCCACCTTTAGGTTATCATCCGAACCCCCTTAGGTATTAAGTTGCAAGCAACAGATAATTGCATTAAACAAAGTGTGTAATGTAAGCAATGATTATGCACGCGGGCACTCTCGGCGTTGTTTTCTCCCTAATGGCAACATCACATCCTCCCCCTTCACGTTTCTGTCACTCGAGCAAGGCAACAAGGAGGCATGAACCCACTATCAAGCATAAATACTCCCTCTTGGAGTCACTAGAAACTACTTGGCTAGAATAACCACTAGCAACGGAAAGCATGCAAGATCACAAATAACATATGCAATAAAGACTATAATCAACTTGGCATAAGGTCAATGTTCATCGGATCCCAGCAAACACAACATAGAGAATTACATAAGATCAATCTCGATCATGATAGGCAGCTCACGAGATCTAAACATGGAGGCATATGAGGAGAATACAACCATCTAGCTACAGCTACGAACTCGTAGTCCAAGGATGAACTACTCAGATATCACTCCGGAGGCAGGCATGGTGATGTAGAAGCCTCCGGTGATGATCTCCTCTCCGGCAGGGTGCCGGAAACAGCTTCAGAACCCCCTGATCCGGGGTTGACAGTGACGGCGGCTGTGGAACTTTTTCGGGGATTTTGATCAGGTGTTGAGGGTTTTCCATCCGGGGGGCTTAAATAGGCTAAAGGGCAAAGGCGGTGGAGGCTAGGGGGCCCACACCCATAGCTGGCGCGGCCAGGGGGTGCCATGCCACCGTATGGTGTGGCCCCCCTATTGCCCCTCTTCGACTCCTCTTCGGTCTTCTGGATGCTTCCGGGGGAAATAGGACTTCCGGGCTTCAAAATTTCCAATCCGGAATATTTCCAGAACAACTTTTCTGAAACTAAAAATAGCAGAAAACAGGGAACTGGCTCTGTGGCATCTTGTTAATAGGTTAGTCCAGAAAATCGATTAAAATAACATACAGAAGGGAGACATATAGAAATTGGCATAATATCATCATGGAGTATCAGAAATTAGGGATACGTTTATGACGTATCAGTTGTCCACCCTCTGCCACCTCGGTACACCTCTCAACCGCCGCTTCTGCCTCTACTCTCGTGGTACTTCTCGTGTTCGGGGCAATCTAGGGGCAAACCTGGCTTCGCTACCCACCCTTGGCTCGAGCGGTTTTCTCGGATCAGAGGGGTGATGGCTGGATCAAATACTGAGGGGAAGGATCGTGTTGTCGACGGTCTTACACCGTCTAGCAAGGAATTGTCAGTCTGTTCAATGGACTCGACACAGAAGGGGAAATCCCACGAGGGATCTGGATCATCTTTGGCTGCTGCGGGCGAAAGGGTGGCGGAGATGTTCGGTCGTGTAAAGCTCACAACCCAGGAAGCCTCGGCTTTTGTCCTGGATGATGAGGAGGATGAGTACCCTGGCTGCCTAGAGTGGGCTATCGTAGGGAAGGTCCTATCGCCCAACACGCTGCACATTACAACGATCAAAGCGGCCCTTAGGCCTGTGTGGGGAAACCCTAAGGGGTTGGAGTTTCATCCGTTGGGGCCTAACCTTTTCTTGGCAGAGTTTAGCCGCCAGGCAGACAAGGATCGAGTGATCGGGCAATTAGCAAGCATGGAGTTCTGCTGAAGAACTTCGAACCTTCAGTTCGGCCCAGTGACATCTGCTTTGAGTGCCTGACTCTGTGGGCGAGAATACTGAATTTTCCCTTTAGCCTGATGAATGATGTTCGTGGCAAGAGTCTAGCAGGAAATGTGGGCATTGTTGATAAGATGGAGGTGGACGATAAAGGTAGGGCGTGGGGTGATTACCTGCGCGTCAGGGTTTCAATTCTGGTCTCTAAACCACTGTTGTGTTGTGTCTCCGCTTACTCTCAGAAGCGAAACGACACTGATGTCTTCCCTGTCATGTATGAGAAGCTGCCATTGTTCTGCTATTCCTGTGGCCTAATCGGACACTCCTCGGTGATGTGCCCGACGCCAGGAGAGCAAGATTTTGAAGGTTTTCTTCCGTATCATGGATCCTTCTTATGTGTGCCAGATGAGAGGAAGAGGCAACCGGCTGCACGATCGGGACAGAGCTCATATTCGAGTAACTTCTCAGAACCTAGTAATGGTCAAGATGGACCAAAATCCACTCCTGCTGCAAAGCATGGAGTTAATGGGGGCGGTGAGGTGACATCGCCCGTGAAACCGAAGAGGTCACGTAAGCGCAAGGCTGTTGCTGATGGCACGACACGTAAGAACAACGGTAAAGCGGTGGCTAGGACAGCTGGTACTCATGAGAGAGTTACTAGGATGAAGCGGAAAGTTTATAAAGCAAAGAATAGTGCCTCGGACCTGCCTGCTACCTTAGACCTATCTATTGTGCCGGTGGTGAAGACTGGTACAAGGGCTTCTATTCCTACTGCTTCTGGGGAGGGAGGCTGTGATCTGATAGCAGAATCAAATAAGAAGCAGAAGACGCTCTCACCTTCATCCTCACACCGATCAGCGGATCAGGCAGCGGCTGCAGTGCAGCCCTGCCACACGTAATGAATCTGCTATGCTGGAACTGTCGAGGGCTTGGGTCGGACTCGACAGTTGGCGAGCTTTGATGGTTAGTGAAGTTTTTTCGGCCTACCTTCCTCTTCCTCTATGAAACGAAGATGAATGATTCAAGGGTTAAGAACTTTATGTGGTCCCTGGGCTATGCGAGCAGTTTTGCTGTCAGTAGTGCGGGGCAAAGTGGAGTTCTGGCCTTATTTTGGCGCGAGCCATACTCTCTGTCGGTCAAGGGCTACAAATCCCATTGCATTGATGTGATCATCTCAAAGGAGGGGGCTGATTCTTGGCGTGCAACTTTTGTATACGGTGAACCGAGGAGGGAGCAACGTCACGAGTTCTGGGAGCTTATGTGTAGGCTTCATCGTGAATGGCAAGGTCCGTGGATCTTCTGTGGTGACTTCAACGAGGTTCTAAGTGCAGATGAGCATCTGGTCTCACATGATCGCTCGGAGGCACAAATGGCCCAGTTCAGGGCATGTCTGGATCATTGTGGCTTGCGGGATCTTTGCTTCACGGGTCCAAAATACACATGGACTAATCGTCGAGGAGAATCTGATCTGGTCTGTGTTCGTCTTGACCGGGCGGTGGCCAATGAGGCGCTTACTGATCTGTTCAGCGGCTACGAGGTGGAAATTGTGATCACCACGTCCTCTGACCATCTTGCAGTTAACGTCAAATTGCCGGGCTGGATGATGGAATGAGCCGAGGCCCAGTTCAGCAACAGTTCTGTTTCGAAGCTGCATGGGTGCGGGCCCCCGACTACCGAGAGACCATGGAACAGGCCTAGGCAGCGGGTAGGGACGGCTCAATGTCGCTGCAGTCCACATGCGATAACCTCCGCCGCCTGGCTGGCTCGTTGAAGAAATGGAGCCGCAAGTCCTTTGGAGCTATCAACAAGAAAATTTCGAAGTTTGAGTACAAGCTCAAGGATATTCGCTCCAATGGGGCTGACAATGTCGAGATTCGAGTGGTTGAAAATACTCTCTGTGAGCTCTTTGAGAGAGAGGAGATAATGGCACGTCAGCGCTCTCGGGTTGACTGGATTCGAGAAGGGGACATGAACACCGCGTTCTTCCATGCAAGGGCGATGACGCGGAAGAGAACAAACAAAATCTCGTGCTTGCAGCGGGAAGATGGAACCAAGTGTGAAAACATTGATGAGATTAAAGGGATGGTCCATCATTTTTATGAGCACTTGTTCACTTCTGAATCTTGCCCAATTGCATATGTCGTCGTTGATGCTATTCCTCATAAGGTGACCGATGAGATGAATAAGGACCTGCTCAAGGATTATACTAATGAGAAGATTAAGACTGCTTTATTTTAGATGGGTTCGACGAAGGCACCTGGTCCCGATGGATTTCCAGCTCTCTGAAAGAACATAGTTCCTAAATCCTATTTTGAGTGTTTGATCACAACATATGGATGGACTAACGTGTTCCCTAAGTGTACTCAGAAAATATCATGGATAAAGTGCAACCATATCTCCCCGTAGACCTCATACAATGAGCAGCAAAAATGAAGAAAAGATTACGGAAAGAAAGGGGAAGAGAGAAGAAGAAAAAGGAGAAAAAGGTGGGGTGCCGGCCTCCAAGGCCGGCCTGGCCGGTCCCTAGGCCGGGTCTAGGCAGTGCGCCGGCCTCGCCTCGCCCCACGCCGGCCCCAGGCCGGGCTCCTGGACGGGAGGCTCGGGTGGGTGCCCGGCCTCGCCCTGGTCCCCACGCCGGCCCCGGGCCGGACGGCTCGGGCTGCTCCCCAGCCTCGCCTCCGCCTCCACGCCGGCCTGGCCGGCCTGCCAGGACGGGCCACCTCCAGCTAGCCTCCTCCCCCTGCGCTGTAACATCCCAAGTATGAAAAATAGCCATTAGAATGTTTGCTCTCTGTTATTTTATGTTTTGCATCATGACATCATGTTCATTGCATTTGTTTTGCTTGTTTTCCATTTGTTTTCCTCTGTTTTGCTTTGTTTTCCAACTGTTTTCATTTGTTTTCCTTTGTTTTCTATTTGAATTTCAAACCAAATTTTAAACCTTTTGTTTCATACTTGTGATGTTACAATTTCCAAAATGATATTTCAAATCAAAACAATCATTTGTTTCCATAAAAGTTGTGATTCCAAAACTATTGTTTTGTTTCTATCAAAAATTCATTTAATATCAAACCTTTTCAAATTCAATTCATTTTCCAAAACAGCAACCCTTTTGTAATTTATGAAAATTACAAAACAACTAAATCCTTTGTTTCAAATAAACTTGAATTCAAAATCTTTTAAATTGCTTAATGTCACCCTTATTCACTTAATGTCAAAATCATCTGAATTCAATTAAATTTGCAAACAACAAAATATTTTGAATTACTTGGAAAACCAAAGTGGCACTAATGTTGCTGTTACAAAAAAATAATCACTACACAATTGTTTTCCTAATTTTTCTACTCCTAAAAAACCTCCCTTTCTCTCTCATTCCAAATCTGCAAAAAAAAAAATAAAGGAAGAAAAAAAAAAGAAACAGCAGGGAGAGAGGGGCAACCAGGCCCAGCCCAACTCTCCCAGGCCTGGTACCCCTTCGACCCACCCCACTCTGTCTTCCACCTTCGTACGGACGATCATCCACTGCATCCACGTATTCAGAGATGCAGCAGCAACGGTGCAGCACCTCCCCCTTCCCCTATAAGACCTAGCTCGTGCCCTAGCCCCCTAACCCTACCCTCCTACCTCCCTCTCTTCCCTCTCCCCGCCTCCATTTTCCTCCATCTTCCTTCTCTCTGCATCTCTACCTCTTCTCTGAACCGAACATCCCACCGAGCCCTCTCCCTTCTCCGGTGATCGCCGCCGGGAGAGTCCCCCTCCGGACAGGGCGAGGCCGGGAATGGATTCCCCCGGCCGCCCTCTCCCTCCTCCACCACTCGGCGCGGGCCGGGGGGCACCGGAGCGCCGCCGCCGACCACCTCTTGTCGCCGTCGCCCCCTGCACCGACCTGCTCCGCCTCCTTCTGTCGCCATCGAGGTGAGCTCCCCTCCTCCCTCTCCTCCCTCTCGCTACTCCCTCTCCCTTCCCTTCTCTCCGCACTCCCACGAGCCCACAGCACCACGCACCCGCCCGCAGCACGGCCGCTCACCTCCCTCGCCATCTCCGACCGTGATGCCTCCGTCGAGTTGTAGAAGCGCAACTACAAACTGAAAATTTCAGTTAGCGCTTGAAAATGTACCTTAACCTTCCCCGCTGCCCCTTCCTATCACCATCCGAACACCACCGCAGTGGCTAGCTGCCACAGCGCGCACAGCAAGGGCAGGGGTTCGAGTCCCCCTCCCGCATTTAACCCAAACCTTTTATTTCTATTTGTTTTGACACAGCACCTTCACAGAAATCACCAACAAGTCCCTGTATATTTCTTTCTAGGTCCCTGAAATTAATTCTAAGTCCCTGCTGTTAATTTCTAAATCCCTGGATATTAATTAAAATGGCAGATTGCACCTCAAACTTGTAAATTGCATAAATAAATCATTTTAACTCCAAATTCCACATTTTTAATATCTATTTTGTACCAAATTGAATCCTCTATCCAAATATAAAATTTGTTTACTGTTTTGAATATTTTAAATTGGTGAAATATTTGAAAACTTGTTTAATTCATTTAATTTTGCAAAAATCATAACTTGGTCATAAAAATTCCAAATTCAACAAACTAAATATGTTTTACATCCAATTTTTCATGTGCTTTCCAAATATCAACTTTGTTTGCTGTTTTGAATAATTTAAATTGCTGAAAACAACTGGTTCTTAATTATTGCATTTAAAATTGCCAAATTAATAACTTGCTCATTTTAAATCCAATTTCCACAAATAAAATATGTTTTCCATGCTAAATTAAACCACCTTTCCAAATATAAAATTTGTTCCATGTTTTGAATAATTAAAATTGGTTAAATGATTTAAACCTTGTTTGAATCATTTAATATTGCTAAATTCATAACTTGCTCAAATTAAATTCTTTTGGGACATATAAAATATGTTTTCCAACCATAAAAGTATAAACTTTTCAAATATGAACTTCATTTAATGTTTTGAACAAATAAAAATGCAAATAAATTCATACTTGAATTAAGTTCAAATTAAATCTTGTTTAAACTTGTTTAATTCATAAGTAATTATTTCCAAATCCTTTTTCAACAAGTGAAACATGTATTCCACCTAAAATTTTGTGTTCTTTTCAAATATGAACTTTGTTATCTATTTTGAACAATTAAAAGTGATGAAAACAACAAATTCTTGTGCAACACCTTTAAGAAACCAAAATTCCATAACCTAATAAATGAATTTCCAAACTTGTTAAACTCCATTTCACATTGATTCCATTGTTGTTTTCTTTCTGTTTTCCTCATCCATGCATCATGCTACTCCACCTTCACCTGTTGTTTAGTTGTAGAACAATGAATTCAACCATAATTCATGGGCTTTCCATATGCAATCCAATTGCATATGGGTCCATTTAAACATGTTATCTTGTCAACTAGTTTATTTTGATGCATCAATTAAATTGACATGCATCATCCCATGTTTGTGCACTATGCCATGATATTGATTGTTTGTCTCTCTGCGTTGTTTGTTTGCTTCTTCTCGGATAAACGACGACGTTGAGACCGACGATACTTACGACACCCCTTCTAAGGAGTTAGCTCAGTACCAGGCTACTGGGTTTGCAGGCAAGTATTCACTCACATGAACCACTATGTTCCTTTCAACATTGGTTACCGATACTTTCCGTTGTCTATTCTGCTAGCCCTATGAATAGTTGATTCTGTTACGAACCTATCACATGTTATCTTTTAACCCTGATATGGCCTCACCTCCACACCTATAACCTTTTGCTTGTTGCCCGTGTCTTACTCGCATGCTTAGGGTTGTTTTGCTCGAGTCTGTTGTCATTTACTTTCTGTTATCTATTTCTAGTATGTTCTGGGGCTCGAGGTTTAATCAATCAACCTGTTAATATTGTGGGTAACAATAATTTGATGATAAGGCACCGGCAGGAGGCCCTGCGTGGTTTTGAGGCCTGCTAGTGTCGACCCTAATAGGAAAAGGGTCTTGTCTACTGATCCATGATGAGCGCACTACCCGCATGTGGGAAGCGTGTATGGGCGCCCCCTCAATTTGATTCGATTCGCATCTCGTCCAAATCGCCTCATTTAGTTCGGGTGTTCCATTTGCCGCATGCATGTTTTTGCGAGCCCAGGCCAGGGTGGAACTTTTGTAGTCGGCATTTAGGGAGACACGTTCTTAGAGTGCTATGAGGGTCCCCTTTTCTTCGTGGGGCTTGATTAGCCGTGCGCTCACTGCACGGGGTTCTTTGGGCTTGATGCGAAGAAGAGTTGAGTTGTGTTGAGTGCCTCGCTTGGTGGAAGTGCATTTCCTATCTGGCGGGGTATTCTTACGTGTACGGCCAAATTGGTGCACCCCTGCAGGGTAAATCTTCTCGAGAAGCCGTGTTTTCCGCGGTTATGGACTACTTGGTGAAAGTACTGGCTAACAAGTACTCAGGACAACTTAAACCTAATGATTAACAATCTGACTAGTAATAGGCTTAATGACACACAATCTGAACCCTCACTAATCCAACTGTGTGAGTTATCCTCGGATTGCTTCTTTGGATAAGGGGCGAGATCCAGGATGGGTTTGTTTGAGGTTAGTTATAGTTGGTTACGATACGCTATCTTATCTCTTTTCTGTTAGCCGGAAGTGTAGCATGTTTCTGTAGTTGGTTAGAGCAGCCAGCTGCCGCATCTTTTATATCCCCTTTCTTCCGTTGAACCCAAAGCATCTGTGCTTGGTGTTGACGGGTTACACTTTGGTGAATTGTGAGTCTTGCTTGCCAGTACGTTTATGTACTGACCCCTTTGGGGCTGTGGTTTCCGCAGACTACGTTTCCGAGGATCCCCATGGTGGCTACTACGTGGAGTATGACGAGACTGCTGACGAGTAGATAGCGGACCCGGGCAAGATCCGCGACTTCGTGGATGGGCTCCGTCTGTTCATTTCCGGCCTCTTAGGCCTATTTGGATCTTGTCTGTACTCAGACATGTTGAATGCTTCCGCTGTGATGTAATGATGATATGTTGGGACATGTGTCCTCTGGATGATTGTATTTGCTATCTCTGCTCTAGTGAGAGCTATTTGCAACTTATTTCCATCTTTTGTGTCCTAGAGATATGTTGTGCTATCATTTTGTTCAACGCCGTTGACGTACCATGTGTGTATGGTTTGAAGTACGTCAATGGAAGTATCCTGATTTCTATGGGATGGTTTACGTAGACGATGAACAGTAGAGTTTGGTTGTCACACATACGTGTGTTGGCCTACTCGTAAGAGATGCGGGTGCAGGTAAGCCCCGTAATCCAATCATCTGCTGTTCAACGGAACTGCGAGTATCCCCTAGAAGTCCGGGTGCGACAAATGGTATCAGAGCCTGTCTGCCTGTAGGATCCCTTTTTACTGGTCGCAGTTGAGTCTAGAAACTATTTTGTAGCTATATAGGAAAAATGAAACGTGAGAGTAGGAATTCTGTCATTTTTCTTCTTTCCCCACCCACCCACCCTTTTTCTGGTAAGGAAGTGTAACGTTGTTTTCCCTTCTCATCTAAACTTTCAAGTTAGGATTTCACGAATCATGGTTTCTCTGGGATAGTTATATCTACTAGACCATAGGAATGGAGGTGGTTGTGACATGATTTATCATGTTGCCTACTCATGATTGAGAACAGAGGCGTGTAAGCCCCGGAAGCAAATCCTCTATTCCTTAAGCAGTAGATATTGATCCTTTAGAAGCCCGGATGGGTTTTCCGTAGTACCTCAGGAGTGTTTTGTTCTCGTTTTCCCGATGTTGCTTTGTTATCCTGTTCTTCTCAACATCCTTTTCGTCCGTTCAAATCTTGTTGTTGCTTCCCACTTCAGTTCTACTACCGGCGTCTAATCAATAACTCTGTTCCACCCTTCTGGCCAGATAGTCTATTCTCCAAATGAATCAAGTTCTATCCAGCTATAAACCCTCGATACAAAAACCTCTATCTTTACTCGAAAATGTTCCGGTGGTTTGCTAATTCCCTGACATCTTCCCAGAAGAGTTGCCAGGAATGCCTATCGTTTTGAACTTCCAGAAAAACTATCCAAGGTGCACGATGTGTTTCACGTGTCACAGCTCAAGAGGATCTTCCCAAGAAGTATCCGGACCTTTGTTTTCTCAGTAGGAATCTCGGGGCGCGATTCCTTCAAGGGGGGGCGTTTTGTAACATCCCAAGTATGAAAAATAGCCATTAGAATGTTTGCTCTCTGTTATTTTATGTTTTGCATCATGACATCATGTTCATTGCATTTGTTTTGCTTGTTTTCCATTTGTTTTCCTCTGTTTTGCTTTGTTTTCCAACTGTTTTCATTTGTTTTCCTTTGTTTTCTATTTGAATTTCAAACCAAATTTTAAACCTTTTGTTTCATACTTGTGATGTTACAATTTCCAAAATGATATTTCAAATCAAAACAATCATTTGTTTCCATAAAAGTTGTGATTCCAAAACTATTGTTTTGTTTCTATCAAAAATTCATTTAATATCAAACCCTTTTCAAATTCAATTCATTTTCCAAAACAACAACCCTTTTGTAATTTATGAAAATTACAAAACAACTAAATCCTTTATTTCAAATAAACTTGAATTCAAAATCTTTTAAATTGCTTAATGTCACCCTTATTCACTTAATGTCAAAATCATCTGAATTCAATTAAATTTGCAAACAACAAAATATTTTGAATTACTTGGAAAACAAAAGTGGCACTAATGTTGCTGTTACAAAAAAATAATCACTACACAATTGTTTTCCTAATTTTTCTACTCCTAAAAAAACCTCCCTTTCTCTCTCATTCCAAATCTGCAAAAAAAAATAAAGGAAGAAAAAAAAAAGAAACAGCAGGGAGAGAGGGGCAACCACGCCCAGCCCAACTCTCCCAGGCCTGGTACCCCTTCGACCCACCCCACTCTGTCTTCCACCTTCGTACGGACGATCATCCACTGCATCCACGTATTCAGAGATGCAGCAGCAACGGTGCAGCACCTCCCCCTTCCCCTATAAGACCTAGCTCGTGCCCTAGCCCCCTAACCCTACCCTCCTACCTCCCTCTCTTCCCTCTCCCCGCCTCCATTTTCCTCCATCTTCCTTCTCTCTGCATCTCTCCCTCTTCTCTGAACCGAACATCCCACCGAGCCCTCTCCCTTCTCCGGTGATCGCCGCCGGGAGAGTCCCCCTCCGGCCAGGGCGAGGCCGGGAATGGATTCCCCCGGCCGCCCTCTCCCTCCTCCACCACTCGGCGCGGGCCGGGGGGCACCGGAGCGCCGCCGCCGACCACCTCTTGTCGCCGTCGCCCCCTGCACCGACCTGCTCCGCCTCCTTCTGTCGCCATCGAGGTGAGCTCCCCTCCTCCCTCTCCTCCCTCTCGCTACTCCCTCTCCCTTCCCTTCTCTCTGCACTCCCACGAGCCCACAGCACCACGCACCCGCCCGCACCACGGCCGCTCACCTCCCTCGCCATCTCCCACCGTGATGCCTCCGTCGAGTTGCAGAAGCGCAACTGCAAACTGAAAATTTCAGTTAGCGCTTGAAACTGTACCTTAACCTTCCCCGCTGCCCCTTCCTATCACCATCCGAACACCACCGCAGTGGCTAGCTGCCACAGCGCGCACAGCAAGGGCAGGGGTTCGAGTCCCCCTCCCGCATTTAACCCAAACCTTTTATTTCTATTTGTTTTGACACAGCACCTTCACAGAAATCACCAAAAAGTCCCTGTATATTTCTTTCTAGGTCCCTGAAATTAATTCTAAGTCCCTGCTGTTAATTTCTAAATCCCTGGATATTAATTAAAATGGCAGATTGCACCTCAAACTTGTAAATTGCATAAATAAATCATTTTAACTCCAAATTCCACATTTTTAATATCTATTTTGTACCAAATTGAATCCTCTATCCAAATATAAAATTTGTTTACTGTTTTGAATATTTTAAATTGGTGAAATATTTGAAAACTTGTTTAATTCATTTAATTTTGCAAAAATCATAACTTGGTCATAAAAATTCCAAATTCAACAAACTAAATATGTTTTACATCCAATTTTTCATGTGCTTTCCAAATATCAACTTTGTTTGCTGTTTTGAATAATTTAAATTGCTGAAAACAACTGGTTCTTAATTATTGCATTTAAAATTACAAAATTAATAACTTGCTCATTTTAAATCCAATTTCCACAAATAAAATATGTTTTCCATGCTAAATTAAACCACCTTTCCAAATATAAATTTTGTTCCATGTTTTGAATAACTAAAATTGGTTAAATGATTTAAACCTTGTTTGAATCATTTAATATTGCTAAATTCATAACTTGCTCAAATTAAATTCTTTTGGGACATATAAAATATGTTTTCCAACCATAAAAGTATAAACTTTTCAAATATGAACTTCATTTAATGTTTTGAACAAATAAAAATGCAAATAAATTCATACTTGAATTAAGTTCAAATTAAATCTTGTTTAAACTTGTTTAATTCATAAGTAATTATTTCCAAATCCTTTTCAACAAGTGAAACATGTATTCCACCTAAAATTTTGTGTTCTTTTCAAATATGAACTTTGTTATCTATTTTGAACAATTAAAAGTGATGAAAACAACAAATGCTTGTGTAACACCTTTAAGAAACCAAAATTCCATAACCTAATAAATGAATTTCCAAACTTGTTAAACTTCATTTCACATTGATTCCATTGTTGTTTTCTTTCTGTTTTCCTCATCCATGCATCATGCTACTCCACCTTCACCTGTTGTTTAGTTGTAGAACAATTAATTCAACCATAATTCATGGGCTTTCCATATGCAATCCAATTGCATATGGGTCCATTTAAACATGTTATCTTGTCAACTAGTTTATTTTGATGCATCAATTAAATTGACATGCATCATCCCATGTTTGTGCACTATGCCATGATATTGATTGTTTGTCTCTCTGCGTTGTTTGTTTGCTTCTTCTCGGATAAACGACGACGTTGAGGGTCCCCTTTTCTTCGTGGGGCTTGATTAGCCGTGCGCTCACTGCACGGGGTTCTTTGGGCTTGATGCGAAGAAGAGTTGAGTTGTGTTGAGTGCCTCGCTTGGTGGAAGTGCATTTCCTATCTGGCGGGGTATTCTTACGTGTACGGCCAAATTGGTGCACCCCTGCAGGGTAAATCTTCTCGAGAAGCCGTGTTTTCCGCGGTTATGGACTACTTGGTGAAAGTACTGGCTAACAAGTACTCAGGACAACTTAAACCTAATGATTAACAATCTGACTAGTAATAGGCTTAATGACACACAATCTGAACCCTCACTAATCCAACTGTGTGAGTTATCCTCGGATTGCTTCTTTGGATAAGGGGCGAGATCCAGGATGGGTTTGTTTGAGGTTAGTTATAGTTGGTTACGATACGCTATCTTATCTCTTTTCTGTTAGCCGGAAGTGTAGCATGTTTCTGTAGTTGGTTAGAGCAGCCAGCTGCCGCATATTTTATATCCCCTTTCTTCCGTTGAACCCAAAGCATCTGTGCTTGGTGTTGACGGGTTACACTTTGGTGAATTGTGAGTCTTGCTTGCCAGTACGTTTATGTACTGACCCCTTTGGGGCTGTGGTTTCCGCAGACTACGTTTCCGAGGTTCCCCATGGTGGCTACTACGTGGAGTATGACGAGACTGCTGACGAGTAGATAGCGGACCCGGGCAGGATCCGCGACTTCGTGGATGGGCTCCGTCTGTTCATTTCCGGCCTCTTAGGCCTATTTGGATCTTGTCTGTACTCAGACATGTTGAATGCTTCCGCTGTGATGTAATGATGATATGTTGGGACATGTGTCCTCTGGATGATTGTATTTGCTATCTCTGCTCTAGTGAGAGCTATTTGCAACTTATTTCCATCTTTTGTGTCCTAGAGATATGTTGTGCTATCATTTTGTTCAACGCCGTTGACGTACCATGTGTGTATGGTTTGAAGTACGTCAATGGAAGTATCCTGATTTCTATGGGATGGTTTACGTAGACGATGAACAGTAGAGTTTGGTTGTCACACATACGTGTGTTGGCCTACTCGTAAGAGATGCGGGTGCAGGTAAGCCCCGTAATCCAATCATATGCTGTTCAACGGAACTGCGAGTATCCCCTAGAAGTCCGGGTGCGACATGCGCCCACGCCGGCCCTAGGCCGGGCTGACCCAGGTTGGGGTGGGTTGGCCAATCCAGCCGTTGCGCACTCCACGCCAGCCCCAGGCCGGCCCCCTTGGCCGGGGTGGGTTTGGCTCTGGCCCTGGCTGCTCCAGGCCGGCCTGGCCGGCCCCCTAGGCCGGGGGGGGGGGCGCTGCTAAGTGGGAAATACCCCTCCCAACGACCGTATTTCGTCCCGGTATAAAGGGATCTTTCCCTTACCTTTTGGTGTTGTCAATCCCACTCACTCTCTCACTTTCCACCATTGATTGACCAAGCTCAAGCTCGAACAAGCAACTCGTCAAATCTCCAACCAATGCTCGTGATACTTTGGGATTTGAAGGAGACCACCCCGATCTACAACTCCACCAAGTCGATTAGAAATACACCCACTCATCCCTTAGGGATCTTGTCATTCTTAGTTCATTGGAGCCAAGAATCTTGTTGCTCTTAGCTCATCGGAGGTCGGAGCCTTGTTGATATCCCCGGTGCTCTTGTGCTCATGGATCTTGCTTCTCGGAGTCTTGGCGGCTCTCGGGATTTGGTGAGGACCCTCCAATATTGTGGAGTGTGCCTCATCCTTGTAAAGGTTCTAGTTGTCAACCTCAACGGCAACATAGTGATTCGAGCCTATCCACATTGGTGGAAGGACTCGAAGGAGATACGGTGTGGCCTTTGAGGCCTACTCGGTGTTCAACTTTGGTGGCACCGCACCGCTCCAACGGAGATTAGATTCCATTGGGAAGTGAACTTCGGGATAAATCTCCGCGTCATTATGTTCGGTTATTCCTCAACTTACCTTTACTAGTTGCTACTAGCTTAGTCATATATTTACCTTGTGCTAGTTGTACTTGATCAACATATAGGATTGTTCACCTAGTTGCATAATCTAGATAATCTATATTGAGCATTACCTTGTTAACTTGAAAACGAAGCTAAAATTTGTAGTTAACCTATTCACCCCCCCTCTAGTTAACCTCTCGATCCTTCAATTGGTATCAGAGCCTCGTCTCTTTATATAGGGCTTTACCGCCTAAAGAGGAGGTAAGGATGGTCGATGATCCCATCACCATGGATGGGATTCAAAAGCTAAACCAAGCTATGATTGATAGTTCCGAGAAAAAGATGGAGGGACTAATAAAAGAATTGACATCCCCATCTAGTCAATCTAAACATAAGGTTATCTTAGATGAACATGGTAACCCCATTCCAACTAAGGAAGGAAGCGCAACATCTTCACCTTTAAATGCTAGTGGTGGAAACTCCTTTGGTTTTGCTTATAACAATGCTCCTAATGTTCAACATCCACATGTTAATCATCTTGGTCCACCTCCTATGGTGGATCGGCATCGTTTTACTAATTGGAAAGCTTCCATGAAGTCTTACATGTGCAGCTCTTCAATGAAAATATGGATAATTGTTGAAAAAGGATATAAGCCAAAGGACCCCGCAAACTTGAGCTCAAGTGACATCATAGATGAGAAACTCAACGCTCATGCTTTGCACATGTTGGAAAGGGCAATGGAAAAGGAAGGAGTTGAGCACATCCGGTCCTTCACAAGTGCAAATAAAGCTTATGACTATCTTGTTGATATGTTTGACGGCAACGTCAACCTCCAAAGATCCAAGAAGTCAATCATTCAAAGACAAGTTGAACACTTTCACTTGAGTTATGGAGAGAACATAGAAGACATGTTTATAAGACTCAAGGCTCTCGTAAATCATATGAGAGATTGTGGATTCACGGATTGTACGGAGAATTGGGTCAAGGAGAAATTTCTACTCACCTTGATGCCATACAATTAAAACATGGTGATGAATGTACGAGCAAGGGCCGACTACTTGGACCTCTCCCACAATGATGTTTTGGGTCTCTTTATCACTCTAAAAGTCATGAAGCAAACCTCCGATGATGTTATGGCCCGTGTAAACGGAATGAAGAGACCCTCTCTAGCCTTGAAGGCCAAGGACACTCCCCATGAAGAAAATGATTCAAGTGATGATGGTGGATCCACTCATGAGGTCTCCGAGAAAGAGATGAGAAAATCACATGAAGAGTGCTTGGCACTTGCTCAACACAAGTGGTGGAAGAAAGGAGATTTTAGATCCAATGCCACCAAGAATAAAGGGAAGGAAGTCTCAAGCATGAAGAAAGCAAGAACTTGCTTCAATTGTGGAGATTACGAGCACTTCGTTGCCGAGTGCCCCTTCAAGAGTAGAATTGAAAATGGTGGAAGACTCATCAAGAAATCCACTTTCATTCCCAAGTCCAAGAACTTCATCAAGAGAGGCCCTCCTAGGTCACTGATTGCAAAAGAAGTTGAGTACACATCCGGTGGTGAAGAGAGCGACGGTGAAGGCGAACAAGTAGGTATGGCGGCCATGGCTAGAGGCATCGTACCTCCTAACTTAAGCTCTCTCTTCTCCAACCCAAATGACAATAAGGGTCCTTTGAGTCACAAGTGCTTCATGGCCAAGGGTATATCCCCAAAGGTGACTCCTACTCTCAAACTTGCAAACTCCTCTACTCCTTCACTATTAAATTGTGTTGAGGAAGACCCCTTGGTAAACTTTGTAGAAAAACTAGAAGGAGAAACTAAATCTATTTTTGTCTCTCTCATGGATCAATTAAGTGAGGCATATGGCCTCATTGATGAACATGAGGAGAAAATAATGTTACTTGAAAAGTTTGCTCGTGATGATGCTAGTAATATTGAGGAGCTTGAGAAAGCTCTAGATGAATCACATTGCTTTAGAGAAAGCATAGAGGAAACCTTTGCAATTGACATAGCTAAAGTAAAACTTGATTGTGAACATTCTTTTGCTAAGGTAACGGAATTCATGGCTTTAAATGATGAAACTAACCAAGGTTATAATGAACTCATTAAGGATTTTGATAAGCTTAAAATTGATCATCGAACAATCTCAAATGAGCTCAAAACCTTAAAAGGAGTAAAAGTTGTGAATGAAAACTATTGTGTTACTAACCCTTTGTGTGTCAAGGCAACTCTCATTGAGGAGAACAATAGGTTGAAGGCACAACTAAACAAAGTTCTTGCCACATGCATCCAAGGGCAAAAGAACCTTAATGATATTTTGAGTAATCATAAGAGAGTTATTGGCAAAGAAGGCCTTGGTTTTGGTTCCACATCCAAGGTGGCTTACAAGAAGAAGTCAACTACATCCACTAACTCTATTGTTTTTGTGAAGGAGGGGGAGTTGGATAATGATGAAGATGAGTTTGATATTATTGCTAATAGTATTGTTTCTAGGAACACTACTACTCACAACAACTTTGCGGGAAAGTATAACCCATCCTATGTGCTTCTTAAATCTATTGATGGTCATGTTTATGCAAAGTATGTAGGCACTTCATATGGTGATGATTATAAGCATGCTATTTGGGTTCCTAAGACCATTGTGACTAACAAAAAAGGACCCATCCAAAAATGGGTACCTAAGACAAGAAGTTGATTCATTGTAGGGGTTGTATCTCCGGTGGGACATCATGGATGATTGATAGTGGTTGTTCACACATGACCGGAAGCAAAGAAGTATTAGAAGATTTGAAACTCCAACTTCTCAAATTTGCTCATGTAACTATTGGTGATCGCTCACAACTTAAGGTATTGGGACATGGCAAGGTGGTCATTTCTCCGGATTCATCCATTGAGAAAGTCCTCCTTGTTGAGTCCCTTGGCTACAATAATCTTTCCGTCTTGCAACTTTGTGAATGCAATTTTACATGTGTATTTGGGCGTCATCATGTGCTTGTCCTTCACACTATTTCTCTTAAGGTAGACTTTGTTGGATTTTTGGAAAACGGTATGTACATAGTGGATTTCTCGAAAGAAACTACACATATCGCCACATGTCTAATGGCTAAATCCGACGTGGGGTGGCTTTGGCATCGCCGCCTAGGCCACGTCGGTATGAGAAATCTACAAACTCTTGTGAACGGTGAGCATGTGGTAGGACTAACAAGTGTGAATTTTTCCAAAGATCGTCCTTGTAGCTCTTGTATTGCCGGAAGATGCATGAGAAGAATCACCCCAAGACATCAATCATCTCTACAACAAGGCCCTTTGAGCGCATTCACTTGGACCTATTTGGGCCTCCCACATATGATAGTCTTGGAGGCAAAAAGTATTGTTTGGTAATTGTTGATGATTATACAAGATACACTTGGGTTTTCTACATCAAGAAGAAGAGTGAGACTCAAGAAAGATTCATAACTTGGGCCACCGAAGTGCAACGCCAATATGACACCAAGATCTTGTCAATAAGGAGGTTCCGAGTTCAAGAACTACACCATGGATGAATTCTTGAGTGAAGAGGGGATAAGGCATCAATATTCCTCTGCGTACATCCCTCAACAAAATGGTGTAGCGGAGAGGAAGAATCAGACACTTATTGATATGGCAAGGACTATGATGGATATACCTGGGCATGGGCAGCCCGGCCCGACCAGCCCGGCCCGGCACGGCCCGAAATTCCCGGGCCTAGGCCGACGGGCTTTTCCATGGGTCGGGCCTGGGACTCAATTTTCTAAGCCCGATGCATGTCCGGGCCGGGCCTGGGCATTGATTTTTGGTGTTTTAAGGAAGAGGCCCGGCCCGAGGCCCGAAATCCCGACGTTTTTCCCTCCCACGGGCCGGGCCTCGACACGAAAACTAGGCCCGACTATCGGGCCAGGCCGGGCCTGGGCCTTGGGTTTGTGCTGCGGGATTCTTTAGGCCCGGCCCGAAGCCCGGCCCGAGAAATGGCCAGGTATGATGATGGCCGAGTTCAAATCCCCATATAACTTTTGGGCCGAAGCCATCAACACCGCTTGTCATTTATCTAACCGACTCTTCCTTCGTCCGATGATTGGCATGACTCCATATGAGACCCAACCTCAAATATCTTCGAGTTTTTGGGTGCAAATGCCAAGTCTACATAAAGGGAACTAGATTTTCTAAGTTTGATTCTAGAACTTTTGAAGGCATATTTGTTGGTTACGCCACAAACTCCCACACTTATAGAGTCTACAACATATCCACCGGGTGTGTTGAAGAATCTATGAATGTGGAATTTCATGAGGATAATGGCTCCCAAGTGGAGCAAATTGATTGTGATGATGTAGGTGATGAACCGTCCTCCATAGCCATAGGAAGAATGGGCATAGGTCCACTTATACCCGTTGAGGGACACCTTGTGGCAAATGGGGACGGAACTAGCTCTACGCAAGTGGAGCCCTCTACATCAACCACCAATCAAATGGTAGACCAAGAACAAGAACAAGATCTTCAAGATCAAGAAAGTGATCAAGGTCCACCCAATGATAATGGTGGAAATGATCTTGGTGATTCGTCACCAAGAACTCCACTTCGAATGGACAATGGTCTTGATGAAGGAAATGATGAGGATATTCCCCCTAATGAAAATCCCGATGATGCACTAGTTCGTATCATGACTCGTCAAGCATCAAGATTGCAACAAAAGTCACTATACCAAAATAATATCATTGGTGGCTTGGGAAGAAGTGTCTCCACTCATGGACAAGTACTCAAGTTTTGTGGTATTCATTCATATGTCTCTCATGTTGAACCTATCAAAGTATATGATGCTCTTGAAGATGAAGATTGGGTTCAAGCTATGCATGAAGAGCTCCATAATTTTGAGCGGAACAAAGTATGGTCACTAGTGGAAAGACGCAAGGATCATAATATCATTGGAACTAAATGGGTGTTCAAAAACAAGCAAGATTCTCATGGGCAAGTGATTCGCAACAAGGCTCGACTGGTTGCTCAAGGCTACTCTCAAGTCGAAGGACTTGACTACGGTGAAACTTTTGCTCCCGTAGCTATACTTGAATCCATTCGTATATTACTTGCATTTGCCACTAGTCATAACTTCATCTTGCATCAAATGGATGTTAAAAGTGCTTTTCTAAATGGTCCTCTAAATTAAATGGTATATGTTAAACAACCTCCGGGGTTTGAGGATCCCAAGTATCCTAACCATGTCTACTTCCTCCATAAGGCTTTGTATGGCCTCAAACAAGCCCCACGTGCTTGGTATGATCATTTAAAGGAGTTCTTAGTGGATCGTAGTTTCGTACTTGGGGTAAATGATCCCACTCTCTTTACCAAAAGTGTAGATGGACATTTCTTTGTATGTCAAGTATATGTTGATGATATTATATTTGGATCCTCTAACGTGAGTTTTGTAGACCAATTTGCCAAACTAATGACAAGTGAATTTGAGATGTCTATGATGGGAGAATTTAAGTTCTTTCTAGGTTTTGAGATCAAGCAATATCATGAAGGGACTTTTATTTGTCAAGCCAAATATATTCAAGACATGCTCAAGAAATTTGATATGAACAATGCCAAACCATTACCTTATCCACTGCCAACAACCGCGAATCTTACTATGGATCACGAAGGTATACCGGTAGATCCAAAACTTTATCGTTCTATCATTGGATCTTTGCTTTATCTTTGTGCATCTAGACCGGACATTATGTTTAGTGTGGGTTTGTGTGCAAGATTTCAATCTAACCCCAAGTAAAGCCATATGATTGCGGTCAAAAGGATTCTTAGGTACTTGGTTGACACTCCCAAACATGGGCTTTGGTATCCATCAAACACAACTTTTGATCTTGTGGGATATTCGAATGCGGATTGGGGAGGTGACAAAGTGGATAGAAAATCAACTTCGGGTGCTTGCCAATTCCTTGGTAGGTCCCTTGTGTGTTGGTCTTCCAAGAAGCAAAATTGCATTGCCACCTCCTCCACGGAAGCGGAGTATATTTCCGCCGCAAGTTGTTGCTCTCAACTCCTATGGATGAGGCAATGTCTTAATGATTTTGTAATTAAGATTAAGAAAATGCCTCTTTTATGTGACAATGAGAGTGCTATAAAGATTGGTCACAATCCGGTACTTCATGGCAAGACCAAGCATATTGAGATTCGGTTTCATTTTATTCGGGATCATGTGGCCAATGGAGATATCTCACTTTCTTATGTCAACACCAAAGATCAACTTGCCGACATCCTTACCAAGCCTCTAGATGTGAAGAGATTCAAGCAATTGAGGAGTGAGCTCAACATCGTATGTGCAAGCAATTTTAGTTGATTGAAAATCTTGCATACACACCCTTACTAGACTCTTATTTGGGTTCTAGATGTACGCATAGACATAGGGGGAGTGTAGCTAAATCAATGAGCCAACACTACCTCTATAATGCATAAATAAACAAATCATGCATAATGGTCATTTCAAATGACATCATGTGCTTCAATGATGAGTCTCGACAATGCGCCCAAGATATATCAGGCCAGGGCGCTCGGGCACCCGCCCGGCCCCGCGCTGCCGCCGCGCCGGCCCCATGCCGAGAGTCAGGCCGGGAGGCTCGGGTCCCTGCCCGGCCCCGCGCACACACGCACGCCGGCCTGGCCGGCACCCCAGGCCGGCCACTCACGCCACACACGCACACACGCACACAGCCGGCCCCGCTGCACGCCGGCCCCAGGCCGGGGTGGGCACACTAGACGCACGCACGTACACGCCCCCACCCCTGCCCAAACCGCCCCAACCCCCACTACTCATCTTCCTCCTCCTAACCCCTCCATTAGAGCCCCATTGGAGCTCTCCTCCCCCTCCCCCCACCTCCCTAGCCCATCCCTACCGCTTAAACTCACGGATCCGCAAGCCCTCGTCCTTCTCCACGCTCTCCTCCACACGGATTTCTCGTTGGCACATTATTGGGGGAGATCGGTCCACTTGATTGTTTGGTGATTTTTTTGGAAGATGGCTACCAACTCGGGTAATTTCTTTGGGCTTTACTATGTATCGCGTGTATGTGATTGCTATCTATCGGTGTGCTCGTGTGTTTCTTTCGGTTAGAATATTTTTTTATGCTCATGCTAGAGTTCATGTCGCTCATATGCCACTAGATTAGTTCTTATGCCCTGATACGTTTATCTCGTATGCTCCTCATGTTATAGTCTTGTGGTATCATGATTTACTTCACTATGCAAATGGTTCTCCCATGTTAGGCCATAGTTCACAAATTCCCACATTAGTGCTATGATTGTCGTAGTGTCATGGTTCTGACAATTTATGTTCGTAGTGTCATGGTATGTATGCTATGCCCTAATTCTTACATGATAATGGTTCTTGTAGTCTCATGCCCAATACATAACGACACTATATATCGTTTATATTTTCAATAAGAACACAAACACAACCGCATCCTACTCCTTACACAAATGCTATGATATAATGCTGTTTGTCCTCATTCGTAGTTTTTTTTTTCCACCATGGCGCTATCACTTATATTCATGGATTAATTTTTTCTCTCACACAACGACCATGTGCACTCATTATCATTATCCATATCCATGCATCATTCGTTTCAGGTGATTCCGATACTCACCATGATTCCGATACTCACCGCTCTCTTCGTCCTCGCAAGAAGAGTGATGTTGTTGTTGCTGGGTCTACTCCCTCACGGAGACAGGGTTCTTCTATTCCGGTCAATCCAAATGAACCCGTGGTCAAGAACTGGGGTGGTCTCAGTGCCACTGACTTTGAGAATGCTAGACTGAATTTCAACCCCTATGGGTTTGGCCAAAGTACAAGTCCCGACCCTCGGTTTTATTGCAAGATGCATCAGGTCATGTATGATTTCATTCTTGGCAAACTCCAGAATAGCTATGTGGATCAACATTTCTTTGATGTGGAGTCTGCTCGCACTCATTGGCCACGTGTCATGGAACTCATGGATTTCCACGGTATCACTCCTCTCATGGGTCCCAATAATGCCCATCCATTTGCCCCTGAGCTGATCAAGGAGTTTTATGCCACTGTTTTCTTCTCATCTGGTGAGGGCACAAGGAATCCGCGTAGATTGACGTGGATGAGTAGTGGTGTTAAGTGTGTTGCTACCATGGCAGAGTTTGGTTCCCTTCTTGATCTTCCCGTGGTCAACTATGATGGTATGTAAAACTTTCGCATTCATGGTGATCCCAAGAACATTATGAAGGCTAAAGATGGTATCCGTCATTGCTATCCAGAAGGTACCGGCTCTATGCACATCCCCAAAGTCAAGTTCTTCTCTGAATATTGGTACATTATGCACACCATTCTCCGCAATACCATCAATGTCAAATATGGTGAGAAGGGTGAGGTTCGCAAATGGTTGATCAATCTTCTCTTTCACATTGAAACCAAGATGAAGAGCAATAAGCAATTGGACTTTCTGGATTTCATGTGGCAAGAGATGAGGTCCGTGGTTCGTGCCAAGAGGGTGCCCATCTATGGCTCTTACCTTCAGATTCTTATTGAGACCAAGATTCCAGTTGGTCTCATCAACAACTATGCCAAGGTGACTCCCAAGAAGTCTATTCTTATCACTCAGGCTGAGGCTGAGATAGCTGCTGCTCAACGCCCTAAGCGCACCCGCACCATGTCCTCCGCACCTAGTACATCACAAGGGGTCCGCCGCTCTCCTTCTCCTGCTCCTACTGGCCCTACTACTGACACTTTCAGCCTTAAGAGGGCCCTCTAGAAGATGAACTGCTTTTTCATTGACAAGCAGCAGCAGGACTATGAGGCATATCGCAAGGGCAAGGCCTCTAGTCGCAGTCAGTGTGCCATCATGACATCTCTTCAGATCACCCTCAGCCCTCCTAGTTCAGAAGAGGTTCCAGAGGATAAGTGGAAGTCCCAGCACACATACTGGCTTGGTGATGACGCTAGCTCTCTCGGCTCTTTTGCGGCGCACTACACTACTACTGCTAGCTCCAGTCAGACTGCTCCTGAGGACTTCACTGCTGAGGATGATGACATGGAGGGCGACGAGTCATTGGACTTGCATCTTTCTCCCTTTTTGGTGTCTGATGCCAAGGGGGAGAAACACTCACGCATTTCATTGCATTTCATGCATCTATTTGTGTCTTATCCTTGCTATTATTCTTCGCTCTTAGTTGATGCTACTATTTGTGTGGATTTTTTAGGCCCGGCCCGAAGCCCGGCCCGGCCCGAGAAATGGCCAGGTATGATGATGGCCGAGTTCAAATCCCCATATAACTTTTGGGCCGAAGCCATCAACACCGCTTGTCATTTATCTAACCGACTCTTCCTTTGTCCGATGATTGGCATGACTCCATATGAGACCCAACCTCAAATATCTTCGAGTTTTTGGGTGCAAATGCCAAGTCTACATAAAGGGAACTAGATTTTCTAAGTTTGATTCTAGAACTTTTGAAGGCATATTTGTTGGTTATGCCACAAACTCCCACACTTATAGAGTCTACAACATATCCACTGGGTGTGTTGAAGAATCTATGAATGTGGAATTTCATGAGGATAATGGCTCCCAAGTGGAGCAAATTGATTGTGATGGTGTAGGTGATGAACCGTCCTCCATAGCCATAGGAAGAATGGGTGTAGGTCCACTTATACCCGTTGAGGGACACCTTGTGGCAAATGGGGACGGAACTAGCTCTACGCAAGTGGAGCCCTCTACATCAACCACCAATCAAATGGTAGACCAAGAACAAGATCTTCAAGATCAAGAAAGTGATCAAGGTCCACCCAATGATAATGGTGGAAATGATCTTGGTGATTCGTCACCAAGAACTCCACTCCGAATGGACAATGGTCTTGATGAAGGAAATGATGAGGATATTCCCCCTAATGAAAATCCCGATGATGCACTATTTCGTATCATGACTCGTCAAGCATCAAGATTGCAACAAAAGTCACTATACCAAAAGAGTATCATTGGTGGCTTGGGAAGAAGTGTCTCCACTCGTGGACAAGTACTCAAGTTTTGTGGTATTCATTCATATGTCTCTCATGTTGAACCTATCAAAGTATATGATGCTCTTGAGATGAAGATTTGGTTCAAGCTATGCATGAAGAGCTCCATAATTTTGAGAGGAACAAAGTATGGTCACTAGTGGAAAGACCCAAGGATCATAATACATTGGAACTAAATGGGTGTTCAAAAACAAGCAAGATTCTCATGGGCAAGTGATTCGCAACAAGGCTCGACTGGTTGCTCAAGGCTACTCTCAAGTCGAAGGACTTGACTACGGTGAAACTTTTGCTCCCGTAGCTAGACTTGAATCCATTCGTATATTACTTGCATTTGCCACTAGTCATAACTTCATCTTGCATCAAATGGATGTTAAAAGTGCTTTTCTAAATGGTCCTCTAAATTAAATGTTATATGTTAAACAACCTCCGGGGGTTGAGGATCCCAAGTATCCTAACCATGTCTACTTCCTCCATAAGGCTTTGTATGGCCTCAAACAAGCCCCACGTGCTTGGTATGATCATTTAAAGGAGTTCTTAGTGGATCGTAGTTTCGTACTTGGGGTAAATGATCCCACTCTCTTTACCAAAAGTGTAGATGGACATTTCTTTGTATGTCAAGTATATGTTGATGATATTATATTTGGATCCTCTAACGTGAGTTTTGTAGACCAATTTGCCAAACTAATGACAAGTGAATTTGAGATGTCTATGATGGGAGAATTGAAGTTATTTCTAGGTTTTGAGATCAAGCAATATCATGAAGGGACTTTTATTTGTCAAGCCAAATATATTCAAGACATGCTCAAGAAATTTGATATGAACAATGCCAAACCATTACCTTATCCACTGCCAACAACTGCGAATCTTACTGTGGATCACGAAGGTATACGGTAGATCCAAAACTTTATCGTTCTATCATTGGATCTTTGCTTTATCTTTGTGCATCTAGACCGGACATTATGTTTAGTGTGGGTTTGTGTGCAAGATTTCAATCTAACCCCAAGGAAAGCCATATGATTGCGGTCAAAAGGATTCTTAGGTACTTGGTTGACACTCCCAAACATGGGCTTTGGTATCCATCAAACACAACTTTTGATCTTGTGGGATATTCGAATGCGGATTGGGGAGGTGACAAAGTGGATAGAAAATCAACTTCGGGTGCTTGCCAATTCCTTGGTAGGTCCCTTGTGTGTTGGTCTTCCAAGAAGCAAAATTGCATTGCCACCTCCTCCACGGAAGCGGAGTATATTTCCGCCGAAATTTCTTGCTCTCAACTCCTATGGATGAGGCAATGTCTTAATGATTTTGTAATTAAGATTAACACAATGCCTCTTTTATGTGACAATGAGAGTGCTATAAAGATTGGTCACAATCCGGTACTTCATGGCAAGACCAAGCATATTGAGATTCGGTATCATTTTATTCGGGATCATGTGGCCAATGGAGATATCTCACTTTCTTATGTCAACACCAAAGATCAACTTTCCGACATCCTTACCAAGCCTCTAGATGTGAAGAGATTCAAGCAATTGAGGAGTGAGCTCAACATCGTATGTGCAAGCAATTTTAGTTGATTGAAAATCTTGCATACACACCCTTACTAGACTCTTATTTGGATTCTCGATGTACGCATAGACATAGGGGGAGTGTGGCTAAATCAATGAGCCAACACTACCTCTATAATGCATAAATAAACAAATCATGCATAATGATCATTTCAAATGACATCATGTGCTTCAATGATGAGTCTCGACAATGCACCCAAGATATATCTTCGCGGTGACATATCGAACATACTCATACATGGTGGCTAAGGCCACCGCCCAAAATTTGGTTTGTTTTATATCGATGAGACATTTGTGTTTGTGTTTCACTTATTTGCATTTGCATTTTTCATATTTCATTGGTATCCAATGTTGCTCATTTTGTTTTCACTTTTTCTCTCCATTGGATGCAAATGAAAACATCATACTCCTGTCATCATACTCATTTTATTCGTGCACATGGTCAAGTAAAATTGCTACATAAAACATATGGTGTGCTAGAAACAAACTTATGAAAACTTGTTATTAGAACACTACCTTCAATCTATTTTTTTTTGTTTTGTTTGTTTTGTGTGCCGTTTTAACTCTAGTTGGAGGCAATTTTTTTTAAAAAAAAACAAACAACACACAACAACCAAACACACACAAAAAAAACTGCTCGCAACCCTCCCCGCCGGCCCTGCCACCCGCCGCGCCGGCCCCAGGCCGGGGGTCAGGCCAGGGCGCTCGGGCACCCGCCCGGCCCCGCGTTGCCGCCGCGCCGGCCCCAGGCCGGGAGGCTCGGGTCCCTGCCCGGCCCCGCGCACACACGCACGCCGGCCTGGCCGGCACCCCAGGCCGGCCACTCACGCCACACACGCACACACGCACACAGCCGGCCCCGCTGCACGCCGGCCCCAGGCCGGGGTGGGCACACTACACGCACGCACGCACGTACACGCCCCCACCCCTGCCCAAACCGCCCCCAACCCCCACTACTCATCTTCCTCCTCCTAACCCCTCCATTAGAGCCCCATTGGAGCTCTCCTCCCCCCTCCCCCCACCTCCCTAGCCCATCCCTACCGCATAAACTCACGGATCCGCAAGCCCTCGTCCTTCTCCATGCTCTCCTCCACACGGATTTCTCGTTGGCACATTATTGGGGGAGATCGGTCCACTTGATTGTTTGGTGATTTTTTTGGAAGATGGCTACCAACTCGGGTAATTTCTTTGGGCTTTACTATGTATAGCGTGTATGTGATTGCTATCTATCGGTGTGCTCGTGTGTTTCTTTCGGTTAGAATATTTTTTTTATGCTCATGCTAGAGTTCATGTCGCTCATATGCCACTAGATTAGTTCCTATGCCCTGATACGTTTATCTCGTATGCTCCTCATGTTATAGTCTTGTGGTATCATGATTTACTTCACTATGCAAATGGTTCTCCCATGTTAGGCCATAGTTCACAAATTCCCACATTAGTGCTATGATTGTCGTAGTGTCATGGTTCTAACAATTTATGTTCGTAGTGTCATGGTATGTATGCTATGCCCTAATTCTTACATGATAATGGTTCTTGTAGTCCCATGCCCAATACATAACAACACTATAGATCGTTTATATTTTCAATAAGAACACAAACACAACCGCATCCTACTCCTTACACAAATGCTATGATATAATGGTGTTTGTCCTCATTCGTAGTTTTTTTTTCCACCATGGCGCTATCACTTATATTCATGGATTAATTTTTTTGCTCTCACACAACGACCATGTGCACTCATTATCATTATCCATATCCATGCATCATTCGTTTCAGGTGATTCCGATACTCACCATGATTCCGATACTCACCGCTCTCTTCGTCCTCGCAAGAAGAGTGTTGTTGTTATTGCTGGGTCTACTCCCTCACGGAGACAGGGTTCTTCTATTCCGGTCAATCCAAATGAACCCGTGGTCAAGAACTGGGGTGGTCTCAGTGCCACTGACTTTGAGAATGCTAGACTGAATTTCAACCCCTATGGGTTTGGCCAAAGTACAAGTCCCGACCCTCGGTTTTATTGCAAGATGCATCAGGTCATGTATGATTTCATTCTTGGCAAACTCCAGAATAGCTATGTGGATCAACATTTCTTTGATGTGGAGTCTGCTCGCACTCATTGGCCACGTGTCATGGAACTCATGGATTTCCACGGTATCACTCCTCTCATGGGTCTCAATAATGCCCATCCATTTGCCCCTGAGCTGATCAAGGAGTTTTATGCCACTTTTTTCTTCTCATCTGGTGAGGGCACAAGGAATCCGTGTAGATTGACGTGGATGAGTAGTGGTGTTAAGAGTGTTGCTACCATGGCAGAGTTTGGTGCCCTTCTTGATCTTCCCGTGGTCAACTATGATGGTATGTAAAACTTTCGCATTCATGGTGATCCCAAGAACATTATGAAGGCTAAAGATGGTATCCGTCATTGCTATCCAGAAGGTACCGGCTCTATGCACATCCCCAAAGTCAAGTTCTTCTCTGAATATTGGTACATTGTGCACACCATTCTCCGCAATACCATCAATGTCAAATATGGTGAGAAGGGTGAGGTTCGCAAATGGTTGATCAATCTTCTCTTTCACATTGAAACCAAGATGAAGAGCAATAAGCAATTGGACGTTCTGGATTTCATGTGGCAAGAGATGAGGTCCGTGGTTCGTGCCAAGAGGGTGCCCATCTATGGCTCTTACCTTCAGATTCTTATTGAGACCAAGATTCCAGTTGGTCTCATCAACAACTATGCCAAGGTGACTCCCAAGAAGTCTGTTCTTATCACTGAGGCTGAGGCTGAGATAGCTGCTGCTCAACGCCCTAAGCGCACCCGCACCATGTCCTCCGCACCTAGTACATCTCAAGGGGTCCGCCGCTCTCCTTCTCCTACTCCTACTGGCCCTACTACTGACACTTTCAGCCTTAAGAGGGCCCTCTAGAAGATGAACTGCTTTTTCATTGACAAGAAGCAGCAGGACTATGAGGCATATCGCAAGGGCAAGGCCTCTAGTCGTAGTCAGCGTGCCATCATGACATCTCTTTAGATCCCCCTCAGCCCTCCTAGCTCAGAAGAGGTTCCAGAGGATAAGTGGAAGTCCCAGCACACATACTGGCTTGGTGATGACGCTAGCTCTCTCAGCTCTTTTGCGGCGCACTACACTACTACTGCTAGCTCCAGTCAGGCTGCTCCTGAGGACTTCACTGCTGAGGATGATGACATGGAGGGCGACGAGTGATTGGACTTGCATCTCTCTCCCTTTTTGGTGTCTGGTGCCAAGGGGGAGAAACACTCACGCATTTCATGCATCTATTTGCGTCTTATCCTCGCTATTTTTCTTTGCTCTTAGTTGATGCTACTATTTGTGTGGTTTGTTGAACCTTGGTACAATTGTAAGACTATGTCCTTATTTACCTATCGTACTTTCTATCTATCTATTATGCGTGTGATATTTGTGACGAAGGCATGGATCCTGGACCCTGCGAGTAAGGACACCCCCTCTCAAGCCTTCTGGTCAAGGCCCAACAAGAGGCGCCCTTGGAGTATTCTAGAAGGCCCATGAGAAGCCCACCCGCATCAACTTGCGGGTTAAGTTAGGGAACTTGTAAACCGACCTAAGCTAGGGTTTGTGTCCTCTCCGGGTCGAACTCGAGACCTGGCTATCTATATAAAGCCAGGAGAGCCCCCAAGGAGAGGACCAAGTAATACCGCACGACCACAAAAGCCTTGAAACTCGAGATCTCTCTCGATTTGAGCATCCTGTAACCGATCAAATCATCTAATACAGATCGACAGAAGGCAGGAGTAAGGGTTTTACCTCTACGAGGGCCCCGAACCTGGGTAAATCTCGCCCCCCTGTCAAGCCGACGATTTCACCAGCGCCTATGACGTCTCCTAGTAGAAACCCGATAGGGTCACCCGAGGGATTTGTGGAGCCAGAGCTTCGACAATTGGCGCCGACCGTGGGGAACGCGGGCGCTGGATCACCGACATCTTCGGCTTCATCGACATCCAACTCCCGTTGGAAACCATCGACTACGGCTCCGAACAATCCTGTACGGATCGGATCCGTCATAGTCACACCTCACTCGCCGGAATCACGCCCGGTATTCGAGGATCTGGAGAAGAGCGTCACCCTGACGTTCGGAAGTTTCAACTTCATGGCGAACAGAGACGGAATCCTCCACTTCTCGGATGAATCTGAACCCGAATCTGGAGCCGTCAACTCACGCTTCCCTATGGAGAAAAGCGGCGAGTCCATCCGCTTCAACACGATCGACTACCACGCACTCTCGACAGAGGAACCCTCTCGGGTGCGAAGAGCTTCCCGATCTGCGCCTAGGACACACGGGCCACGACTGGCCCAAGTCTGCATGGCAGGGTCGGAACAGCCCTCGGAAACTGAATATAGCGCAACCGAGCGCGATCTAATCGGCGTCTCGCGGGAAGCCTGGAAAAGAGCCAAGGAATCCATGCGAAAGAGTCAGCCACCCGCAGCAGGTGCCACACAGGAAGACCTAACCGCCTACCACTATCACCTAGTGAGAGCGGCCTCAAACATCAAGGATGCCCGAGCAGATCTAGCCCGCCGGAGGAGAGCGGCGGATGAATCAAGCCTACGTCGAGCCGAGCTATCCCTTGCACCTTCGGTCGGTACCCGACCCGGGGGAAAAGGACCCGCAGCGTCGACGAGGGACCACGAATCTATGGCTGGGACCAACAGGTCTACCACGTCTTCTTTCATGAGGGTTGACGACGATGGCAACGTCTACCCGCAAACTCCAGCCGCTGCGATTCTAGCCGCAGCAACCTACATGCAGATGAACCAGCCGACGGATAGCGATCCTCGGGTGGAACAATACAAGCATATCCGCAAGGGTCTAGGGCTGGCAGCCGCGAAACTCGCCTCCCACGATCGCAAGGAACAACTGGAGAAGGCGCGACAGGAGAAGGACAAAAACAAAGATACGCCCCGCAGGCACAGGAGCTCCTCTCCGAGAAAGGATAAATCGCCGCGTCGCGGCCGAGGAAAAGAGGCTCGACGCCGCGGCGATAGTCGAAGCAGCAGCGACGACAGCCCGAGAGACAAAGATTCGCGGCACCACAGCAGCCGCTCGAGAAAACGAAGCAAGGAACCAAGAAAAGATAGCGACCGTGACCGGTCCGGGTACGACGCGCGATCCGATCTCGCCCAGAAGAAAGTGGATAAAGCAAGGGCTTCACGATATCGCGAACGCTCCTCATCCGGGTCTTCGGACGACGAAACCTGCGGAGCACTTTGTTTTGCTCGCAGTATTCGTGAAGCACCTCTACCCAAGAGATTCAAGCTCAGCTCGGAGGTGACAAAATACGATGGCTCACTCAATCCCTCCCAGTGGTTAAGCGACTACCTCACGGCAGTAAAATGCCAACGTGGTAACAAGAACACGGCCATGCAATACCTCAATTTGCACCTAGCAGGAGCGGCCCGCAGCTGGCTGGAGAGGAGACCACGATCTTGCTATGCATCGTGGGACGACCTGCATCGCGATTTCTGCAAAAACTTCCAGTCGACCTACAAAAGGCCAGCTACAATCGAAGAACTACGAGCTTGCAAACAGAAAAGTGGTGAATCCACACGAGAATACATCCAGCGGTGGAACACGCTCAGGAACACCGCAGGGACAATCTCTGAAGAAGTGGCGATTGAAGCCTTCGCCAAAGGAGCAAGAAGAGCCGCGTTTCGAGAAGAACTCGGCAGAGCTGCGCCCAAAACCATAGGGGAGCTCATGGTCATAGCCAAAAAATGGGCCAATGGAGAAGACGCAGTACGCAATGAAAGAACATCATCGCCCACGCACGACGAAGACCGTCATGGGCGCAGAAAGAGAAGAAAATATTACGACCACGAGGATAGAGAAGAACTAGTGGCAGCAGAATTCACGCGAAGTCGCGACTCCGGTCGTCGTGGAAGTCGCGAATGGAGACCAAAGGCAGAAGAAAAATCACCCGAGGAAGACCTCGATGCGTACTGCTCGCTACATCTGTTCACAGACAAGCGCACGGGCAAGACTAAGGCAACACACCTTCTCAAGGACTGCCGAAAGTTCATCGAAATCTCGGACGCGCTCGCCAAGAAAAGATTCGCTTCCACCCAAAACTATCCACCACTACCAGGAGGCGGACAACAATTCCAGCTACCACCGCCACCACCTCCACCGGCCAACCCAAACATGGCACTCGCCGCATTGCCAGCACCACAACAACAAAACACGGGAGCAAATACATACCCGACTCCGCACGGACAACTCCTCGGGATGATACAGAAGGTATGCCCCTCTCGCAGAGCTCAAAAAACTAACTCGAGACAAATATGCATGGCAGTGCAGACGCCACCGACGAAGCCCGAGTACCTAAAGATGGCCGGGCAGCCAATCACGTTCTCGAAAGAAGACCACCCGCCGCGAGTCTATCGACCAGGACACGCCGCCCTTGTCATTCAAGCTCAAATAGGCAACTATGACCTGGCCCGCGTATTCATGGACGGTGGCAGCGGCATCAACATCATCTACGCGGATACACTCCGTCGAATGAACAAAAACCTGGACGGCCTAACGGAATCAGAAACATCCTTCCACGGGATAGTTCCGGGCAAGGCAATACGTCCACTCGGAACAATCAACCTTGAAGTTGTACTGGGCTCCCCACGCAACTACAGAAGGGAATTCCTGGACTTCGAAGTCGTCGACTGGCCCTCACAGTACCACGCCATTCTTGGTCGAACAGCGTTCGCCAGATTCATGGCCGTACCACATTACGCATACTTGAAGCTCAAGCTACCCGGCGAATACGGTGTGATCACCATTGACGGAGACTTTCAGAAATCGGATAAGTGCGACATAGAATTTAATGAGATCGCGAAATCTTTCGGGATGCAAGAAGAACTACAAGAGCTGGCAAAAACCACGGACCACTCCGTCATGCCCCTCACGAAGAAAAACGCGCCTGAACTGGAATTCAGCGCCAACAGCGACACTCGCAAGCACCAAGTGCACTGTGCACCCAACGGATTCCGCCAAAACCGCGATGGTTTCCACAACCCTCTCGCCAGCATAGGAAAGCGCGCTCGTCAAACTCCTCCGTGAGTACTGGGAGATTTTCGCCTGGCAGCCCTCAGATATGCCAGGTATACCCAGGGAGTTTGCCGAGCACTCACTCGAAGTCTTTCCTAACGCCAAGCCCATCAAACAGACGACTCGACGATTTTCAGAACCCAAGCAAAAGGCGCTGGGAGAAGAAGTAAATAGGCTGCTAGCCGCCAACTTTATCAGAGAGATCAAGATATCCACCTGGTTGGCAAATCCGGTGCTGGTCCCCAAGAAGAACACGGATATCCTTCGGGTGTGCATCGACTACACGTCACTAAACAAGCACTGCCCCAAGGACAACTTTCCTCTACCACGAATCGACCAGATCGTGGATTCCACAGCAGGTTGCCAACGTCTCTCCTTCCTGGACGCCTACTCGGGATACAACCAGATCCGAATGAAAAAGGAAGACGAAGAGAAGACGGCATTCATCACACCACACGGTGTATACTGCTACACGACAATGCCCTTCGGGCTGAAGAACGCAGGCGCAACATATCAACGTTGCATGCAGAGATGCCTTGCCAATCTCATTGGCAAGAACGTACAAGTATACGTCGACGACATCGTCATCAAAACTCGAGTAGAGGACACACTCCTCGAAGACATTAAAGAAACATTCGACGCCCTTAATGCATATCGGATCAAGCTCAACCCGACAAAATGCGTTTTCGGCGTCCCCGCAGGAAAACTCCTAGGATACCTGGTATCCGCCAGAGGCATTGAGGCCAATCCGGAGAAAATACAAGCCATCCTCACCATGAAGGAGCCTACCAATCTACGCGGAGTCCAGCAGCTCGCAGGGCGATTGGCCGCCCTAAGCAGGTTCATCGCACGATTGGGAGAGCAGGCGTTACCCTTCTACAAGCTACTGAAGAAGACGGACAAATTCGAGTGGACACCCGAAGCCAAACAAGCATTCGCAGACTTGAAACGGTCGCTGCAAAGCAGGCGCATTCTCGCAACACCACAAGAAAGGGAGCCACTTCTTCTCTATTTAGCCGCCACAAACCAGGTCATCAGCACTGCAATCGTAGTCGAACGACCTGAAGATGGCAAGGCATACGGAGTCCAGCGCCCAATATATTACATCAGCGAAGTGCTCTCGCCATGCAAGCAGCGATATCCTCATTACCAGAAGCTTGCATATGGAGTTGTCCTCACAGCCCGAAAACTCAAACATTACTTCCAGGAACACGCCATTACAGTGGTTAATGATGCGTCACTCGGGACAATCATGAACAACCCTATGGCATCCGGAAGAATAGCGAAGTGGAGCATCGAGTTGGGCGCTTGGGATATCACCTATGCAGGACGCAATGCAGTCAAATCCCAAGTTCTCGTGGAATTCATCAGCGAATGGACAGAGCTACAAACACCCGGGCCACCCGAGTATACAAGCAATTGGATCATGTACTTTGACGGGTCCAAAAGAAACGAAGGAGCAGGAGCTGGAATCGTTCTTATCTCACCTCGTGGAGACAAACTGCAATACGTCCTGCGACTAGACTTTCCACCAGATGATCCAGCATCGAACAACGACGCAGAATATGAAGCACTGTTGCACGGGATGAAGATGGCGATTGCTTGTGGAGCTACCCGATTGATGATTTATGGCGATTCCAACCTCATAGTGCAACAAACAATGAAAGAATGCGATGCCATTGCTGAAAACATGATCGCGTACCGCGACATGTATAATCTACTCGAAGGAAGCTTCAAAGGATGCGAGTTGAAGCATATTGCAAGATCCAGTAACGAAGAGGCGGATAGACTGGCCAACATGGGTTCCACGAACACAACCATACCGCCAGGGATATATTTCGAGCGGATGATTAAGAGATCAGTCAAAGTAAAGAAAGTCGTAGAGACACCCGCAGCACAAGAAACAGAGGTCAGCCCGCAAATCGCGCTTCTCGAGCTAACTCATAACATATCACGGCAGGTTTTTCTGGTCGAGCCAATCTGGACGCAGAAATATCTCGACTACCTGCTCAACAAACAGCTCCCGGCCGATCCACGTGAGGCTCGACAGCTAATCAGGCGTAGCAAATCCTTTCGGGTGGTTAATGGAGAATTGTACAAACAAAGCATCTCGGGCATACTCCAGCGCTGCATCGCACCCGAAGACGGCAAGGAATTACTCCGGGACATACACCAGGGTGATTGCGGACATCATGCTAGCTGGAAAGCAATACTGGGAAAAGCCTTTCGAGCAGGATTCTACTGGCTAACAGCAGCCAACGATGCAAAAAACCTGGTCGATAGGTGCGACGCCTGCCAGCGATTCTCACCAAAGCCGCACGCACCCGCCACAGAGCTGCATATGATACCCATCGCCTGGCCCTTTGCGCAATGGGGGCTAGACATGGTTGGACCACTACGCAAATCCACACCAGGAGGATACACACATTTGTTGGTCGCAGTCGACAAATTTACCAAGTGGATCGAAGCTATGCCAGTGACTTCGGCTAGCGCCCAATGCGCCATCAAGTTCCTCGACTCCATAGTATGTAGATTTGGTGTACCACATGACATCATTACAGACAATGGTACAAACTTCACCGCAAAGGAAACACAACAGTTCTGCGAGGAGAAAGGAATCAATTTCAAGTTTGCTTCGGTTGCCCATCCGCAAACAAACGGCCAAGTCGAAAGATCCAACGGCTTAGTTTCGGCTGGCATCAAAAAGAGATTGCTAGATCGTCTACATCCCGCTGCGGGACATTGGGCAGAGGAGTTACCCTCCGTACTTTGGAGCCTCCGCACAACTCCCAATCGATCAACGCAATACACACCATTTTTCATGGTGTACGGGGCAGAAGCCGTCCTTCCCGAGGAGGTCCGATTCAGCGCCCCACGAGTTGTAGCCTACAGCGAAGAAACCTCCAACAAAGCACTTGCAGAAGATATGGATGCACTCGACGAAATTCGGGACATTGCACTCGCAAGATCCGCGGTCTATCAACAATCACTACGCAATTACCACAGTCGACGCATACGCCACAGGTCATTCGTGGTAGGCGACTTGGTGTTGCGGCTGAAGCAAAAGGAAGGACACAAGCTCGAACCACCTTGGGAAGGACCCTTCATCGTACACGAAGTGATCCCAGGAGGAGCCTATCGATTGAAGAATCCTAAGACCGGAGGCATCTATTCCAATCCATGGAACATCGCGCAGCTGCGCAAATTCTACCCCTAGGTTTACTTGTTTTGCAACAATAAGGCTATGCTAGCCAATCTTGTAGCTCGAACACATGACTTCTCAGTCATCGCAATAAAATACATGATTTCCTCATCATATTTACCCGACAGATTCCCAGTCGACTACATGCTTAAAAGTTACAGGTACACACCCCATTAAATACACGGGGGCTACACCTAAAACTAAGCATCACAAAGAAATATCATCAAAAACAAGGTTACACACCTTACAAACAGTTTTTACAAACTGTAAACATTTTTACAGGATATTCACATCCGATAATCAGTCAAACCGCTGAGCATTCTCAGTCGCTAAGACCCTATCTACCTCTTCAGAGGTCATTTGAATAATCTTCTCGGCTGCAGGGCGTACAGCATCATAAAACGGTGTGATATCTTCGATTGCATAATTTGGGCGCCGAGCTACGGAGTTCAAATCTATCTCAGGATGCCATATTCGGACAAACGAGAGAGCCACAACCGCGCCGCACATCATTTGTTTGCGTACGCACGTGCGAACCTCCCCTTCTCGTCCAAACAGTCTGAGAAGATAACTCCAGTCTTCGGGACCCCTCTCGAGTGGATAAAAAGCAGCATTCACCGCAACCAGGACTTCGTGGAAAGAACTCACGAGAATTCTCGCCTGGCGGACTCGAAATTTCAAGGTAGCCATCACAAAACCTCGACTGCGATCAGACCAGAAATTACTCGCATGAGGTTTTGTGCTGTTAACTTCCTGATGAATGAGGTTTTCCACCCACTCCTTCTCCTCTCTGTCATCTGGTCTCACAACTAAAGAGCAAGCGCACTTAGTCAGATAAGAAGCAGAGGGGAGGAATATAGAATGGGGGCTACACTACTTACATAGTAACTCCCTTGCAATCGAAGACAGTTCATCCATCAGAAATTGCTCGCGCTCAGCTGCCAATCTCTGTTTGGATATCGCCACATCAGCTACCCCGCGCAGCGCTTTCAGTCTACGCTCACCCTCCTGAACCTTATCACGAAGGCCAGCGAAAGTGCCCACGGCAGCCACAAGTGGATTTACTGGATTACCACGTCCACCCGATGACTCCGCGGCACACACAGTCGCCTGGAAGAAGTACAAGGAAAGGGGTGAGATGCCCTACTCGAGTTGTTTCTAGTCGAACATTTGACTAAACGCTTGGGGGCTACTCCCATCGGGAGACAGAGTACAAACAAAAGGATTAAATTCCAAAAGCACAATGCTTCGATTAAGACCAACAAAAGTACGGGAATACATCCCAAGGTTCATTACATTCAAGGAAAGAAATAAAAAAGCTACGAGGCTACATTGGTACTCCCACTAGCAGCAGTCGACCCTCCCTTCTTCCGAGCAAAAATCTCAGAAAGCTTCCGAGCAAGAATGGCGGCTTGCTCGCCAAAACGAGAGAGCCGTACCTTTTTTCCCGTGGAAGGATCGACTGGAATGGACGAGTAAGCCTCCTCCAACCCTTCGACTCCGTGCGCCAGAGCAAATTGAATCGCAGTCTTCGCGCCAGCCTCCGATTGAGCGACTGCAAAGGCATCCAGAAGCTTTCCTTCTGAGAAGACCTTCAACATATCATCGAGCGCAGGTGCAGGAGTGGCCTTGGCGAGGAGGCGACCGTACAGTTGCCCCAGCACTTGGGTAGCATCACTGACCATGGAAGAAACTCCATCAGCGTGCCTTTTAAGCTGGGCAAGCGTATCGGTTACCACATCCACCCGCTGGAGTCCGGGGATTTCTAGAGGAACATCCAGAATACCTGCGAAGGGAGAAAATAATACTTAGCAAATTACAGCCAAGTGAAGAATCAGAATCGCGAAATTCCATCAAGCTTACCCGCGAAGCGCTCAGCAAGGGGACGGAGGAACCCGACAAGCTCGCTGTCGGCCTTATTGCCGGTTTTCTCTAACTCCTTCAAGGACTTCCGCGCGTCCGCAAGCTGTCGACTGAAGTCTTCCGACTGCATGCGGGAAGTCTCTAGCTCTTGTCGAATGGCCGTCAAGTCAGCTTCTCGAGCAGTTACCTGCTCAGAAAATTTGACCTTTTCGGATTCCGCAAATTCAAGTCGAGCTGCAAAGAGACGCTTGTCAAAAACTCTAGAATAAATGGAGTGTGGAAGACAGGGGAACGATAGAGCTCACCCTTGAGAAGATCGTTTTCAGTCCGGAGTCGGTTGCGGTCTGCTCGAAGAGACTTGCAATCCGATTCAGCGAGAATGACGCGGCGACCAATCGCCGCAAGAGAATCAACGAGTGACTGCAAAAGCGCGAAGACGGAAGAGTTAAAAAGATCAAATTTGAGCCTGTACCCGATTATTTACAATCGTCTACAGCCTCGGGGGCTACTCCCATCGGGAGCACTGCCGTGCACCCGATAAAAATTAAAAGCACGAAGATAGAAGAATTAGAAGGATTACATTGGAGCCTGTACCCGATTATTTACAATCGACTACAGCCTCGGGGGCTACTCCCATCGGGAGCACTGCCGTGCACCCGAGAAAAGCAAAATCATGAAGAAAAGATGAACAGAACTTTGAGCCTGCAGCCGATCGCACGCGATCGACTACAGCCTCGGGGGCTACTCCCATCGGGAGCACTGCCGTGCACCCGATAAAGAAATTCTTGAAGGCCAAGAGATAGAAGTTTACCTGTCCGGTAGCGCGGGAGAGAGGATCCGCAGAACTGTCCGTCGCCTCCTTCGAGACCGAAGTCCTAGCGGCGGAGCTGGGGAGTTCTCGCTCCACAGTCGCAGCATCAGGCGCTGCCCTGGGAGAGTTCTGGACGGTGCCTGCAGTGGGGGTTTCACCCGCGTCCTTTGCTTTGTTCCTCTTTTCGGGAGGAACGTTAGCAGCAAACCTACGCAGGCTAATCGCCTGCAGACTGCAGTGAAAGATAGAAAAACATCAATATCAGAATTTACAGTTTGGTCGACTGGCATTACAAAAGAACAAGGAAGAAAACACTTACTCATCATCTTCTTCATCATCATCCAGAGCATCCGCATTCCAAGCGGCTGCTATCACTGGAAACGAAGCCGAAGGAGGAAGAGATTGGAGTGGAGTGACATGGATAGGAGCTTGACTAGGCGATGCTTCCAAGGATTTGTCCTTTGAAGTGGCTTCGTCTTCATCTACCCGACGACGTTTCGGGAGTGCGCCATTCGAGTCTTCGACTTCGTCCGAAGAATCGTCCTCCGAGCTCGAGGAAGCGTTGGCGACACTGGTGTCAACCGCGCCGTCCTGGTGGCTAGACACTTGCTCCGAAGCAGCTCCCCCCGTAGCTGGCGGGTAGCAATCCGCCACGGCTAGACTCTACGAAGACAAGAAAACAAGAAAGATCTTATCGACTAAAAATTCAGAAGATGAAAGTAACTCAAAGACAGGAAACTAACCTCAGCTGGAGGAGGATTCGAAGCGGAGAAAGCTGCAACTGAGCAGTCGGGGAATTCTTCCCCTACCTTCAGTCGAGTGATTGCCGCTATCTTCTTCTCGAATTCCACATTCGAAAGTTCTTCGCGGCTCACTCGACTGGGGTCCTCTGAGCCCTAGTACTCCCACATGGGGGAAGGTCTCTGCTGAAGAGGCTGGATCCTGCGCTTCAAGAAGAGGCTCGCCAGATGGAGCCCGTTGAGCACGACTCCCGAAGTTTGGTCTCGAAGAGCGGCTACTCTTGCGAGTAAGGGCGTGACCGTCTGGATTTCCTCGGCTGACATCTTGTGGCTCCAAGACTTGCGCCTCGACAGAACTGCGAATGGGTGAAACTCTACGAGCCCACCCGAGCTATTGTCGACGACGTAGAACCACTTCTTCCGCCAGCCTTGGGCGGAGTCGATGAAGTGCATGTTGAAGTACGCGTTCTCCTGGCGCGCCTGGATCCCGAAACCACCCGTGCGAAGTGGCTCGCCAGGCTCGGACTCCACCCGTGGCCTTTCGCGGAAGATCCGGATCTTGAACAGCGCTTTCCAGAGCGCCCAATGCGGGCGAATGCCGAGGTAGCACTCGCAAAGCACGATGAAGCACGAAATGTGCTGCATCGCGTTCGGAGGAAGGTCGTGAAGCTGTATGCCGTAGGCACACAACAGCCCGATGAAGAAAGGGTGAAGGGGGAAAGAAAGACCTCGAGTCACGTGGTCCACGAAGACCACGCGCTCATTCGACTGAGGGTTGGGTACCTCTTCTCTTTTCCCGAGGCGGACGCGCTTCTCCGCCTCCGCCGGTAGCAATCCCTCCCGCTGCATCTCTTTGATGCTTTTTGCGGTGGTGTTGGGGGAGCGCCAGTCGCCGGCGCGAGGAGCGGGTGGCGCAGAAGGCTCGCCAGACGCCAGAGTACCAGCGCCACGCTTCCTTCCGCCAGCCATTGTTCGCAGCGAGAGCTTGAGCGCGAGGAAGATGAAGATGGGCGCAAGGAAGAAGACGAAGACAGAGAGCGGGGAAAATTTTACTGCGGCGCTAACACCCATACTTATACACGGGGCAAAGCAATCTCAGCCGTACGATGCGCTACGTGGCACCTATCGCGGCTGCCACGCGTGAGGATGAAACGAAGCGGCGGCATGCGCTGTTTCGTGCCACGATCTTAACAGAAGATCGTGCGCATTTACTGCGCGTTTCGCGTAGAAAACGGGAGCGACGTCTCGTTTCCCGGTCAAAAAGCTGACAAGGTGGGCCACCATCTGCTACCACTCCGTCACGTCCCATCGGGAGAAGAGGAGTGCGCCATGACGTCATGACGTTCGTCATTCAAAGTTGAGATCTTTTCGAATGGAAGTTCAAACGCGAAATTATCTTCGTATGAATATCGATTCCTTCGAATGAAACCAACTTTTCCATGAACAAGACCTCTTCGAACAGAGAGGAAAATACCCTATGCACGAAAAACTCTTTCGTATGGGCACAGCATCCCGAGACATGAAAACTCTTTCATACGGGCTTGTTTTTTTCCAACGCGAAATTTCTTTCGTATGGAGCTCAAACGAATCCATCGGGTGGGAAAAGCCTACCTCTCCAACACGTGATAATTCTACATCATAAGAACCTGGATTGTTCAGCCGACTAGGCACATCTGGATGCCGTATTCTTCGAGTACGAAGGTAAGACCGAGAAAGATCTTTCTTTTGGGCCTTGAATCGCACTCGAAAGCTGCGTCCTCCGGCATAGTTCCGTGTCAACAACACGAAGAAAAATCCTAGCGGACGCGCCGGGTACCCTCATAGGTTAAGTTCGACTCGATAAGTCCACAACGGCCCAGTCGTAACAATCACCTCATCGGGTTCGAGTCGGAGGTCTCGAATCTGTGTAGGCCAGGAGTGTTTTTGCCCTAGTCGCAATTAATTGGCCCTGATCTCTAGGGAGAGCCAAGCTACTGCGCCACATCCTTCTGCAAATAAAAGCCGTAAAACAGGCGCCAGTACTACTCGATACTCGAGTTTTATAACTTACAATACAGGGGACACACCCTTCAAAAATAACAGCTATCAAGCTGAACTTCCGAGAGGGGATTAAAAAAGTTCTGACCGTCTACTCGACTGAAAGTAAATCCCAGTCGAGCACACGCTCGGGGGCTACTGACGAAGGCATGGATCCTGGACCCTGCGAGTAAGGACACCCCCTCTCAAGCCTTCTGGTCAAGGCCCAACAGGAGGCGCCCTTGGAGTATTCTAGAAGGCCCATGAGAAGCCCACCCGCATCAACTTGCGGGTTAAGTTAGGGAACTTGTAAACCGACCTAAGCTAGGGTTTGTGTCCTCTCCGGGTCGAACTCGAGACCTGGCTATCTATATAAAGCCAGGAGAGCCCCCAAGGAGAGGACCAAGTAATACCGCACGACCACAAAAGCCTTGAAACTCGAGATCTCTCTCGATTTGAGCATCCTGTAACCGATCAAATCATCTAATACAGATCGACAGAAGGCAGGAGTAAGGGTTTTACCTCTACGAGGGCCCCGAACCTGGGTAAATCTCGCCCCCCTGTCAAGCCGACGATTTCACCAGCGCCTATGACGTCTCCTAGTCGAAACCCGATAGGGTCACCCGAGGGATTTGTGGAGCCAGAGCTTCGACAATTTGATATGTTGAAGATCATAGCAAGGCTATTATGTTATCCATCTACTCACAATTTGATGTGTTGAAGCCATAATGAGGGTAGTTTTTATCCATCTACAACTATGAGAAGAATGCTATGGTAAGATCGTTCTTGTGATAAATTCTATCACTCATCTAGAAGATAACTTTGTGCCCATACATGTGCATCTCCAATGTTAAAATCATGATTGGATAATGCTCGCACTTCACATAAGTATATCATGGTTACATCACATACCCTATTATCTTATAAAACATAGTCTGAAGTTGAAATTATGTTCGGTGCACTCAATATGATAATCAAATATATATCTCTTGTTTGGGCACACAAATAGGGAGAGTACGAATATATTTTTTATCCTTTCGCAAATAGCCATGATAAATTGTTCTTTATGCAAATCCGTATGTTTTCATCAAACATTAAAAAAGGGGGAGATTGAAAGAACATAGTTCCTAAATCCTATTTTGAGTGTTTGATCACAACATATGGATGGACTAACGTGTTCCCTAAGTGTACTCAGAAAATATCATGGATAAAGTGCAACCATATCTCCCCGTAGACCTCATACAATGAGCAGCAAAAATGAAGAAAAGATTGCGGAAAGAAAGGGGAAGAGAGAAGAAGAAAAAGGAGAAAAAGGTGGGGTGCCGGCCTCCCAGGCCGGCCTGGCCGGTCCCTAGGCCGGGTCTAGGCAGTGCGCCGGCCTCGCCTCGCCCCACGCCGGCCCCAGGCCGGGCTCCTGGACGGGAGGCTCGGGTGGGTGCCCGGCCTCGCCCTGCTTCCCACGCCGGCCCCCAGGCTGGGCGGCTCGGGCTGCTCCCCGGCCTCGCCTCCGCCTCCACGCCGGCCAGGCCGGCCTGCCAGGCCGGGCCACCTCCAGCCAACCTCCCCCTGCGCCCACGCCGGCCCCAGGCCGAGCTGACCTAGGCCAGGGTGGGTTGGCCAATCCGGCCGTTGCGCACTCCACGCCGGCCCCAGGCCGTCCCCCTTGGCCGGGGTGGGTTTGGCTCCGGCCCTGGCTGCTCCAGGCCGCCCCCCTAGGCCGGGGGGGAGGAGGGCGCTGCCAAGTGGGAAATACCCCTCCCAGCGACCCTATTTCGTCCCGGTATAAAACGGGTCTTTCCCTTACGTTTTGGGGTTGTCAGTCCCACTCACTCTCTCACTTTCCACCATTGATTGACCAAGCTCAAGCTCGAACAAGCAACTCCTCAAATCCCCAACCAAAGCTCGTGATACTTTGGGATTTGAAGGAGACCACCTCGATCTACAACTCCACCAAGTCGATTAGAAATCCACCCACTCATCCCTTAGGTATCTTGTCATTCTTAGTTCATTGGAGCCAAGAATCTTGTTGCTCTTAGCTCATCAGAGCTCGGAGCCTTGTTGATATCCCCGGTGCTCTTGTGCTCGTGGATCTTGCTTCTCGGAGTCTTGGCGGCTCTCGGGATTTGGTGAGGACCCTCCAATCTTGTGGAGTGTGCCTCATCCTTGTAAAGGTTCTACTTGTCAACCTCAACGGCAACATAGTGATTCGAGGCTATCCACATCGGTGGAAGGACTCGAAGGAGATACGGTGTGGCATTTGAGGCCTACTCGGTGTTCCACTTTGGTGGCACCGCGCCGCTCCAACGGAGATTAGCTTCCATTGGGAAGTGAACTTCGGGATAAATCTCCGCATCATTATGTTCGGTTATTCCTCAACTTACCTTTACTAGTTTCTACTAGCTTAGTCATATATTTACCTTGTGCTAGTTGTACTTGATCAACATATAGGATTGTTCACCTAGTTGCATAATCTAGATAATCTATATTTGAGCATTACCTTGTTAACTTGAAAAAGAAGCTAAAATTTGTAGTTAACCTATTCACCCCCCCTCTAATTAACCTCTCGATCCTTCACTCTCTTCTATGAACACCATTGGGAGTTTCTCGAAAAGGAGATATGTGAGACAGTGCGCAGTTTCTTGGCCGGAGGGGAGATCCCGGTGGGTTTTTGTGACTCGGTGATAGTTCTCATTCCGAAGATCAATAACCCTCATCACTTGAAGAATTTACGCCCCACCATCTTGTGCAATGCCCTCTATAAGATCGCGTCAAAGGTTCTGGCAAACCTCTTTAAGGTGATCTTACCTACGGTGGTGTCAGAGAATCAAAGTGCTTTTGTCCCGGGGTGCTTGATCACTGACAATGCACTGATTGCTTATGAGTGTTTACATACTATTAGCAACCAACGGATCAAGAGGCCTTTCTTCTTCCTAAATATAGATATGAAGAAGGCCTATGATCGAGTGGAATGGAGTTATCTATATGGTTGTATCTCTTGGTTGGGTTTTTCTAGCTCCTGGATCAGTTCGGTGATGAGATGTGTGACATCTGCACAGTACACTGTCCGGGTAAATGGAGAACTAACTGATCCGGTTGTGTCGTCAAGACGCATCCGCCAAGGTGACTGTCACATCCCAGTTTTTGGACTCTTGGACTGTGCTCAAGAAGACAACTATTAGGGACAACAAATTATTTTTATAACAACATGATTGTTTGAGCTAACTTGTGTTATGATCTTAATCATATTTGCAACATAAGTTTTGTTTCATTCTAAAACCAACACCATATGTTTCTGAAAAATATTCCTGATATTTTTCCCAAATGTTTTCTTATTATTACTTGAGTGGATTTTTATTCCAAGACTTGGATCATTCTTGTTTGCATCTTAAAACAAACTTTTAACCTTGTTGGAATCCAAGAAAACAAGTTTCCAAAATGATCTATGAAAGTTTTCTTTTAACTTTCCTATAGAAAACAATTCCTGAAAATAAAGCCAAGTACCTGTTTTCTACCATTGTTTTCACCAAGCTATAAATTGTTCTATTATGGTTTATTGACTTTTAATTAATACTTGATATATATATTACCAAACTATAAGCTTAATTTTATTTTTGAACAAATAAAAACTATATTTTGCTTGTTGTTTTTGTGGTATGAAATTAAGGCAGAAAAAGACAGTTTTTGAGAAACAGATAAAAACAGAAAGTATACCTTTTCCCACATTGTTTTCATAGCCTTAAACTATTTCAAATTTGTTTTTAAAAGATGTTTCTGAAAGTTTATAACATGGTTAACACATACATACTTTTAAAACAAATTTTGGAAAGCAATTGAACCCTGAAAACAAACTCAACTTTTTGAACTTTTGATCTGTTTTCCAACACTTAGAGATTTTTCTGAATTTTGCAAATGAACAGTAAGGGATACACTTTTGCACACTTCTTTTCTTGATGTTTCTTTGCATTTTTGGAAGCATGGCCTAACCTAACTTGTTGACCAACTATTGAACTCGACCAAAATGCTTTGGATACCTTCTAGAAGACCTTAGGGATGAGAATAAGAGAGGAGAGAGATTGGTGACTAGGATTTTTTTGGAAATGGGAGCATAGCCCCAGCCTCTGCATCGTGATGATGCACACAGCTGTTGCTTTTATATTGATAAGAAAAATAAAAATCCATAGCATTACAATTCAAGCATCATCCAGGTTCGATACTAAGATCAACCAGAGAAACAAAAGAAGTATTCTAATACAACTCATTGAATCCTTTTAGCATGCAACCATCCACCCTGGTTGTAGATAGCCTGAATGACCGCCATCAAACGAGCACATCCAGAATCCATAAGAGCCCGCTGCTCCACCGGCAGAAGGAAAGACCACATGTGGATCCAATATGTGGCTTGGTGTACTAGGATAGGGATGGGCTCCCATACCTCTTAGATATTTTGATCTTTTCCTCTTGCCACTTGCACACAATGGGTCCCACTTGCTTGCATCACCTTTGATCTTGCATAGGACACATTGTTCACTCAAAAGGAAATGACCAAATGCCCAAAAACTTCCCAATGCCATGGCATGACACCTACCCGAAGTGACCATCTTGCCCCTCCCCTCATTCCCTCTTCTATAAAGATCCCAAGGCCATCTCCTTGCACCTTGCCCCTCCTCCACAACCCCCCACTACCACACTTCATCCCCAAGCTTAGAGGAGCCTTGAGCCATCCATGTGAGCTCCATGAGCTCCAAAATCGCCGCCGGCCATTTTTCTTAAACCGATGTGAGGAACCTCAAATCCCTGCAGAAGTTTTCCTGTCGTTTTGAGCTTGTGAAAAATAGTTTTCGTGCAGATTATTTTCTACAAAAATTCACAGATCTAGGCTTATGTTTTCCTAACCATTTCCCGTTGGAAGATCCAAGTTTGCACTTTCATTTTTGTCACAATGCCTGTTTTGCCACAGACTGTCTGTTTAGCCATTTTTGACATAACTTTTTGGATCTGTATCCATTTTGGGCAAATCAAACTGTTTTGAGTAGCATATGAGTAGATCTATCCATAAAACTTGGCATTAGATCAACGCCATTTACCAAATGGAAATGACATCCATTTTGGTAAAAGACCAGTAGGCTTTTCTAGACTTCTTATAAGGAGTTTAAAAATGTTTTTTGAAGCAAATCCAATTGGATGAGTTTGGTATTGAGTAGATATATCTTATCCTAGCTTAGATTAATTTTTTGAGCTCTAGATTATTTTTGGTGGACAGATCTAGAAACAGAAGCTTTTCTGTTTTGACTTCTTTGTTTGTTTTTGTTGAAATGAAATGGTTGGTTGGCTTAATTTTTGTTCCTAGAATGTAGAGATGTGTTGGATCTTGTTATTAGGTTGTTTTCTTTCATTACGTCTACCTTACAAAGTGTGTGCATGTTTGCAATATCATTTGGCTATAGAAGTAGCATATGTTGTTTCCCTAGTTTATTTATTTGATGTTTTGCGTGAACCAACTCCTTGTGTGCTTGTTACCTAATTCTGTGCTATGATTGTGGTGAGTCCAGTACCATTTTGGTACTGTGATTTATATGCTATTATCTTCATTAACTTGCATGTGATCTTATAGCAAAGCATGAGTAGCATTTGCTATTTTTTTCTAGTGTTTATTCTTTGGAATTATTGTGAGAGCTAGATCTCTGTGTGAATGCCTTGATAATTTTTGTGCTATGTTTGCTATAGATCCAGTACCATTTTGGTACTGTTATTTTGATGCTTTTGTCTCTGATAGCTTGCATGTATTTTTAAGGTGAAGCATGTGTAGGTTTTGTTATTCTTATGCACTAGTCTTGTATGCACTAAAATAAATAGCCTTGTTTTATTTATTTTGTTATTCTAATGTTTGTCATGAGTAACCAGAGGCTTAGTACCTCTTTTGCCTTGGTATTAGTGGGCCCATAACCCACTGGTCCCATTGCATCTTGGTTGGGGATGAACATTCCCAACTATGCACATGTGAGAAATTAACATGTTTTAATTATGTGGTTGATAGGATATTTTCCACCATGGAAAATGTAATTGGTTGTTTTCACTTATGCAAGTGAGAAGTTTATTTCGTATAAGGATCTACTAGTATGTTAGGTGTGATCCATTTGTTAGCATAATATTCCTTAGGAGTATCTTGTTAAGAGATGATTCACTATTGAGTGCTAAATTAAATTGTTTGCAAATAAACTAAATTCCTTTTGATTGATAGATTGTTTGTGAATGATTTTAAATTGAGTGTTTGGATTTTTGAAAAGGTTTAGATAACTTTTCTTTTATTGCATAGCTACTGGTTGTGTAAGTTATACCTTGCTTGCTTGCTAGTAATTGTTTAAGAAAAACATAAATTGCTAGAATTAAGTTATGCATGTTTAATAGTTGTTTCATGGGATTGTTTTGATGTTTGTGCTTACTAGCATGTGTAAGTTTTGTGTACTGTTATTAGGTACATTTTATGATCATGACTTGCTTGTTTAGAATTAAGCATCATAGTAACATTGTTTGCTTCTCTAGTGATGAACTAGTGTCACCACTAGAAAATGGTGATTTTTGCTATAGTATTTTCATCTTTTATTTCATAAGTGTATGAGTTTATTATAGCATATTTAGGGAGTTATTACTTCTGTTATGATGCCATGAATCATTTAGTTTCTTGTGCTATAGTTGTAGAATATAAGTTTTTCTTATAACATGCTTGTGTAGGTTTTCCACACTAGTGTGTTATCAGTGCAGTCCTGTTTCTATGCTTTTGATAGGGATATTACCTTGAGTGATGATTGTGTTTTAGATTATTTTTATGACTTGTTATCCTTGTTTTTAGGTACTGGTTGTTTGCTAATTTTTCATAATGGATGGATTCCAAAACCTCTAGTAAACAAGAACATAGTGAATAAATAGTCTATTCTATTGTGGTGTGTTTGCTTGTTGTTTGGATTTTGTTGGAATGTTTTACCTTAGCATGAGTTTATACTTGTGTTATGCTTGTGTTTAAGAGTATCTTGTGAAACTAAAACATCCAACTAAAATCATGAACACATCAAGTGATAGTTGCTTGTGGTGAGTAATACCCACTGCCATGGGTATTATTTTGTCTGTTTGTTTTACCTTAGCAACCTAACCTTTTGCACCCATAAGCTATATTTTTAGCTTCTTGTATATCCTATTATGAGAGTGGTACCCCACTCCATATAGGGTATGTATGATGTGGGATGTGGTTTTCTAAACCATACATGGTGCCTGACGACAGTTTTGGGCCGTGAGAGTTATGTGAGATAGTTTTCGCGTTATCGTTTCGAGAGAACTCGAGAGTGAACATTTGTTGTTGTATGTGTTTCTTAGCTTAGTTGTTTGTACTTTAGACCTGAGTGTGTGTCTTTTATTTCCTTTACGACGCTAGAACGCGAAGAAGAAGAAGAAGAAGCAGTTGTGGAGCTGTGCGTCAAGTTCAAGTTGCTTCAAGGCCAGGGACATTAAGAGACTTGAGGCAAGCCATCCTGATGCTTGCTGATACAATACTTATCATTATCTATCATGCATGTTTTACCTCTGAAGTTTTACCAAAACTTTATTATCAAAACTATTTTTGATGTGGCTATTACTACTATACTAGTATATAGGTTACTATTATGCCAGTAGTTAAACTTGGTAATACCAAGCCCATAAGCCACCCTATGGTATTCATTACCATCAAATATACTAGTCCCTAAGTGGACACCCTAAAATTGTGATTCTACAAAACAAAGGCTTTACGGAAAAACCCGGAGAAAAGGCGGATCCTTGTTCTCCGGAGGAATGTGGAAGTGGTCATTTTTGAGAAAGTGGTGTTTTCAAAAATGACACATAACCTAGTCTTCGCCGGACAACCTTTACCGTACTGCCACCCTACCCCAACATGGGCACGGGGCTTAACTTGAAGTTTGTTCTTATTAGTGTGTGCTATCTCACTTGCTATAAGGGGCGTCGTACCCTCGAACCGAATGTCGTCAAAACTCCCAATGTTGAGGCATATAAAGTGTGGGATTAATTTTCCCTCCGGATGCATTCATTGAGGCTCCCGGCTAGGCAGGGTGGGACTTGGTGCCGGGGAGAACAAAACTCAATCGAGAGATAGACATATACTAGTTTGAACATAGTGGATGGTTATGATCAGATACCTGATGTTTACATACTGTTGTTACAGTCCGTGGTTGTTCACGGTAGGTGTACTGGATCTGGTGGATGTGTACACCTCTGCAGAGTACAACTTTTTTGAAGAAGCCGCGTCCTCGGATATGGACAGTTGAATGGCCATGTAGCTAGCATTGTGTCAATGTTTTCAAAAAGGAAGTTTTTGAAAAGGAAATTTTGGAAAGGAAGTGTTGAACTTGTGAAGTTCGGAAAGGAATGGAAACTTATACCGTGGAGGTATCGTCGATGATGAAAAGCCAGATGTTGTTTTACAAAACAAAGTGTTTTGCAAAGAAAAACCTTTTCTACTCTAAGCAAGAATTCTGGAAACTGATTCCAAGAAGTTTTGCAAAGAGAAAATATTCTTTAACAAAGTTTTACAAAACCTCTTGTACATGTGATATCTACAAGAAAAATAAAACTATATTATTTTCTTCTGAAGTATCTTCTTCAACGAAGATACAGATTAACCTGACTACAACTGTGGTGTCATCATATATGAACACCATTGATAGTGAACCCTATTTATAGCCTACCTATTCCACCATATAAGCATATTTGTATGTTTGGTAAGTGACATGATGGATGTCTTGCTGAGTACATTCAAATGTACTCATTATGGTTTCGCCCCTGGTATCTACTTATCAGATTTGGAGAAGGAGCCTCCGAAGGATATCTATGAAGAGAAGTACGGAGCTGACGGCTTTGCGAACTAGGATCGTCTCCGGGTCAGCAGCCTGTAGGTTAAGGCGTGACTTGGGCTCAACTACGTTGTGTTTTTAATTGTCTTCCGCTGTGTTTGTTAAGTTGCCTACCCTTGTGGCAGTTGTGTTAAACTTGATCATGTGATCATGTGTGTAATACCTTTATGTATTCGTGTAATGGATGATGTATTTCTGTATGCCAACTGTGTATGTTGTTCACGACAGATCTTTCTGGGATCGTGAATGTATGCATACAGAGGGTTTCAGACTGCCGGTCTGGGGTCCTTACAGTGACTCTATCAGCCCATACCTTTTTCTTCTTTCCACGGAAGGATTATCTTGTCTTCTGCAGAAATAGGAGGCCCGAGGTGAGCTCCAAGGTATTAAAAATGGTAGACTCGGACCCTCTATATCCCATTTACTGTTTGCAGATGACAATATCTTCTTTTCTAGGAGTGATCGGAGAAGTGTTGATGCGTTACATGGAACTTTGGACCTTTACTGTCAAGGGTCGGGAGAAAAGATCAATTTCGACAAGTCCACAATTTTCTTTGGTCATAGCTGTGATATCGGTGTTAAAGAGGAAGTGAAGCAAAAGTTGGGTGTTTTCGATGAATCACTCCAAGATTCCTACTTGGGTATTCCTACGGAGATTGGGCGTTCCCCGATTAACACTTTCAGATTCCTAACTAAGAGGATGTGGAAGAGAGCCAATGGTGTTTCGGATAAACCCCTTTCTAGAGCGGGAAATGAGACAATGATGAAGGCGGTGATCCAGGCTATTCCGATTTACGTGATGAGTTGCTTTCAACTCCTGGTGGCCATATGTGAACAAATGAGGAAAATCGTCGCGAATCAATGGTGGGGCTTCAAGGATGGACAACAGAAGTTGCTTTGGAGATCCTGGGAGTGGCTGTCAACTCCAAAAGCAATTGGGGGCATGGGTTTCCGAGATATGGGGCACTTCAACCAAGAAATGCTAGGGAGGCAATGTTGGAGGCTGATCATGGAGCCAGACTCTCTATGCGTTCGGGTTCTAAAAGGGCGATACTACCCCCAACGGAAGCTTCTGGGATGCACCAGTGCCACGGTCTGCGTCCTTTACGTGGAGAAGCATCATCCACAGTAGGAAACTGGTGCACCAGGGAGCTCGGTGGGGTGTGGGGGACAGTGCCAAAATCCGAATCATGTCAGACAAGTGGATCCCTGGTGTCCCCCCTGAGCGGTTTTGACCAAACATCCCGTTATGAGAAGGCCAGACGGTTGACTCTCTATTCTGCACCGATGCAAGGTCATGGGACTCCAAGTTGGTTCGGGCGGTGTTCGAGGCGGATGTGTCAGATGTGATTCTTCAGATCCCTTTTAGACGACACGGAAGCGAAGATTTGCCTTGGTCGTTCAGCCGATATGGGAGCTACTCTGTTCGATTAGCATACCATATGGCGAGGTCGGAAGCCTGCATGGTGGCGAGGAGTGCCCCGGGAAAGGGATGGCATCGTCTGTCAGTGATGACTTGGGCTTCTGGAAATCTCTGTGGGCGATCAAATCTCCAGGGAAGATGAAAATTACTCTCTGGTGTTTTGCCCACAACTGCCTTCCAACCGGACAACAACTAGCATGGCGACGGATCCCTGCCTCCCCTCTCTGCGTGCACTGTTCGGTGGAGGAAGATGTGGAGCATGCGATGTTAAAATGCCCCTTCGCTAGAGAAGTCTGGAAAAGTCTGCGTGGCTCCTTCGCCTTCCAACTCAACCGTAAGCATTTCACTTCTCCTAAAACCTGGCTGATGCACTTCCTGGATTGCAACACCTCTTTGGGCGCTACAGTCTTGACAGTGACCTTCTGGCATCCGTGGGATACGCGGGACAGATTAAGAGAAGAGGGCGACACTTCCCATCCTTCCACAGTGGCGGGAAAGGTGAAGGCTTATGTTGAGATGATCGAAGACCACCTGCAGAAGCCACCTTCGACCGTCGGGCGGGAAACCAGTCGAGAGGCTCCTTGGGCTCCGCCCCCGATGGGTTCTCTCCAGATTAATGTGGACGCTGCTTTGTTTTCCTCTTCGCGCGGGATGGGTGCAGGTGTGGTGGTGCGTGACCAACGGGGGGTTTGCATAGCTGCGTGCAGCAACAGCTACCCAGAGGTCACACGGCCAGAGCTTGCGGAAGCCATGGCGATGTGACATGCGTTAGCATTCGCCAAAGGTGAAGGGTTGAACGGGCTAGTCATGTAGCTTATGACTGCCCGGCCATGATCCAGCGGATACAGAATGTGGAGAGAGACCGCTCGGGGTATTGTTCGGTGACTGAAGATATCAAGACCTTGGCGGCCTCTTTTCGCTCTATCAAATTCATCCATGTTAGGCGTGGCAGAATGTTGCCGCGCATATACTCCTCAATACTCAATAGTTGGTTGATTGGTTTTGAAGGGTTACGTACGACCTAGGCCGCCGCAGGCGACTCTAGGGTTTGCTTTTCCTCTCCGGCCGATCTCACCGGCGGGAGTAGGTTTCGGCCTCCGGTTCCGACCAGGAGTGGGTACGTGATCTCCCTCTACTTGGTTGGCCGAGAAGCACGGACAAGCAGCTTTTTTCTACGCAGCGGTTGCAGCACATAGGGGAGAACAGCGGAGGCGATCTGTGGCTAGACAATCCCAATAACCATGTCAACAAAGAGTGCTTCGAGCATGGTTGGATCTCAGGTTGATCGAGGTCCGGAGCACATTGATGACCTCCTACTCAGGCTGGGTATTGAAGAGGACGAGATCGACGACCTAGTTTTGGAGGATGAATTAATCAATCCGGTACAAGAGATGAAGTGGCTGGCATTGGCAAGAGTACACACGGAGAATATCTTCAGCCCCCAGACTTTTGAGCAACATATGAGAATTGCTTGGAGCCCGGCCAAGGAGATGATTTTTACAGCACTTGAACCCAATCTTTTTACAATACAGTGTTTCTGCTTAGGTGATTGGATTAAGATGAAAGATGGGGGTCCCTGGCACTTCAGAAAGCATGCGGTGATCATAGAGGAATATGATGGACTCTCACCTACGGATTCGGTGGATCTCAATCACATTGAAGTGTGGGTGCAAATTCACAAATTGCCTATTGGATACCGGGACAATGCACTCATTAAAAATCTTGTAGAGAAGAAGGTAGGGAAGGTATTGAAGGTGGAAACAACAGTGGATGGAGTGGGCAATTTTGTTCGGGTTAGAGTGAAAATTGATGTCAGGAAAGTGTTGGCCAGAACTGTTACTTTATCGAGAGGAGGTCAAAGGGAAGCCTACCAGCTCAAGTATGAGAAAATACCGAAATTTTGTGGCGCTTGTGGGAATTTTGGACACACACATATGGAGTGCGGTACGGGTGAACACGAGGAGGCTAATCTTCGATGGGAGACTTTTTGAAGGCTGATTGGGATACGTGGCATGGGAGAATAATAGGAGGCATGGGTGGCAGTGGACGTGGTAGAGCTTCTACTCCAACAGGTGGACGGAACCCACTCGGCAGAGGGAGATCTTCCATCTTATCAGGGGAGCATATCAGCTGGAGGCATAACGCCCTAGCTCAGAAAACACAACACATGCAACCAAACGATGATGACCTGAGGGATACAGCTACCAGCCCCCTAAAGGCCATCGGGACAGATCAGTCACCTGAGGTAAATATGTTGGATAATGATACAGAAGGAATGGTTAGAAAGAGACTAGCTTTTGACGGAAAAAATGGTATGATGTCCCAAGTTCCAGAGTTGTCAAATGATATGGAAACGGAAGAGAGGGAAGCATCGGGAAGAACTACATCAAATGGTTCTACAAGATCAAAAAAATCAAAGACGGACGGAGCTGTCTCCCCGTCACTCGGATCGGCGGGCTCCCGTGAGGGGCCTGTCCGGGCGCAATGAAAATATGCGGTGCAAACTGCCGTGGTCTCCAAAAAACCGCGGCAGTGAGATCGCTCCAGGGTGTTAAGGAGCGGATTAGGCAAGATGTTCTGTTTTTATCTGAAACCCACCTTTCTAGAGTTAAAGCTGAGAGCCTTAGAAGACGGCTACATTATGATCACATGATTTTGTCTGAGAGCAATGGCCGCAGTGGAGGACTAATCTTATTCTGGAATAATGAGTTGACAGTGACCTCTTATATAGAACATACCAATTATTTCGATATAAGAATAGATGAAGGTATAGGTGAGGAGTGAAGAATTACTGGTATTTATGGGGAACCCAGTACGGACAGAAAACATTATACATGGGAATATATGAGAAGTTTGAATAGCATGACAAATCTGCCATGGGTCGTATTAGGTGATTTTAACGAAATCATCTGCAATTCCGAAAAGGAGGGGGGAGTGATTAGGCATCAGAGATACCTCCAGGGTTTTCGTGATGCTCTTCTTGACTGCAGTCTGTTTGATCTTGGATACAATGGTGATATATATACCTGGAGGAGAGGACGCATACGTGAGAGACTCGATAGAGCAGTTGCTAACCAGGCTTGGATGGATCGGTTCCTACAAGCGGGAGTGGTTCATGAAGATTTTTTCAAATCTGATCACAGACCCATTACAGTGGATACGGTGTACCATGACAGCAACCAGAGCACCAAAACAATACGTACAAAAAATTTCGAAGCGAGATGGTTTCTTGAGGAGGGCTTCAACAACGTGGTGGGCGCGGCCTGGTCGGAGGCTCTGCAGTCCGGCCCACTGGACTTAGCGGGGAAATTGGCACAGGTGCATTCGACCCTGCATGCATGGGACATGCAGGTTTTACGTGAACCTCATCGATCGCTTCGTGAGCTGCAGCGGGAGCTGAATGAGGTCCTATCGGGCCCCTTGTCCGATGAAGCAACGGCGAGGCAACAAGAACTACAGATTCTAATTGAACAGGCTAATGAAAAGGAGGAGATCAAATGGGTACAGAGGTGTCGAGCAAATTGGTTACAATACGGTGATCGAAATACAAATTTTTTCCACAAAATGGCTACCGAAAGGAAGAGGAGAAACTTTATTAAATCATTGGTGGATGATGCGGGGAATTCATTTGAGGGTGACCAACTTCCACCACATATTCAGAATTACTTTTCGGGCTTATTTACTTCGGAAGTTTTCGATCCAGACCAGGAGATCATTGCTAAAGTGAAGCCTAAGGTAACAAGAGCTATGAATTCTAATCTTACGGGGCCTTACACGAGAGATGAAGTTAAGAAGGCGTTGTTTAACATTGGGGATCTCAAAGCCCCGGGGCCGGATGGATTACATGCTATATTCTTCAAAAAATATTGGGATCTCATTGGTGATGCGGTGATTGATGAAGTTCTTATTGCCATCAATACGGCCTCTATTCCTGCTGGATGGAATCAAACATCCATTGTGTTGATTCCAAAGATCAATAACCCGGAGAAGGTAACTCAATTCAGACCTATTAGTCTTTGCAATGTTACTTACAAAATTATTTCCAAGGTTCTTGCAGCCAGGTTGAAACTTATTCTTCCGGATATTATATCTCCAACCCAAAGTGCGTTTGTTCCGGGAAGATTAATTACAGACAATATTCTAGTTGCTTACGAGGCTTATCATATGATAAAGAAGAAGAGAACGGGGAAATTTGGTTGGTGTGCTATTAAATTGGATATGCAAAAGGCCTACGATCGCGTGGAGTGGACCTTCTTGGAGAAAATTCTTATTCAGATGGGGTTTGATCCGAATTGGGTAACACTTATTATGGCATGTGTTAGATCAGTCACTTATAAAGTGAGATTTAATGGCCAAGAGATAGAAGAATTTACCCCTACCAGGGGGCTTCGGCAAGGGGATCCCCTCTCACCCTACTTATTCTTGTTATGTGCTGAAGCGTTAACAAATCTATTACAGGATGCCGAAGATAAAGGGGATATTGTGGGTGTGAAAGTCTGTCGATCAGCCCCGGCGGTTTCACATCTTTTATTCGCAGATGACTCACTTATTCTTATGAAGGCTAATCTAGACAATGCTATTACCCTGCGAAATATTCTTCAAGGATACTGTAATGCATCGGGTCAATTGGTGAGCGAGGCCAAATCTAGCATTTTCTTTAGCCCATGCACACAGGTGGAGATGAGGGAAGATATTTGTGTGCAACTCAATATTCTTACGGAGGCAATTACTGATTCATATCTGGGCCTTCCAACACAAGTGCGTATGGACAGGTCTGATTGTTTTTCTCATATCATTGATAGGATAGTGCAGAAACTGAGATGTTATAAAGAAAAAATTCTATCCTATGGAGGGAAGGAGATTTTGTTGAAAGCGGTGGCCCAAGCCATCCCAACGTATGCAATATCCGTCTTCAAGCTGCCTAAACAGGTAATTAAAGGGATCACAGATGCTATGACCCGTTACTGGTGGGGAGATGAGGAAGGACAAAAACATATGCACTGGTTTGCTTGGTGGAAAATGTGTGTCCCAAAGAAAAGAGGAGGGATGGGTTTCCGAGACCTACATTGTTTCAATTTGGCAATGCTTGCAAAACAGGCGTGGAGGTTGTTAACTGAGCCTGATTCTTTATGTGCAAGAATACTACAAGCTAAATATTATCCGTCTGGCGATCTCTTGAATTCAACAATTAAGAAAGGATCATCCTTTACTTGGCAGAGTATTTGGGCTGGTATACAAACACTTAAAAAGGGCTGTGTGTGGAGAGTTGGTACTGGAGATAGCATAAGGATTTGGGAGGACCCATGGATTCCCTCTAGCCCGTCAAGAGGGGTTGTTTCTGTGAGAGGGGGGTCTACGGTTGTTAAGGTATCAGAACTTATTGATGCGAACCACTGTTGGGACGAGAACATTCTGAGGCAAAACTTCCTAGTTATTGATGTGAACCGAATACTAAACATCCCTCTTTCTACTCGGCTGTCGGAGGATTTCGTGGCTTGGAAGTATACAAACAGTGGAATTTTTTCAGTACGATCAGCTTACCATACTGAGTGGGATTTTCAACATGGCAGAAAACTGATACGTACGAGTGGCCCGGGGACTTCTGATATTAATCCTGTATGGGATAGGCTATGGAAATTGAAGGTACCAGCAAAGATAAAAAAATTTGGGTGGAGATTCCTCCATGCCACTATACCATGCGGTAGCATTCTAGCCAATAGGCATATTACTAATGATCCGATATGTCAGATATGTAAAACTCATTGTGAGGATCTCCACCATGCATTCTTCACGTGTGCTAGGGTGAGAGAAATATGGGAAAACCTGGGGCTTTGGCAGGACATTCAATCTATGTCAAGCTTGGAACGCGAGGGGTCGGGAGTGCTGGAATTGTTGCTGCGGGATGATGGCCTCCAGCGTGTCCACTCGGAAAATCTTTCGGTCATTGAGATTGTGATTACGGGATGCTGGTACATGTGGTGGGAGCGCAGGAAAATTGCTCGTCAGGAGGCAGTATCAAAACCGGCGTTCACTTCACAAGCGATCATGGCCATGGCTCTCAATTACCAAAGATCATGCCTCAAAAAACCAGAGATTAAAAGGCTTGGATGGAGTAAACCGAGAGAAAATTATGTTAAACTTAATTTTGATGCCTCTTTTAATCCACAGATGTTTTCAGGAGCTACTGGGGCCGTCCTGCGAGATGAGAAGGGTAAATTTTTGGCGGCTTGCAATAGGGGCATCCAACATGTACCTGATGCAACTACGGCAGAGGCATGGGCGCTGCGGGACGGCCTGATCCTGGCGGGTCAACTTGGGTGCAACAGAGTTGAAGTGAATGGGGATTCCTCGGATGTTATCTCAACAATGAAAGAGGGAGGTGTCTCCTTTCGAACTGATGCAGCTATCTTCGAGGAGTGTACCTTCCTAGCACATGAGTTCACGCACATTGTGTTTGAGCATAGCTCTAGAGTTTGTAATAGTGTGGCTCATATCCTAGCTAGCAATGTGGAGGGATCCGTTTCTACTAGATGGATCGAGGACCCTCCTGATTTTATTCTTTCAGCCTTAGCTTCGGATGTAAGTCTCTTTGAGGCAACAATGTAATATGGGGGGCTGCAAGTTTTCAGACGCACTCTTTTCTTCTCAGGGTATCTAAGGGGGCTGAGAGGTTTTTAATGAGGCGGGCTTGCTAGCTTATTATTAATGGAAAAAGTTTCAAAAAAAAAAAAGAATGTTGCCGCGCATGTTCTGGCTAGATGTGTGAGTTTACCTGTAATGCTGTTCGGCGCGGGAGACGGTTCGTAATGACTCTACGTTTTGTTGATCAATAAAGCTCACACGTTTCCTGTCCAAAAAAAAAAAAAACCCTGGTTAGTAGTAAGTTTTTCCCAACTGCCCCTCAAACCGAGCATTAAAAGCGAACTAACTGGGTGTAGTGTATTACAGTATTACTCGATTGCAATGGAGCGAGGAATGCCTGACACAATCTTAAACCCCAACCAACCCCCCACTCCCCTATCCGGCACCAATTCCGGGAATCCCCAATTCCGGTCCGACCGGCATCCAATGGCGTCGGCAACGGTGGAGCTGGAGGCCGCCATCGCCACCCTCCCCGCGAAGAAGCAGCGCCTCCAGGAGTCCTTCGACCGCCTCGTCGCCAGCGCCCCCATCCCCATCCCCTTCACCTGGGACGACATCAACGCGCACATCTCCTCTCTCGAGTCCTCCATCGCCGTCCGCTTCCTCAAGCTCCAGTCCCTCCAGGCCACGGCCCCAACCACCACCGACCCCGTCGAGCATCGGGGGAACGAGGACCGAAAGCCCCACTTGAGGGGCTATGCAGATCAGGAGGGGGAGCGGGCCAACGGGGCGCCTTCGGACCTCAATGCCGAGGAGGATGGCAAGCAGGGGAGGGCGGAGGAGGCAATCGAGGCGTCTACCGACCAAGACGAAGAAGTTGAGGGGGAGGCAATCGAGGCGTCTCCTGGCCTTGAACCGGAGGAGGAGGAGGAAGAGGAGAACGAGAATGCCAATGAGACCGCAGCGGCGTCGTCAGCTTACCAAAGCAATGGGGAGTTGAAGGAGGACTTTGCAGGCGGTGCGGAGGAGGCTGCGAGGCAGGATCTTGTGGCGGCGTGCGTAAACGTGGATACCTCGATGCTGTCGGACATGTTGTACTGGCCCAACATGGTACTCTCACGCGCCCGGAGCCAATTCATCCCGGCGCTGCTGGGCGCAGCAGAGCCCCACGCCCTGTTCGTCGGTGCTGTAAGGGACTTCTTGGTCAGAACCGAGCCCAAGAACAACACGCACTGGCACAACTATGGTTTGCTTCTCCACTGTGCCCGCGAACTTAGGAAGGAGCCGTCCCCGGGCACGGTGGAGCAGGCCAATCGGCTGGCAGAGGACTGGAAGGAGATGATTGGGAAGCCTGAAAGTTGCAGGGACCTTGGCCGGCTGGCTATATGGGGCCTTTTGCGATTTCTGCTCTTATACAGCATTACCTTGGAATTCAATGCATATGAGATCATCCATCACCTTGGCAACATGCCGCGCAAGAAAAAGCAGCACTGCGTCGACCTCTGCAATCGTCTTGGAATAATTGGTTCGATGAGTGGTATGCTACGATGCTTCTCACTCAGAATCATAATTTCCTGAAATGTTCTAGTCATTGTATTCTACAATCCATCCACTTAGCGTACTTTTCGCTTACACGAACTGTTCCTCATTAATTGGTATAATCAGTTATCACTTCACATTGTCGATGTTGAGCTTGTTCTACAAACCCCTGTGGAAGTTACCTCAGATGAATTGAGTTGTGCACTTCAGTTTGATGGCGACCCTCTGTGCACCTTATATTGTTTTGGACACTGACAGTCTCCAAAACAACTTGAACCAATAGTTATTGTAGTTATTATCAGAAGATGGAAAACCTATTGGTATCATTTTCATGTGGCCTATTGAGATACTTTCAGTTGTATGCCCGTAAAGGGATGCTCAATCTTGTTTGCTCTTCAGATGTGAACCAACGTCATCCAACATAAATTCTCAAATATGAACATATTCAACATGTTAGCAGTTAAAGAGTCACGTCCCTATAAGGTGCACTTTGCTGTTCCATGTAATCTTCCTGTACTTCTACCATGTCCTTGTCATTATAGCCAACATGTTAGCAGGCAACAGCAAGAGCAATTTTTGATAATGTGAGCAGCTTCTTTGGAGTAATTTCACTGTTTGCTCATTTGCAGTACAAAACTGTGCTGAACAAAAGACACAATGTGAATGATGCTGATTGCTAGCCTTTATAAAATATACTGCTGTTTACAATTTTCCAACCTCTAGATGTACAAGTTAAAATCCTACTATCAACCGGCATTTCTGGCCCTATTTGAAACACAATAATTTTAACAGGGGACAAATCAAATCCCATTATCTTGCATGATGATACTTTTTTTTGGTGAGAAATACATATTTATCCATGTAATGTTGGTGTTGCATGGCCAAACTGACTCCCCCTCACGTCAAGGCTGGACATACGGGGAGACCTTAGACGCGAGACAAATGAAAGGCCACAACTATTTTAGAAATATGTGTTGCCCGGGTCTTGACTTGGGACCACTTGGCTATGATACCATATTGAATTGATGCGCTAGCCAGCTATTCCAAAAGTCCAAACTAATGGAAAGGGCTAAGAAATATTTTTCGCAATTTATGCACACACCTGTGTTTGGTATTAGTTCCAAATCATAGTATTCAATATCGCCTGCTTTTGAAATCTTGATGCTCCTAGACTATTTTTTTTAATTAATACTAGATTTGACAATTGCATTCTCATCTCTGTCGTATAGCTTTGCAGTTGTAGTCTTATTTTGGGTTCTTGATCATTCTTATGCAGACTCAGTCAATCATCTGATTGAGAATGGACAACAACTTGATGCTATCAGACTTGCATGTGTTTTGAACTTGACCGATAAATATCCTCCACTTGCCATCATGAATGAATATGTTGACAAGGCTAAGAAGACTGCTCAAGATATACTAAGCATGGAAAACGATTCACCAGAGTCTCTGGTTTGTCCATTATCTTGGATAAGAATCTCTTATCTTTCATAAGAATGGCTTGTCATGATTGTACAGGAGATATCTGATTAAAGTTACCCTATACAAGTTAAGTTCATATGAATGTGACCATAGAGTTAGAGATTGCAGTCGTCTTCTTTATCACCCATAGTAGTTATTTTCCGTCATACAACTGAATTTTTAATCAAAATCTATGCTCAGTTATACCAAGCGGAAAAAGCAGCCTTAGCGCTTTTTAAGAACTAAATTGCACATATTCTGAAGCAGTAAAAGTAGTATGTTGTGGAGTAGTTGGTTGCAGTCTTAATAGATCAGCTTTAGAAAAATAGTGCTGTTCACTTGATGGAAAAAGCATTCAGCTACTCTTCCATATATTGATATGCAAATATATCATATTGTCCCAACTGATTTAGTCCCTTTTAATTTTCCCTTGAACAGAATCAGGCCATGACGAAGCAGGTCAATGCTCTAATATTGTCATGGAGAGCAGTTGATGAGTACAATATCGGGTCTGTCCACCGCAATACCATCAAGGCAGAAATCACCCGGCTACTACATGAATATGCACACAAAAGGCAAAGTCTATCAGATGCTTCTTCGCCTGCTTTGATTGAACAGCAGCAAGGGCAGTGTCAGCAGGAGCTACAAATGCCGGAAGAGCAGCTCCGGGAGAAGCAGGAAACAAAATCACAGGAGCAGCAGCTGAAGCAGCAAGAATGGAGTGGGAGAAACTCAGGGAAGAAGGGGAAAAACAAGAAGCGCATGAGAGACTGGTACATGCAGAAGATGCAAATGGCGCGAGAGACGAGGCAGGATCGATTTCGTAAGCAGCGTAGGTTATATCATGCTGGTTCATCTGCCCGTTCTGTATACTGCAGTGCAGGGCCAGGAATTGGCGATCAGCGCGACCAACGATTTTCCGGAGTTGGAGGAGGGCCAGCTCGGTATGGTGGTCCCTTTTACCGCTCGCGGCCTCGTCCTGCCTACAGATCAGAGTAGCACCTGATGGTGGTGTGACCGATCGACCCCAACTGAAGATTGGAAGAGAATCCTGGACTGCTGCTTCGTGTTGCTTGGTTCTTGTTAGTTGACGGAACTGCTACTTGTGCATATAGCCTATGTAGAGTTAGTGACCTTGAACTTCACCGTACTGTACCGAAACCTGAATGACATCCCGTGATTGACTGATTGCCACTGTCTGTCTCAGATCGTTTCATTGTTAGTTTGGCCATTTGATCTTCCTTAATCTTACTGTGGCCAATAAGATTCACATTATAGTTTGTGTGGCTGCGGCTGGGGGCCTGGGGTTTCCTTCCCCTTGTGTTTTCTGCACAGGAAGGAGGCCGGAAAAGCTCCAGCGCGGCGGCGATCAGTTCAGTTCCGCTGAATTTGGGGCGCGAGAAGGGAAGTCCCCAATTGACTTTTTTTTTTTTTGAAACGGGAACTAGTGTCCCGGCCTCTGCAGCAAATTGAAGCACACAGCCGGTTTTTCATTAATATAAGAATCAAAGAAGTACAAAGTAAACAGACCTGAGGCCGCATGCCTCGCAACAACACCTCTAAACTAATGGCAAAAGATAAAAGCAAAGATACATACACAACTTCTAAACGAAGCCTTCAAGAAACAAAAGCCACACGTGCGCCGATGATGGCGAGTTCGATCAAAGACCGAACTCGGGATTTTCATCGCTAAAGTCAAACTTCGAACCATCACCTTCAGCGAGGTAGCTTGCGTGTCAACTTCGTCCGAGATGTTTCCACCGAAGTGTGTAAACTCGATACCAAATCTTCTACATCACCACCTCTCCAGCCAACGAATAGCCAGATACCACTGGAGGAGAAACTGGAGGCCGATGACGTCCCATACCGCTCAGCCTCTAGCCGTTGTCACACCACCTTCTATCAACAACAGCAGGCATGACTTGACACCGCAGAGAAAAGTCGTGCGTAGCACCTGCCAGGATCAGGCATATTGCCACCGCCGGCCAGACATGACTTGACAGCTCCACTGAAGTCGTCGTGCGTAGCACCTACTCCGTCGAATAGAACCCTGTCTCGAAATGGAGGGGGCGTCCCATACCGCCGCCAGTCTCAGAACTCTGCAACCACAGAAGAGAACGTCCCATACCGCCATCGACTGTGACTTACGAAGCCAGAGACCATCACCATCTCAAAGATCAGCCATCGCATCATCCACATGACCACGAAGACCACCACCGTCGAAGAAGCCGGGCCGCCGCCCCATCTCCAAACTCCTGCGTTGTCGAGGACACCGCAACGAGTAAATTGCGGCCAGCGCGCCGCCTCAAGACCAGCTGCAAGGAACCACGCTGTCACGCAGCATCAGCTGCCGACAGCGACAGCGACCTCCTCCCCGCCGCAAGCCGTTGCAGATCCTGATCCATAGGTCCGATGACCTGGAGAGTCGAGGCTGCCACGACCTCGGCTCCGCCGCCGCTGGTCCCTCCATCCGGTGAGGACTCCAAAGCGATGCCCGCAAGAGGGAATACGACGCCGGGACACCGCCATCGCTCGACCCCGATGGGATCTGAGGTTTCCCCCGGAGATGCAACCGGAGGTCCGCCGAACGCAACCCATCTCCGACGAAGAAGACGTCCGCCGCCACCAACCCGTCGACCAAAACGCCACCACCAACCTCCAATCCGGGATCCGAAGGGGAAGACCCCCACTTGCACCCAAGGGAGAGGAGGTAAGGACGGCGCAAGGATTGCCGCCCGCCCGCCACCACCGGCCGCCATGGCCGCCACCGCGACCAGGGCGTCGTCACGCCTGGAGCTCGGGGCCGGCACCCCATCGAGACCGCCGTCTCCGCCTCGGAACGGCCACCGCGAATCGACCCCGCCGCCGCCTCGCAGATGCCGCCGCATAGGAGAATCCCCGCCGCCGCCGTCATGGACTCCGCCCGGGCTTAGCCCGACGGGGTCTCGGGCGACGACGAGGCGGGCGCTGATGACGAGGGAGGGGCTCGGACCGGCGGCGGCGGCGTTCCCCCGAGCCGCCTGGAGGACGGCGGCTGGAGGGTTAGGTCGTGCCTCTTGAAGGGATATGACTTGACTGAACCCTGCACAGCGCGCTGGATCGTTGGATGTGAGAATACGTGTAACGGGACATGAAGACTTGTCCTTTATACAGAGCCTCTCTCATATTTGGATTTACAAATGCAATAAATTTGCTCGATCGCATCAAAAAATAGCAATTGGATCCCGGCGTTTTCCCTTTGCTGTGGGTTCATGTGATAGGATAAGCCAAGGATGGATAGAGAGATGTCCGCAGAAGAACTATTTTAGCCTTGTTTTCAGTTGATTTCGTTTGTCTACTACCGGTCCCTAAAACAGTAGGCCATGGATCCCTCTTATCCGAGGTAACCAATGAGCTTACACCGTACACGAGACAGAGTACTACTCAGCACATGCGCATTTGGCTGATGGCTCATGTACTCCAGTTTTCTGTTCTAGCAACCAAAGGCGGCAAGGCGCCTTGCACAATCGCAGGGCAGGGGGCGTCATGTCGCCGAATTTTCACCTGCGCAGCTCGGCTCTCCCCTTGCGCTTTTTCCCCGGTGAGCTCGGCGCCCGCTTCTTGTGCAGTAAGCCCAAGCATCTTGGGAGCAGCGGAGCCGTCGCTGTCGCATCGCCGTCAAGAACAACCCTGCGACGGCACAGGGCGAAGGTGACGGAGGTGGGGGTGCAGGAGACGGCGCAAGGAAACGCGGCGCTCGGGTGGGCGGCCAGGGACGCCTCCGGTGTGCTCTCCCCGTTCGACTTCTCCAGAAGGTGCGTGTCTCTGCACTCTGCACTCTGCTCTGCCTGTGCGCGCCACTCTTCTTTCATCGCGTGCACACTCTGCCGAGTTCATGTTGTGACTGAGAACTTCCACGGTGAAAAGGTTTAATTACAAGTTGTCTGACGGAGCTGGGGTCAATTGCAATTTCAGGGCTCAGAAAGACGACGATGTGACGATCAAGGTGCTCTACTGCGGGATCTGCCACACCGACCTCTACACCATCAAGAACGAGTGGGGCACCGCTATGTACCCCGTTGTTCCCGGGTAACTCAATCCATACGCGCACAATACTACTCCCTCCGTTCAACGATAGATGACTTCCACTTTTTAGATATGGGATGTATATCGACACTAAAACATGTCTAGATGCATCCATATCTAAACAAGTGAAAGTAATCTAGTGTTTGAGATGAATCAAACACGATGTAACGCAACGAAGCAGCAACGGTCTCAATTCTTTTCTTCCTTGATGGAGCAGGCACGAGATCGTCGGCGTCGTGACCAGCGTTGGCAGCGGCGTGAGCAAGTTCAGTGCCGGCGAGACCGTGGGCGTGGGGTACTTCCTCGGGTCGTGCCGCGCCTGCGAGTGCTGCGGGAACGGGTACGAGAACTACTGCGCCGGCATGGTGCTCACCTCCAACGGCGTCGACCCCGACCACGGCGGCGCGGTCACCCAGGGTGGCTTCTCCGACGTGATCGTCGTGAACCAGGACTACGTGGTGCGCGTCCCGGATGGGCTGCCGCTGGACAAGGCGGCGCCGCTGCTCTGCGCCGGCGTCACCGTGTACAGCCCGATGATGCGCTTCGGCCTCAACGCGCCCGGGAAGCACCTGGGCGTCGTCGGCCTCGGGGGCCTCGGCCACGTCGCCGTCAAGTTCGGCAAGGCGTTCGGCATGAAGGTCACGGTCATCAGCACGTCGCCGAGCAAGCGTGAGGAGGCGCTGGACCGGCTAGGCGCCGACGAGTTCCTCGTTAGTCGGGAACCCGAGCAGATGCTGGCGGCGGTCAGCACGATGGACGGCATCCTCGACACGGTGTCGGTGTGGCACCCGATCTCGCCACTCTTCGCGCTCATGAAGCCGATGGGACAGATGGTGTTCGTGGGCGGGCCGACCAAACCGCTGGAGCTGCCGGCGTACGCCATCGTGCCAGGCGGGAAGGGCATCGCCGGGAACTGCGTCGGCGGCATCAGGGACTGCCAAGCGATGCTGGATTTCGCCAGGAAGCACGACATCACCGCGGAGGTGGAGGTGATCAAGATGGACTATGTCAACACGGCGCTCGAGCGGCTCGAGAAGAACGACGTCCGCTACCGCTTCGTCATTGACGTCGCCGGCAGCCTCGGCTCAGCCGCGTAAGCTTGGAATAACAACATCTCCACCGGCGCCTCGCCAGACCAGACTAGGCACACGTTACCACACTATTGAGGCCGGCTGCCCGCGGCGGTCTAATAGGTCTTTTTTTATAAAATAAAAAAGATTGATCACGAAGAAATAATGGTTGGGAACTGTGGAATTTCATTCAAATTTGAAAAACAATGTTTCGACCCGATAAAACAATGTTTTTGCATGGAACTTGTGAACAACAGATGGTGTTCGTAGACGGGCCGACCAAACCTCTGGAGCTGCCGGCGTACGCCATCGTGCCAGGCGGGAAGGGCATCACTAGGAACTGCGCCGGTGGCATCAGGGACTGCCAAGCGATGCTGGATTTCGCGGGGAAGCACGGCATCACCGTGGAGGTGGAGGTGATAGGATGGACTATGTCAACACGGCGCTCGAGCGGCTCGAGAAGAACATGCTTAGATAGAGATTTTTGAAGGCTTCAAATAAAACCCGAAAATTCAAAGCACCAAGAAACACTCACAAACAAGATACCAAAAGAAGAGAGACAAAACACATTGAAGAAAACATAGAACTTGTTTGAGCAATATGCCACATAAGAACAAGATAACTAACAATATCAACTCTAGGTGGCAAAACCTCATATGTTCACATTTTCTAGGATTGTAATGTGCACATAGCTTATTACACCCCCCATAATGAGATAATCCATTTGAAAACAAGAGGCAAAAATAAATCCAACTAGAGAAACTTAATGAACATTAGAATTTAAAATTCTCATAAGAAAGATATACCAGATAGAGTCAAGATAATATTGATATATCAACACTAAGTGGTATTCCTCGTGTACACACATTTTAGGATAGTAAAGTGCCAAGAGCATATTACTCCCCAAAAATGGGAAAGTCCATTAATCTCCCAAAGAGCCAACTAAAAATAAGCAATAATTGCAATGAAGGCTTAACACAAAGCACATAAGTACATGGAGTGCAAACTAACAAACACATACTAGATTACTCAAGATAAGTAAGTAGTAAGCACACAATATACAAACACAGGCTAGAAACAAAACTGACGAAGATATGGATTCTGGACCCTGCGGGTAAGGACACCCCCTCTCAGGCCCAGGGACAAAGCCCAAGAAGAGGCGCCTTTGAAGTACTCTAGAAGGCCCGCGTGAAGCCCACCAGCGCTAAACTTGCGGGTTAAGTTAGAAAACATGTAACCGACCTAACTAGGGTTGGAGTCCTCTCCGGGTAGAACTCGAAACCTGACCATCTATATAAGGCCAGGAGAGCCCCCCTAGGAGAGGACCAAGTAATACCGCACGACCAAAAAGCCTTGAAGCTCGAGATATACTCTCGATTCGAGCAACCTGTAACCGATCTAATCATCTAATACAGATCGACAGAAGGCAGGAGTAAGGGTTTTACCTCTTCGAGGGCCCCGAACCTGGGTAAATCTCGCCCCCTGTCTAGCCGACGATTCCACCAGCGCTCATGACTTCTCCTAGTCGAAACCCGATAGGGTCACCTAAGGGATTTGTAGAGTCAGAGATTCGACAATTGGCGCCGACCGTGGGGAACGCGGGCGCTGGATCACCGGCATCTTCGGCTTCATCGACGTCCAACTCCCGTTGGAAACCATCGACTACGGCTCCGAACAATCCTGTACGGATCGGATCCGTCATAGTCACGCCTCACTCGCCGGAATCACGCCCGGTGTTCGAGGATCTGGAGAAGAGCGTCACCCTGACGTTTGGGAGCTTCAACTTCATGGCGAACAGAGACGGAATCCTCCACTTCTCGGATGAATCTGAACCTGAATCTGGAGCCGTCAACTCGCGCTTTCCTATGGAGAAAAGTGGCGAGTCCATCCGCTTCAACACAGTCGACTATCATGCCCTCTCGACAGAGGAACCATCTCGGGTACGGGAAGCTTTCCGATCTACGCCTAGGACGCACGAGCCACGACTGGCCCAAGTCTGCATGGCAGGATCGGAACAGCCCTCAGAAACCGAATTCAGCGCAACCGAGCGCGATATAATCGGCGTCTCGCGGGAGGCCTGGAAAAGGGCCAAGGAAGCCATGCGGCGGAGTCAGCCACCCGCGGCAGGAGCTTCACAGGAGGACCTAACCGCCTACCACTACCACCTAGTAAGAGCGGCCTCAAATATCAAAGATGCCTGAGCAGATCTAGCCCGCCGCAGAAGAGCGGCGGACGAATCAAGCCTGCGACGAGTCGAGCAGTCCCTTGCACCCTCGGTTGGTACCCGACCCGCGAGGAAGGGACACACAACATCGTCAAGGGGCCACGAATCCATGACTGCGACCGACAGGTCGACCACGTCTTCCTTCATGAGGGTCGACGATGACGGCAACGTCTACCCGCAAACCCCAGCTGCCGCGATCCTAGCCGCAGCAACTTACATGCAGATGAATCAACCGACAGAAAGCGACCCTCGGGTGGAACAGTACAAACAAATTCGCAAAGGACTAGGATTGGCGGCCGCAAGGCTCGCTTCTCACGATCGTAAGAAGACTGAAGAACAATTGGAGAAGGAGCGACAGGAGAAGGACAAGGATAAAGAAACGCCCCACAGGCACAGAAGCTCATCCCCAAGAAAAGACAAATCGCCACGACGTGGTCGAGGAAAAGAAGCCCGCCGCCGCGGCGATAGTCGAAGCAGCAGCGACGACAGCCCGAGAGACAAAGGCTCGCGGCACCACAGCAGCCGCTCGAGAAAACGAAGCAAAGAACCAAGGAAAGATAACGACCGCGACCGGTCCGAATACGACGCGCGATCAGATCTCGCCCAAAAGAAGGTGGATAGGGCGAGAGCTTCACGATATCGCGAGCGCTCCTCATCCGGGTCCTCGGACGACGAAACCTGCGGAGCACTCTGTTTCGCTCGCAGCATTCGCAAAGCACCTCTACCCAAAAGGTTCAAGCTCAGTACGGAGGTGACAAAATACGACGGCTCACTCGAGCCCTCCCAGTGGTTAAGCGACTACCTCACGGCAGTAAAATGCCAACGTGGGAACAAGAACACAGCCATGCAATACCTCAATTTGCATCTTACAGGCGCGGCCCGTAGTTGGCTGGAGAGAAGACCCAAATCTTGCTACGCATCGTGGGACGATCTACACCGCGATTTCTGCAAAAATTTCCAGTCGACTTACAAGAGGCCAGCCACAATCGAAGAGTTACGAGCGTGCAAACAGAAGAGTGGCGAGTCCACACGAGAATATATCCAGCGGTGGACCACACTCAGGAACACCGCAGGGACCATCTCGGAAGAAGTGGCGATTGAGGCCTTCGCCAAAGGGGCGAGAAGAACCGCGTTTTGAGAAGAGCTAGGCAGAGCCGCGCCCAAAACCATTGGGGAGCTAATGATCATAGCCGAAAAATGGGCCAACGGAGAAGACGCGGTGCGCAATGAGAGAGCATCGTCGCCCGCACACGAGGACGACCGCCATGGACGAAGAAAGAGAAGGAAATACTACGACCACGAGAACAGGGAGGAATTAGTGGCGGCAGAATTCACGCGAAATCACGACTCTGGTCGCCGTGGAAGTCGCGAGTGGAAACCAAAAGCAGAAGAAAAATCCCCCGAGGAGGATCTCGATGCATACTGCTCGCTACACCTGTTTACAGATAAGCGCACGGGCAAAACTAAGGCAACACACCTTCTCAAGGATTGCCGAAAGTTTCTTGACATCTCAGACGCTCTCGCGAGGAAAAGATTTGCATCCATCCAAAACTACCCGCCGCTGCCAGGAGGAGGACAACAATTCCAGCCGCCTCCACCACCACCTCCACCAGCAAATCCAAATATGGCGCTAGCCGCACTACCTGCGCCACCACCACAAAACAATGGAGCCAATGCATACCCGAACCCGGCAGGACAACTCGCGATGATACAGAAGGTATGCCCCTCTCGCAGAGCTCAAAAGACTAACACAAGGCAATTGTGCATGGCAGTGCAGACACCACCGACAAAAACCGAGTACCTGAAAATGGCGGATCAGCCAATCACGTTCTCGATGAAAGACCATCCGCCACGAGTCTATCGACCAGGACACGCCGCCCTTGTCATCCAAGCTCAAATTGGTAATTATGACCTGGCCCGCGTATTCATGGACGGTGGCAGTGGCATTAACATCATCTACGCGGATACACTCCGTAGAATGAACAAGAATCTGGACGGCCTAACGGAATCAGAAACATCCTTCCACGGGATAGTTCCGGGCAAGGCAATCCGTCCACTCGGAACAATCAACCTAGAAGTAGTATTGGGCTCTCCAAGCAACTACAGAAGGGAATTCCTGGACTTCGAAGTCGTCGACTGGCCCTCACAGTACCACGCCATTCTTGGTCGAACAACGTTCGCCAGATTCATGGCCGTACCACATTACGCGTATTTGAAGCTCAAGCTACCCGGCGAATACGGTGTGATCACCATCGACGGAGACTTCCAGAAATCGGACAAGTGCGACATAGAATTTAATGAGATCGCAAAATCTTTCGGGATGCAAGAAGAACTCCAAGAGCTGGCAAAAACCACGGATCACTCCGTTATGCCCCTCACGAAGAAAAACGCGCCTGAACTAGAATTCAGCGCCAACAGCGACACTCGCAAGCATCAAGTGCACCCGACGGATTGCGCGAAGACAGCAATGGTTTCAACAACCCTCTCGCCAGCATAGGAAGGCGCGCTCGTCAAACTCCTCCGTGAGTACTGGGAGATTTTCGCCTGACAGCCCTCAGATATGCCAGGAATACCCAGGGAGTTTGCCGAGCACTCACTCGAAGTCTTTCCTAATGCCAAACCCATCAAACAGACGACTCGACGATTTTCAGAACCCAAACAGAAGGCGCTTGGAGAAGAAGTAAACAGATTGCTAGCTGCAAATTTCATCAGGGAGATCAAGATATCCACTTGGTTAGCAAACCCGGTATTGGTCCCCAAGAAGAACACGGATATCCTTCGGGTGTGCATCGACTACACGTCGTTAAATAAGCACTGCCCCAAGGACAATTTTCCTCTACCACGAATCGACCAGATCGTGGACTCTACGGCAGGCTGCCAACGCCTCTCCTTCCTGGACGCCTACTCGGGATATAATCAGATCCGAATGAAAAGGGAAGACGAAGAGAAGACGGCATTCATCACACCCCACGGTGTCTACTGCTACACGACAATGCCCTTCGGGCTGAAGAACGCAAGCGCAACATATCAGCGCTGCATGCAAAGATGCCTCGCCAATCTCATTGGCAAGAATGTACAATTGTACGTTGACGACATTGTCATCAAAACTCGAGTAGAGGACACACTCCTCGAGGACATCAGAGAAACATTCGACGCCCTTAATGCATATCGGATCAAGATCAATCCGACCAAATGCGTTTTCGGCGTCCCTGCAGGAAAACTCCTCGGGTACCTGGTATCCTCCAGAGGCATTGAAGCCAACCCGGAGAAAATACAAGCCATCCTGACTATGAAGGAGCCAACCAATCTACGCGGAGTCCAGCAGCTCGCAGGACGACTAGCCGCCCTAAGCAGGTTCATCGCACGATTGGGAGAGCAAGCGTTACCCTTCTACAAATTACTGAAGAAGACAGACAAATTCGAGTGGACACCCGAAGCTAAACAACCGTTCGCAGACTTGAAGCGATCGTTGCAAAGCAGGCGCGTCCTTGCAACACCGCAAGAAAGGGAGCCACTTCTCCTATACCTAGCCGCTACAAACCAGGTCATCAGCACAGCAATCGTGGTCGAACGACCTGAAGACGGCAAAGCGTACGGAGTCCAACGACCAATATATTACATCAGCGAAGTGCTCTCGCCATGCAAGCAACGATACCCTCATTATCAGAAGCTGGCATATGGAGTTGTTCTCACGGCCCGAAAGCTCAAACATTATTTCCAGGAACATGCCATCACAGTGGTTAATGATGCGTCACTCGGGACAATCATGAACAACCCTATGGCATCCGGAAGAATAGCAAAATGGAGCATCGAGTTGGGCGCCTGGGACATCACCTATATAGGACGAAACGCAGTCAAATCTCAAGTACTCGTGGAATTCCTCAGCGAATGGACAGAGCTACAAACGCCCGGACCACCTGAGTACACGAGCAATTGGATAATGTACTTCGATGGATCCAAGAGAAACGAAGGAGCAGGAGCTGGAATCGTTCTTATTTCACCTCGGGGAGACAAGCTGCAATACGTCCTGCGACTGGACTTTCCACCAGATGATCCAGCATCAAACAATGACACAGAATATGAAGCCCTGTTGCACGGGATGAAGATGGCAAACGCCTGTGGTGCTACCCGATTAATGATCTACGGTGATTCCAATCTCATAGTGCAGCAAACGATGAAAGAATGCGACGCCATCGCTGAAAACATGGTTGCATATCGCGACATGTACAATCTACTCGAAGGAAGCTTTAAAGGATGCGAGCTGAGGCACATTGCAAGATCTAGCAACGAAGAAGCAGATAGACTGGCGAACATGGGTTCCACGAATACACCCATACCGCCAGGAGTATACTTCGAACGGATGGTCAAGCGATCGGTCAAAGTGAAGAAAGCTGCAGCAGCGCCAGAAACAGAGGTCAGCCCGCAGGTCGCGCTTATCGAGCTTATTCATAATATATCACGACAGGTCTTCCTGGTCGAGCCAGTCTAGACGCAGAAATATCTCGACTACCTCCTCAATAGACAGCTCCCGCCCGATCCACGTGAGGCTCGACAGATAATTAGGCGTAGCAAGTCCTTTCGAGTAGTCAATGGAGAATTATACAAGCAAAGAATCTCGGGAATACTTCAGCGATGCATCGCACCCGAAGATGGCAAGGAATTGCTCCAGGACATACACCAAGGAGATTGCGGACATCATGCTAGCTGGAAAACAATAATGGGAAAAGCTTTCCGAGCAGGATTTTACTGGCTAACAGCAGCCAACGATGCAAAAAGCCTGGTCGAACGATGCGACGCCTGCCAGCGATTCGCACCAAGGCCACACGCACCTGCTACGGAATTACACATGATACCAATAGCCTGGCCCTTTGCACAATGGGGGCTAGACATGGTTGGGCCACTACGCAAGTCCACACCAGGTGGATACACACACTTGCTGGTCGCAGTCGACAAGTTCACCAAATGGATCGAGGCTATGCCTGTAACTTCGGCTAGCGCCCAATGCGCCGTCAAGTTTCTCGACTCCATTGTATGCAGATTTGGTGTGCCACATGATATCATTACAGATAATGGTACAAATTTCACAGCAAAGGAAACACAACAGTTCTGCGAGGAAAAAGGCATCAATTTCAAGTTTGCCTCAGTCGCTCACCCGCAAACGAACGGACAAGTCGAAAGATCCAACGGCTTAGTTTCGGCTGGCATCAAGAAGCGACTACTCGATCGTCTACACCCCGCTGCAGGAAATTGGGCGGAAGAGCTACTCTCCATACTCTGGAGCCTGCGCACAACTCCTAATCGATCAACGAAGTACACACCATTCTTCATGGTATACGGGGCAGAAGCAGTCCTTCCCGAGGACGTTCGATTCAGCGCCCCACGAGTTGTAGCGTACAGCGAAGAAACTTCCAACAGGGCGCTCGCAGAAGATATGGATGCACTCGACGAAATGCGTGACATCGCACTAGCAAGATCCGCAGTATATCAGCAATCCTTGCGCAACTATCATAGTCGCCGAATACGTCACAGAGCATTCGCGGTTGGGGACCTGGTGCTGCGGCTCAAACAGAAGAAAGGACACAAGCTCGAACCACCTTGGGAAGGACCCTTCATCATACACGAAGTCATCCCAGGCGGAGCCTACAGGCTAAAAAATCCGGCGACCGGAGGGATCTACTCCAATCCGTGGAACATTGCACACCTCCGCAAATTTTATCCATAGGTTTGTTATCACAACAAAAATAAGGCTATACTAGCCAGTCCTGTAGCTCGAATACATGGCTTCTCAGTCATTGCAATAAAGACATGATTCCTTCATCATATTCACTCGAAGCTTCTCGTTCTTTACATGCTAAAAGTTACAGGTACACACCCCATAAAACACACGGGGGCTACACCTACAACTAAGCATCAGAGAAAAACATCATACAAACAAGGTTGTACACCTTACAACAGTTCTTACAAACTATAAACGGATTACAGGATATTTACATCCGACAATCAATCAAAGCGCTGAGCATTCTCAGTCGCTAAAACTCTATCCACCTCTTCAGAGGTCAATCGGATAATTTTCTCCACTGCAGGACGTACAGCATCATAGTACGGAGAGATATCCTCGATTGCATAATCTGGGCGCCGAGCAACGGAGTTAACGTTTATCTCAGGATGCCATATGCGGACAAAAGAGAGAGCTACAACCGCGCCGCACGTCATCTGATTGCGCACACACGCGCGAACTTCTCCTTCACGTCCAAACAACCTGAGAAGATAGCCCCAGTCTTCGGGACCCTTTTCGAGTGGGTAAAATGCAGCGTTCATCGCAACCAAGACCTCGTGAAAAGAACTCACGAGAATTCTCGCCTGGAGGAATCGGAATTTCAAGGTGGCCATCACAAAACCCCGACTGCGATCAGACCAAAAATTGTTTGCATGAGGTTTCGAGCTACTAGCCTCTTGAAGGATGTGATTTTCTACCCACTGCTTTTCTTCCCTGTCATCCGGATTAACACTGAAGAGCAAAAACACACTCAGTCAGATAAGGAAACGAGGAAGAAAAAGGCACGGGGGCTGCACTACTTACAAAGCAAGTCCCTTGCGACTACAGCCAACTCATCCATCAGAAATTGTTCGCGTTCAGCCGCCAATTTCTGCTTGGACTTCGCCACATCGTCTATCCCGCGCATAGCTTTTAGCTTGCGCTCACCCTCCTGGACCTTATCACGAAGGCCCGCAAAAGTGCCAACAGCGGCAACAAGTGGATTTACTGGAGTACCACGTCCACCCGAAGTTTCCGCGGCAAACCCAGTAGCCTGGAAGAATACAACGAAAGAAGTAAGATGCCCTACTCGAGTCATTTCTAGTCGCATATCTGACAAACGCTCGGGGGCTACTCCCATCGGGAGACAACGCACAAACAAGGGGAATGAATTGCAAAGACGAATTCTTCAATTAAAGACAACAAAGGTACGGGAATACATCCCAAGGTTCATTACATTCAAGGAGAAAAAAGAAAAACTATGAAGCTACATTGGTGCTCCCGCTAGCAGCAGTCGCCCCTCCCCGCAGTCGAGCAAAAATCTCAGACAGCTTCCGAGCAAGAATAGCGGCTTGCTCGCCAAAACGAGAGAGCCGTACCTTTTTGCCCGTGGAGGGGTCGACTGGAAGAGATGAGTAGGCCTCCTCCAAACCTTCGACTCCGTGCGCCAAAGCAAATTGGATCGCGGTCTTCGCACCAGACTCCGACTGTGCGACCGCGAAGGCATCCAGAAGTTTGCCTTCTGAGAAGACCTTCAACAGATCATCTAGCGTGGGTGCAGGAGTGGCGTTGGCGATGAGGCGACCATGCAGTTGCACCAGCACTTGAGTAGCATCACTAATCAAGGAGAAAACTCCATCAGCGTGCCTTTTAAGCTGGGCAAGTGTGTCGGTTACCACATCTACCCGCTGGAGCCCAGGGATCTCTAGAGGAACATCCAGAAGACCTACAAAAGAAGAAAATAATACTTAGCAAAGTTCAGCAAAGTGAAGGATCAAAGTCGCAAAAGTCCAACACACTTACCCGCAAAACGTTCAGCGAGGGGACGGAGGAACCCGACAACGTCGTTATCGGCCTTACTGCCAGCTTCCTCTAGCTCCTTCAAGGCCTTCCGCGCGTCCGCAAGCTGTCGACTAAAATCTTCCGATTGCATGCGGGAAGCCTCCAGCTCTTGTCGAATGGCCTTCAGGTCAGCCTCCCGAGCAGTTACCTGCTCAGAGAGTTTGACCCTTTCGGATTCCGAAAATTCAAGTCGAGCTGCAAAAAGATGCTTATCAAAAATCAAGAATGCACAGAATACTGAAGACAGGGAGATGATAAAACTTACCCTTGAGAAGGTCGTTTTCAGTTTGAAGTCGGCTACGGTCCGTTCGAAGTGACTCGCAATCCGACTCGGCGAGAACGACGCGGCGACCAATAGCCGCAAGAGAATCAATAAGCGACTGCAAAAGCACGAAGACGAAAGAGTTAAACGGATTAAATTTGAGTCTGTACCCGATTATTTACAATCGACTACAGCCTCGGGGGCTACTCACATCGGGAGCACTGCCGTGCACCCGATAAAAATAAAATCATGAAGAAGAAAGAAACCAGACTTAGAGCCTGTAGCCGATCGCTTGCGATCGACTACAGCCTCGGGGGCTACTCCCATCGGGAGCACTGTCGTGCACCCGATAAAAATTTGAAGACAGAAGATGAAGTTTACCTGGCCGGTGGCGCGAGAGAGCGGATCCGCGGAGCTGTCCGTCACTTCTTTAGAAGCTGAAGTCCTGGCGGCAAAGCTGGGGGCTTCACGTTCCAAAGTCGCGGCCTCAGGGACTGCCCTGGGAGAATTTTGGACGGTACCCGCAGTGGGAGTTTCACCCACGTTCTTTGCCTTTTTCCTCTTTTCGGGAGGAACGGCAGAAGCATACCTGCGAGGACTGATGGTCTGCAGTCTGCAACAAAGGATAAAAAACATCAGAATTGAAGTGTGAAGAATGTTCGATCAAGAACAAGTAAAAAGACCTACTCGTCATGTTCATCGTCATCCAGCAAGTCCGCGTTCCAGGCGGTCGCCATCACCGGAAACGAAGGCGAAGGAGCGAGCGAACGAAGTGGAGTCACAAGGACGGGGGCCTGACTAGGAGATGCTTCCAAGGAAGTATCCTTGGAAGTAGCCTCGTCATTATCTACCCGACGATGTTTGGGGGGGACACCATTCGAGTCTCCCACGTCATCCGAAGAATCACGCTCAGTACTCGACGAAGCATTGGCAACACTGGTGTCAACCGCACCATCCTGGTGACTCGACGGCAGCTCTGAGGCCTCCTCTCCCGTAATTGGCGGGTAGCAATCTGCCATAGCCAAGCTCTACAGACAGAGAAGACGAGGAAAAACTTATCGGCTAGGACTCAGAACAAAAAGGGAACAACTCAAAAACGAGAAGGAAGAAACTAACCTCGGCTGGAGGAGGATTTGAAGCGGCAAAGGCTTCAACTGAACAATCGGGGAATTTCTCCCCCACCTTCAGTCGAGTGATACCTGCGATTTTCTTCTCGAATTCCACATTCGAAAGCTCCTCGCGGCTTACTCGGCTGGGGTCCTCTGAGCCTTGATACTCCCACATAGCGGAGGGCCTTTGTTGAAGTGGCTGGATCCTGCGCTTCAAAAAGATGCTCGCCAGATGCATCCCGTTGAGCACGACTCCCGCAGTCTGATCCCGGAGAGCAGCTACTCTTGCGAGTAAGGGCGCGACGGTCTGAGTCTCCTCGGCTGACATCCTGTGCCCCCAGGACTTTCGCCTTGTTAGAACAGCGAACGGGTGGAACTCCACGATCCCACCCGAGCTGTTGTCGATGACGTAGAACCACCTCTTTCGCCAGCTTTGGGCGGAGTCGACAAAATGCATGTTGAAGTAGCTGCCTTCTTGTCGAGCTTGGATCCCGAAGCCGCCCGTGCGAAGCGGTTCGCCGAGCTCGGATTCCACCCGCGATCTCTCGCGGAAGATCCGGACTTTGAAAAGCGCCTTCCAGAGCGCCCAGTGTGGGCGAATGCCGAGAAAGCACTCGCAGAACACGATGAAGCACGATATGTGCTGCACCGCGTTCGGAGGAAGATCGTGAAGCTGTATGCCATAGACATACAGCAACCCGAGGAAGAAAGGGTGGAGAGGAAAGGAAAGACCCCAAGACACGTGGTCCACAAAGACCACGCGCTCGTTCGATTGCGGGTTGGGTACCTCTTCCTTTTTTCCGAGGCGAACCCGCTTCTCCGTCTCCGCCGGCAGCAATCCCTCCCGCTGCATCTCCCTGATGCTTTTCGCAGTAGTGTTGGGGGAGCGCCAGTCACCGGCGCGGGGCGCGGGTTGCGCAGAAGGTTCACCGGACGCAGAGGTGACAGCACCGCGTCTTTTTCCGCCAGCCATTGCTTGCAGCACGAGCTCGAGCGCGAGGAAGACGAAGGTGGGCGCGAGGAAGAAGATGAAGGCAGAGAGCTGGGAAAGTTTTACCGTAGCGCTAACACCCGTACTTATACACGGAGCGAGACGATCTCAGCCGTACGATGCGCTACGTGGCGCTTATCACGGCCGCCACGCGTGAAGATGAAACGAAGCGGCGGCCAGCGCTGTTTCGTGCCACGATCTTAACAGAAGACCGTGCGCATTTACTGCGTGTCTCGCATAAAAACCGGGAACGACGTCTCGTTTCCCGGTCAAAAAGCTGACCAGGTGGGCCACCATCTGCTGCCACTCCGTCACGTCCCATCGGGAGAAGAGGAGTGCGCCATGACGTCATGGCATTCGTCATTCAAAATCAAGATCTTTCGATTGGAAGTTCAAACGCGAAAGTATCTTCGTACGAACATCAATTCCTTCGGATAAAAGCAACTTTTTCATGAACAATTCATGAAGCAAAACCTCTTCGAACAAGAGAAAAATACCCTATACACGAAAACTCTTTCGTATGGGCACAGCATTCCGAACATGAAAACTCTTTTCATATGGACTTAGCTTTTCTTCCAGCACAAAATTTCTTTCGTATAGAACTCAAACAAATCGATCGGGTAGGAAGAACCTACCTCTCTTACACATGATAAATTTACATCATAAAAACCTGGATTGTTCAGCCGACTAGGCACATCCGGATGCCATATTCTTCGAATATGAAGGTAAGACCCGAAAAGATCTCTCTTTTGGGCCTGGAATCCCACTCGAAAGCTGCGTCCTCCGGTGTAATTCTGTGTCAACAACACGAAGAAAAATCCTAGCGGACGCGCCGGGTACCCCCATAAGTTAAGTTTGATTTGATAAGTCCACAACGGCCCAGTCGCAACGATCACCTCATCGGGTTCGAGTCGGAGGTCTCGAATCTGTGTAGGCCAGGAATGTTTTTGCCCTAGTTGCAATTAATTGGCCCTGATCTCTCGGGAGAGCCAAGCTACTGAGCCACATCCTTCTGTGAAAAAAGCCGTACAAACAGGCACTTATGTTGCTCAATGCTCGAGCACGATGACTTATGATACAGGGAACACACCCTTTAAACAATAACTGTCGAGCTGGTCCTCCAGAAAAGATCAAAAAAGGTTTGACCGTCTACTCGACTGGAAAAATCCCAATCGAGCAAAGGCTCGGGGGCTACTGACGAAGATATGGATCCTGGACCCTGCGGGTAAGGACACCCCCTCTCAGGCCCAGGGACAAAGCCCAAGAAGAGGCGCCTTTGAAGTACTCTAGAAGGCCCGCGTGAAGCCCACCAACGCTAAACTTGCGGGTTAAGTTAGAAAACATGTAACCGACCTAACTAGGGTTGGAGTCCTCTCCGGGTAGAACTCGAAACCTGGCCATCAATATAAGTCCAGGAGAGCCCCCCTAGGAGAGGACCAAGTAATACCGCACGACCAAAAAGCTTTGAAGCTCGAGATCTACTCTCGATTCGAGCAACCTGTAACCGATCTAATCATCTAATACAGATCGACAGAAGGCAGGAGTAAGGGTTTTACCTCTTCGAGGGCCCCGAACCTGGGTAAATCTCGCCCCCTGTCTAGCCGACGATTCCACCAGCGCTCATGACTTCTCCTAGTCGAAACCCGATAGGGTCACCTAAGGGATTTGTAGAGTCAGAGATTCGACAAAAACCAACACATGCAAGGGGGCAAGTAACTTTCAACGAATATATAATTTAAATACAAGTTACTGCAAGGAGGAACAATAGATATGAGATATATATAATACAAGTGACTTGGCTTGAGGAAATATAATTGATGAAGATCTCTTAATTCTTCATGAGACAGCCAAGTCTTCAATGCCCTCCATCAACACCTATCGATCAAGTTTGAGCTTGTTGGTCCCCAACCAAGGGTCTTAAGAGGTTAGTCACAATAGTTTTGGCAACCCAAATGGTTCTTTTCTTGACACCACTTTGAGTACCAACATACTTGGCAAACACATTTCCCACATTATCCTTCCGAATGGAATACACATCATCAATAAGGATAAGGTTCGATAATGTATCATTAGTGTATGAAGAAGCAAGATGTCCCTTCTCACGACAAATGTAGCAACATCGACTCTTCTCTTTCTTCTTAATAGGCCCCTCAACTTGAGGAGCATTGGCTTGAGTCTTCTTAGGAGATGGTCGTTGTTCAACTCGTGGTTGAGCATGAGATTGAACAAGAGGCCGCTTCCCTAGTTGCTTCTCACTAATAGTCTTATTCTTCAAATGGCAAGATCTAACATGGTGCCCTTCAATCTTGCACTTGAAGCAAATAATCTTGGCCGGATCTCTTACTTGTTCTTGGTCCTTCTTATTATCAACCTTGGACTTGTTCTTGATACTGGAGTTGAATCCAAGTCCACTCTTGTCATTGGGAAGTCTTCGCACTATCAACATCTTGTCAAGGGTGGAACTCCCTTCATGACACTTTTCCAAGTCTTTCTTGAAAGAAGTGACTTGGGCCTTGAGCTTTTTGATTTTCTCTGGTTAGAAACAACACAAGAGCTAGAGGAAGTAGATGCTTAATTGTTAGAGCAACAAGGCAAGGAAAGCAATTCATCACAAGATGTAGAATCATTATGAGAGGATGAATTACTAATACTAGCACACGGCAATATAGCATTACTAGAAGAGATTGCGCTAGTAACCACATGAGGCTCACAAGATGTTACCTTTGTAGTGATAGCCTCAAGAGCTAATTTTAGCTTAGTATGAGATGCTAGAAGATCCTCATGAGAGCTAGATAGCTTTTCATGGATTTCTTCCAACTTCCCACACTTGCTAGTCATCAACTCAAATTGAGCCCTTATCTCAACATTCTCCTTCAAAATAGATGCTTCACAAGATGTGGAGTTAGTAGCACAAGCATCATTAGAAATAGAAGAAGACAACTTGGCAAGCTCATTATTCAACCTAGAGTTTTACTCAATTAGATTAGCATTGCCAACTACAAATTCAACCTTTTCCTTTTAAGAACTTTATATTTAGCAATAGTATGGTCACGTGCTTTAATGATATGGGCTATTTGTTCATTATGGAGCTCCTCAATAGACTAAAGTTTCTCCTCAAGAGTAACTCGGAGCTCATACTCTTCCTCAAGAGACATAGTGAGAGACACCTTATCATCGGCATCACTTCTTTCAATCTCACCTTTATTCTCAATGATTTTAGTGCTATTAATGGCAAAAGCCAAAATTTCACCCAAAGGAGTGATAGCTTTACTACCTTTAGGGAGATCAAGAAGAACCAACTCACCCTTCTCCATTAAAGAGAGCTCATCCTCATACTCTCCATAAAATAAATCCTCATCATCACAAGATGTAGAGTGTTCCAAAGGTGGAGATACCATTGAATCCTTAGCCATAAGGCACACATGAGAAATGGATAACGATGATGAAGATTGACTTGAAGCACCAATAAAGTCCTTGTCTTGTTCCACCAAAATGTGGGATTCCTCTACATTTTTAGTCACACAAGCACTAGACGAAATGGAAGCATTGTTTTCATGACAACAAGACATAGGAAGCATATCATCATGAGATTTAGTTGAACAACTATTACATGATATGCAAGGACTATCAACACTAGCATGTATGGAATTTTGACTTCTAGAAGATATTAAGTCCAAAGATAGAACATTGCAATGAGGTAGAGATGAAGTATTTTCAATAGTAAATTCACTATCTACAATGCAATTTCTATCACCACTCACCATATCATTACCTTGTGACAAATCACATCTTGGTGGAATGGCGAAAGATGTGAACTCATCACGGCCGGAAGTGGATGGAAAACAATCATCCTCAATAATGTTGGACACATCATATATATGTTGAAGTTTTGTCCATAGCTCATGAGTGTTCCGAAAAGGCATGATTGATTCAATGACTACGTTGCTCAAAACACACAAGAGACCATTCGATACAAGAGTATCGAGATAAGAGTTTTCCTCATCCTCTAAAGATAAATCTTGAGAACTCTTTGGAGGAGGAAAATCCATATCTACAATTCTCCTTACATACTTTTGGCCCATGTCCGTAAGAAAATTAAGAATGCGAATTTTCCAAACATCATAATTTCTACCATAGAATATAAAAGCGGGACCGTGCTCTATTTCCAAACATCATAATTGGCTCTGATACCAATTGAACGTGCAACGATGTCTCCTAGAGGGGGGGGGGTGAATAGGCGGTTAAAACTTTTACGGTTAAGGTTTGCTAAATGCGGAAATAAACTAGGTGTTTAAATTAACAAGAACACAACCTAAATATTCTAGTATTCTAGGGTCAACTAGGTGCACCAACAATTTATGCTAAGCAAGACAAGTAACAAGGTGATAGCAAGATATACAACGTCAAGCTCGAAGGCTATCACAATGTAAATTGCATAAGTAAAAAGCCCGGGTATAGAAATAACCGAGGCACAAGGAGACGATGATGTATTCCTGAGTTCCTCCCACAAGGGGAGTACGTCTCGTTGGAGGGATGTGAGCTCGCCACAAAGGCCTACTCAATGCCACAAAGGCCTCACCCTATTCTCCGATGAACCCCGCCACAAAGACCTAGTTCACCTTCCACTATTGGCAACCTTCGATCGAGGCACACATCCACAACTTAATTGGAGGCTCTCGATGTCACCACAATCTTGGGGCACACATCCACAACTCAATTGGAGGCTCTCAAGAACACCACAAAGTCGTCTAGGGTCCAAGACCCAAGAGTAACAAGTCCACAAACTTTCACTTCCACGAATTCTCGTGGAGAGAGCAAACCTATGCAACCGATGCAAATGGAAATAGCAAAAGTGCTCAAATCCTTCGCTCTCAAATTCCAACAAAGCAACAAATGCTTATGGGAGAATAAGAGAGGAAGAATAAAGGAAAAGAAACAGAAAGAACTCCAAGATCTAGATTCACTAAGTTCTCCTCACAAAGGGGGGAAATGGATTGGTGGAAATGTGGATCTAGATCTCCTCAACTTCTCCATCAAAGATATGAAAGAATCATAGGAGGGATTGAGAAAGGGGAAAGTTTTCCAAGGTCAACAATGGTGGGGGAGACAGGAAAAACGTGTTTGGGCAGCCTTGGGGTCAAGTGGGAAGAAGACCCCCTTAAATAGGGGACCCAACATATGACCGTTATGTGAAATTTGCGCCCAACAGCGGTACTACCGCTACGGGGAGATTTCGGTACTGGTTCGGGCAGTTTCTGGCGGTACTATCGCTGGACAAAAAACTCCAAAAAGGTCGATACGAAAACGATCATAACTTTTGTATCCGGAATCCGTTTTTGATTATCTTGGGCTCGTTGAAATCGCAACGACGATATCTACAAGATTATGCAGAGAAACATCATTGCCCAACAATGAAACTTAAAACCAAATGGGGAAATGTAAGATCTCTCTAAAAATGACCAACCGGGAAAACCAGGAGAGAAAGAAGAAAGGGGGAGTAAGGGGTCGGGAGGGGGCCGTGCACCCGTGTTAAGTTCACTCGCTTAATGCCCCCGTCGAGGGCGTTAAGGAGCATAACGCCCCCGTCTGGGGCGTTAAGGTATCTGCCACGTGAAAGTCTTCGTCCATGGTGGCACGGTCAATAACGCCTCGCCACTCGCGTTAAGCAATAGGGTATAACGCCTTATAGATGAACGTTAAGCAATAAGGTTATTATTTATTTATTTTTTTGGTTCGAGGGGTTAGAGTGTGAATTTGCTACACCAAAAGTTTATGTGACGGGACTTAGGAGACAGTAGCCTCATATGAGCCACCAGAATGAACTCAGTGGCCTTAGGAGACGGTGGCCTCGCAAGAGCCGTCAGGACGGCCTTAGGGCCTTGGGGATGGCCGAGAAACCCACGTGACTTCTGGATCATGGACGGAAGGTGCTTGTGCAAATTGGGGGAGTGACTGGGGGCTAGCTGACTAGTGTTTTTTTAGATAAAAGGCTCATGCTCGGCTTTGAATTAACAAAACCAACAGGGTTCCAACAACATACAGATTACATCAGCTGAGGCATACAGCTTAGCCACACACTCACACAACAGGAAGAAAAGAAGACACCATGCTGAGGCATACAGCTTCGCCCACACACACACAGGGGAGTCCCAAAGGGCCACATCGACGATCATCTAGCAGCGGGGGCGGAGGGAAGACATGATGAGTGAATCACCTTGAGATCAGCCAACAAACTACGAGCAGCCTCTCTACCCTCAGGCTTCAGCAGGGGGGGTCCAAAACTGAATAAAAAGCAGTGTTTTAAATATAATGTCAGCAGGATGTTTAATACATTTACCCTCAATAGCAAGTTTGTTTCGCACATTCCACAAAGCCCAAGACTGCGCGAGAAAGAGCACCCAAGCTATTCTACAAGGAGTACCCGAAAGCGAGGCTAAGATGGAATGGAATTGGGGGAAGTTGGTCGGGCACCACGTTCTCCCTAGAACCTGACGCAGCGCCGCCCACGCAAAGAGAGAGAGCGAGCAATTGAAGAAGATGTGATCGGCGGATTCTGCGGCTCCGCAAAGAGCACATCAACCATCGAACGGGCCCGCTCTGATGGCAAGATTAATCCCCGAGGGGAGTTTGTCAAGCGCAAGTTGCCACACAAAAACTTTAATTTTAAGCGGCACTTTGGCTTTCCAAATATCACTAGCATGAGCCACCGTCGCCCCTTGCGAGAGATGGGCATACATGGATTTCACAGTGAACATTCCGGATTGTTCGAGCGACCACGAAATTCTATCTAACTCCGTGGAGAGGGGAGTGTTATTGATGATCTCTGCCAAGTCTTCCCATTGACGGAGGCCGAGCTGGTCTAGCGAGCGTCGGAAGTGACCCCCAACTTCCAATACCCGGGCCACCGAGGCCTCCGGTTCCCTGTAGATGTTAAACAGCAGGGGAAACCTATGGCAAAGCGGACCTTCTCCTTGCCACCAATCCGTCCAGAAATGTGAGCGAAGACCGTTGCCAATGTGATGTTTAGCCCCGACCTTGAAGAGATGTTTGACCTTGTGCAAACTTTTCCAAAAGTGCGACCCCCCTAGGGGAGGTGGCAAAGATATCTCCTGTGAGGGAGTACTTATTTCGGAGGATCACCTCCCAAACGGAGTCCCCATCTGATAAAACTTCCAGATCCACTTGATCAGGAGAGCCTCATTCATCTTGCGGGAGTAAATTAACCCTAAACCCCCGGCATATTTTGGGCGGCAGACGGCCGCCCAGTTGAGCTTGTGATATTTTCGGTTTGGTCCCGCACCTTCCCAAAAGAATCTAGCGCGCCATGAGTCCAGTTGCTCGTGCACCCCTTTCTGCAGCTGGAAAAGTCCCCTGGCATACATGGGAATGTTGTCTAAGCACGCGTTGGAAAGAATCAGACGACCACCTGAGGATAGAAAACGTCCCAACCACGGTTCTACCCTAGCTGCGAGCTTCTGCACAAGGAATTCCCACTGTTCCTTTGTTAGTTTCGCGTCTGAGATTGGTAAGCCCAGGTATGAGAAGGGAAACTTTCCTAGTTTGCAATTAAGAAGTCTAGCAACCCTAACTTGAACTTCCGGGGGCTGGTTGAGCACCAACACCTCACTTTTGTGGTAGTTGATTTTGAGACCGGACATGTTCTCAAAACACATAAGGAGAAACTTAAGATTGGCGAGTTCAAGTTCGTTGAATTGCACCAAGATGATGGTATCGTTGGCGTATTGTAGGTGTGTGATCCCCCTGGGAAAAGATGGGGCACTACACCGTGAATGTGCCCTGCCGCATTGGCTTTCATCAAGATAGCAGAGAGTCCTTCCGCGACGAAGTTAAAAAGAAGTGGGGAGAGCGGGTCCCCTTGCCTCACTCCCCTTTTATTCCTAAAAAACGGGCCCATTTTCCCATAGATGGAAATGGCAGTTTGGCCCCCGGACACCAACTGCGAAATACGGTGAATGTAGCCTGTGTCAAAACCCTTTATGCGCAGCACCTCTAGGAGGAAGTTCCAGTCCACCCTATCGTACGCCTTCTCAAAGTCAAGTTTTAGGAGAATTCCCCCCTGTTTTTTGCTTTTAAGTTCATGAACAATCTCGTGAAGTGCCAACGCACCGTCCAGAATGAATCTCCCTTTGATAAAAGCCGTCTGGTTCTGGCTGATAGTCTTGTTGGCCACCGGGTCCAGTTTTGAGGCTAAGGCTTTGGAGATGATTTTGAAGATTACATTGATCAGTGTAATAGGTCGGAATTGGGTGATGCAATCGGCCCCCGGGACTTTGGGAATAAGCGATAGAACTCCGAAGTTTAACCTAGAGATATCGACATGGCCGAGCATGAAATTGTTGAGAATATGCAAAACCCGGTGTTTGACTAATTCCCAACATTTCTTGAAAAACGAGGCCGAAAACCCATCCGGGCCTGGGGCCGTGTCCGCTTTCATCTCTTTGACCACTGCCTCTAATTCATCTTCCGAAAAAGTGCGACATAAATCTTCGTTGTCCACATTAGAAACAAGTTGGTCCCCTGACCAAGTGTTATGGGCCAGGCAACAGTGTCGAGGGGAGGTTGACCCCGGCAACTCCCTGTAATAGCCATAAATGTGTTCTTGCAGCGCGCGTTTATCTGAGATGACTCCCTCGGGAGTAGAGAGGGAGGAAATGTTGCATTGTATGCGCTTCCCGTTAGCTACAGCGTGGAAATAAGCCGTGTTGGCGTCCCCTTCTAACGCCCACTTGACTCTTCCCCTCTGCCTCCAAAACACCTCTATCATCCTATATATGTGAAAGAGCTGGTCCTCAAGGTGGAAGCGAAAGGCCCATTGATCATCATCGAGCCCCGAGATGTCAGCCTTGAGGTCCAAATCTTTTATCTGATCTAACAGTGTAAATTTTTTATCTCTTGCCTCCTTCCCAAGGTTCCTACTCCACCCATGGAGAGTTTGACGGAGGCCAACACTCATGAAAGTCCACCAGTCTATGATATCTCTGCCTCCCACCTTCGCGCTCAGATTCTTCCAAGAAGAGAGCAGCAACCCCATGAACTGTGGCAATTCGAACCACCCCGATTCGAAAAAGAACCTATTGCTACGAATAATGTCTTCCTCCCCGGAGTCCAGGATAAGGGGCGTGTGGTCAGACCCTAAGCTCGTTTCGGCAACCAAGGACAGGCGCGGGAAAACAAGTTCGAGGGATGACGAGATGAACACCCTGTCCAACACGCATCTGACCGGGTTGAGTCTCTTATTGGTCCACGTATACCTCGCTCCTGCACGCCGAGTTTCCGACATGTTCCAGTTGGTTATGTGGGCGTTAAACAAGTCCACCCTGGGCCAGTTTATACGGTCATTGTTTTTGTCCTCCTTACGTCGAATCAGGTTGAAATCCCCCCCCATAACAATGGGAAGAGTACTCCTGGCAATCTTGGCAGAAATCTCGTCTAGGAAGATAGAGGAGAAAGCGTGGTCCGCAGGTCCGTAGACGTTTATGAATTCTAGTTTCTCCTTAGTCTCCCTATGCAGCACAACTACGCTAAGAAAGTAGCGGCCCCTGTCCATACTACCCACCTCGAAGACCCTGTCTTTTACTCCGAGCAGCAGGCCCCCCGATTGGCCTGTCGCCGGAAGCCAATCTTCTATATCTAAATAGGAGACCCCCACTACATGATTTCTCTCAACATGCAGCTATGACACATCACCGGGTCCACCCAATAACCATCTCACATCCAGGTCACCCCTATCTTGCATCCACGTCATCCTATGCAAGCAGACGAACGATGCGACTGCCTGATCCTATACGGTGATAGATGCCTTCCCCGTTTCCAGACCCAATCGCTTCCTCTTCCCAATCCCGTGACTCCAATCGCCAGAAGAAACGCCCCTCACAATTATATCAGCAGTGCTATGTTGTTCGTGATCCAATCTACCTTCAACTTCCCATCCCTATTCCATCGCCCCTCATGGTTCACGAAGCACGGTTGTTCAATATTCCAACGCCTACAGGCTTCCCTCCTCCACCTGTTGACGCCCTCCTCTTCGTCTTTTTTGCCGAAGCTCGCGAAACTTTGTTGCAGGAAACACAACGCCCTTGACACTGAATTTGGCGTGTAGTTCCTCACCGTCTAGGTTTGTGGCAATCCCAGTTAGATCTGCTTCAACCACAAACCCCGCCTTCTTTAGTTTAAACATCAGGAGGTCTCCAGCGCAGGAGGCTGTCGACACGGTGCAATTGTGGCCGGCCTTCTCAGCAGGCTAGCCTCCAATCAGTATGATGTACCTATAAGATCTCATTAACCTGACGACGTGTTCGTTACTAACGAATCTGCTCATACATTCATGTCATCTTCCCGTTTGATTTGTTCATGTTCAGATTTCGATTATCCTAAATTAATTATACTATGTCGTTAGCACAAACATCATATATGTAGTAGTTTTTTTATTGCCACAACTGACTGCTTAATCTTGCTGCTCTATTTGAGTAGGAACAGGGTGAAAGAGAGTGATGCCTGGGCAGGCCCCTTCTGACGTTCTGACTATGTCTGAGAACATTCAATCTGATTGTGTGCACAGGATGCTGTCTTTGGCTTCGCGGTCTCGCCTACTGTCGTGGATTCGTCATCCTTGGGTTCCGTATCTGGATAGAGTGTCATCATCATTATCTTTGAGGTCAGATGTTTTGACTTTGGAGTTCATTATCTGCAGGTCCCGTGGTTGAGTTCCACTTTGCAAGTTCCGATTCCAGCCCCAGGCCAAGTATGTTTTTTCTGAAGCGTGGATACAATCTTGAGCTCACATCATGGATACTGCTTTGTAAATTGGATTTTACGTCCAATGTACTTGGGTTGCAGAGTTCTGTTTCCAGTCTTAAATCTGTGCAGACATGTACTTTCTGGGAAAATCAGTCATGCAGTCCAAGTGGAGATGCTACTTCACATACGCATTCTCATTCAGTCATGGGAGAAGGTTGAGATATGATATAGATCATGCACCGTCTATCCTTTTTTTTAATCAGGAAAGCCATTTCATGATGAATGGATGAAGGTAAGCAAGCCATTTAGAATGCATGGTTTTTATTTAATGTTTCAGTTCTGGCAGTCCTCTCACCGGAAGAACCTCATCAGCATTGGCCTGAGAAGCCGAAAGCCGCAAGTTTTCTTGATGCAGATTTTATGTTTCCTGAAAGAATCCTACACTTCATTCACAATTTTCAGTTTGGTTATTTAGGAGATCAGTAACCAATTTAGCATAATAAAGATTACTCATCTCTTTTTTCCTCTTCACTTTTTATCCATTCAACTGTGGTATCACCAAAAGATTTCAGGTTTTTTTATGTTGGACTAAATTGACAACTTAATGAATAGTTGACTATTTTATTTGATTTGAGTGTGTAGGAAAGGAGGAATCTAGGTTGATGCTTTGTGCTTGAATCTAAACCACCACCTTAGGTGGTCAAAGGTTCTTGCGTATAGTATTTATTTTCAGCAGAGTTGATCAAAATAATAACATTTATCTGTTGTTCAACTATCCCGTGGAGGGGACGAAGATCGATTAATATAGCTTCAAGCATTCGAACTTATTGCACCTTTGCATCTACCAACAATCTTATTGTCTTTTCTTTCGTGCAAGTTGTATAATAGCACATGCATGCTTACTTTGTTTTATATTTTGTCCGCGGTCTATTCGACAAAAAGGAGGGCGTGAAATATACTTCATGTTCTCCATGAAATTTGTTCCTATCATGTGTCTTGAATTTCTTCTCCTTGATGTTTAGTTTGACATAAAAGAATAGCGTCTATTACATCGTTAATTTTTATTTTCTTCATTGTAGTGTTGCTGTGTGGATATGAAATTATATTCAGGGAAATATTTGTTTTTCAAGATTTCTACTTTTATTGAACTCAATTGCAATCTCTTGCATTAGCTCACTATTTGTCTTACGTTTTTGTTAGTGACCTTATATTTCAAAGCAAACATTTCCCGCAGCAACGCGCGGAGTATCATCTAGTTCCAAAAGAAGAGCTCCCCCTACTAAGCTTCGGAGCTCGGAGTCCGAAAAATCTTGTTTGATCGTTTCTTGCAAGCAGACCACGTCAATTTTATGCAACCGGACAGACTCCTTGATCATGGTTCGGCGGCCCGGCACCCCGAACCCACGTATGTTGAGGTACATCCACCGCATTAAGACACAGTTGGGGTAACCCGTGCTCGGCGGGTGGAGGTAGTGCCTACTGCAGCTCGTCCCGTCTTGGCCTGACGCTCATAAGGTGTTCTCGACGGCAACGTGTGGACCAACTTATGCCGCGGTCTCCTGGTTGGTCCCGAGGTCCTTACCTCCGGGGCCTGGTCCTCCACGATGAGATCCGAGGGCTCCCCCTCTAAACGGGGGTCCACCGACGCAGTCCCAAAAGCCGCAGAGTCGGTTGAATGAACCAGAATCTCCTTCTCTCTATTAGCGCTCTCGAGTGCCTCCGCCTCGGCCTTCTTGGTTGCGATGAGCTCATGGGTAAGGGCCAGCTCGGCTTGAGCGCGCTCCGCCGCGCGGAAGAGGGAGAGCACCGTGGCCGGTGCACCCGACGCGGGTGGAAAGAGGATAGAACTGTCCCTAGCTACCCTAGCTAGGTGATCATCCGAAAGCGCCGAAAGAGCTAAGAAGTCGTCAGTAGAAAGCGATCCTGGAGATTTGGCGCTGGCGTTGCCGACGCGGTTGATGGCGCGGTTGAGCATGGGCCCATCGGTGAGGCCCGTCCCGCACGCACTCTTGCGCTCGGCGGAGACAGGTACGCCGTGGCTGCGGAGCCCCTTGGCCATCGGGGCCGCCAGCGCCTGCACCACTCCCAGACCCTGGAAGGAATCCCCGGAGAAGTCAGGCTGGGGAAAGCAGGCGAGGGAGCTCGCAAGCGCCTTCGCCGGACGGTCCGCGTTGGCCTTACTGCACCGCTCCTTGGCCCTCATCGCTGAAGGGTTCGACGCCCAGCTCGCCGGCGTAGACGCCGTGCCTGATGCAGAGGGGTCCAGGCGGGGAGTCTCGAGGCCAATCACCGCAGCAGAGGGGGAGGAAGGGTGCTGGTCCGAAAGGGAGAAGGAGACCTCCTGGTGCACCAGCGGAGGCTCCGTCTTGGCCGCCAGAGCGGCCGCAGCAGGCGCCACCACCTGTGGAGCCGCCGACTTGTGTCCCCCGGTCTGCTTACCACCATTGGAAGTGGTGGAGGACGGGGTCTTCTCACCACCTTTGCCATGACGGCCACGCTTTCCGTTCCAGTCTTCATCTTCCTCCTCTAAGCTCTTGTCGCCCAGCTCGTCTTCGTCTTTGTCCTTGTGTCCGGAGGGTGGCGGGGGAGGTGGTGGAGGGAGAGAATCCTTTCCTTTCTCAGGTTCCACTCGGATGGAGTATCCCTGGCCGTTGACGCAGACCAGGAATGAAGGCACCACCTTCGCGCCCGCCTTGCACCTGAACTGCATCCGGATGGGAAGTTTCGGGTCAGAAAAGGTGGCCTCGTCGAAAGCCATGGGGCGGCCCACCGGTCTGGAGGCCACGTGCAGCCTGGCCGTGTTGCGGTACGGCGGGGGCACTCCATGGAGCTTGACCCATGTCTCCACGAGGACCTCGGAAGCTTGCTCATCCATCTCCCCTTGCAGCACCAGCGCCTTGGCCTTGGAGATTGGCAACCTCAGACCACCCCCCCTCGGATGGCCATTCTTAGGTTATCTGCCGAAGGAAACACAAGCGCGAAGTCCGCCTCACTGAGTTGGCGCACCTGCCAGTCCCAACTTTCATCAACGAGTTCCTTGAACTCTTCTTCCACTTGCTTGGCCGAGAGGGTGGCGCCTTCCACATACACCGTCGCCGCGTTCAGATGTGCCTCGAAGGTTTCTCCCTCTTCCACCTCAAGACACATGTATCTGATTCCATCCAGGCCGTAACCCGCCCAGTATGGGTCAAAGCTAGGATCTGCCGCCCTGCACATCGCCGAGGGATGACCCGTGGCATTACACTTGACGCAGAAGGGATCTCCCTCGCACTCGGCTTGCAGATGCCCCACCTTCCCGCAATTGTAGCAGGTGAGCTTGGACGCGTCCGGTGGGGGCGCGGAGGCACCCGCCGGGGAGGAGGAGCCAGCGCCCACAGCCAGCCCCTCCGTCTTCTTCTTCTGGATGCCCTGCTGTGGCTGAGGCCGCGCGCCGTCTCGGTAGTAGCCCCGCCCACGGGGGTACCCACCGTCTCTCCTTCTGCCATCGCCACAAGATCGCCGCGGGGAGGGATCCCACCCTCCAGATCTCCTGTCATGCTCCTCATTCTCCTTGGCCAACCTCGAGTTGAGCTCGCGAGCGTCCGCACAGCCGGGGTAGGGGGCGAAGGGTCCCTTCTCCCCGCGCCGGTCTTCGTCGCGCTGCCCTCTCTCCATGCACACCAGTCGGGGAGGAAGGGAGCACGAGAGCTTTCGCACGGAAGCGATAGCGGCGGGCGTCGAAAGGTGGAGCGCGGAACCCTAGCTTTGGATCTAGGGTTTTCTTCGGGAGCCACCACCAAGGACTTATAGCCCGCAGCCGTGCGAATTCCTCCCCTAGCGGAACGCACTCCATGGGCCCAGCAGCCTCTCCCAATACCCCCTGGGCCCAGCAACCACCAAGTCCACCACCGGGTCAGACTGGGAGGAAAACTGTTGGGGCGTCGTCGGCCCACCAAGGGCCACTCGGCCCGGCCTGCCCACCGAGGCAGTCGTCTCCCCCCAGTGGAAACCTAGATCTGGCTGGCTCCCCACCGGCGGCGACGGCGAGCCCGACGGCGCAGGAACCACCACCTCCATCACTCCGATACGGATCCGCGATGCGCACGCCGGCGCCGTCGCAGAGGGCTGAGGGCTCAGTGGGGGGAATGCCACCCACGAACCTAGATCGGCAGAGGGTGCGGTGCCCATCACCCTACCCCTCTCGCCCCGAGCAGCACCCGGTTGCGAGGTCAGCTCCACGGCGGCGCAACCACCCAAGAGCGAAGCACCGGCAGGGGCCCTCCCCCCACCGGCGTTCGGGAAGAAGTCGCCAAGCACCACTCGCACCTGCGGGACCGGAGGGGCGTTGTCGCCCTCGCTATCCGAGAGCGGAGCCACCACGACATGGAGGAGCTCGCGCCCAGCCTCCCCTTTCCTTCCCTGCGGCGAAGAACAAGGCGGCATGGGGGCAGCATGGCGGCGCCAGCGGCAGTAGGGGATGGGTCAGTCGCCCGCCGGGTCGCGGGAGCCTAGACACATCGCGGTTTCCCCAGCAGAACAAATCTTAGATGCAAGTGTCGATGCAGCTAAGATTTTCAGCCCAGAAATTAATATTTCGGATCTTGCTGACTAGTGTTCCGCGTTGATAGTTTACTGTTTTTGCACGACTAAGAAACCCACGTCATCCGATGGTCTACATATCGATAGGAACAAACTTTGGCCTCATGCGTTGTTATTGTCTGGGAGGTGGTGTTCGTTGAACCTCTTGAGCAGAGTCGATTTGTTTAATGACTGGGATGCGCAACTGATGAAAAGAACGATATTTAATGTGAATCTTTGTTTGGTGTCGTCAGGTCCCTAATAATTAGCTATCGCCAAATTTTTGGAAAAATCCAAATGCCAAATACTCAGAAAAATATGACACTGAAACAAACATCACGAGCTGTGATGCGCCTGGGATATTGATCATTTGCATGAATCTTCGTCTGTGTTTACAAGGACCCTGACATAAAAAAAAGTCGAACGCTAGGCGTAGGTCGCCCTAGCGCGCCCAACGTGAAAAAACACGAAAATAACCCTAGGAATAATCTTCAGCACAAAATGGACCTACATGCAAACTATTTTCGGAACTGACCCAAGAGGGTAGCGCCCAACACCACGGCGCGGATCTAGGAAGGGCAGCGCCCCCCGGTCCGGCGCGGTGCACCCTGCCATGTAGGCCAGGACGAGCCCAGGTGCGGTAAGGTAGCGCCGGGCGAGGAGGCGCGGTGCGTTTGAGGGCAGCGCCGCGTAGCGGGGCGCGGTGCTCCCTGGATAAGAAAAACAAGGCCAGCCCGACCCCCCTCTCTCTCCACTCCACTTGTTCTTCCTCCACTCGGGTTGACCCCATTTTCTCTCTCCCTCTCACTCCCCCAAGTCACCCCACTCTCAAATCAATCCATTTCTTGGTCTACACTTGGTGTATTTTGGTCCCCCCTTTGTTCAAGAGGTATTTCCCCTATTCTTAAGCTTTGTGTCCAATTAATTTTTGCAATTAGAGTTGACATTTGTGTAGATCTAGGAAACCCTAACTTTTGCATATGAGGGGAAATTTGTGGTTGAATTGCTCAATGTTTGTGTATGGGAGCTATATAGTGGTGTGCACATGATTTCAATGTTAGGGATTATGATTTTAGCTAGATATAGTCAGTGAGCTATATTAATTATGGTTAGTGTTAAATAATTAGCATTATGCTTAGGGTTATATGTAGTTAGTGAGATGTATGATACTATTATTTTAGTAGATTGAATTCAATGGTGAATGTGTATAAATTTATTTGATGAGAAAATTTTGTTGTGTTGTTGTAATTATTTTTTAGATGGAGAAATTTGTTAGTGTTCATCATGTGGATAAGGATTTTTTTTGAGAGGGAATGTTGACCATGACCCAGAGGAGGTTGTGTTGATGTTTGATCGTAATCCTAGCTATGCCGAGGTAGTGGAAAAAGTGAGGATTCAATTAAATTGGATGGAGCCAAATGATATAGTTGAATTGGTGGGAAGGCATAATGTTGGCACCGGGATGCACTCTCGTTGGAAGGTCATGCCTCTCAACTCCGAGCCACGTTGGAGTGCTTACAAGGATATCGTGGCGGAATCTCAAGACAAAACTCGTGAATTATTTGCCACCAAGAAGGTTGATCCTCTCATGCACTTTGACTTGAACCGGTGTGCCTCCCAAAGTGATGTTAGGATTCCTATTCGTAACGAGCCATTTGATGAGCATGAAGTGTATGTCACATCATCGAGTCCACCTCCAATGACCCAACATGACATGAGCCAACCAACAATGACTCAACATGAAATCCACCGCGCTCCAAACCCTTCTCAAGATGATCAAGATGTATCATCGGAAGAAGATGAGTTGGAGGATGAGCTTCATACCAATGATATTGGTGATGTGGAGGCTTATTGTTTGCAAGAGGACATGGATCCTCTAATGCCTTACAACCGATGCTATGCAAATGACTCCGATGATGAAGGTCCCGAGGAAGATGTTGATGAGGATGGGTTTACGGCTAGAGAAGCCGAAGTTTTCAAGAAGGTAGTGGGCCGGGATCATCGGACATCATTGTTCCATGATCTTAGTCTCGCCGACAAAGCCGTGGTTGATGGAGGCACTAGTAAAATGCTTGGACCAAGGCCAAGTTCGAAGAAGGATATGGATCCCCAAAAGTATGGTATTTGCAAGGGAGTGAAGTTTGAAAGTTTGTTGGAATTGAAGACATGGCTCAAGGTGGGTCACTCAGACTCCAAGGTGCGTTACACGGTTAAATGTGAAGAGACAAACAAAGGGTGTCCATGAATTGTGCATGCAAGACCATGGAAAGGAGGGCCTCAATGGGAGATAACAAGTTGTGTGGCAACTCACATGTGCGGTGGCAAGGATAGCGATGACATTGAAGTCAAGAATGCTCACCGGCAACTAACCTCGGATTTCATTGGGTATAGACTTTCCACCGAAATATCGTCATTCCCGTCTTATTCGATTGGAGCTATCATAGATACGGTGAAAGCACTTTTTGTTTACATGGTGAAGTATGGGAAGGCATGGAAGGCGAAGCAAGACGCATTTAAGATGTTGTATGGTGATTGGGAGGAAGCATATAACGACTCCCTAGGATGTTGGGAGCAATGGCGGCTACAAACCCGGGCATGGTGGTGGTGGTAGAGCCATTTGGCACAAAGACTAGAGAGTACAAGGGTGCAAATGTCCGGGTGTTTGGCCGTGCATTTTGGGCTTTTGGGCAATGCATAAGGGCGTTCAAGCATTGTAGGCCGGTTATCTCGGTGGATGACACATTCTTGACCGGACAGTTCCAAGGCACACTCTTGGTTGCAGTAGCGCATGATGCCAATGACCAGTTGTTGCCTTTGGCTTTTGCTTTGGTTACGGCGGAAAACAATGATAATTGGGAGTGGTTCATGTATCAAGTGAGAACCAAGATATTCGAGCCTCAAAGAGAGGTTTGTGTCATCTCGGACCGCCACCAAGGCATACTTCACGCGATGGAGATTGATATCCCCGGGCTTCCTCGTTTGCACCATCGATGGTGCATGAGGCATTTTGTGTCCAACTTCTATAGCGCATGCAGAAATAAGGAGCTATCCGATGATCTCAAAGATTGTTGCCTCGCTTTCACCGAGAGTCATTTTGCAAGATTGTACAATCGTTTGCTCTCACTCACAACATCGGCAGGGGGTCAAGAGTTCCTACATAGGCACGAGGAAATGACCCACAAGTGGGCTAGAGCCTTTGACATTGACGGTAGGAGGTATGGAGACATGACAAGCAACATGGCAGAATGTTTCAACAATGTTTTGAAGGGTGTCCGTGCGTTGCCCGTGACAGCAATAGTCCAATATACATTCAACAAGTTGAATGTGTATTTTCAGAAGTATAGTGAGGAAACAGATGATCAGATTGAGGGAAAGAACAAGATGAAAAAGAAGTACAAGTATCCACCGGAAGCTGACAAATGGATAGAATACCAGCAAAGGAAGGCGGACTCCCAAACTGCTCAATGTTTTGATAACGACGAGTGGATTTACCAAGTTAATGAGCCAGGTGGCACCACAGTTGGAGGTGTGCAACACGGAGGTCGGGCGTTCAAAGTATGGCTCAAGAAATGTGAGTGATCATGCATGAGGCCTCAATTGCTTCATCTCCCTTGCTCGCATTTGAGGACGACGGCGCGTATTCGAAAAGTGGGTGTTAATAATCCACTAACGGTAAGGTTGGAGGAGTATTCCATTGAGGCCACCAAGGAGACATGGGCGGCTAGATTTCACCCTTACTATGACCAATCCCAGTGGCCGGAATATCATGGCATCCAACTATGGACCGATCCAGCTTTGAAGGTGCAAACACGGGGAAGAAGGAGGACAAAGCGCTTTAGAAATGACATGGATGCTTGGGGTCGTGGTGGACTTCGAGAATGGGGCCCCCAACATTTTCAAGAACCGAGGGAACCTCTCCGATGTGGAGCATGCAATGGCGTAGGCCACAACAATAGAGGTGGCCGTTGTAGAAGAAACAAGAGATCGAGAGGGAATGATGCTAGCACAAGCCAACAAGGCGGTAGCCAACAAGATGGTACCCAACATGGCGGTCATGGTGGTGGCGGTAACACAAGCCAACAAGACGGTAGCCAACATGGCGGTCATGGTGGTGCCGGTAACACAAGCCACCAAGGGGGTATCCACCATGGCGGTAGAGGTGGTGGTAGAGGCGGTGGTAGAGGTGGTAGAGTATCAATGTTTGACGAACTAAGAGGTGGTAGACGTACAACGACTAGGGGTCGTGGTGGTACACGAGGACGTAGATGATTGGTATGAATAAAGCATAAAATTGTTTCATTATTGTCTTTATTTTGAATATAGTTTTTTTCTCATGTGCTAATTAAATTTACTAATTCTTGTAGGTATGGACCCGGACTCATGGATAGAGAGGCCTTTCATGTATAAGAATGCTCTTGACACTCCCAAAGAAGATCCACCCATGTGTTGGTGCAAAGACATTTGCAAGGCCAAGCAATCCACGGATTGGGATGAGACGCGAGGAAGAAAGTTTTGGTTGTGTCCCAACTATTGTAGGGACAAAGAAGAACCAAAATCTTCACATGACCGTCCCAAGGTATATATCCTACCATTCATGAAAATTATATGACATTTTTGTTGTGGCTAATGATTATGGTCTCTTTATAGTCACCGCCGCCCCTTTGTGCCCACTTCAAGTGGATGGACCTAGTTCAAGATAGGTACTACAAGCACGAGGTGGAATGGGAGGTTCTTTACACTCGTTCTCGTTTAGAGGAGAACACACGTGATGAGGAGAGAAAGAAGAGGATGAAGGAACGCAAGGAGAAGGAAAGGTTGGAGAAAGAAAAGAAGAAACGTGAAGAGAAGTGGGCTCATGAGGCGGAGAGGTCAAAAAAGCGTGAGATAGCTCGCGGTGCACAAGAGGAGTGGGCTCGTGAGAATGATTCGGCTAAACGCAAGGGAAAAAATGTGATGTGATCCTTGTGCTCAACAGGAGTGTGGCAATAACTATGTATCATGAACTAGGTGTGGTGAACTAAGTGGCAAGAATTTGAATTTGAACTTGTAATATGTTGAATTCTTAGTTTGTTGTTGAGTTGGATTGTTATTTGTTGTTTGGTGATAATTTTCTGTCATTTTTTAACTGAATTGCAACTTCTTATATGTGCTAACTTGTGTGTGCACAACAAGCGAAAACAAGCGAAAACAAGAATAAAATGCTCATGGCAGATAGGGTAGCGCCCTGCCACTCGGCGGGGTGCTGTCTAGGGCAGCGCCCCCCTTCCCGGCGCGGTGGTCTGTAGCTATTTCCCCCCAGCTAACAGAGAGCTAACAGAGGGGGGCTTCCCCCCGCGTCGCCAAAACGACTAAGTGAGGGAGGGTAGCGCCCCCTCACCCGGCGCGTTGGTACTACTGGGCAGCGCCCTGCCACTCGGCGCGGTGGTTGTGAGGGCAGCGCCCCCCTGCCCGGCGCGGTGGTTTGTAGCTATTTTCCCCCCAACTAACAGAGAGATAACAGAGGGGGGCTACCCCCGCGTCGCCAAAACGGCTAAGTGAGGGAGGGTAGCGCCCCCTCACCCGGCGCGGTGGTACTACTGGGTAGCGCCCCCTCACCCGGCGCGGTGCTGTGGAGGGTAGCGCCCTGGCAGGGGGCGCGGTGGTCTGTACCGTTTTCCCAAATTACAGAACACTGCACTAAAACAACATTTCAATAATTTGACAGTTCAAATAGCACAAATCTTTGATAATAACAACAAACTTCAAATATCACAAATAGTCCACAAATACTAGAGATACATCAAAGTTCACAAATATTCCACAAACATCTCTAATGGTTCACGACGACGATACAAGCAGAACGGTCCATCTACCTCCTTCCCTTGCAAGCCCGAGTCAACTTCCTCGCCAGAGGGGCCTCGATCTCCTCCTCCTCGTCGCGAGAACGGTGTGAGTACGGCGTGTCGGCATTCTTTCTCCTACATGCCAGCTTCTTCGTCCTTTGGGGCTGCGGCGGAGGGCCCTCGATCTCCTCCTCTTCGGCCTCAACATCATCCTCCTCCTCGGCCTCAACATCTTCCTCCTCCTAGATCTCCTGCTCGTCTTCCTCCATAGCCATCTTGGCCTTTTTCTTGGACCGTAAACCAAAGGACCGTACATATGTCTCAAAGGTTTCATCGTCACCAAGGTTATGATCAACCTAAAACAAAAAAGAAAGACAAATTATTGCTCGGCTCATGTCCTCGAGACCCAGAAGAAACAACAAAAAATAGAAAAAACAAATATTACTACCTCAACTTCTGGTGGATTAGAGGAGGAAGCACCGCCACGGAAAGGGGCCTCATGTCCTCGAGAGCCCGAGGAATCATTGCTCGGCTCCGCGGCGTCGTTGGTACGACAACAAAGCATATGAGCCAATCCTCGTAACCGAGCGGCGCTACGCTGTGAGATTAAGAAGAAACATCTTAGTGATTCTGCAAAGAAATCATAAGTGGTCTCGAGAAGATTTAGAACTTACTTTCACATAAGCTCTAAGGGCGCTGTCACCCTTCTTAGTATGAGGGAAAGCGGCTGCTTCCTCGGCTTCCGCGGCTTGGTTCTCTATCTCGTTGCGCTGTGAAAATAAGAAATTTAGATCTCCGAATCTAATAATTATGAACACGGAAAAAAATTGTTCAAATTACCATATAGTTGATCATAGGTGCAAACTCGGTCCCGCGGCCCTCTCTCACTGCCTTGTTATAGTTGAGCTGAGGCGCGACAGCTGGAAGTTGAGCATCACCAAAAACTATATCCTCAAAAGCAGGAGGACATAAAGCCAGACGAGTCCGTGGATGAAACCAAGCGAGATAGGCATTGAATGCAGTTAACTCGAACTGGTCGTGATGACGTAGATACATCTTGTTCTTGCTAGCCCTTGCCACCCTAACTTTCCATTTGGAGACATAATCACTATGGTGTTGATCCCATTTGAGCACCTTCTTCTGCCTTTTACGGTCCAACCTTCATATCAGAAGATATTAAGCGTTAGTGTTATGAAATGCATGGATTAGAATGGAAGAGAGGAAATGTTAGATTCTTACTCGTGTAATGCAAACTTTGTGTCCTTCCATTGCGGCGGTGTATTTTGGAGTAAACCAAATTGCGTCATCACTCGATGTGGCAAGTGGAGCTCAACTGCCCAGATGCATATCAGCGGGACCTTCAACAACCAAAGATATTCTTCCTCTCGGCACTTTGGGTTCAGGTCGAACTGATGGTTTGTGTTTCCGAAATATTCATGAGTGCCATAGATCTCCCATGTCACCTACAACAGTATACAAGATTTAAAAATTAGAACAAAACTCAACAACTATTACCTAGAACGTTATGACAGAACATGATATGACCAATATTACCTGATCAGGGGTCAGCTCATCAAACTCATTCGTGTACCGCACGTACTCCCTCTTTGTGTCACCTTTGAACTCCGCGACCTTGTGCCACCAATACGCCCATGTAGCCCTACGCAGCGGGTTGTCATGATCATCCCAAGGATCTGATTTCATCCTTACCGGCCGTCCCACCGAAAAGTGTTCCCACATCCTTAACAGAGAGTAGTACCAGTGGACCACCAATACCGGCCTGCGGTAAGGTCCTACTGCAAGCCTCGTCCAACTGCACATAGAGACATACTAGTAAGTTTACAAGTTTTTGAGACAGACATGTAATTTACAAAATGAGAGTTCTTTGGATTACCTGGCGATACAAGTACGCAAGCGCAGCCGAACCCCAGCTAAGATTTTTTACAGATAACGCCTTCAGCCACATCCAGGGCGCGTTCCTACCACCACTGTCAGCAAACAGAGTCCTCGAGATGAGATACCACACGTATGAGCGTGCATACTGCCTAACGGTCTCCATGTCAGCATCATCGGGGCATTTTCCAAATTCTTTCTTTATCCAAACAAACGTAGCCCCGGCTGAGAGTCTATCCTTGCTTGGGTCAGTCTTCTCTGGTGGAACCTTACCAATTAGACTGAACATACCCTCACGCCAGTTCTTGGAATCGGTGCTGAAACAAACAAGATCTCCACGGATGGGGAGTGCCGTTATCATGGACACGTCCTGGAGAGTAACGGTCATCTCCCCGATGCGGAGGTGAAAAGAGTGTGTCTCCGGCCTCCATCTGTCAACAAGAGCGGTGATGGCAGCAGGATTCATGTGCACCTTGGACCGAGTGACAAATGAGATATATGGCAGTAGTCCAAGTGTCTCAATGTACTCGGTGTACCGCTCGTCGTATGGCATGTCCTTGTGTGAGGCCTCATGGGCACGCCAACGAAGAGGGACACAGACCTACAAGAACAAATACAAGTTAGAACAATAAAATGGAAACTAGATACATATGAACAAACATAGTCAATATGGATTACCCTCTTTTGCTCCGCCATAAACATTTCACGGTGAGTGACATCATATTTATCCTCGATAAGATACTCGTCATCCATCCTATAATTTTGCAAAATACACAAACTAATAAGAGACATAGAGGATGCTAATTAATTTGTCAACATGCTCATATACACATTACAAGAGACAAACTAATAAGAGAAATATACCCATCATCCACACATAGACATTACACCGAAGAGCACTAAAATTTATGTGTCATAGACATAGACAACCTAATATTTATGTGTCAACTTACAAGTCATATATATACCAAACAACAACTCTCACATCTCTCACATGGCAATAATTAGCAACCATATTAGAGAAGCCAACAAATTAGCTCTCACATTTCTCACATGGCAACAAATCAAATACATCATAGAGAAGCCAACAAATTAGCTCTCACATCTCTCACATGGAATTAATTAGCAATCATATTAGAGAAGCCAACAAAATTACATCTCTCACATGACAAATTAGCTCTCACGTCTATCACATGGCAACCATATTAGAGAAGCCAACAAAATTACCAATGATAATATAAACATCTCAAACATCTAACATACACATCTCTCACACACAAACCCATCTATAAATTTCGAAATAAATCAAGAACTAGGGTTTCACCTAGGGTTGCAAAATTTGGGCAAATATGAGAGATTTATTGGACAAAATTAAGGGAATCAGAGGAGAATACCTTAAGGAAGGATGGGGGAACGAAATCCACGGAGGATTCCACCAATCTGGCCGGATCAGAGAGGGATTTGGGAGGGGAGAGAGTGGAGTCGCCGGCCTCTTTGCCCTCTGTTTGTTGCCTGTTCAGATGTGGATTGTGCTGAAGATAGGGGCACCGCGCCGAGTCGCGATTTTCTTATCCAGGAAGCACCGCGCCCCGCTACGCGGCGCTGCCCTTAAACGCACCGCGCCTCCTCGCCCGGCGCTACCTTACCGCACCTGGGCCCACCCTGGCCTACGTGGCAGGGTGCACCGCGCCGGACCAGGAGGCGCTGCCCTTCCTAGATCCGCGCCGTGGTGTTGGGCGCTACCCTCTTGGGTCAGTTTCGAAAATAGTTTGCCCGTAGGTCCATGTTGTGCTGAAGATTATTCCTAGGGTTATTTTCGTGTTTTTTCACCGCGCCCAACTCTAGGTCCCCTCGCGGACCGTTGGATCATCATCGCACGGCCATAAAAAGCGCTTTGTATTTTTGGATTTTAGCCCCTCTACTTTTAGTATATAGAACCTGCACTCCACTGCAGACCCACTTAAACGAAGGGGTATATTGTGTTATCACCGAATATCTTGATAATTACAGAAAAATGCCATTGCAACAAATTCGTAGGTATTGCAACAAAATTTATTGTTCCGTGTACAAAAAAATTGCAACAAATTATTCCAAAAAATTCGAAAGATAAGTAATGTTACAAATAATAGTTAAACAATATGTTATTGCGTTGCAACAAAAAACTACAACAATTCAACAAAAATCACAACCTATTGCAACAAAAAAAAATTATTTGCATCAATTAAAAAGTTGGTAAGTAACAAAATAATTTGTCACTGTTTCAGTTGCAACAAAAATCATCACCTATTTTAATAGAAAGGTAAAACGATAACAACAAAAGGGTTACACGTTTACAACATGCAAAGGAGCCCGTAAACATGTCATTCCAAATTAATTATAATAAACATATAAACATTTTCTAGAAAATCATCCAGAAAACATTGCAACATCTCATTTGTGGTTTCTCAACAAAAAACGTGTGAAATTGTAACAAATTTTATAGACGTATGCAACATTATCCGAAATGGCGAAGAACACTTAGCAATATAAAGGCTGCACGCGGTTTGTATGCCCAGACACGAAAACTGGGCCCAAAATACTAACTTGATGCTAATTGGGCCTTTATACGCTAAATGGGCCGGCCAAAGCACGCGCTCGCGCTGAGGGGACCTACGCTAGCAAGTCTTAGGTCCCCCAAGATAAGCATTTTCCAGAAAAAAAGCTGTTAATTGAAGGTTTGCCTATGTTAGCACTAAATCGAAATAAATCACTTTACACGCCATTCTTCGATGTACTGTGAAGATGTCCATGACAGTATGGTACACAACACAGATACTCTAATACTAGGTCAAAAGACAGAAAACAAATTCCACATCGATTTAATACTAGAACAAGAGTTTGCTCCCTGGCGCTTCTTCCAGGGTACCACTTCAGAGTCCTCAAGTCAGTCAAATAGCGTTCGCTTGGCACCATAGGCCAAGGCAACAAGAACAGACAAACGCACTAAGGCCTTTCTTCGTTGCTCGTCCCTGTAGGTTAAAAGAGACCACAATCAGTATTAAAAAGAAAAGAATATATAACCCAGACCCGTGTATCACAGGTTTACCTGTCCATGCGTTCTTTAAATTCTTGCAGCCCAACTCGAATATTATTCACCATCTCAGCATGCTCGCCCTCAGTATATAACATCTTGTCCATTTTCATATTAATCCTTCTTTTCAAGGATTCATATGTTTCTTCAGTATGATTTCTCTGTTCCATGTTGAGTTTTGAGCCAGGAAGCTGGATACAGATGAAATTGTTTCGTAAAAGATGGGACATGATCACATGAACGTAAAAAATAAACCCAATAATATCGAGTCGTCAAGCGATCTCCGAGAAATCAAGAAATCGAGAAAAGAAAATTTGAACTTACAAATCATAAAACAAGAGTTTTCTATTTCTATGTTACCTGGTTTTTCTAATATGAATCACCTTTCTAAGCCAATGGATCTATACCAAACCATCCTCGCCATAGAGAACAAAAACAGAAACATATAATTACATGAAGATGGACAGAAGAAAGTTTGGCAAACACTAAGATTGGCCTACTTAAGTTAGTTTGAGTCTAGTACATGGCCAGTGACCTAGACCGTTTTGCCAGCACGACTGAGTGCACCGACAAGACTAGCGGATGCCCCCCCTCTCCACGGAGCTTTTTGTGGGATTGTCAACAAGTGCTATTTGTGTTCCAGGTGCTCAAATTGTTCACCGTGCAATCTAGTTGGTTGCATCCAATTTAGTTCCAGGTACTATATGCTTTTAGAGTGTTTTTTTTATTAGAACAGGGCTTAGTTTAAAAGAGGAAAATCGTGTTAATCTTGCTTGTATAATTCAGCAGTCTGTTATTTTTGTATTGAACAAGTGTAAAACAATAGCAGGGTGCTGGGGATATGTCAAACAACATACTTCATAAATGGAATTGCAGCAAGACAAATAAAGATGCATAGAGTGCTTATTTCAAGTACTCACTACTAGTATTTGAAGAAAAGAAAAAGTTGCACAAATATGAAATGCGATTTGCACAAAAACAAACTATCCACTCAGGCACCCACCCACCCATTTGAAGTTAGCATTTGATTAGGAAAGATGTCAGTTTGGAGGAGGAAAATCTTCTCAATCACGTTCTAATTCAACAGTGTCTTGCCGATTTAAAAGAACTTTCATAATTCAACAGTGTCTTGCCGATTTAAAAGAAATTTTATAATTCAACAGTGTCTTGCAACTCGTACAAAAGCATATACTCCTATTAGTGAGCACCATCATAGTATGCATTTGAATGTTGTTAGGAACCCCACAAGATACACACCTTGGGATTTTTATTGGCCAGAGTAACTTGCATGACATATTAATACATATAATTTTTTAATGATTGAATGTACAAAAGACAGAAGGATGCCAGAGATATGTCAATTCCTTCATCCCTGGAATTACAGCTAAGACAAAAGAAAAGAAGCAGCAGTAACAATATTCAATTTACTTCAACTACCTCTTCATATCTGAAGAAAAACAACAAAAATCCAAATATTGCATGTTTTCTAGAGAGCAGTGAAACTAGGTATTTGGTATTCAATACAGGACACAACAAATGGACATAACAAATCAATCCACGGCTGGGGCTGGGATCAAATATAGACGGCAGATATTGCTGAGCTGACATAAGTTAACTAGTAGTATTAGGAAATGTGAATTGCTTCACAAAGATGACTCCTGGAGTCGTGCTGCTTGATGACTGCCTGACTCCTCCAGTAAGATATCCAACAAATTACAAATGGAAACAAAACTAGATAAAAAGATAACATAGAAATTTCAATGGTGTAAGGTGAAACAGAGCTATTGTTAAAACTAATAAGTAAACAAAAAACATAAAACACATGTGCCCCGTTATCATAATAAACCACGCTACGATATTCAGATAAAAAACATATGTTTACTATAAATAATTGTGAATATATACCATCAACAGACTTCATATTAAAAGCCTACTATTTCCTGCTAGAAAAGGGACGAATAGATGCAGCAAGCACGACTGCACAAGTTGCAAGTCAGACTCGGACCTAGCAGGTCGTGTGGCAACTCAGCTTGGTTTGCAACTTGAGAACATTGTATGGAGGTGAGTTAGATGCAGACCATGACGATTAAAATCCAATATTTCGCGGGAGTGCATAAATCGTAAGTTACTGTATTTTGACCAAACAAGAAGTGTATAGATCTAAAAAAAAATCAGTTAATAGGACAACCATAGGAATGACCGTTCCATAGGATTGTTGTTTAGTTTGCAGGATTCAATCAGTGACAATTCATGGGGATACTCTACATTCCCATAGGTTTCAGAGGACCTCAAACACTTTGTCTTAGTTTCACTACGGAAGAGTTGACACCTGCTACATCCACTGTTTCCCGTGGTCGCGGTTCAGTGGTGGTGCATGTTCTTTTTCTAAGATCAGCTCTTTATTCATTCAAAAGCAGAGTAAACATGTGTACGTTAAGAACATCACTAGTTTTCCATGTTACAATCATCATTACTATGTTCTTCAGAAAGCAATTCAGTGCTGAGATTGTTTGCAAACTAAGATCTTTAAAGGTATCCCTTAGAGAGTTTTCCTGTGGTAATTACCCTCATTTGTAAAATAAGTTGACAAAATCATTATTTTCCAATAATCTCATAATAATCAACTCAGCACACCCTGTTGTAAGAAAACCGGAACTTCAAATGTTGCTCCTCTTACAATAATTCGAAGTACATGGATAAATTCGAAGTAACCCACTGAATTATGTGCATTATTTAGATAAGGGAAACTTATTTAACTCAGAAGTTCGCGTCAAGTCGTTACAAGCGAAAAAGAGTCTACACCCCGGCTCTGCATATCCAAGGCGCACGGCACATAGCCGATTGAACTATGCGCATGTCAAGAAGGTAATCACGATCCTATATATCATCCAAAATAATCCCCTCGAAGGAAAAAAACAAACAGCTCTTTTTTAGCCAAAAAAGACCGGACCTTTCTGAAGATGATCGCACAAGATACGCGTATTATATAAATTGCAGGTCAAAACTGAAGGCTAGATTGCCTAATTCCACACATCAATGAAACCCTAGAATGTAGGGAGGCGGGGATTTACCTTGCTCTTCTCGGTCCCTCCAGCAGCATCTGAGCTGAAGAGGCGTCGGTTATGAACGAGAGACCGGGCCTGTCTCCGGGAGAAGGATTGTGTTGCCACCGACCGGCGGAGCGTGCAGCCGGCGGAACGGAGGAGCGAAGACGCCATCGATTAGGCAACCCACCGCGGAAAGGGGGCCCGTGTATAGAAGAGATTTGAGGCCTTGCCTGGGCTGGGCCGCAAGGACTCGCAGAAGCAACACAGATACTGTAGCCTTTTGACACACAAATTATGACACCTATCTGGGGTGCCCCGCCCGCAAGCCGAAGGTTAGGAAAATGGGCCTGCAGAGCGTCTCTGAACAGCTGGCGAATCTAGTCCGACACTAGTCTGACACAAAACCCTAGCCCAGACCTTGCGGCAGGTCCATCGTCGCCTCCCTGTCACAGCCGGCGCCGCTTCTCCGCTGAGGCTCGCCACCGTCCAGTCGCTCCTCACTTCCACTGTCACCACCGGTGCCACCTTCAACGCCCGGGCGTCATCGCCAACTCCCCAATCCCCAGCTTCATCCCCATCCCTGCACCGCCTCCGGTCGCTGACCTCCGCCCCGCCCGCGTGAAGGATCCGGACATCCGTCCTCGATTAGGTGAGATGGCGCACTGCGCCTCCCTCCTTGCCATCATCCTCCCATTCCTTGTCGCTGCAGCCCATATCATTGGCACGGGGCAGCTTCCCGTCTCCTCCTCCCTCCGCTTCCAGCCCACCACATCCTTCTCCCCACGCCGCCAGCCGCCGGGCACGAAAGCAATGTCATCCTCCTCCTTCAAGGTTCGACACAACCCCAGATACCTGTCATCCTTCTTTGAGGATCGCAACCAACCGCCGGAGTCTAAGCTCAAGCCAGGGCCGGTCCATAGGCCGGGCAAAAGGGGCGACCGCCCTGGGCCCAAAGAGGGCGAGTACCTCAAATACTAAAGTACATCGTAACTCTTATATTATCATCTACCAATGATGTATTTGTTATTGACTATTTATAAACATTAGAAATTCAAACTTAGTATATATAAACAATTGCAAAATACGAAACATTATAATGTACGGCCAGCGCTGACAAGTTTTATTTGGTAGCTAGTTTCCATATGAATGACTTAAACATACTATGCTAAAAATAATTAATATATATATATATATATTTCACATGTATAATTTGGTGCGTAAATTCTTATTTGAGAGACTAAGAGAAGAAATTCTTTAGACCATGTGACATGGAGCATATTGTGGTGAGCGTATATGATAACTGAATTTTGTGTGTGCAAAAGTAGTAGAAACCATAACATTGAATGTTTATCGACGATTACAATAAGTAATGCTATTTTAATAAAAAAAATGGATCATCCACATCTTATAAACGTATTATCGAATCCACTTTAACTTATAACACACACAAAAATAATTACGCCAATTTGTCAATTTATACTCGAGAAGTTTCTATATATTTGTTTACATAACCATACATTATGAAGCTATATGAAGATATTTGTTAGGATGTATGATTTTTTACTTTGTACCCATATATATAATAATATTCGAAGTAGAGAAGAACATTCACAAAAAAATACATATATAATTTATCAATTGTAAAATGATAATTAGTCATGCGTTTTCCCTTCTTTTTTCACATTTAAGATGTATTGTTAAAGAAAATACCTCACAAATAAAAAAAAAGTGCACCTAAAATATATTTTGGTATGCATTAACCATGTAACGAAAAAATAATTGGAAAAATATTATTATATTGTTAGTAATGCAAATCAAGTTGTATAAAACATATGTTTGTTAAAACTACAGTATTATAAAAAAAACTAACAAATTATAAAATTTTAGTACAATTATATTTCTAAATAACTCGCTCGAGGTCCAAATTTTAGTTGGAACGGGCCTAGCTCAAGCCTGAGCCTGCTGTTTTGGAGGAGGTCATGAAAAAGGGACTGTGAATATGGCCGAGAGGCTGGAGCATCTAGGCCAGATGCTTCGGCTGTTCGGCTACAACATCATGGCATCCGCGGTGCCGTTTTTGGTGGACTCAAGGATACTTCCAATATGGTTTGCGCCGGTCACAGTGTTCGTTGTTCCAGATGCGGCTATTGAGGAGGCTTGCCCTAGCTGTCCCCTCCGTTTACTCGTGCTGAAACAATTAGCACTTGGATCATACTCATTCTCGGAGCTTTCCTCACGCCCGTCTTTAAAGCTCATGTCATCGACGACTACCATTATGGTGTCCTCCAGTGGCGCTCTCACCAAGGTCGTCTCCATCAACTCTGTGGATATCACTCGGCCTGAGTTATACAGCGATGGCCGATTTATTATCCATGGGGTGAAGAGATATATTCATTTGCCACCTGAAGGTTCTTGCACTAGTCGCGGACAATCTCTCACGTTGTCAGAAGTCATGAAGATATTACATGATACCTTTGTCGGACATGTTTAGTAATATGAGTTGTATTAGATGCATCATGCACTACCTTGAATGTTTTCGACGTGATATAAGTCATTAGCTGAATAATTTTTAGTTGATTAACGTGCGGATATCTATCTATCTATATGTATATACCAAATTTAGTTTGACGAAATGAATGGTTGACCTTTGGTGCTTCATATGAGTTGTAGACACCATATCTATTTTGGAAATGATGTTGCTCATTAATTTTTTGGAACTCATATCATTAGTACTTATTTTCTTTTCTTTGGGACTGGTCGGTGATTTCTGTGAGGCCACCACATGTTATGTTCTTGGTTCTGATGTTAACAGGTTTTTGTTTTGTATCCAGTCAGATTCAGAGTTCTAGGTAGGCTTCATTTTCATTGATAATGCCCGCCTAATTTATTGCTCCTTTGTGTCTGATGGCTTTCCTTTTGATGAGAAGTTTAGAATACAGAGATAGGAAGAAAGTGTTTGAGTATACAAACCGACACACTGGTGATGGATTTATGTCCTTTCAACACTGGGCCAGTGAACGAATAGATTGTGCAGAAGGACACTGTGAGTTTGTGAGTTTCTTGACCAATTGCATGCTACATGTCAAACAACTTTGAATTGAAATAATTTTTGCCTAATCTATTATATTTTATAGGTATTTGTCTGACAGACTCCCTTCATGGTAATGTATATTGAAGGAAATTGCAATAGTTTCTTGAAGAACAATGATGCCAATGGACAGTGCAATTGCCTGAGTCTTTTGAAGGACCATGATGTAAAATGAGGCAGCATAAGGTAACTGTTCCTTGCTTGGCAATGGTCCTCCTTATTTATACAAATTTTAAATTACTGACACAATTCTTGAGCTGTTTTAGATGTTTTGGTCTGTTTATACCTTGGATAAAAAGTGGCTACTTCTTTTGAAGAACAAACTTGCTTTCCACATTTACTATGACAAATAGTTCGATGATTAAATATGAAAATAGATGACGTTACTTTGTAGGCTCTAAGGCTAGAACTTTGTTAGTGACACTTACACATTAAAGGATGATGAAAACAAGGTCGAGGGTGTCAATTATACATTTAACTCACATTTCTCTCCTGATGGAATTGAAGGTTAGTAGAACCAACCAAAGGAATGTTGAACAACATTTCTTTTGTCCATTGCATGGTTGCTGAGGTTCCTAACCAATTTTTTTTAAGAACAAGTGCAAGATGCGCTTGTCTTTTCCATTAAGATAGAGAAAGTGAGTTTTTACACATAGTGCAAAGACGATAAGACCCCTACGAGTAGGGGTCGGGTGCTAAAAGAAATCATTTGTTTCAGAATGTTGGAGACCAGGACATCATTTGTGGATGGAGAGCCTTTACCCTGGAAGTATGATGATGAGAAGGATTCACCACCACCACTGAAGAATTGATTCGTCATTGGTATTGGCATCCCCTTGGCTTGTTCCAAGGTTGGGGGAGTGTCGTGGTATCACCTTTATCTTTCACCCTTTTTCCTTTTAGTAGAGTCATATCGTGAGTAGAGAAAATATCATATAGGATGGTTTGCAGTATGGAAGTGTTGCTCCTTAGTTGGTTATCGTTGTATCCCTTGGTTTGAGTTGCCGTAATGAAATATTAATGAGAAGTTTCATAATATACTTGTTCTACTTTATTTTAGTTTGCAATTTTTGTTATGTGATTGATCTTGTTATTAGTATTGGTATCAATTTTGAAGCTTCAAGATAATCTAGTTGGTTTTTGGCAAACTTAGCATTGATCAGTAGCAACAATTCGTTGAGACTTAAGTAGAAAAGAGGGAGTTGCATGTAGATATATTATTCCATGATATTTCTTTCTTGTTAGCAAATAAGCTTAGTATTATCAAATAAGTTTGTTTGCACCTTCAAGGAATATTGCATGATTGTCTTTATCATATATGTTTTTGTTTGTTTTACTTCGATTCTTATGCTTGCTACCCAACCTTGCTAGCCAAAAACCTGTACTGAGAGGGAATGCTTCTCGTGCATGCAAACCTTGAGCCCAAAACCTTGCCACTTGTGTCCACCATACCTACCTATATGTGGTATTTCACCACCGCTCCAAGTAAATTGCTTGTGTGCTACCTTTAAACCTTCAAAATTACACCTGTTTTGTGCTCCTGTTTTAGCTCATGAGGACACAAATAGAGAATCTTTATTTCACTTGTTGATTGGATTTCACACCCTGGACTAGTGGCTTCATCCGCTTATCCAAATGCTAGAAGAGCTGGCAGCGGGGTTTTCAGCCCGAAATAATAATACAAATTCTCTTCACTATTTTTGCCCCTGATTATCAGTCAAAGCATAATTGTGTAAAAAAAAGAGAAAAAGGGATGACCTTCTATACCAGTTGCGTCCTTCTATGGGAGCCGCTCTTGTGAAGTCTAGTTGGCTTGTGACGTACTGTATTTTCTGTTTGCCATTCGTTGACATAAACATACACCTCTCAAAATTAGACACTCCTCCATGGTTTGTGATTGTTGGCAGGCACCCGAGGATTCGGTTAGCCATGGTTTGTGTAAGGAAGTTTGGGAGGAGTGTCAAACTATTATACCTCTGTTTTACAAAATAAAAGCTATAGCACGTGAGTGATCAATACTTCCCTCTACGAAGGGCCTATATTTTACATTTATGTTGAGTCAGTAAACCTACTTGTTTCTATCTTAAGCAAGCATTTGAGTTGTTGTGATTCATCCAGCTACATGTTGATTTACTCAATCATGTTCTTTATTCTTCCTTGTTTTTGCAAATTCTTTTATCTGTTTGAATACCACTTTGAAAGTTACCAATATTTGCAAAGAGACCGTTATAATTGAGCATGATAAACTCTGCAATATAGCTCTAGTATAAAGATTCTGATCGAAAGATAAGTACACTATTAATTGTTCTCTAGCCACGAACGAAGTTTTCCTTCACCAATTTTGATTTACATTTTGCACCTTTATTGTTCCTCTGCTTGTTTCAAGTTTGATTATATGAGAGGAAGTTGTTGTCTAAAATGATTTTTCCTTGTTAGATGTGATGCCTCTTGTCCGTATTTTATTTATCGACACCTCACTCCATAAACCTGTGTTCATGTTTACTGAGTTCAGTTTCGCTTGGGGACAAGCAAGGTCTAAGCTTGGGGGGAGTTGATACGTCCATTTTGCATCACCGTTTTATATTGTTATTTTATTTTATTCATCGATATATTTCATGTTATGATGCATCACTTATGTTATTTTATCTTATTTTGCATGTTTCATAATTTTTGGAGGATAAACACCGGGACCAGAAATCTGATGGAAAAAGCACCGTCAGGATACCCTATTTCAGAAGATCAGAAGAAGAGAGGGGACACCACGAGGAGAGCCAGAGGGGGCCCACCAGGGGCCCACACCATGGGGTGGCGCGCCCCCCCTTGGTCGCGCCGCCACGTGGTATGGCCACCCTAGCCCACCTCTGGTCGACAATTTTCGTGTACTTGACCCCGAGGGAACCCTAAGCCCTAAACTATCATCGAAGAATTATTCCGCCGCCACCTCAGGGCGGAAAACACCCGAGAGATAAAAGCTCATTGGCAGGGAGAAATCTGCCGGGGAAATTCCTCTCCGGAGAGGGAAAATCATCGCCATCGTCACCGTCATCGCTCCGGGCATCATCAAGATCGTCATCGTCATCATCATCGCCACCAGCACCATCACCCTCGTCACACCGTCATCCCGCTGTAACAATTAGGGGGCTCTATCGTTGTTTTACATTAGATCTCTCTCCCGGTGTGGATTACTTGTTAGTAGTTGATGCTTGTGAGATTTATCGGTGTTAGCACTTTATGACCAGATTTTTATTATCCATTATATCACCTCTGATTATGATCCATATGATGTCGTGTGAGTAGTTCGTTTAGTTCTTGAGGACATGGGAGAAGTCATGATGTTAGTAGTGAAGTTATATTGAAGTAATGTCTCGTGGTTCGGTATTTAAGTTGTGGTGCCATTCTTCTAGTGGTGTCATGTGAACGTCGACTACATGATACTTCACCTTTATTGGCCTAGGAGGATGCATTGTGTATTTGGCTACTAATCGTGGGGTTGCCAGAGTGACAGAAACCTAAACCCCCGTTAGAAAACCAATGCACGAGGGAGGATCCCGGAGTTTTAAGGCTGTGGTTAGATTTATCTTAATTACTTTCTTGTATCTATCAGTCCTAGTTGGGCGGTGCATTAGCATAGGTTCACCAACACAACACTTCACGAACCAATGGATATTAATCAACCGTAACGAAGCGAAAGCACTTGACGAAATTCCCATGTGTCCTCGAGAACGTTTGGTAGTCATAAGTAATACAACCGGGTTGTCCTTTGATCTCAAAAGGATTGGGCCACTCGCTGCAATATTATTTACTGCACTTTATTTACTCGCACTTTATTTATCTGTTATATCCAAAACAACCAAAAACCCGTTTGCTAGTGTTTACAGTGAATCCTCTATCCAACCTGCTTTGTCAACACCTTCTGCTCCTCGTTGGGTTCGACACTCTTATTTATCGAAAGTACTACGATACACCCCCTATACATGTGGGTCATCAGGGACTATGTGGAACCTTCGGTAATTCTAAGACTTCCGGGTTTCGAATTTTCCAATTCCGAGAATATTTCCAGAACAAATTTTCTGAAACTAAAAACAACGGTAAACAGGAACTGACTCTATGGCATCTTGTCAATAGGTTAGTCACGGGAAATCGATAAAATAACATAAAGTGTAAAGAAAATATGTAGCATATGGCATCAAAACAACATAGAACATTAGAAATTATATATACGTTTATGACGTATCACCCACCAACACATGTAGCAGAAGTAAGACCAGTGGTTTGTTTATATTAAATCGACAAGGGGAGCCCCTTGGTCAAAAAAATGAGGTCGCGCCATGGACGTGCTTATCGGGCGGTGATGTGGTAACGAGATGCAAGTCTAGCGAAGTGAATAACAAATACTTAGGATGAGGCGAGAAAGAAGTTTAACGTGGGTGATATACGGGCTTGGCCAAGAAAAGTGATGAGAGACTTACATGCTTGGTGTAAACCAAAATTCGGCCATGTCAATGAGCACCTAGAACTGTCCAGAAGCAAATCACAGGAGCTGATGCATATGAACGTTGATTGTGCTGAAATCCGAGAACCGGCGGATAGCATGAACGAGCTCTTGTATTGAGAGGAGATGATTTGGATGCAAAGGTCTCGAGGCTCTAAGGCGGGACCATAACAGACAAAAATAAATTTACAGTAAGGTTGTTTGGCGAGCAAAGAAATATAAAGTGAATAGGCGGATAGACATCATCCAAACTGTGGTGATGGGAAACATGGTTTCAAATTATTCTAAAAGCAAGCCGATATATCATTTGATCCTAGTTCGGTGCTAGTTCTACTTGAGGAAAATTTCAGGGTGGATATGAATGAAAAATTGTACGAGGATTTCACGACAAAGAAATAGTGGATGCTCTTTTTCATATTGTGATTTGAAAGGCTATGGTTGGATGGATTCCCTGAGAATATTTCATAGCAATTGGGCTTGCTTGAAAGACGAGATAATACCAGCGGTTATGAACCTTTTTCACTAAGATCCAGATGTTAGAAGGGGTTAGCCTTGTATAGATGTTAGAAAGGGATATATTTTATATCCATGTCGAACATATCTAAACTGCGCCATGGATATGTGGAGCTTCCCGTGGTGGATAGATTTTTCTGTCCGCCATGGACGAGGCATGCATTCGTAGCGCTCTGCCCATTTTGTTTGCCACAGATAAATTTATGTGTGGCGCTCATTTTAGTTTGTTCGTCATGGATACGTTTTTACAAAAAATAAATATGGCTGTGTGGCATACTTGCACCAAATACTAATGTTCAAATACGTAATATTTATGTCGATCAAAAAAATTAACCCCCTGCAGATTTCTGGTGAATCTTGGAAGCGAACATATCCCATTTCGTCGTTTCCGAATAGTTTTGGAGAAAGACGTTGAAGACGACAACTATAAGGTTTCTCGACAAAAAAGAAGAGTATATGGATGACATGACATAGTAAGAGGGGAGTAGGAGGTAAAGAACAACAACAAAAGAATGTCAGGATTCGGGAGATCTAGAAGACCTCCTTCGCATGTCTAATAGCAATGCAAGGACGTGTGGAGTACCAAAGAAGGCGGGAACAACGCACCGCTCGTTCGCAAGAAGAATTTCAAAGCTGTCTGATCAAAAAGCTGGTCACCACCTTTTGCACGAAAGGTATCAGGAGCCGGACACGGGCGCAACGGAGATGTTTGGACAGGAATCTGCTCAATATGATAGAATTTAAGCAAACCGAACCTAACTACAGATAGGACAAATCAAACGATTTTCCCCTAGATACAGCCCCACAGTGGCTTGTCTTGCATTCACACACAAATATATATATATATATATATATATATATATATATATATATATATATATATATATGCAGCATTCGCACATGCACCATGGGACGTAGCTAGGGAATTCTATTGATTTGCATTGAAACCCCACTCCTTACATTAAAGTCCCTCTTCTGAGAAACTTCTTGTCCCAAACATGTCCGTTGCGATCGTGTGCGGTTTCTGATACCTTTTGTGTCATAGGTGGTGTTCGGTTTGTTGATCGGACACAGTACTTCGAACTTCTTCTTATGGATGGGTGGTGCGCGGTTGCCGCCTTCATTGGTACTACCAATGGTCTTGGCATTGCTACTAGGCATGCGAAGCAGATCTTCTCCTGCATCCTGAGATTCTTGTTCTTGTCTTCTTCCCTGTCCCCCTTCTCTTGCTATATTGTTTCATTAGTATTCTTTTATTCTTTTTCGACAACAACTTCGATGTCGTATTCAATGTTTTTTCCTCCCCCAACTACTCGAAAGAAAAATGGGATATGTCTGTTTCCAAGACTACTAGAAAGCCGTAATGGGTTATTTTTTTTGGAGTGATATCAATGTCGGATATATACCAAATAGGGGTATAGAAGATGGTAGGCCAAGTGCCGGATTACCAGGGTGGCCTAAGTGGTAGTGGGCTTAGGTCCATTAGGCGGCCCAGTAATCCGACGCGCAGAAGCCGGATTCTAGAAGAACCCGGATCACAGCCCATGTGATCTGGCTTGGAGAAGAAGACGGATTCCTTGCTTTCCAAGTTACAAGTTACCGTAGTTTTCTAGGTTTCCTATTCTGTAAGCCCTAATCCAGCTATTATATAAAGCCGGACGGGAGATAAACAAAACAACCACCAAACATAGAAGCTCTACGCCAACTCGCCGAGAAGCTCATCCTCGTCGAGTGGTTTAGATCTAAAACCCTCACATTGTAACCCTGTTTACGGGCTTTAGTCCCAATTAGTGAGAAGTGCAGGAGTAGGCACGTCGTACTGTCGCGACGTACCGAACCTGGGTAAAATCCTGTGTTCTGTGTTACTACGCTATCCCGTTACCCCACGTCTCTACCGTAGTCTCATGGCACCCCGTCTATGAAAACTACTACGATGTCTCGACAGTTGGCGCCCACCGTGGGGCAAACGACATCAGGCGTGAGATTCCGATCTGGGATACTTGGCGGAATCGGAAGATCAATCACTGTCGGAAGCTTGGAATTCGACAACGACGTCGGGCGCTTCCTCGACAACGGATCCTACATACCGGCGCAAAACCACCTGGTAAGTGCCTGCGTGCTACCAATAGGATCTGCTAACATCTTTATCGGGCTAACTGCAGAAGCAATGGGGTTTTGCGGTGGAAGCAAATTTATCCCACCCGCCCTATACCCAGTCGAAGATGACTACGATGCCGGATTCTGCTCAGATCGCCGACAAAAAAGTGATACACACTTTATCGGCATGGTGCAATCCGAAATCGCCGAAAACACGGATGACGGAAATCCCGTGCAAGAGGCAGACAACAACGCACCCGTCATGGAGACGGAAGATCAAACACCCGTCACAGAGGCGGAAGATCCGACATCCGTCAACAGGACGATGAACTCGGAAGGAGAATCCGTGCTTGCCGCCATTGAGGCGAGGTTGGAGTCGGAAACCGGATCGGATAACTTCGACTCCGAAGACGAAGATGAGGACGCCTTCGTAAGAAAGGTTAAGTCCTTTCAAGAGGGATTCCATGAAGTTCTAATGGCGAAACCGGCTGATACCACGGACGCCGGCAGCCAGGAAAGCCCTAAAACCCCTCCGCCAGAGGAAGAGAGAGAAGACGGAGAAACTTCTCCGATATTCCCCAGTGTCAAGGAGATGACAGAAGATGAGCCTGTCAAAAAACCTCCCTCTTCCAAGAAAAAGCACCGTGCTGCTAAAAAACTCCAATACAAAATCCGGAAGAAAAAATCAGCTGATCTCGCTGATGAAAACCTGGAAGTTGGAGATGTTAGCGGAACAAAGCCTGCGGAGAAGAAATCTAAGGAAATCACTGCTCCGCCAATGACGGAGCAGGAAGAGCAAGAGCTATTGCAAACACCAGTGGGACCAGATGAACCCCCTGAGATGCTGGAAGCCAGGAGACAAGCTTTCCAACGGCAACAGCAACATCTACTCAGATCTCGGCAACATCTCCAACAAACCCATAATGACATCAAGGTCATGAAGGAAGAAATAGAGGAGTACGAGAGAAAGAATAGATCCGCGTTAAAACCTACTAGGTTACCCGGAATCGCAAGACCGGAAGAACTGCCGCCACAAGAAAGGTTCCATAACCCGTCTTGGCAAAAGCAGGTAAACGACAAAGATGCCAAGGGCGAACCAATATACAAGACCGCAGCAGAAAACGCGGAAGCAGCGTTCGCGATTCTTAATAACGATCTGTATTCCAACGGGGAAAAACTCCAAGGGGTGTATGCTTTCCTAGGAAAAGCATTGCAACAACAACAGCGCGCTCAAGAGCGATCAGGGAGGCTGCATGATAACTCCGCCCTATGCAAGACAGCTACTTGCACTGCTGGAGCACCTGGACCGGAAGAACCTAGGGATTCAGACAACTCAAAAGATAAAAAAGAGGATCCGAGAAAGGACAAGAAAAACCCCGACAACCGGGATGCAGCGTCTAGGACCGGATCCCATCTCCCGAAAGATGGGTATAAACCCCATGATCGGGAAGACAAACACCGGAAGGACGGCAAAATAATGCCACCTCCGAGAAACCCAGCTGAGAAAGCTGGAAGATATGATATACCTCACAGGCGTGAGAGATCCCGGACACCGCCTAAGGACAAAGAAAGGCACAGGAGTAGAACTCCGCCTAATCCAAAAGGGCGTGAACACGGAAGAGATATAAACAGTCCCGGAAAAGCGCGTTCACGCAACAATGGAAGAGAAAGGAGCAGATCCCCTTATGTCCATTCAGCCGGAAGATATTCTGCACACATTGACAGAGCAGAAAAAGATGATCTATACTTTGGTCCTAAATGTTTTACCGACAGGATCCGAAGAATAACGCTGCATTCTGGCTTTGCCAAGGTCGGTCCAACGTACCAGAAATACACTGGCAGCACAAACCCGGATACCTGGCTTTCGGATTACTATACAGCCGTCCAGATCAACAATGGGACAGACTTGGAAGCTGTCAAGTTTCTTCCCCTAATGCTGCTGGACGGAGCCAGAGATTGGATCAATGGATTACCGTCACGAACAGTAGACAGCTGGGACGATATGGCTAGAGTATTTACTCAGCATTTCCGGGGAACATACAAACGCCCGAATAGCATCAACCAGCTAAACCGTTGCACGCAATTTGAGGATGAACCATACGTGGATTTCATCTCCAGATGGACAGCAATGAAGAATAGTTGCTCTGGAGTAACTGACGTACAAGCAATGCATGCTTTCGTCAATGGTCTAAAACCCGGACTCGTACCGTTCATGGTTGGTTCCAAAAAGCACAAGGATCTCGGATCCATGCTTACAACCGCCAATGAGCATGCCGCAGCCGAGGATGACATCAGAGCAAGAGGAGGCAATATTGAATCATTGATACTCGCCAAGAAAACCCCTCGTTCTGACAAAAAAGCCACTCCAGAAACAACGACGAAGCCCAAAGAGGTGAACATAGCCTTTGGAGGAGAAAAGGGAAATAAGTGGAAAGGACGCAACCCAGATCCAATCAATTACACTCCAGAGGAGTGGGAAAGGATTAAGTCGGAACCTTGCGTTCACCACTCGCAATTTGGGAAACCCACCCATACAAACGCGCAATGCCGGCTGAATAAGCACATGAAAGGCAGTGCAGGGTCCGGAAATAAAGGGAAGGGTTCCAAAAGGAAACCCGCCAAACAAAAGCCAGAAGCTGACAAAGAAGACAGTGAATCGGACACTGACGAAAAAATCCAGGAACAACAGCGTAAAGGCGAACCCAAGTTTCCGAGAGTTGATGGAGAAGCAATGCTAACTTTCTTAGCAACCCCATCAGCAAAGGTGGCAAAAAGAACACTTCGAGAAATAAACGCGGTTGTTCCGGCAACCCCGAAATTCTTGAAGTACTCCAATACACCGATAATCTGGGATCAGTCTGATCATCCCGGAAATATCCCTGAACCCGGCACACAAGCTCTTGTTGTAAGCCCTATTGTTCAAAATACTAGGCTAAGAAGAGTGCTGATGGATGGAGGATCCAGCATTAATATAATGTACCTGGATACACTGAAGCATCTGAAGATTTCCGAGTCTCGGCTCAACTACAGCAACATACGCTTCCATGGTATTGTTCCTGGCAGGCAAGCACGATCCCTAGGAGAAATTTCCCTAGATGTCACCTTCGGAGAAAAAGATCACTTCCGGCAGGAAAAAGTATCCTTCGAAGTAGTGCCGTTCGAAAGCGTGTATCACGCAATACTCGGACGTCCAGCTTTCGCCAAATTCATGGCAAGATCCTGTTATATTTATAACAAGCTGAAGATGCCAGGACCCAAGGGAGGAGTAATCACTATAGCTGGTGATTTTAAGCTGGCAAATGAGTTGGAGAAAGAAAACGCCCTTTGCGCTCAGAGAGTTATAGCAAAGGAAGAACTGAAGGAATTAGCCAAGGAGGTATCGCCGTCAGAAATGCCGGCAGGAAAAGAAACTCGGAAGCCAACAGACAGCTTCAAGGCATCCGAGAATACAAGACAGGTAATCCTAGATTCCAAAGATCCGACAAAATTTGTCGTCGTAGGGACTGGGATGACTGACAAATAGGAAGGCGAGCTCATCAAGTTCCTCCGTGAGAACTGGGATATTTTTGCCTGGTGTCCAGCTGACATGCCAGGTGTACCCAGGGAACTTACTGAGCACCAACTTAAGGTTATTCCTGGATCAAAACCCGTCAAACAAGGTCTCCGTCGATTTGACGGAAGGCTATTGGCAAGGAAATTATCCGGCTTTTAGCAGCGGATTTCATCAAGGAAGTGATCCATACTGACTGGTCCGCAAATCCGGTATTAGTACCGAAGAAAGACACTACTGCTCTTAGAATGTGTATAGATTACACAGGCTTGAACAAATTGTGTCCGAAAGATAGGTTCGCATTACCGCGAATCGATCAAATAATAGATGCCACTGCAGGCTCTGAGCTTTTGTGCTTTTTGGATGCATACTCCGGGTACCACCAAATACGCATGAAAAAGGAAGATCAAATTAAGACTTCTTTCATAACCCCATACGGGACGTATTATTACGTAACCATGCCGTTTGGCCTGAAGAACGCAGGTGCAACCTACCAGCGTTGCATGCAACGTTGTTTGCATAGTCAGATTGGAAAAAATGTCCATGTTTATGTGGACGATATTGCTGTCGTAACCAAGGAAAAAGATACACTCCTTGAGGATTTGCGAGAAACTTTCGAAAAGTTACGCACCTACAAGATGAAGTTGAATCCATCTAAGTGCGTATTCGGGGTTCCCTCAGGAAAACTTCTGGGTTTCATCGTTTCTCACAGAGGAATAGAAGTTAACCCGGAAAAAATCAAGGCACAGATTTATTAGCCGGCTGGGGGCTAAAATCCTAACACTATACAAGTTGTTGAAGAAATCCGACAAAGTCAAGTGGATAGCAAAGCTTTGGAATGCATAGCAGTTATGTCTCTTCTATACTTAGTTCAATATCTATGTAAACATCTTTTGAGATCATGAAATAAAGTTGTTGGATTTCTGGTATTCATGTTTTTTACAAGTTCATTATAGTAAAAGCATGTTTCCACCTTCTCTATTTCCCAATGATCTTACAAAATACTCAATGTTAACCCGAATTGTGCCTGCGTACTCGGCGTTAAGAAGCTGAATGTTTTTTCAGCCTGCTAACGGCTAAAGGAAACTTGAATTGCCTGCGTGCCCAAGTTTCGGACAAAAAATTCCTTGTTTCTCTAAGCATTATCTGATTGCGTATGTGTTGGGTTACTGGAACTAGTTAGTAAAAATGCCTTTAGCATGGTCCATGTTTCCGAGTTCAAACTGATTGGTTACGCCCAGTTACTCGGCATGACGATTCATATTGCTATTTGAGCCATTTCAAACACTAAGGACAGTTAAAACATATATGCCAGAGAACTTAGAAGATAAAGGAATAGTAACATCCGGAAAACCTTGCAAAAAATTTCATAACTAAAAATTGCAAAAGGCGGAATTTTTCATTCATATAAACAGAAGCATTACATTTTGGATTACATTGAAAGAACAGTAATGCTCCTATTGTCTGTTTTTGCTATCCAGGTCAAAGGTAGCCCTTCAAGCATCTGATTCCTCCTCGCTGCTGTCGTCTTCGGGGATTGGAGGGATCTCCTCTTCTGGATAGTTGACGGAAATATTTACCATGGAGGCAATCTGGGTGGCGTGGCCTTTGATTTTATCAAAGATGGTATTTCGCTGAGTGTCCGTGTATCCTTGAGGGACACCGGACGCCACGCGCCAGGATTTAGCACCGGGGTAGTGCATGCGCATAAGGCCGAGTGCCATACGCGCACCACCCCGTGCAGCGGAACGCAGAATGGAATCCCTGGATTCCGCCACCTCCATGATGGCTCCCGGAAGTTTTTCAACCTCCGAGAACTCCCCAGTCCTTGCGGGAAGAAACTTGTTCACCAGTTGCATTCCAGCAGCACGGATCGAAGTCCACATCTTCCCAAAGGCTTGGATCCCTTCAAGCCGGGTACCATCTGGGATATCTCCTGTTTTTCCCGACAAGACAATCAAAAGTGTTAGGCAAAAAACAGACAAGAAAAACAAGATATGGAAAAATAATAAAGGTAACGGAAAATTACCGATAAGCCTGTCGATCTCGGAGATTTCCTCCAGGCGAAGGTTCAGAGCATTTTCTAAATCCTGAATGGTGGATTTATCCTTCTCCACCTGTTCAGAAGCCTTGGAGTTGGCAACTCCAAGGGCCAAGTTGCTGGCCTCCAGATCCTTTTGAGCCTTCACAAGATGCTTGTGAAGCTCCAAATTCTCCTTCCGGAGATTCTCGGCATTGCCGGCGGCTTCAGCTATTTGCTTGGCCTTAACCAAAGCAGCTGGAAAGCAAAGAAAATTCCGGGTTTAGCAAATTTCCGGAATAAGTACTTAGACAAAAAATTGAATCGCAAACCTCAGAGGAAAAATGTGTACCTGATGTTTCCGACAAAGCGAGCTGAGACGATGCCAGTTCCGCCTCTCTCTCCTCAAGAATAGAAAGGAGATTTCTAACCTCCTTATTCTTGATGGTGAGTTTGTTGAAAACTTCCATGTTTATGGTTTCGGCGGTTTGCTGCAACATAGCAAGGAAAAGAATGGTTACAAAAAGCATCAAAGCAAAACAGGCATGCAATTTTGTTTAATGCTTGGGGGCTAGAGTTACATACCTGGCTCATTCGGTGCAAACCCGCCAAGTTTTCCTTGAACTCTTTTGCGTATTCCGCAAAAGTAGTTCCGGCCGCGCTTAGGCCGTCGTTGATAATCTTGAAGTCCTTGTCAAAGGTGGGAATTTCTTCGTCGAAAGTCCGAGAAAATTTCTCCACCTCTGGAGCCGCCCTTTCCCTCGTGTCCGTGTCCGACACAACGGGCAAGCTGGGCTCTGAGGGCTTGGTGGTGGGGGCTGCAGCTTGCTCTTCCGCCATTGTGGACGGCGTGTCCGGGGCAACGGCGGGAGAAGGTTGACCGCCTCGGCTGGAAGCAACCTTGTGTTTCTTCAGCTTCTTTGGTTTTAAACTGGAGGGAGGCAGGCTAAAAAGAAAAAATCCGGAAAAGTTAAAAAACCGAGGATGGATGAAAAGTTCTCATGAAAGAAAAAGAACCCAGATGAAAGAACCTGGAAGTGGCGACGGGGATTCCGTCAAGGTCGATAATTTCCTCAGAGGAAATAATCTTCTTGCGCTTGCGTCCACCTGTAGCGGCGGTGCGCAGCGCGTCCAGCTCAGCCTAGGAGACCAATTCCGAATCTGGAAGATCCGCGAACTGTCGGACAAACAAGATCAGAATCAGAAGCTAGAAAATCCGAGAAAAAATAAAACTGTACCCAAATGACTGAAAAATTACCTTGGGAACCGGATTGTCGGCCGTATACATTGGCCGACTCGCTTCGTATTGGTCGCGTGATGCGACCAACTGGTTGATGCGCCGTCGAAGCTCCTTTGCGGGCCAATCTTTGGTGGTTGTCCGCATCGGATCCTTGACTCCCGTGTATTCGCACAGGAGACGGCCACTGTGGTTGGCCAATGGCTGAATTCGCCTAGTCAGCCAGCATAGAACCGTGTCCATGCCGGTTAGAGGCGGATCCATGGAGGTGAGCTTGGCGATGCGCCGCTTGATCTTTAGTAGATCTGGCGGCAGAACCTGGACGGCTTCCGTTCCCCAGTTGTCTGGGGGAACTGCAGTAGAGTTCACGAAAGGAGGAACCCCGACGGCTTCCTTAAGGAAAGGCACGTCCGGGTGATAAAAGAAGGAACCCGTCCAAAATTTGACGGATTCCGACGTTTTTATCTTGGGGAACCAATCTTCTCGGAATCTCCGAACAGTGAAAGATATGGTCCCGCAAGTCGGGAGTGCGCCCTCCGAAGAGTTCCGCTTAACCCCGAAGCAGTAAGTCCAGAAATCTAACCTAGGTTCTAGCCCTAAGTAGCCCTCGAACAAAGCCTGGAAGCCGGCCATGTAGAGGTTGGAGTTGGGAGGAAGGTTATGGGGCTGGATGTTGTAGTGAGAAAGGATTTGGAGGAAGAAGGAAGAAGGTGGAAGTCCCATACCTCGAAGAAGGTGGGAACAAAGAAGGACCCTTTCGCCATTTTTTGGCGTTGGCTCGGTCTCGTCTTCTGGAAGCCGCCACTTCTTCTTAAGAACCAGGCCCTCCTTTTCCAGGTTTGGAAGGAGAGCCGGAGGAATGCTGCAGGCAATCCAATTGCCTGCAGACTCCGCCTCTTCGTCTGCTCCGGCGGCGGCAGCCTCCGCGACGGCGAGCTCGTCGCCGAGGAGTTGGATCTTTTCCTCCGCCGTTTCTGGAGCAAACGGCGGGGAGGCTACGGAGCTCGATCCCGCAACGTCCGCGGCGGCGGAAGAATTCGCTTCACCCGCCGCGGAGGCCGCGGTCTTCTCCGGCTCGCCGCCGGTGTGCTTGGGCGATCCCAGTTGCGGATCTAAGTCGCGGATGATGTCGTTGATGGCGGCGCGGGTCGGCGAGGACGGCGAGGAGGCCATCTCGTGGTGGCGCGTTGCGTTCCGCCGTGCTTAGAGGCTAAGTGCGCTTGGGACGGTGCTTTGCTCTCAAGCTCGTTCGCGTCAATGGCGTGGACAGTGAGGAGTGTGGAAAGTTTTCGTTGAGGACGAGGACGGCTATTTATAGCCGGAAAACCGTTTAGATGCGTGCCAACGGCTATTTTGACCGTTGGATGTTTGACGCGTGTCGCTCGCCGGAAAATCCGGGAAATGAAACGACAGGGAAATTATAGCTATCTCCTCGTTTCCCGTGAGAATCTGTCAGAGAAACGTTGCAGGGTTTCCCGCGTGAAACCAAACGTCGCCCGCGTCAGCATGATTTAAGCGCTGACGTCAGAAGTTTCTTCTCCGCGAAGGATCGTGAGAGAAAAGCCGGATTTTCAGGATTCCGAGTTTCATGTTACCATCTTTTTCAAAAGAAGAATAAGAAGAATCAAGACTGCTGAATCAATATTTCTCGGACAAAGAACATTTGGCGAACGGCGGAGAATCAGAGTTTTGATCCTTCTTGGGGGCTACTGTCGGATATATACCAAATAGGGGTATAGAAGATGGTAGGCCAAGTGCCGGATTACCAGGGTGGCCTAAGTGGTAGTGGGCTTAGGTCCATTAGGCGGCCCAGTAATCCGACGCGCAGAAGCCGGATTCTAGAAGAACCCGGATCACAGCCCATGTGATCTGGCTTGGAGAAGAAGACGGATTCCTTGCTTTCCAAGTTACAAGTTACCGTAGTTTTCTAGGTTTCCTATTCTGTAAGCCCTAATCCGGCTATTATATAAAGCCGGACGGGAGATAAACAAAACAACCACCAAACATAGAAGCTCTACGCCAACTCGCCGAGAAGCTCATCCTCGTCGAGTGGTTTAGATCTAAAACCCTCTCATTGTAACCCTGTTTACGGGCTTTAGTCCCAATTAGTGAGAAGTGCAGGAGTAGGCACGTCGTACTGTCGCGACGTACCGAACCTGGGTAAAATCCTGTGTTCTGTGTTACTACGCTATCCCGTTACCCCACGTCTCTACCGTAGTCTCATGGCACCCCCGTCTATGAAAACTACTACGATGTCTCGACAATCAATTTTTTGTATGTGGACATTAGGTTTGGTGTACCATTAGGCAATGCCAATCAACAAAATTATTAAAGAAAATAAAATCAACAACGAATTTTGAAAGAGCTTCACATGTTCAAGAAAACTAACTAAAAGCAACAACTAATTTTGAAAGAGTTTCAAATGTTCACATGTTAATAAAAAACTAACTAAAAGCAACAAATCTCATCCGTGCAACTCTCCTTCACGTTTCACTATGTGGTCAACCAGAAATACGGCAAGCTCCGAGCGAATCATTCCTAGCTGCATCTTTGTTAGTTCCTCCTCGTCGATTACAAAAAAACTAGGTAAATTAAATTATGATAAAAACCGTTATAAGAAGACGAATATATCAGTAAAATAAATATATGTTTTACATACCAAAATGTCGGCTTGCAAATCATGATGCTCATCTGGCGTGAAACATAGAAACCACAGAGGTTGCTCCATGGAGGCTGTTGGTGGCACTGAGACAACATAGAAACAACCATATTACACAGAAATAGGCTTAACATGCATTCATATATGTACAAGTGCAGGCGGAAACTAACCATTACATCAAAGTGATGGGAAAGCCTTGAGTATGTGTCGTTTTCATTTCCTTCTCTCAAGCGAAATACATCAAACGCACTACAAAAATTTGGATGACAATAAGCTGCTTTATATTATCAAAATCATTTTGATAATAACATCAAACGCTCTAAAATATTAAATTACCTGTTAATCAGACCATGTATATTATCAAATTTCATCTCTTTAACCATATAAAGACAAGAATCTCTATCTCTACTCTCTATTATCTAAAAAATAATAATTTGGTTCCTTCAACGTCAACCAACATTTCAGGTCGTCTAACTCCCCTATTTGCATTTTAGCCTCCACAAAATGCAAAATCAACCCGCAATCCAGCATCGTTAAACTCTCTCATAGAGCCTGCACGCACCCGAGCTTCGGATCTGGCGAGGAGCTTGTCCCGGAATGCGTGGGACCGGTGGCCCCGACGCGTCTCCCGTTCCGCCGGCGATGCGTAGGTCGGCGAGGCGGGTCTCACCAAGACGCGCCTCCTCGTGTTCTGAGGCGACCACACGTCCTCCCCTGTGCTGCCCCACCCTCCTTCAACTATGCATAGGTCGACGAGGAGTTGTGCGACCTTGAGCCCGCGGTCCGAGCATGGATGTCATGGATCTGGCCTCCTCTCCTTGTTTATTTTTTTCTTTAATTTTTGTTTATTGGGTTAGATATTCCGGTTCTTGCAGCTCTAGATCCATTGCAGTTTCCAAGATAAAACACTGGGATTATTGAACCTTGAAAATTTATCATCATGATTCACAATTCTATTGGCAGTATTACATTGGATTATACAAATTGACAAGCATGATGACTTCAGTATTGATGTGGTCGGTCACATGGAATTTCTTTGTTCAGTGTTTATATAAACGTGAGCACATGAACTTTTTGTCCAGTTTAGTATAAATGTGGCCACATGAATCGTTGAATTGATGTTGTCTAATGTGCTTCTCGCTATCTAAGTAGGATTATGAGTACCTGGTAAATCATGCTCCAACAATTCTTTACAATTCAGTTTAAGAATGTTAAGAGCTAAGACTGCCAGGACCAGCTATGAGTGAAACAGTTGTGAACTTCATTTATTTTTGTGATCTAAGTCTTCATTGAGGACCTAAGAACGGTAGGATCAGGCGCTTGCCTTTTTATTTTTGCAGAAAAGGCAACGGTGGCCAGTAGCACTACAAGTCTACAACGTTAGTGCGTTGATTGTGAAGACTCTTTTTTTTTTTAAGCGCCTACAAGCACTCTGCACTCGATGTCCTAAACGTAACATTCGACATTTTTTTACAACATTACGAAGCCAATTACACCTTCCTCCTTGGCGTTGTCAAATGATCAGTGGGGTAACAGCAACAAATTCAACTTCATGCATATTTTATAAATACAAAATACTTTAAGATTTTTTATCCCGTAGCAATGCACGGGTATTTTTTCTAATCAAGATAAAAGATATTTCCACCCGTTAGGAAGATGTAGATAAGAAACTAGTGAAATCTACAAGTAGAAACAATTATTTATGTGAACGCCTTTATTAACAACTAAATTTGTAAACAAGATGCGACACTAGCTTATTTTTTATTAAAATACCATAGGAATAAGTCTTTATCTTTGTTCTTCTCGAACACATCGAGGAGGTAATCCAGGATTTTCTCTTCACCATCGTGATCAATACATTATTGCGAAGCAAACTCGGGGTCAACAAAGCCTATGTTATACCCATACTTCCTAATTTGAACAAAATTGTACCTACATATAAAGAAACAAATAAGTATGAACAAACTTTATAGATAGATGTTATACCGTAAATATTAACACATCAATTGATCGTTAAATACTCACAATAACAATATTCTCATTACACTGGAGTCCAAGACTGCAAATTAAACAAGTCATATATGTCGTCCCAATTGACCATGAAACTAGACTTCGCCTGATCAGTATGGCTAAAGAATCCAGGATTGAAGTTAACATCATTCTCGATTGTTGTTTTGCTATCGGCTTATTAAAATTTGCCTTGTAGCACTTCACCAAATATGCACACGCATTCCCAAGCTCCTTTTTCATATTCCTAACATAGGGTGTAAATTCATCGTAAGGTTTATAATTCGGGGCTACCTCAGCAATCTCACCATCACCGCTTGATGCAAATAATTTTTTAAACCGCTCGGTTTTCATGTCAGCGGCATTCATCTTCCGCTTTTGGGCCAAGAACATCATAACAGCTACTCCCTCCGGTCCGAAAAATGTGTCGCCAGTTCTACCTAGGAGTTGAACGTGAGTTGTTCATTTCTTTTGACAGTTTATACGGATTGGAGGGAGTATGCATTTGCTGTCATGGGCCCTTCTGAGCGTGTGGTCTTCATAGGAGCCGTTGTAGTGGCCGTGAGGGCCTTAGAGCATGTCTAGTAGAGCCCCTAAACCCCCAAACCTGTAAATTTAACCGCTTTTTTTACAGTTTTGGACGAAAAAAGTCCGTAGACTAGAACCCCTAAACCCGCAAAAAAAATTACAGGTCGGACCTGGGTATCCCCTCCCAACCTGTAAAATTGAGGGTTGGAGGGGTCAACCCTCAAACCCCATCTTCCCACTCGCGGGAAGGAACCATCCTCAACCGCCGCCTCCTCCTCGCGCCCCACCCGCGCGCCGCCCGCCATGGCCGCCGTCCCCGGCGCCGCCGCGCTCGCCCCGGCCCCTCCCGCCCCGTCGCCGGCCGCGGGCGCGCCTGCCACCGCCGTCCCCGCCCCGTCCCCGCCCCCGGCCGCGCCCGCCATGGCTGCCGCTTCCGCCTCCGCCGACCCGCGCGTCACGGCCATGGTGGCGGCGACGAACCCCGTCGGTTCGAAGTGCCGGCGCGCGGGAACGCACCTCCTCGCGCCCGCGGCCGCCGCCCGCTCCCCGGCCGTCCAGCCTCCGCCCGCGCCGCCCGCAGCCGCCGCACCGGCCGCACCTCGGGCTCGGCCCAAGGTGGCCTCGGGTGGGCCGCGTGCTGCTGCCGCGAAGGTGAAGGCGAGGAAGGCGCTGGCCAAGCGTCCCGCCCCGAGGAAGAAGGATGTGGCCGCCACCGCCGCGCCCGTCGCCGTCGCCCCGGAGGTGCTCGATGAAACGTCCACCCCGGACACGTAATTCATGGACATGCTCCATGAGGCGGAGGTGGACATCACCGCTCCACCGCTCAATCCCTACATGGAGGAGGATGATTTCGACGGAGGAGATGATGGAAGGAGCTCATGATGGAAGAGAAGGAGCACATGATGATGTCCAATAAGGACATGGATGAAGATCAGCTGCAGTGGTGGAAGGAGTGCAAGGATGACATCGCAGAGAGGAAGAGGATGTTCCGACAGTCCTCCTCTACCTTTCGAGTTGACACTCCAATGAGCGATGGCGGCGTTGACAACTCGCATAATGGTGAGGTTTGATAGTGCTTGAGTGGCCTAGCAGATGGCGCCGAGGTGCAATTTTTTGGTGATGGTGCCAATGAGATGGGCAAGATGATGATTCTGTGATGTAAAAACTATGAAACCATGCATCCATGATTATTATTTTGTAGTATGTTTGATGGTTCATTATGTTTTTGTGGCATATTGTGATGAATATGTGACAGGTTTACATGTTGGGGTTGAGGCAAAGACTAGAACTCTCAAACCCAACCCTTAAAACGGAATATAGTCTTTGCCCCTGTTTCTCAACTCGTAAAAATGTACAAAAACAGCTATTCTCAACCCTTAAAACTGCTATAAGGGTTTAAGAGTTTAGGGGCTCTACTAGACATGCACACAGTGGCCTCATATGAGCCACTAGAATGAACTCAGTGGCCTTAGGGCATCTCCAGTCGTCCCCCCAGGACGCAAAATAGCGCCGTTTGGCGTGAATACCGCCGTTTTTTCACCAGTCGCCCCCCAGGACCTGGAAAAGCGCCGCTTCGGCGGAAATTAGCGCCGCTGCCCCCAGGCGGAACCTAGCCCGTTGGGTTCGGCCTGGGGGGGGGGGGCGGCGAAAGGAAAAGCGCGCGTGGGCCAGCGCTGTCGGCGAGTGGAGCGCTATTTGCCCACTTTCCCCACCCCCCGACTCGTCTTTTCTGCTCGCCCGCCTCGCCGTCGCCACACCACCGGCCGCGCTCCAAGCCGCCGCTGTCGGCCACAATCGCACAAGATCGACGAGACAAACCACCACCGGCCGCGCTCCACATCGTCGCCGCCGTTCGCTCGCGTGTCCGCCGCGGAGGAGGTTGTACCCAGTGAGCCGCGTCCACCCGCCCGCAAGGTGTTCGACGCTGTATCCGAGCCATGGACTCCGACGCCGAGGAGATGCTCGCCGAGCTGTTCGACGAGGAAGACCAGGCTGCCATCGACGACGAGGAGCACCTGCTCGTCCTGAGCTGCCTGGCCAGATTGCAGGCCTAGGACGCCGCGCCGCGCCGCACTGGATCGAAGCCCGGTCGCCGCAAGAGCAGGCCGAGACAGCGGTACGAGGGCTACTGCATCCTCTACTCCGACTACTTCGCCGAGGATCCCACCAACGACGAGAAGGTGTTCCGGCGTCGTTTCAGGATGAAACGCACGCTCTTCCTCAACATCATGCATGCCATCCGGGAGTTCGACACCTACTTCAGGTTGAAGAAGGACTGCACCGGCACGGTAGGGTTTACCTTTATCCAGAAGTGCACGATGGCCATGAGGTTGCTTGCATACGGTGCTCCCGCAGATGCACAAGATGACTACCTGCGCATGAGCGAGTCCACAGCCCTCGAGTGCTTGAACAAGTTCTGCCGGGCAGTGGTTGCAGTTTTTGGCCCAACATACCTGCGATCACCCAATGCGCAAGACACTGCTCGTCTCCTCGCAGAGAATGAAGCAAGAGGGTTTCCGGGGATGCTTGGCAGTATCGACTGCATGCACTGGGCATGGAAGAACTGCCCATTTGACTGGCAGGGGATGTACAAGGGAAAGGAGGGAGAGTGCTCGGTGGTTCTCGAGGCCGTGGCTTCGTACGATCTATGGATTTGGCATTCATTCTTTGGTATGCCTGGAAGTCACAACGACATCAATGTCTTGCAGTGCTCGAATGTCTTTGCCGATCTTGTCGAAGGCCATGCCCCCCTGTGAACTATGAGATCAATGGACACCAGTATACAAAGGGGTACTATCTTGCAGATGGCATCTACCCGAAGTGGGCAACATTTGTGAAGAGCATCTCCAACCCTATCCCAGGAAGCGCAAAAGCTTGGTTTACCAAGTGCCAGGAGGCTTGCAGGAAGGATGTTGAGCGGGCATTTGGTGCGCTGCAATCTCGATTCGCTGTTGTCCGGTACCCAGCTATGACTTGGTCGAAGTCCAACATGTGGGAGGTGATGCAGTGTTGTGTGATCTTGCACAACATGATCATTGAGAGTGAGCGGGATGACCCGGTGCCTGACAGTGAGACAAGCACACCATACTACCGGCAGGGCCCTCTTGCAGATGTTGATCACCAGGTGCCGGCATCATGGACAGACTTCCTCACCAAGCGACAGGAGATTCGACACGCTGCAACACATCATGCTCTGCAGGAGGACCTGGTGCAGCATTTGTGGGCGCGAAAGGGGAATGGCAATGTTGAGGACGATGACTAGTGTTCTTTTTTTTAAAATTGTTGAACTATTTATTTGTGTGGCCAAACTCTATTTATTTGTGTGGCCAAACTCTATTTATTTGTGTGGCAAAACTCTATTTATTTGGTGGGATTTTTTTTTGATTGCCTAAATTTGGCCGAGTCGCCGCGGGGGGGGGGGCGGCCTGGGCTCACGGCTGGGAAACGCGCCCCCCCAGTTCCGAGAATAGCGCCGTTTCGCGCCGCGGCGAAAAAAAGCGAGGGTTTTTGCGTCCTAGGGGGGCGCAACGACTGGAGATGCCTTAGGAGACGGTGGCCTCGCAGGAGCCGTCGGGACGGCTTAGGAGCCTTGGGCATGGCTGACAAACCCACGTGACTTCTGGATCAAGGACGGAAGGTGCTTGTGCAAACGGGAAAGTGACTGGGGGCTAGTTGACTAGTGCTCCGCGTTGATAGTTTAGTGTTTTTGCATGACTAAGAAACCCAAGTCATCCTTTATGGATGGTCTACATATCGATAGGAACATACTTTTGCCTCCTGCGTTGTTATTGACTGGGAGGTGGTGTTCGTTGAACCTCTTGAGCAGAGTCGATTTGTTAATGACTGGGATGCCCAACTGATGAAAAGAATGATTTTTAATGTGAATCTTTGCTGGGTGTCGTCAGGTTCCTAATAATTAGTCATCGCCAAATTTTTGGAAAAATCCAAATGCCAAATACTCAGAAAATACGACACTGAAACAAACATCACGAGCTGTTATGCGCCTGGGATATTGATCATTTGCATGAATCTTCGTCTGTGTTTACCCGGACCCAGACGTAAAAAAAAAGCTGTTAATTGAAAGTTTGCCTATGTTAGCACTAAATAATCGAAAAACATCACTTTACACGCCATTCTTCGATGCACTGTAAAGATGTCCATGACAGTCTCGTACACAACACAGATACTCTAATACTAGGTCAAAAGACAGAAAACGATTCCACCTCGATTTAACACTAGAACAAGAGTTTGCTCCCTGGAGCTTCTTCCAGGGTACCACTTCAAGTCCTCAAGTCAGTCAAACAGCGTTCGCTTGGCACCATAGGCCAAGGCAACAAGAACAGACAAACGCACTAAGGCCTTTCTTTGTTGCTCGGCCCTGTAGGTTAAAAGAGACCACAATCAGTATTTTTTTTAAAAAAGAATATATAACCCAGACCAGTGTATCACCGGTTTACCTGTCCATGCGTTCTCTAAATTCTTGCAGCCCAACTCGAATATTATTCGCCATTTCAGCATGCTCGCGCTCAGTATATAACATCTTGTGCATTTTCATATTAATCCTTCTTTTCAAGGATTCATTTGTTTCTTCGGTATGATTTCTCTGTTCCATGTTGAGTTTTGAGCCAGGAAGCTGGATACAGATGAAACTGTTTCGTAAAAGATGGGACATGATCACATGAACATAAAAAATAAACCCAATAATATCGAGTCGTCAAGCGATCTCCGAGAAATCAAGAAATCGAGAAAAGAAAATTTGAACTTACAAATCATAAAACAAGAGTTTTCTATTTCTATGTTGCCTGTTTTTTCTAATATGAATCACCTTTCTAAGCCTATGGATCTATACCAAACCATCCTCACCATAGAGAACAAAAACAGAAACATATAATTACATGAAGATGGACAGAAGAAAGTTTGGCAAACACTAAGATTGGCCTACTTAAGTTAGTTTGACTCTAGTGCACCGACAAGACTAGCGGAGGCCCCCCCTCTCCACGGAGCTTTTTGTGGGATTGTCAACAAGTGCTATTTGTGTTCCAGGCGCTCAAATTGTTCACCGTTCAATCTAGTTGGTTGCGTCCAATCTAGTTCCAGGTACTATATGCTTTTAGAGTGTTTTTTTATTAGAACAGGGCTTAGTTTAAAAGAGGAAAATCGTGTTAATCTTGCTTGTTTAATTCAGCAGTCTGTTATTTTTGTATTGAACAAGTGTAAAACAATAGCAGGGTGCTGGGGATTTTTCAAACAATATACTTCATAAATGGAATTGCAGCAAGACAAATAAAGATGCATAGAGTGCTTATTTCAAGTACTTACTGGTATTTGAAGAAAAAAGAAAAGGTTGCACAAATATGAAATGCGATTTGCACAAAAACAAACTATCCACTCAGGCACCCACCCACCCATTTGAAGTTAGCATTTGATTAGGAAAGATATCAGTTTGGAGGAGGAAAATCTTCTCAATCACGTTACTAATTCAACAGTGTCTTGCCGATTTAAAAGAACTTTCATAATTCAACAGTGTCTTGCCGATTTAAAAGAACTTCTATAATTCAACAGTGTCTTGCAACTCGTACAAAAGCATATATTAGCGAGCACCATCAGAGTATGCATTTGAATGTTGTTAGGAACACCACAAGATACACATCTTGGGATTTTTATTGGCCAGAGTAACTTGCATGACATGTTAATATATATAATTTTTTAATGATTGAATGCACAAAAGACAGAAGGGTGCCAGAGATATGTCAATTCCTTCATCCCTGGAGTTACAGGTAAGACAAAAGAAAAGAAGCAGCACTAACAATATTCAATTTACTTCAACTACCTCTTCATATCTGAAGAAAAACAACAAAATTCCAAATATTGCATGTTTTCTAGAGAGCAGTGAAACTAGGTATTCGGTATTCAATACAGGACACAACAAATGGACATAACAAATCAATTCACGGCTGGGGCTGGGATCAAATATAGACTGGCAGATATTGCTGAGCTGACATAAGTCAACTAGTATTAGGAAATGTGAATTGCTTCACAAAGATGACTCCTGGAGTCGTGCTGCTTGATGACTGCCTGACTCCTCCAGTAAGATATCCAACTAATTACAAATGGAAACAAAACTAGATAAAAAGATAACATAGAAATTTCAATGGTGTAAGGTGAAACAGAGCTATTGTTAAAACTAACAAAAAACATAAAACACATGTGCCCCGTTATCATAATAAACCACGCTACGATATTCAGATAAAAAACATATGTTTACTATAAATAATTGTGAATATATACCATCAACAGACTTCATATTAAAAGCCTACTATTTCCTGCTAGAAAAGGGACGAATAGATGCAGCAAGCACGAATGCACAAGTTGCAAGTCAGACTCGGACCTAGCAGGTCATGTGGCAACTCAGCTTGGTTTGCAACTTGGGAACATTGTATGGAGGTGAGTTAGATGGAGACCATGACCATTAAAATCCAATATTTCGCGGGAGTGCATAAATCGTAAGTGACCAAACAAGAAGTGTATAGATCTAAAAAAAAAATCAGTTAATAGGACAACCATAGGAATGACCGTTCCATAGGATTGTTGTTTAGTTTGCAGGATTCAATCAGTGACAATTCATGGGGATACTCTACATTCCCATAGGTTTCAGAGGACCTCAAACACTTTGTCTTAGTTTCACTACGGAAGAGTTGATACCTGCTACATCCACTGTTTCCCGTGGTCGCGGTTCAGTGGTTGTGCATGTTATTTTTCTAAGATCAGCTCTTTATTCATTCAAAAGCAGAGTAAACATGTGTACGTTAAGAACATCACTAGTTTTCCATGTTACAATCATCATTATTATGTTCTTCAGAATGCAATTCAGTGCTGAGATTGTTTGCAAACTCCTTAAATCCTCACTCCTAATTCCATCTCCAGGATTCTCAAAATCGCTATGAGGAGCTGGAAACGTTCGTTGCAGCTTCTGTTTCCTAACTGGGCTGAAAGCACAACAAACAAAAGATTTAGCCCAGGTCCATAGGAAGAAATCACACAACACGCTGGGCTGTATCAGCTGCTCCCAACGAGCAAGGGAGCGACGGGCTGGTCAGGCTCAGGGTTGATGCGGGGACATGGCGGCCGGCGGAGATCGAGGAAGCAGATGCCTGGACGACACAGATCCTGGCCGATGCGGGGACATGGCGGTCGGCGGAGATCGAATAAGCAGGTGCCTGGACGTTACAGATCCGGGCCGACGCTAGGAACACAACAACCACCGAAGGGTCAAGAAAGCAGGGTCCAGGCGGGGATTGACGAAGGAAAGCAGCGGCTCAGGCTGAGCTCCGGCGGATGTCAGCGAAGCAAGGTCGACTTAGGTGGCGGCGGCGTTCCGCCCTAGGGTTCAGGTCCGGCGTCTCGCAGAAATGTCCGGTGAAGAAATAGAAAAAAACGATTGGCCAGTTAATCACTTGACGGTGGCATGCTCCTGTAAATAATTGGAACGCCAGCTTCTCCAAATCGGCAGCGGACCAGAATGCTAGCTCTACATTTTGTACGTGGTTTTGGACCAAATCTGTGGAGTTAGCTTCTTGGATTTGGGGCGTTCGGGGCAGCTTCTTGCGCAAAAATTGGGAAGTTGAAAGCCGTGAACTACCGAACACGCCCTAAGACCTTTAAAGGTATCCTTAGAGAGTTTCCTGTGGTAATTACCCCCATTTGTAAAATAAGTTGACAAAATCATTATTTTCCAACAATCTCATAATAATCAACTTACCACACCCTGTTGTAAGAAAACCGGAGCTTCGAATGTTGCTCCTCTTACAATAATCTTCATGGATAAATTCGAAGTAATCCACTGAATCATGTGCATTATTTCGATAAGGGACACTTATTTAACTCAGAACTTCGCATCAATTCGTTACAAGCGAAAAGAGTTTACACCCCGTGTAACATCCTAAGTCTGAAAAATAGCCATTAGAATGTTTGCTCTCTGTTATTTTATGTTTTGCATCATGGCATCATGTTGATTGCATTTGTTTTGTTTGGTTTTCATTTGTTTTCCAACTGTTTTCCTTTGTTTTCTATTTGAATTTCAACTCCAATTTCAAACCCTTTGTTTCATCCTTGTGATGTTACAATTTCCAAAATCATATTTCAAATAAAAACAACCAATTATTTCCATTAAATCCCTAAGGTTCAACTATTTAAAATTGTGGTTTTAATAATCCCCTTAATCCAATTTGTTACCCAAATTCAAATACATCTCTCTAATCAGCAACCAATTTGAAATCATGAAAATTACACAACAAATCATAACCTTTTGCTTCCAATATTTCAACTAATAGCAATTCACCTAAATTCAATCCATTTACCAAACCTCAAATAATTTGAATTATTTTTGTAAAACAAAAGTTGCACATGTTGTTGTTATCCTAAAATAACTCACCCAAATTTTTCTCCTAAATTTTCTAACATCAAGACTCTAGCTTTTTCTTCCTTTTCAAATCAGCAAAATAAATAAATGACAAAACAATTAATAAAGAGCAAGAGAGGAGGGAGAGAGCACACCTAGGCCCAGCCTTTTCCCCTTTGGCCCAACTCCCTCTCAGCCCACTTACCCCCCTTGTCGTCTTCTTCCACCTCTGTACGATCACCATCCACCCTGTCCACGTGCATCAGAGGAACAGGCAACGGTGGAGCTCCATCCCCTCCCCCTATAAACCTGAGCTCCTGCCCTAGGGTAACCCTAGCCCTCTCCTTCTCCCTCTCCTTCCTTCCCAGCCGCCGCCCCTCTTCTTCTTCCTCCCTCTGCCTCTTCTCTCTGTCACACTGTAACTGAACCGAAAATTCTCTAATTTTGCTCCGGTGATCGCCGGCCGGTTGGGGCCTCTCCGGCCGCGGTGGGGGCGGGAATGGAACCGCCCCACCGCGGGCTTCCTCTCCACGCCCTCGGCTCAAGCCGGGAGGGCCTGAGTCGCCGGCGCCGTCCTCCCCAACGCCGGCCACCTCCCCTGCTGCTCCGCCTCCCTGCTCCAGATCGGTCAAGGTGAGGCCGCTCCGCCTCCTCCTCTCTCCCTCCTCCCTCCTCTCCTCTAGGGCCGCCTCCCTTTCCCCCTTGGCCGCCCCCTATCCGGCGAGCAGCCGCTGGAGATCGACCATCGTTCTGGTTCTGTCCGCCCCAATGTTCAGTACGTGCAGTTTATGTTTCAGAGAAAAAAGTCCCGCAGCAGAAGCTCATACCCCCCTTGAGGCCCCTCCCTAACACAAAGAAGCCATCAGCCCACTGGTTGTGTTCCCCTTGGCGCATCAGAAGGTGCAGGGATCAAATCCCACCCCCTGCACAATTACCAAACTTTTTGTTTTTCAATTGTTTGGTCACAAAACTTTCTGGTTTTCACACCTAGGCCCCTGGTAATTAATCTAGACCCCTGAAATAATTTTTCCTAAGTCCCTAATGGGTTAAAAATGGCAGATTTGCACTATATTTTGTAAATTGCATAAATAAATCATCCTAACTCCAAATCCAACAATTTTGATATGTTTTCAATACCAAATTAAATGATCTATCCAAATATAAAATTTGTTTACTGTTTTGAATATTTTAAATTGGTGCAAAATTTGAAAACTTGTCAAATTCACTTAAATTTGCAAAATTCATAACTTGAGCATAAAAATTCCAAATTTCACAAACCAAATATGTTTTCCAATCAATTTTCCATGTACTTTCCAAATATAAATTTTGTTTGCTGTTTTGAATAATTTAAAGTGCTGAAAACAACTGTTTCTTATTTATTGCATTTAAAATTGCCAAAATAATAACTTGCTCATTTTAAATCCAATTTCAACAAATGAAATATGTTCTCCATGCAAAATTAAACCCTCTTTCCAAATATAAACTTTGTTTTCTGTTTTGAACAATTTAACTTGATGAAAACAACAAATGCTTGTGTGACACCTTTAAGTAACCAAAATTTCCTAACTTAATGAATGAATTTCCAAACTTGCTAAACCTTATTTCCAATTGCTTCTATTGTTGTTATTTTGCTGTTTTCCTCATCCATGCATCATGCTAATCCACTTTCATATGATGATTAGTTGTAAAACAATTAATTCAACCATAATTCATGGGCTTTCCATATGCAATCCAATTGCATATGGGTCCATTTAATCATGTTTCTATCTTGTCAACTAGTTTATTTTGATGCAACCATTAACTTGACATGCATCATCTTTGATTGTGCACAATGCCATGATAATGATTGTTTATATTTCTGCCTTGTTTGTTTGCTTCTTCTCGGATACACGGCGACGTTGAGACCGACGATACTTACGACACCCCGTCTAAGGAGTTAGCTCAGTACCAGGCTACTGGGTTTGCAGGCAAGTTATCACTCACATGAACCACTGTGTTCCTTTCAACCTTGGTTACCGATACTTTCCGTTGTCTATTTCTGCTAGCCTTAGTAGTGGTTGTTTCTGTTACGAACCTATCACATGTATCCTTTAACCCTGATATTGCCTCACCTCCATACCTATAACCATTGCTTGTTGCCCGTGTCTTACTAGCATGCTTAGGTTGTTTTGCTCGAGTCTGTTACCCATTACTTTCTGTAATTATTTCATTATGTTCTGGGGCTCGATGTTAATCAGTCAACCTGTTATTAATAATATGCTGATAAGGCACCGGCAGGAGGCCCTTTGTGGTTTTGAGGCCTGCTAGTGTCGACCCTAATAGGAAAAGGGTCTTGTCTACTGATCCATGATGAGCGTGCTCACCGCATCCGGGTGGTAGTATGGGACCCCCCTCGACTTAGACCTGATCTGCAGCTTGTCCGAAGAGCCACACTTAGTTCGGGTGTTCCATTTGCTCCTTTGCATAATGGGTGGCGCCCCCATGGTTACTGGTTATGATGATGATGATGCATATAGGGCGAGGCCTGTAGTGCCGGGGTGTTGTGTCCTGCGGGAGTTTTGCACACCTGCGCTGAGTATTCGGCTGCGTGGCTGGGACCTTATAGCTCCGTGGCTCTGAGGATGGGTTGTAGAGATGGTTTGGGTCGTGTCAAGCCAACCTGAGTTTTAGTTGGTGGCTTGAGTGTGTACGGGTACTGGAGCACACCCCTGCAGGGATAAATCTTCTCGAGAAGCCGTGTTGTCCGCGGTTATGTGACGACTTGGTGAAAGTACTGGCTAACAAGTACTCAGAACAACTTACACCTAACTAATGTTAAGTTGACTAGTAATAGACTTATTGACACAACAACTTGATCCATTATTCATTAATCCAACTGTGTGAGTTATCCTCGGATTGCTTCTTTGGATAAGGGGCGAGATCCAGGATGGGTTTGTTTGATGTTAGCTTTCAGTTGGTTACAACACACGATCTTATCTCCTTTCTGATAGCCGGAAGTGGTAATAACTCTGTAGTTGGTTAGAGCAGCCAGTTGCAGCATCTTTTATATCCCATTCCCTTCCGTTGAACCCAAAGCATCTGTGCTTGGTGTTGACGGGTTACACTTTGGTGAACTGTGAGTCTTGCTTGCCAGTACGTTTATGTACTGACCCCTTTGGGGCTGTGGTTTACGCAGACGACGTTTCCGAGGATCTACCTGGTGGCTACTACGTGGAGTATGACGACGAGACTGCTAACGAGTAGATAGCGGACCCGGGCAGGATCCGAGACTTCGTGGATGGGCTCCGTCTTTTCGTTTCCGGCCTCTTAGGCCTATTTGGTTCTTGTCTGTACTCAGACATGTTGAATGCTTCCGCTGTGATGTAATGATGTATTGTTGGGGCATGTGCCCTCTGAATGATTGTAGTTGCTATTCTCTGCCCTAGTGAGGGCCAGTTGCATCTTATTTCCATCTTTTGTGTCGTAGAGATCTGTTGTGATATCACTTGTTCCAATGCCGTTGACGTACCATGTGTGTATGTTTTGAAGTACGTCAACGGAAGTATCTGGATTTCTACGGGATGGTTTGCGCAGACGATGAATAGTAAGGTAATGGTTGTCACACGTTTACGTGTTGGCCTGCTCATATTGAGATGCGGGTGCCGGTATGCCCCGTAAGCCATTTATCTACTGTTTGACGGACTGTGAGTATCCCCTAGAAGTCCGGGTGCGACAAATGGTATCAGAGCCTGTCTGCCTGTAGGATCCCTTTTTACTGGTCGCAGTTGAGTCTAGAAACTATTTTGTAGCTATATAGGAAAAATGAAACGTGAGAGTAGGAATTCTGTTCTTTTTCTTCTTTCCCCACCCACCCTCCCTTTTTCTGGTAAGGAAGTGCAACGTTGTTTTTCCCTTCTCATCTAAACTTTCAAGTTAGGATTTCACGAATCCTGGTTTCTCTAGGATGGTTATATCTACTAGACCATAGGAATGGAGGTGGTTGTGACATGATTTATCATGTTGCCTACTCATGATTGAGAACGGAGGCGTGTAAGCCCCGGAAGCAGATCCTCTATTCCTTAAGCAGTAGATATTGATCCTTTAGAAGCCCGGATGGGTTTTTTTTCCGTAGTACCTCAGGAGTTTTGTTCTCGTTTTCCCGGTGTTGCTTCGTTATCCTGTTCTTCTCAACATCCTTTTCGTCCGTTGAAATCTTGTTGTTGTTTTCCACTTCAAATCTTCTACCGACGTCTAATCAAAACTTCCTCGTAAACTCTTATCCAGTTAAAGTGTTATTTGATACCGGAGCATCACATCCCTTTGTGTCAAGATCTTTTCCACAACATACAACCCAATTCTGGTTCCACTAAGCAATCAAATCTCTGTTCACTCCCCGGGATCTCAAATGTTGACTTCCAACATAAGCAAGAACAATCCAATTCTAATGAGAGGCCACATATTCCTCGTTACTCTCATGTTGATGATTCTGACATTGATGTTATTCTTGGTGTTGCATTGATGTCAATAACTCTGTTCCACCATTCTAGCCAGATAATCTATTCTCCAAATGAACCAAGTCCCATTCAGCTATACACCCTTGGTACAAAACCTCTCCCTTTACTTGAAAATGTTCCAGTGGTTTGCTAATTCCCTGACGTCTATCCAGTGTGCACGAGGTGTTTCACGTGTCACAGCTCAGGAGGATCTCCCCAAGAAGTTTCCGGACCTTTTCTTTTCTCAGTAGGAATCTCGGGGCGCGATTCCTTCAAGGGGGGGGCGTTTTGTAACATCCTAAGTCTGAAAAATAGCCATTAGAATGTTTGCTCTCTGTTATTTTATGTTTTGCATCATGGCATCATGTTGATTGCATTTGTTTTGTTTGGTTTTCATTTGTTTTCCAACTGTTTTCCTTTGTTTTCCTTTGTTTTCTATTTGAATTTCAACTCCAATTTCAAACCCTTTGTTTCATCCTTGTGATGTTACAATTTCCAAAATCATATTTCAAATAAAAACAACCAATTATTTCCATTAAATCCCTAAGGTTCAACTATTTAAAATTGTGGTTTTAATAATCCCCTTAATCCAATTTGTTACCCAAATTCAAATACATCTCTCTAATCAGCAACCAATTTGAAATCATGAAAATTACACAACAAATCATAACCTTTTGCTTCCAATATTTCAACTAATAGCAATTCACCTAAATTCAATCCATTTACCAAACCTCAAATAATTTGAATTATTTTTGTACAACAAAAGTTGCACATGTTGTTGTTATCCTAAAATAACTCACCCAAATTTTTCTCCTAAATTTTCTAACATCAAGACTCTAGCTTTTTCTTCCTTTTCAAATCAGCAAAAAAAATAAATGACAAAACAATTAATAAAGAGCAAGAGAGGAGGGAGAGAGCACACCTAGGCCCAGCCTTTTCCCCTTTGGCCCAACTCCCTCTCAGCCCACTTACCCCCCTTGTCGTCTTCTTCCACCTCTGTACGATCACCATCCACCCTGTCCACGTGCATCAGAGGAACAGGCAACGGTGGAGCTCCATCCCCTCCCCCTATAAACCTGAGCTCCTGCCCTAGGGTAACCCTAGCCCTCTCCTTCTCCCTCTCCTTCCTTCCCAGCCGCCGCCCCTCTTCTTCTTCCTCCCTCTGCCTCTTCTCTCTGTCACACTGTAACTGAACCGAAAATTCTCTAATTTTGCTCCGGTGATCGCCGGCCGGTTGGGGCCTCTCCGGCCGCGGTGGGGGCGGGAATGGAACCGCCCCACCGCGGGCTTCCTCTCCACGCCCTCGGCTCAAGCCGGGAGGGCCTGAGTCGCCGGCACCGTCCTCCCCAACGCCGGCCACCTCCCCTGCTGCTCCGCCTCCCTGCTCCAGATCGGTCAAGGTGAGGCCGCTCCGCCTCCTCCTCTCTCCCTCCTCCCTCCTCTCCTCTAGGGCCGCCTCCCTTTCCCCCTTGGCCGCCCCCTCTCCGGCGAGCAGCCGCTGGAGATCGACCATCGTTCTGGTTCTGTCCGCCCCAATGTTCAGTACGTGCAGTTTATGTTTCAGAGAAAAAAGTCCCGCAGCAGAAGCTCATACCCCCCTTGAGGCCCCTCCCTAACACAAAGAAGCCATCAGCCCACTGGTTGTGTTCCCCTTGGCGCATCAGAAGGTGCAGGGATCAAATCCCACCCCCTGCACAATTACCAAACTTTTTGTTTTTCAATTGTTTGGTCACAAAACTTTCTGGTTTTCACACTAGGCCCCTGGTAATTAATCTAGACCCCTGAAATAATTTTTCCTAAGTCCCTAATGGGTTAAAAATGGCAGATTTGCACTATATTTTGTAAATTGCATAAATAAATCATCCTAACTCCAAATCCAACAATTTTGATATGTTTTCAATACCAAATTAAATGATCTATCCAAATATAAAATTTGTTTACTGTTTTGAATATTTTAAATTGGTGCAAAATTTGAAAACTTGTCAAATTCACTTAAATTTGCAAAATTCATAACTTGAGCATAAAAATTCCAAATTTCACAAACCAAATATGTTTTCCAATCAATTTTCCATGTACTTTCCAAATATAAATTTTGTTTGCTGTTTTGAATAATTTAAAGTGCTGAAAACAACTGTTTCTTATTTATTGCATTTAAAATTGCCAAAATAATAACTTGCTCATTTTAAATCCAATTTCAACAAATGAAATATGTTCTCCATGCAAAATTAAACCCTCTTTCCAAATATAAACTTTGTTTTCTGTTTTGAACAATTTAACTTGATGAAAACAACAAATGCTTGTGTGACACCTTTAAGTAACCAAAATTTCCTAACTTAATGAATGAATTTCCAAACTTGCTAAACCTTATTTTCAATTGCTTCTATTGTTGTTATTTTGCTGTTTTCCTCATCCATGCATCATGCTAATCCACTTTCATATGATGATTAGTTGTAAAACAATTAATTCAACCATAATTCATGGGCTTTCCATATGCAATCCAATTGCATATGGGTCCATTTAATCATGTTTCTATCTTGTCAACTAGTTTATTTTGATGCAACCATTAACTTGACATGCATCATCTTTGATTGTGCACAATGCCATGATAATGATTGTTTATATTTCTGCCTTGTTTGTTTGCTTCTTCTCGGATACACGGCGACGTTGAGACCGACGATACTTACGACACCCCGTCTAAGGAGTTAGCTCAGTACCAGGCTACTGGGTTTGCAGGCAAGTTATCACTCACATGAACCACTGTGTTCCTTTCAACCTTGGTTACCGATACTTTCCGTTGTCTATTTCTGCTAGCCTTAGTAGTGGTTGTTTCTGTTACGAACCTATCACATGTATCCTTTAACCCTGATATTGCCTCACCTCCATACCTATAACCATTGCTTGTTGCCCGTGTCTTACTAGCATGCTTAGGTTGTTTTGCTCGAGTCTGTTACCCATTACTTTCTGTAATTATTTCATTATGTTCTGGGGCTCGATGTTAATCAGTCAACCTGTTATTAATAATATGCTGATAAGGCACCGGCAGGAGGCCCTTTGTGGTTTTGAGGCCTGCTAGTGTCGACCCTAATAGGAAAAGGGTCTTGTCTACTGATCCATGATGAGCGTGCTCACCGCATCCGGGTGGTAGTATGGGACCCCCCTCGACTTAGACCTGATCTGCAGCTTGTCCGAAGAGCCACACTTAGTTCGGGTGTTCCATTTGCTCCTTTGCATAATGGGTGGCGCCCCCATGGTTACTGGTTATGATGATGATGATGCATATAGGGCGAGGCCTGTAGTGCCGGGGTGTTGTGTCCTGCGGGAGTTTTGCACACCTGCGCTGAGTATTCGGCTGCGTGGCTGGGACCTTATAGCTCCGTGGCTCTGAGGATGGGTTGTAGAGATGGTTTGGGTCGTGTCAAGCCAACCTGAGTTTTAGTTGGTGGCTTGAGTGTGTACGGGTACTGGAGCACACCCCTGCAGGGATAAATCTTCTCGAGAAGCCGTGTTGTCCGCGGTTATGTGACGACTTGGTGAAAGTACTGGCTAACAAGTACTCAGAACAACTTACACCTAACTAATGTTAAGTTGACTAGTAATAGACTTATTGACACAACAACTTGATCCATTATTCATTAATCCAACTGTGTGAGTTATCCTCGGATTGCTTCTTTGGATAAGGGGCGAGATCCAGGATGGGTTTGTTTGATGTTAGCTTTCAGTTGGTTACAACACACGATCTTATCTCCTTTCTGATAGCCGGAAGTGGTAATAACTCTGTAGTTGGTTAGAGCAGCCAGTTGCAGCATCTTTTATATCCCATTCCCTTCCGTTGAACCCAAAGCATCTGTGCTTGGTGTTGACGGGTTACACTTTGGTGAACTGTGAGTCTTGCTTGCCAGTACGTTTATGTACTGACCCCTTTGGGGCTGTGGTTTACGCAGACGACGTTTCCGAGGATCTACCTGGTGGCTACTACGTGGAGTATGACGACGAGACTGCTGACGAGTAGATAGCGGACCCGGGCAGGATCCAAGACTTCGTGGATGGGCTCCGTCTTTTCGTTTCCGGCCTCTTAGGCCTATTTGGTTCTTGTCTGTACTCAGACATGTTGAATGCTTCCGCTGTGATGTAATGATGTATTGTTGGGGCATGTGCCCTCTGAATGATTGTAGTTGCTATTCTCTGCCCTAGTGAGGGCCAGTTGCATCTTATTTCCATCTTTTGTGTCGTAGAGATCTGTTGTGATATCACTAGTTCCAATGCCGTTGACGTACCATGTGTGTATGTTTTGAAGTACGTCAACGGAAGTATCTGGATTTCTACGGGATGGTTTGCGCAGACGATGAATAGTAAGGTAATGGTTGTCACACGTTTACGTGTTGGCCTGCTCATATTGAGATGCGGGTGCCGGTATGCCCCGTAAGCCATTTATCTACTGTTTGACGGACTGTGAGTATCCCCTAGAAGTCCGGGTGCGACACCCCGGCTGTGCATATCCAAGACGCACATAGCCGATTGAACTATGCGCATGTCAAGAAGGTAATCACGATCCTATATATCATCCAAAATCATCCCCTCGAAGGAAAAACAAACAGCTCTTTTTTAGCCAAAAAAGACCAGACCTTTCTGAAGATGATCGCACAAGATACGCGTATTATATAAATTGCAGGTCAAAACTGAAGGCTAGATTGCCTAATTCCACACATCAATGAAACCCTAGATGTAGGGAGGCGGGGATTTACCTTGCTCTTCTCGGTCCCTCCAGCAGCATCTGAGCTGAAGAGGCGTCGGTTATCAACGAGAGACTGGGTCGGTCTCCGGGAGAAGGATCGTGTTGCCACCGACCGGCGGAGCGCGCAGCCGGCGGAACGGAGGAGCGAAGACGACATCGATTTTTTTTTTTTGAGCAAAACCACAAACTTTATTAAACTGAAACCAAATTCGGGATACAAAGGCCATCAGGGGGCTGAAGTAGCCAAACCTGACGCCCAACTTCTAAAGAAACAGCAAATCTAGCTAGTCTATGCGCTTCACCGTTCGAAGCTCTACTCTCATGAACAAAACAAACTTCCTCAAAGTCTCTACTTGTGACTTTTATCTCTCGTAAGACAGACATGAAATTTCCTGCAAACGGTTGTGACATTGCTTTAATCACCGTTAAGCAGTCAGATGCTACCATGAGATGCTGCAGGCTTAAATCCTCAGCCAGAGCAAGGGCTTCGCGGCAAGCAATAGCCTCCATCACGGTTGGATCGTCGATTCCCTCGACAGTCACCGTCGATGCACCAAGGAAAAGACCAGTCTCATCTCTACAGACGGCTGCAACTGCCCCTCCCGGCTCGTTCTTCCGCATCGCCGCGTCTACATTGAGCTTGATAAATCCACCACGGGGTGGAATCCACTTCGGTTGTGCTGCCACAACTCCGCCCTTCTTATTCGTGTGCACCGGGACCTTAGGTAGGTCTCGTAGAAAATTCTGCACAAAATTGAAAGTGGTATAGGGGCTTTGAAACTCCCCCTCAAACACAATCTTCCTTCGCGCATACCATATCGCCCACATCGTCGTTCCCATGCATGCGAACTCGTCGTGAGATAACGATTCCATCATAGTCATCAGCCATAGTTTAGCCGATGGTTCCGCCGATGCGCACATATGTTCCACCATGCTTTCGTTGCTTAGTGCCCAAACACATCTGGCCACCGTGCAGTCAATGAGTGCATGTCTCCATGAGTCTTCCGCGCCACATATCGTGCACACGTTGGACTCCGCCATATGGCGGTGGTGGCGAACATCCCCTGTAGGAAGGGAGTGCCTCGCCAAACGCCAGAGAAACAGCCGAATCTTGGAGGGACCTTAATCTTCCACAGATGCTGCCACGATTTCTCGTTTGACGAGATATTCGAAGCCCCGGCCCTCTCCTCAATCCAGTCTTCCCTTCTATTCTTCGTGTGAGCTAGTAGACGGTACATCGATTTCACCGACAGTATGCCGTTCTTCTCATAATGCCACGCCCAACTATCCTCCATCTGTCTGGTACTGAGAGGTATAGATTTTATTACCTCAATATCCATCGGCAAGAAGAATTGCGCCAACTTGTCCGATCTCCATGTTGCCGTTGTATGATCAATGAAAGAGGCCACCATCGGGGGCGGATTATCCTCACGGCATGCTAGTGGCCGCAACATGTAGTCCCGTGGAAGCCAATTATGGTTCCACGCATCAGTTTCCTGCCCTGTACCGATACGTCGAATCAATCCCTGCTTCATCGCCCCTAGCCCTTCCACAATCGCTCTCCAGACCTGTGAGGGGTGAGATCCCACCGAGGCATCGAGAAAATCACCATTGGGGAAGTAGATTGCCTTCAGCATGCGTGCGCTTAGTGTGTCTGGATTCTGCAGGATCCTCCACGCCTGTCGTGCCAGCATCGCAATATTGAATAGCTCAACATCCCGGAAGCCCAGACCACCTGTATGTTTCGGTGTACACATTGATTCCCAAGCAACCCAGCAGGTTTTACGCTTACTGTCTTTGCTCCCCCACCAGAAACTCCGTAACATTGAATTGATAGCTTCACATAGTCCTTGTGGTAGTTTAAAGCAAGACATAGAGAAAGTCGGAATTGCCATAGCAACAACTTTAATTAATACCTCTTTTCCTCCTGTCGACAATGCCTTCTCCAGCCATCCCTGTATTCTCTTCCAAATTCTGTCTTTCAAATACTTGAAAGAGCCAAACCGTGATCTCCCTACATCGGAGGGCATACCCAGGTACTTTTCATTTAATGTCTCATTAGGAACATTAAGTATATCCTTCACTGCTTGCTTTCTCCCCCCTGGGCATCCTTTACTAAAGAAGACCGAGGATTTATCGAAATTTACCCGTTGTCCTGATGCATTACAATATTTCTCCAAGATCTTGTTCACTTCCCTAGCTCCCTCTTCACTTGCTTTCACAAACAGCATGCTGTCATCTGCAAAAAGGAGGTGATTCACTACAGGTGCCGTGGCTGCCACCTTGATCCCTTCCAGCTGTGATGACTGACGAGAATTTTTCAAAAGGCCCGAGAGGCCCTCTACTGCGAGTAAAAACAAATATGGGGATATGGGGTCGCCCTGACGGAGACCCCTTGTCGGCTGAAACTCCTCTAGAGGTTCTCCATTAAACAGAACTGAAAAGGAGACCGAAGAGATTAGTTTCATAATCAAACAAACCCACCTCTCATGAAATCCCATCCGAAGCATAATTGCCTTCAAATAGGACCACTCAACACGATCATATGCCTTTCTCATGTCGAGTTTTAGGGCGCAGTGCTGGTGTTTCTTCGCGCTATTCCTCTTCATGAAGTGGAGGCATTCATATGCCGTGATGATATTATCCGTTATGAGCCTTCCCGGTACGAACGCCGATTGCTCTTCTGAGATAATCTCCGGTAAGATAACCTTTAATCTGTTAGCCAATACTTTTGAGGCTATCTTGTAAATTACGTTGCAAAGACTGATAGGGCGGAACTGGCCCAATTCTTCTGGCGATGCAACTTTCGGTATCAACACTATAACAGTTCTGTTAATCTCTCCCGGTTCTTCTTCTCCACGAAGAATCCGTAGGACCGCCTTGGAGACATCTTCACCACAGACACTCCAATGCTTCTGGAAAAATTGGGCAGGAAATCCGTCAGGCCCCGGTGCTTTAAGAGGGGCCATCTGGAACAGAGCTTGTTTGATCTCCTCCATATCGTAATCTTTCAACAGTTGGTCATTCATCAAGCTAGTTACCGTGATCGGTACCGCGGATAAGACTTCCGCTGTCCCAATAGTAGTCTCGGAAGTATATAGGTCTTTGTAGAAGGATCGTGCCAATCTACTCAACTCTTCGGTGTCCTCTGTAATCACACCGTCAGGGCGCCGTAGACGCGTGATTCTATTGCGCTTCTTCCTTTTGCTCGCTCTTAGGTGAAAGAAGCGAGTATTGCGATCCCCCTCCGCTAGCCACTGGATACGAGAACGTTGCCGCCACATCGTCTCCTCCCGATGTTGGAGCTCCATAATGCGTTCTACAACTTTTAGTTCCCGGTGGTTCGGCCCCCCTCTATCCGATTGGCTCCGTAACCACTCCAGTTCTGCTCGTCGCTTCCTCAATTCTGTTCGGACGTGACCAAACGTGTTGCGTCCCCAAGTATTGAGAGAAGTAGATAACCCCGAGAGTTTGCACTTGAGATCGTGCATCGTCATACTCGGGTTCTCAAGCCATAACTGCTGCACCAATGGCTCGAAATCGCCATGAGACTCCCACATTGACTCATAGCGGAACAGTCGTGAGCGTATCGTCTGCTCCTCCGTTGGCTTGACACGAAGGATAATCGGTGAATGATCTGATGCCGCTGCCGATAAATGTTGCACTGCTGCCGATGGGTGCCTAGAGGACCAACTCGTCGAAGCTAGGGCTCTGTCAAGACGCACCCTGCAGTATGTGCCACCCGCAACTTTCTTCTCAAAGGTCCACGGCTCTCCAGTATAGCCAAGATCCATCAGCTCGCAGATATCCACCGTTTCTCTAAACGCTTGTATTTGCGTGTTGCTCCGTTGATTTACACCCATATGTTCCTCCCTAAGGAGTACCTCATTGAAATCTCCAATGCACAGCCAAGGGAGTGGCGATGTGCTTTTGATGAATTTCAACATATCCCAAGTTTTGTGGCGTTCACTAACTTGGGCCTCTCCGTAAACGCATGTGAGCCGCCATGGTTCTTCTCTAGGAGGATAAACAACAGCGTCAATGTGATACTGAGAGTACGGTAACAATTCCATCTTTATTTCATTGTTCCAGAAAATAGCTAGACCTCCACTTCGGCCATTACTACTAACAGCGAAAACATTATCATAGCCTAGTGTTGCAGCTAAAGACTCTACCCTCGATCTATCCACTTGTGTCTCCACTACACAAAGAACCGAGGGGGCAAACTCCTTCGCAAACCAGCGAAGTTCATTAACCGTCGCGGCATTGCCAAGGCCGCGACAGTTCCACATAAAGATACTCATTGTGCCCGGCGGCACTCCTCCTCGGAGCCCGCCGATATCGCATGCTTGTCTTTCTTCGGTGTAGTCTGCTTCTTCGAACGCTTCACTTCCCTTGCTGAAGGAGGAGGAGGTGGTGTACCCGATTGTGGCACATAGGACTTTGCACGAACATCCATATCATCAAAGTTGAGTTGCTTCTGTACCCCTTGTGTCGGTTCTATGATCCCCTCCTTCTTCCATTCAAGCATCAAAGGCGCAGAAGAGCTGCCACTGATCTCCTTTGCCGGGCTAACCTCCGTGAGCTTAGCAACCACAGAGTTCCTCTTGCGATTTTCACCGCCGTTCTCCCCTTCACCTCTACCGCGACCATTGGTCCGTCCTCCTCTACCCGCAGTACCCCGCCCTCTTCCTTGCTCCGGACGGTGTGGGGGAGCTGAGTGTTGGTCGTGGAGAGCCGAGCGATTCCATGCAGTATCCGCCAGCATCCATGTACCAAAACCTTCTTTGTCTGCTTGATGAACACCGCTGCCACACTCTTCCTTTACGTGTCCCATCATGCCACAAACCGCACAGAAGCGAGGCACCTTCTCATATTTAACCCGCATGATCACCGGCCTCTGACCTTCTGGGGTAATTGATACAAACCGCGTGAGAGCTACTCGCACATCAAGCCAAACTCTCACACGTACATAGTCACCTCCCACCATCGAACTATTAAGATCAACAGTGATAACCTCACCAATATTTCCTGCCAAGTTGTTGATGATTGATCTCTTCCGAAACATCTCCGGAATATCATGAACCTGCACCCATGCATGGATTCTATTCAGTTGGACTGATGATGCTTTGATGCTTCCATCGTACTTCTCGACAAGGAGCCCATAATCTCTGAAGATCCACGGGCCCTGTTCGGTGATTTTCTGCCAATCACCTAGGCAGCTAGCTTGAACCATGAATTTACCCTCATCTAAATCACGGAACGTGATCTCTTGTGCCGGTGCCCAAGCAAATTTCAGCGTTTTCTTCAAAGAAACTGCACTGAACGATTTAGGGGACAGTAGCTTCATCACCGCCATCCACCTCGATCCTTCTCGGAGCGATTCCACTTCCTCCTTCGCCACCGAGATGCCCTTGATATCATCTTCCTTGATGTGAAGGGTCCTAAGCAACTCCTCTAGCGGCGGCGGTAGCCTGCGGCCGCCAGTTCCGCTCCTGTCCTGGTTCTCCTCCGAAGAATCCATCCCAATCCTTCCCCCGCCTGGAACCAGAGAGGAGAAAGGTCCGATCGCGATCCACGTTCAACTCCAGCCGCCGGAGATCAGATCGCCGTGGTGGATATCAAACCCTAGTCGCCGAGTCGAAGAAGAACTCGAGTCGCCGAAAAGGTATTAGACGACATCGATTAGGCAACGCACCGTGTAGAAGAGATTTGAGGCCTTGCCTGGGCTGGGCCGCTAGGACTCGCAGAAGTCGGCGTTGGTGGTCGAAATCAACAAAAATAGCCTTTTGACACAAAAATTATGACACCTCCGAGCCCAAATAGTAAAGTCTTCAGGGAAATGAGAACCTGCAACGCCCGCACGTTGGCGAGGTAAATCCCGCCCGCAAGCCGAAGGTTAGGAAAATGGGCCTGCAGAGCGTCTCCGAACAGCCGACGAATCTAGTCCGACACTGGTCTGACACAAAACCCTAGCCCAGCCCTCGCGGCAGGTCCATGGTCGCCTCCGTGTCACAGCCGGCGCCGCTTCTCCGCGAGCCTCGCCACCGTCCAGTCGCTCCTCACTTCCACTGTCACCACCGGTGCCACCTCCAACGCTCGGCGTCATCGCCAACTCCCCAATCCCCATCACCACCCCCCTCCCGTCGCTGACCTCCGCCCCGCCCACGTGAAGGATCCGGACATCCGTCCTTGATTACGTGAAATGGCGCACTGCGCCTCCCTCCTTGCCATCATCCTCCCATTCCTTGTCGCTGCAGCCCATATCGTCGGCACCGGGCAGCTTCCCATCTCCTTCTCCCTCCGCTTCCAGCCCACCACATCCTTCTCCCCACGCCGCCAGCCGCTGGGCACGAAAGGAGTGCCATCCTCCTCCTTCAATGTTCGACACCACCCCAGAGACGTGTCATCCTTCTTTGAGGATCGCAACCAACCGTCGAAGGCCGGTCCATAGGCCAGACAAAAGGGGCGACCGCCCTGGGCCCAAAGAGGGGGAGGGCCTCAAAAGTACATTGTAACTATTATATTATCATCTACCAATCATGTATTTGTTATTGACTATTTATAAACATTAGAAATTAAAACTTAGTATATATAAACAATTGCAAAATACGGAACATTATAATGTACGGCCAGCGCTGACAAGTTTTATTTGGTAGATTGTTTCCATATGAATGACTTACACATACTATGCTAAAAATAATTTATTTATATTTTTTTCACATGTATAATTTGGTGCGTAAATTATTATTTGAGAGACTAAGAGAAGAAATTCTTTAGACCATGTGACATGGAGCATATTGTAGTGAGCATATATGATAACTGAATTTTGTGTGTGCAAAAGTAGTAGAAGCCGTAACATTGTATGTTTATCGACGATTACAATAAGCAATGCTATTTTAATTAAAAAATGGATCATTCACATCTTATAAACTTATTATCAAATCCACTTTAACTTATAACACACACAAAAATGATTACGCCAATTTATCAATTCATACTCGAGAAGTTTCTATATATTTGTTTACATAACCATATATTACGAACCTATATGAAGATATTTGTTAGGGTGTATGATTTTTTACTTTGTACCCATATATATAATAATATTCGAAGTAGAGAAGAACATTCACAAAGAATATACATATATAATTCATCAATTGTAAAAATGATAATGTGTCATGTGTTTTCCCTTCTTTTTCACATTTAAGATGTATTGTTAAAGAAAATAACTCACAAATAAAAAAAAACGTGCACCTAAAATATATTTTGGTATGCATTAACCATGTAACCAAAAAATAATTGGAAAAATATTATTATATTGTTAGTAATGAAAATCAAGTTGTATAAAACATATGTTTGTTAAAACTACTGTATTATAAGAAAAACTAACAAATTATAAAATTTCAGTACAATTATATTTCTAAATAACTCACCCCTGGATCCAAATTTATGCCTCAAAAGTACATTGTAACTATTATATTATCATCTACCAATCATGTATTTGTTATTGACTATTTATAAACATTAGAAATTCAAACTTAGTATATATAAACAATTGCAAAATACGGAACATTATAATGTACAGCCAGCGGTGACAAGTTTTATTTGGTAGCTAGTTTCCATATGAATGACTTACACATACTATGTTAAAAATAATTTATATATCGAAAATTGCCGGCTACAAAGGAGGGTAGCTACCTCCCCCTCCACGGCCGTTGGATCGGTACATCAAGATCTACGCTCGGTCAACTCATTTTAGTAATCAATTTAAAGTAAGATACTTATACGAAACGTGTCCATACTTTTAGAGATTACAGTACCGTTAGATATAGACGGCCGTTAGTCCGCATCTCATCTGTTTCTTTGCCTAGTCATGCTTCTAGCTTTATTCTGAGTACAAAAATGAGTTGGCTTTTGTCTGACAGAAGGTGGGTGAATAAAGTTAGTTTTACATGGTTGTTATGCTAACATCAGCTTTTAGCCGTACCTGTGATCACAGCACGTACATGCTAACATGCGAAAAAGAAGTGCTGCAGCTTTTAGAATTTATTGAAATCAGGACGTACATGCTAATAACAGATTTAACATCTTGCCACGAATTGCTTTTATAATTTATTGAAATCAGGACGTACATGCTAATAATAGTTTTTTCAAGGATATTGCTTCGCACATGATTCAAATCAGCACGTACATGCCAGGAATTGCTTCGCACATGCACATGCTATGACTGCACGTGCTCTTTTTCACGGCTCCGTTATGTCATAACGGCATGCATGCAATAGCAAGATTAGCCAACGGTGATAATCATAAACGTAGTCAAACCACCTGACACATGCGCATGATTGGCACGAATCTTAAAGACATAATCTATGGTCCAGAATGGTGGGGTAGCTACCCCCCTTTTCATTAAATCCACACTCATATATATATATATATATATATATATATATATATATATATATATATATATATATATATATATATCTCACATGTATAATTTGGTGTGTAAATTCTTATTTGAGAGACTTAGAGAAGAAATTCTTTAGAACATGTGACATGGAGCATATTGTAGTGAGCATATATGATAACTGAATTTTGTGTGTGCAAAAGTAGTAGAAGCCATAACATTGAATGTTTATCGACGATTACAATAAGCAATGCTATTTAATAAAAAAAATGGATCATCCACATCTTATAAACTTATTATCGAATCCACTTTAACTTATAACACACACAAAAATGATTACGCCAATTTGTCAATTTATACTCGAGAAGTTTCTATATATTTATTTACATAACCATACATTACGAACCTATATGAAGATATTTGTTAGGGTGTATGATTTTTTACTTTGTACCCATATATATAATAATATTCGAAGTAGAGAAGAACATTCACAAAAAATATACATATTTAATTCATCAATTGTAAAAATGATAATGTGTCATGCGTTTTTCCTTCTCTTTTCACATTTAAGATGTATTGTTAAAGAAAATACCTCACAAATAAAAAAAACGTGCACCTAAAATATATTTTGGTATGCATTAACCATGTAACGAAAAAATAATTGGAAATATGTTATTATATTGTTAGTAATGCAAATCAAGTTGTATAAAACATATGTTTGTTAAAACTACTGTATTATAAGAAAAACTAACAAATTATAAAATTTCAGTACAATTATATTTCTAAATAACTCACACCGGGTCCAAATTTTAGTTGGAACGGGACTAGCTCAAGCCTGAGCCTGCTGTTTTGGAGGAGGTCATGAAAAAGGGATCGGAGGCTGTGAATATGGCCGAGAAGCTGGAGCATCTAGGCCAGGTGCTTCGGCTGTTCGGCTACAACATCATGGCATCCGCGGTGCCGCTTTTGGTGGACTCAAGGATACTTCCAATATGGTCTGCGCCGGTCACAGTGTTCGCTGTTCCAGATGCGGCTATTGAGGAGGCTTGCCCTAGCTGTCCTCTCCGTTTACTCGTGCTGAAACAATTAGCACTTGGATCATACTCATTCTTGGAGCTTTCCTCACGCCCGTCTTTAAAGCTCACCACACCGGCGATCACGTTTTGCTTGTCATCGACGACTACCATTGTGGTCTCCTCCGGTGGCGCTCTCACCAAGGTCGTCTCCATCAACTCTGTGGATATCACTCGGCCCGAGTTATACAACGATGGTCGATTTATTATCCATGGGGTGAAGAGATATATTCATTTGCCACCTGAAGGTTCTTACACTAGTCACGGACAATCTCTCACGTTGTCACAAGTCATGAAGATATTACATGATACCTTCGTCGGACATGTTGAGTAATATGAGTTGTATTAGATGCATCATGCACTACCTTGAATGTTTTTGACATGATATAAGTCATTAGCTGAATAATTTTGTTGATTAACGTGCGGATATCTATCTATCTATCTATCTATCTATCTATATGTATATACCAAATTTAGTTTGACGAAATGAATGGTTGACCTTTGGTGCTTCATATGAGTTGTAGACACCATATCTATTTTGGAAATGATGCCGCTCATTAATTTTTTGGAACTCATATCATTAGTACTTCTTTTCTTTTCTTTGGGACTGGTCGGTGATTTCTGTGAGGCCACCACATGTTATGTTCTTGGGTTCTGATTTAACAGCTTTTTGTTTTGTATCCAGTCAGATTCAGAGTTCTAGGTAGGCTTCATTTCATCTATAATGCCCGCCTAATTTATTGCTCCATTGTGTCTGATGGCTTTCATTTTGATGAGAAGTTTAGAATACAGAGATAGGAAGAAAGTGTTTGAGTATACAAACCAACACACTGGTGATGGATTTCTTTCCTTTCAACACTGGGCCAGTGAACGAATAGATTGTGCAGAAGGACACTGTGAGTTTGTGATTTTCTTGACCAATTCCATGCTACATGTCAAACAACTTTGAACTGAAATAATTTTTGCATAATCTATTATGTTTCATAGGTATTTGTCTGACAGAATCCCTTCATGGTAATGTATATTGAAGGAAAATTGCAATAGTTTCTTGAAGAACAATGATGCCAATGGATAGGGCAATTGCCTGAGTCTTTTGAAGGACCATGATGTAAAATGAGGCAGCATAAGGTAACTGTTCCTTGCTTGGCAATGGTCCTCCTTATTTATACAAATTTTAAATTACTGACACAATTCTTGAGCTGTTTTAGATGTTTTGGTCTGTTTATACCTTGGATAAAAAGTGGCTACTTCTTCGGAAGAACAAACTTGCTTTCCACATTTACTATGACAAATAGTTCGATGATTTAATATGAAAATAGATGACCTTACTTTGTAGGCTCTAAGTCTAGAACTTTGTTAGTGACACTTACACATTAAAGGATGATGAAAACAAGGTTGAGGGTGTCAATTATACATTTAACTCACATTTCTCTCATGGTGGAATTCAAGGTTAGTAGAACCAACCAAAGGAATGTTGAACAACATTTCTTTTCTCCATTGCATGGTTGCTGAGGTTCCTAACCAATTTTTTTTCAAGAACAGGTGAAAGATGTGCTTGTCTTTTCCATTAAGATAGAGAAAGTGAGTTTTTACACAGAGTGCAGCACCGATAAGACCCCTACGAGTAGGGGTCGGGTGCTAAAAGAAAGGCACAACGAAACCCAAACTATTGCAGCCGCTACATTTCCCTGGGGTCTACAATTTCGCTTCCACGGGAGCTGCCACAACTCGAAGGAAAAGGCAAAAGGCTTGCCTTGATTCATTAATAGAGAAGAAGTTTAGGACAACAGATTTAGATACAATCCCTGGAGGAGCAACCTCCAAAAAGAAAAAGTCTACTCTCGCGAAATTAAAGACCCAAGTGTTTGGCCCCCGCCAAAACCCAATTCTGATCTCCTGATTTGATCTCAGTGAAGACGATTGTAGGCAACATGCTAAAATGTTGGACGGTTCTTGCGTTCCTTTCAAGCCATAGGTCCCAAGTGACTAGAATGAAGAGGGAGGCCAAATCTTTCCTCCTGCTATGGGCAAGGGTAATTGTGGTCTACCACTCCTCCACATCCCCGTAGATGTGCCAAAAAGAGGGCTCAAAATCCTCGAGGTGAAGCCAATCTTTGACCATGGTCCATATCCGCATGGAGTACTGGCATTTGTAGAGAAGGTGGCTAGCCTTTTCGTCATTGCAACGACAAAGGGGGAAAACTCTCCCGTTCGTCCAACCACATCTTTGGAGGCGGTCCGCCATCCAAACCCGGTCTTGAATGATAAGCCAAGCGAACATTTTACATTTCGGTGGCGCCCAAATTTTCCAAACAATGGAGTCCGTACAAGACTTGACGGTGCCGGCGAATTGTGCACGGTATGCCGAGGAGCAAGAGTACGTGCCTTTGGAAGTGAGCTTCCAAGAAATGGTGTCCGAGGTGCCGTCCGTGAGGGTAAGCTGTGATGAGTGACCCCAAAGCGTCGTGAATTCCTGCAGGTGTTGCACGGAGAGGCCATATGAAGTGTCTAGCCGATGGATCCACACATCCTCGGTGATAGTCCTTTGGACGGACCAGCTCTTCTTCTTAGAGATGGCAAATATGGAGGGAGAAATGCATTTGGGGCTGAGCCCGTCCGCCCAAGGGGAGTCCCAGAATCCAGCCGTCTTCCCATCGCCGATGGTGACTTTAGATAAGGCGTGGAATAGCTCCATATCGTCCTTGTTACATGGATTTCCTAGTCCAACCCACGGCCTGTCGGGCGTCGTCCAGGCAAACGAAGGCCAACGAAGCCTCAAAGCCGTTTCGAGCTTATATAAGTTTAGGATTCCGAGACCTCCAAGAGAGGTTGGACGGCAAACCGCCGGCCAATTAACCTTACACTTTCCAGCGGTAGCCTTTTCGGTGCCCGCCCAAAGGAAACCCCTTATAGTTTTTTGGATGGCGAGGAGTGTATCGCGTGGAATCTCGAGGGCTGTGAGGGGGTATATTGCTTTTGAGGTGAGGACCGACTTGACGAGAGCCTTCCGACCCGCCATGTTAAAGTGCTTCCCCTTCCATGGAGCGAGGCAGCCGACCGCTTTGTCTTCAAGATATTGGAAGTGTGATCTGCTCAATCTTTTAACTGCAAGTTGGAGGCCAAGTGTGATCCCAGGGAGGCGATGAAAAAGGCCCTTATCGGTGGCAACTTGGAGGATCCGCTGTAAAGGATCGATGGCGATGTCAAATAGACGCAGGGATAGCGGATCTCCCTGAGGAAGGCAACGCCCGTGCTTGATAGGGTCGCCCGGGATACCGTTAAGTAGGACTCTCGAAGATGAAGTGGATAAGATAGCCGCCAACCAATCCCGAAAGCGAGGCGGGAACCCGAGACTTTGAAGTAGCTGAAGGATATAGTCCCAACGAACACGATCAAAGGCCTTTCGAATGTCCAACTTGAAGAGTAGGGCGGCCTTTTTCCGACGGTTAAGCCACGTAGCGTAGCTCCAACAAACATAAAATTATCGTGGATGCTTCTCTTTTTTATGAAGGCACTTTGGGCGTGGGAGACAACATCATTCATGTGAGGGGACAACCTTCTTGAAAGGATTTTAGTCAGAATTTTGGCAAAGCCATGGATGAGGCTAATGGGTCTAAACTCAGTGATCTCCTCCGCGCCATCTTTCTTTGGGATGAGCACAATATTTGCCGTATTTAGCCAATGAAGGTTTCTTGTTCGAAGGGCAGAGAGTGGTGCATCACTGCCATCACGTCGGATTTAATAATCTCCCAACAAGACTTAAAGAACTTTCCGTTGAAGCCATCCGGCCCCGGAGCCTTGTCGGAAGGCATGTATTGCCGCTTTAACCTCGTCCTCCGAGAACGGGTCATCAAGCTTCGAGAGGTTGTACGCAGGAAGGTTCAAGGAATCCCAATTGAAGGAGTGGGAGAAACTCCCAGGCCGGCCAAAGGCACTCGTGAAGTGGGCTTGTGTCATTTGTTGCTTTTCTTCATGAGAAGTAACCCACCCATGGTTAAAACGTAGCTTAAAGATAAAATTCTTTCTCCTCCTCGAGTTGACCTTTGTATGGAAGAACTTGGTATTGGCATTGCCTTCCCGAAGGTAGTTGATTCTAGCTCTTTGTTTCTTCATTGCTCTCTCAAGAGCCGCAAGACCGATCACGCGTCTTTTAAGTCTAGACCTAAGGTCCCTTTCATCCGGCGAAAGCTGCCTTTCCTCCATTGCCAACAAAACTCTACTAAAACTAACAGCTTTGAATAAGAGATGCATGAAAAATAGGAGCTAAAAGGATTTGTAGCAGCTAGAAGAAAAACTAAGAATACGAGCATGGAAGAAACGAGTATTCAAATAAAAAAGCGGAGCGTGTCTCTCTCGCACACAAAGAATGCTGGGTTCCAACTATATTTAGCGCAGCAAAGAAAAAAAAAGATGTTCCAAGTAAAGTGCATATGATGTGACCAAATAAAAATATAGTTTCACTAGAAGTGACCTGATAAATTGTTGATCAAGAAGGGGATGCCTTGGGCATCCCCAAGCTTAGACGCTTGAGTCTTATTGGAATTTGCTGGGATGAACCACGGGGGCATCCCCAAGCTTTGTATTTGCACTCTTCTTGATTACATTATATCACCCTCTTCTCTTAACCCTTGAAAACTTCATTCACACAATACTCAATGTAATTCACATTAGAGGGTTAGTGCACAATCAAAAATTCACATGTTCTCCATGAACACAAGCATTATTAATAATTTTTAGACATTAGCAACAACCACTGATGTTTTGTGGAGCAAAGAAATCCACTCGACATAGTAAAAGAGAGAGTGCAAGTAAAAAGGAAGAATTTGTCAAAACCAGAACACTCTGTAAATACGAATTTTTTCAGGGCACTTGCGCCGCTTAAATTAAACAACACAACTCTAGAAAAAGTTTCGGAATTATTTGAGGAATAAGCATAAAAATTTGCAGGTCATTTTGATCTTTCTGTGAATTTGCACGAATTTAACGGTGGACAGCAGAAATCTGTTTCCTGCGTCGAAATCGAAATCTAACCTCAACTTTCACTAGAGACTTTACTTGGCACAACAAATGGGAGAAAATAAAGATACAAAGGATTTGCTACAGAAGTAAAAAACACCAGGACTCAAATAAAACCGAGAAAAACAAAGCAAAAATAAAAGCATGGGTTATCTCCGAAGAAGTGCTTTTCTTTAACGCCTTTTAGCTAGGCCTGGAAAACTTAGAATAAAGTATTTCAAGTGAAGAAGCATCCAAATTGAGACAATAAAACTCCTCAACAATGCGTTGTATTTTTTCAATATGAGTTTCAGATGTTCCTCTCTCAACACTTTTAGGTTTACTACTTTTATCAAATAAATTTTCAGGAACAATCCAGTTAAAATTCTTTTCCAAGGCTTCATGCAATGCTACCAGTTTAAAGGGTATTGGTATTTTCCTTTCCTTTTCATTTTTAGGTTCGGTCTTGTCTAGTTTTTCAAGGGCACCAATAACATCTACACTTGAGACTAACATATTAATCGATCAACACTTTCCTAGCTTCTATAGCAACATCTCCAAATTCTTTAAACATGGTTTCCAAGATAAAATTTATTTTTTCAATATTATTCATGTTAATAATCAATTGCTGCATTATGGGGTAAAGGTTATAAAACCTAGCCTCTAACATGTGGACTAAAGAAACTGCATCAGTTTCATATTTTGGAGCAAGTTCTACTATAGATTTTCCCTTAAAATTCTCATGCTTACTAACATGATTAAAGAAAACTTCAATGGTATTCTTTCCCATTATAGAACCAATGCCTATTGATAGATCTTTCATGGTGAACTTGGGGAGCAACATGATGAAAAATAACAACAGGGCAACAAAAATGACAACTAGAATAAGAACTATTTTTGGTGTGTTTTTTATAAAGAGAAGCAAACAAGACAAAATAAAATAAACTAAGAAAAAAAAACAAAGTAAAGAGATTGGAAGTGAGAGACTCCCCTTGCAGAAATCATCTATCTCCCTGGCAACGGCGCTAGAAAAACTTGATGGATGTCGATGCTCTCGTTGGGAGACCCAAAGTATAGGGTGTGAAGAGTGCAGAGGAAAGTTTTCCCTTCCGAAGTTTCATGCAACTAACGTTGGCAGGGCGCACTACCGGTTCAGCAGCAACGTGGAATCTACAGAACACAATCAAATTACTTTGCCCCAACGAAGCAGTGAGGTTGTCAATCTCACCGGTTTTGCTGAAACAAAGGATTAGACATATAGTGTGGAAAATAGTATTTGTTTACAGTAATGAAAATAGAAAAATGATTGCAGTAGTACAACATCGGTTGTAGTGGTTGTATATCAGTATAAAGAAATAGAACGGGGTCCACAGTTCACTAGAGGTGTCTCTCCAAAATAGATAGATAACATGTTGGGTAAACAAATTTCATCTGGGAAATTGACAGATATAAAGGCTGCACCGTAGTTCATATGCATGAAATGATGATTACTATTTGATTCATGCGTGCATTAGAACAAAATACATAGATCGTTATCCAACTGCATCTATGACTAATAATCCACCCTCATAGTGTCATCCGAGCAAACTTTGGGTATTAAGTTGCAAGCAAGAGATAAATGCATTAAGCAAAGTGTTTAATGTAAACAATAAAATCATCCTTAGACAAAGCATTGTTGTTTTCTCCCTAATTGCAGCAGCACATCCCCCACCCATTACGTTTCTGTCACTCGAGCGTGAGTGAAAGGGAGGCATGAACGCACTATCGAGCATAAATACTCCCTCTTGGAGTTACAAGCATCAACTTGGCCAGAGCATCTACTAGTAACGGAGAGCATGCAAGATCATAAATAACATACACATGAAAAGAAAATGATAGATGGATAATCATTGGACACAACATTTAATATTCATCAGATCCCAGCAAACACAACATGTACCATTACAATCAGATGATCTTGATCATGTTAGGCAGCTCACAAGATCTAAACATGAGGCATAAAGAGGAGAGAACAACCATCTAGCTACTGCTATGGACCCGTAGTCCAGGGATGAACTACTCACGCATCACTCCGGAGGCAGGCATTGTGATGAAGAGCCCTCCGATGATGATTCCCCCTCCCGGCAGGTTGCCGGTGAGAGCTCTAGAACCCTCCCAGACTAGGGTTGATGATGACGGCGGCTGCGGATGTTTTTGGTGGAAAAGGCTCGTATATTTAGGGTTAACCCTCAGAGAGGTATAAATAGGCGAGAGGGCAAAGTCGGTGGGCAGCCAGGGGGCCCACACCACCCTTGGGCGCGGCTAGGGGGAACGTCGCCTCATGGTGTGGGGCCCCTGAGGCCCCCCTCCTGGTCTCCTCCGGACTCCGTGTACGTGACGACTTTCTAATACTTCTGGGTTTTGTTTCGTCCAATTCCCAGAATATTTCTAGAACAACTTTTCTGACAATAAAAAAAGCAGAAAACAGGAACTTGCTCTATGGCATGTTGTTAATAGGCTAGTCCCATAAAATGCATGAAAATGACATAAAGTGTATAATAATCATGTAGCATATGGAAAGAAAACAACATGGGACATAAGAAATTATGGATACGTTTGAGACGTATCAACCAGCAGCGGATGACCCCGGATACCATGGTATCCGCAGGTCCGGCAATATCCCCCGGGCCCATGACGCGCGCACATCAGGAGGAGGCGAAGCGAATTGGGCCCTTAAGCTCCATGGCCAGCCGCAACACGTTGTGCAATGGTCCGTGGGACTACAACAATCTCCCACGCTTGGCGGAAACTTCTTGCCGTAATGACTGCTCTGGTGGGGCACCGCAGAGCAGTAATTATCTTGGTGTTTGGTCACGTCCCTCCTCGGGACGTGCCTCCCTTTTTGCTTCGATGTACGGGCCAGCGAGAAGACGGAATGGGCGCGGTGCCATCCCTTAGCCCGCGTATAAATAGGGGACACTTCCCCCACTCCTCCCAACACTGTGCTAATTCCTTTCGCTCCTAGTTCTTCACCTGTAGAGAGAGAGAGAGAAAAAAAACAGAGGTGTCGCATGGTCCGCGGTGGGCGAGGTGGTCGAGGCGCACTGGAGGACTCCGACACCGCCCCCGGGCGTAGCGCACGGCGCGCCTTGGTGGCCATGGATGAGCCAGAGAGGTCTTCGGCTAGAGCATGGGCAAGCACTTGTGGCCAACACGATCATGGTGGCCGAGCTTCACGTGGTCGCGGTGTGATAGGGAATCCTCTCCACCGCTGGGCACCTGTGTGCTTGCGCACGAGTTCCTGGTGTCCCTCTGCAGCCGCCTCTGTGGCCTCCTAAAGCTCCTAGACTCCTTCGCGAGGTCCATCGTTCGCAACCCGCCCCTTGGATTTTTGCTCCAGGTGGTCGGTTGCATCAACGGACCCTGGTGGGCTTCCGCGGAGTTCTGCTCCGAGGCCACCTATCGCTGTCGAGAGGGTGGAAAACCTTCGCTCACTCCCAGATGCTGGACGAGAGCCAGGTTCTCCATCTCCGCTTCGATGGAGGGGATAGGCTCTTCGTGAAAGTCTTCGGGCGTCGTGGCGAGCGCGAGGAGTGCCGCATCGAGAGTGGGAGGAGTGACGAGATCGGCGACAATGAAGAAGATGATGTTGCTGAAGAGGAGGACAAAGAAGATTCGTCGGCTGTCAAGGTGGAGGGCGACGAGTCGGACTCGATGGGGGCCTAAGGGACTTTGGGTGCCTTTTCCCAGAGGGAAGGCCTGACGGTTCTGATCAGTCAGCCTTCATCTAGACTCCTCTTCTTCCTCCTTCTCCCCGACGACTCCTTCCTTGGCCAATCATGTCTCGTAGCTTTGGCGAGACATGATCAACCGCGGCTGCTCGCAGCTTTTTTCCTCTTCAATGCCATGGAGGGAGAATAGCTCCCTCCATGTTTTTTGCCCCTTTTTGTCTTTGTAGCAGATATGCAGCAAACCTATGTACCCGAATGTATCTTATGCATGAAATATGAAGAAAAGGTTCTCTTTTTGCCTACTTTTTTTTTGTAAGGGAATCCTCTAGAAGATAGTGAGGGAGAGTTAGACTTAGATCTGCAGGTTTGATGTCCATCGTGTGGCAAGTTGTTCCTATGAGCGTCCTTGTAGTCGTCCCTTGTCGAGGTGCCCCTTTTCTTCCTTGGGAAGTTCCTGCCTAGTTGCTTCGCAAGGCGGACGGTTGTCTCTGTAGTGAGAAAAACTGTGTGGCTAGTGCTCTTCTCGTGGATACCTCGGGAGGAAGTCACTACCAAGGACTTGGATGAAGTGTCGTGTACGGTAGTGACCCGTTTAGATAGAGCTCTGCCACTTGGTTTACTTTGATTAGGTCTTACCCGTGCACGGGTACCGATCCCAGCCCCCGCTCGCGAGGTGTCTTCAAGAAGAAATAACAGATGCGCGCCCCCGAAGAAATAAGAGAGGCTTGTCGAGGCGACACGTGTAGTTAGAAAAAGTGGACCTTTATTGCTAGGGTGAGGCTCTATATTACAACGCTTGGGGATGTCATGATCTTGCGGTCCCCCAAGAAGCACTTAACGTCACCGTGCGGATACGGTACTCCCATCGTCATGGGGGTGATACTCGCGCGAGTTCAGGTGCAAAGGTTTGCCATGCAGCTTCCCACTTGTGTGGGTAGAGGATCTCGCGGTCAGGATCCAATGGTGATGGTAGTCCCCGTGCCATCGGGGTTCATGGAGACCTTTTTTGTGGCCGCCCTCTTCTGAGAGAACATCTACTTCTTCTTCGGGCGCTTGAGAGTGCCCCAAAGGCTGCCATCGTCGATGGGGTGCGACGCTACCGCCTCCTTGTAGGTGTACTCCATGGAGCGCACCGCGTCCTTCACGACTCCGTTAACAGCGAGGGGCCCGCTGATCCCGAGCATGTTGACCATGTTGTACACGTGGTGGGTGACAACCATGAACTTGGCCAAGGCAGGGTAGCCGAGGATGGCATTGTAAGAGAGTCGAATGTGGGCGACGTGCAAGTCGATCTCTTCAGTGCGTTAGTTCTGGAGTGTGTCGAATGTGACCGCTAGGCATACCTTTCCCAACAGGACGGTGGTGCCGTTGGTGGCGTCTGTGAAGGGCCTGGTCGCTTTCAAGCGATCACGAGGGAAATACAACTTCTCAAAGGTCTCGAGAAAGATTATGTTGAGGCCCGCGCCTCCATCCACGAGTGTCTTAGAGACAACGATGTTGTTGATCGTGGGGGTGCAGACTAGGGGAAAGTCTCCCACGGAGCCGATGCCCTTGGGATGGTCGGCGATGTCGAAGGAGATCTCTTGCTGCGACCATTTGAGGGGTCGCGGGGGCGGCTCGTCCTCCTGACGGGCGGCATTGACTTCCCGAAGGCTCCCTCGAGGTGCCGGACGGAGAGCGAGGCGAGTGACACACTGAGGATGCATGCCGCGTGGCGGGCTGGCGGAGCCGTGTGGCGTGCATCCGCAGAGCTGGGACCGCCGCCTCCCACAGCGAAGCGCCAAAGAGTCACGTGACCCTCGGGCTCACCATGGGGAAGGCTGTAGCCACGACGGAAGCGTCGGAGAAACTGCGCGCACAGATCTTCCCACGTGCTCACGGAGCTGTCGAGAAGTTTCAACAGCCAAGCGAAAGATGGGCCGCGAAGCGCCAGGGGAAGATACCTCATGAGGCACATGTCGCATCCCACGCGGCCCTGATTCTCGCTTCGTACCTCCATAGAAAACTCAAGGGTGAGGTTTCACCCGTGTAGCGAGGCGGGAGACGAGCACGGAACGCGGAGGGCCACCTCGCCTCCCATAGGTCCCTGGAGAACGCAAAGAAGCAACCGGGCGCTCGCCCGCCGCTCCCGGTAGCTAGGTAGCTCGGAGTCGGCGGCGGCATTTCCTGAGGGAAGGATGTCTTGCAATGCGTCTGGTGGGGTTGAGCCTCGTGTGCGCGGGACTCCATGGTGGCGATCACGAGCGTGGCCTCTACGGTGAAGCTGGTGAGCTCCCAGGTGGTCGATGCCGCACCTGTTGATACGCGTGTGGATCCCGCTGCTAGGGAGAGCTCAGTGGTTGGTACCAACCGAGGACCGCTGGCGCCGGCATTGGGAGGACAGTGTTGCGGACCCTGTGCTCCAAGCAGGGCCTGCAAGCACTGTCGACCATGCGTGCGCACAGTTGATGACCGCTGGGCAAGCGTCGCCTGCACAGGAGACTGCAGGGGTCGTGTCTGGTCCCCGAGGGACTCGCTGACACGCGTCATGCCACGTCCGAGGCGAGGCGTGGGAGAGCGTGAATGGGTGGGCTCCGATGCTGGAGAGGCTAGAGGTGAGGCCGCCGATGGTGGCCCGCTTCCAGGACCACGCCTTGCGGCCGGTCCGATCGGTGCAGGAGGCGACCATGGCGACGGAGATGCGAGAAAATGCCTTAGCCCCCTACCTGGCGCGCGAAATGTTAGAGAAGCGTTCTGTCCTAGACAGGGTCGCTTCAGAGGTTCGAACACTGGGGGCTAATCACATCCTGTCATACCTGAAGAGGCCTCGAGAGGGGAGATCTCAAAGAGAAAGCAATGGAGACAGGGAGAGTTTACCCAACTCAAGGCCACCATGATGGTGTAAAACCCTACTCCTGCTTGTCTGATGGATTGCACTTTGGTGACTATAGTACAAATGTGAGCTTGAGCTCGGGACAGACTACTGAGACTCTCCTTGGGATCTGGCTACTGATCTGTTCTTTCGTACCTTTCTACGACGGTGGGAGATCCTTTCTATACCGGCGTTCGAACCTCTTTCCCACTCATTTGGTGCGAAAGGGTTCCTACAAGGCGCCAAAGTGAGGAGCAAGCCGTACTCTGCGCCGCCTGCGTAGTCTTGGTCGTCGGGGATAGCTCCACCGTCCATGGCAGAGTGGTGGGGGCACCTTGTAGCGGTACACCGGTCTCCATGCGCCGAAGGGGAAAGCCTCAGCCAAAGCTTTGGTGCGCGCAGCGGCGCTCTACGCTTTACACACGAGAGCGACGACTGTGGCCAAAGTCGCTCTGTTGCCCTGCGGAGCCTTCTTCACTTGCACCGAGCTTCAGGCGTCATCCCCACATGGGCTGTCTCCCAGCGAGCTAGGACCCTTGCGAAGAGGATCATGGGCGAAGCAGGGCTCCTCTTCGACAATAAGAGGTGGGACGACGGGGAAAGCCTTTCGCCAGAGGATTTTCCTTAGCGAGAATGAGCCTAGCGCGCCCGTCTCCTGTGGTGAGCCAGTACGGACTCCCTCCGTACTGCGTGAGATGGGCTAGCAGTGGACGGCCCAGGATACCCCGGTATCCATAGGCCCGACAATAATACAAGTATGTTCATCTGGGATTTAATTTCTCATTGTTGTACTTCCATCAGGTTGGCGTCTAGCAGATATGTACCACTTGCAAGGCTTGGCACTCCCATCAAAATCTCAGCACCTCGCAAAAAACTTATTTTTATCTGTCGAAACAGTCTTGGCATCAAACTCATGTTTCACTTCATAAGTCTTGAAACACATCCGAAACGCATCAATGCTTGGTCACAACTTCCCTAATTCAATAACATGGTTTTCTTTGTCATACACATGTGTCAGCTCATCAGCATGCGCATCGTATATATCATCTGCAGTATCTTCCATCAACTCTACATCCACAACAGACGAATCTCTGTTACCATCAGCTGGAAAACTAGATTCACCCCTCTCCTCCTTATCTCTATCATCTAATAGAATGCCAAATAGTTTCGCCATATCACTGTCAGGTATTGGTGCAATGACCAAGTCAGTAGGCTCATCTATTTCTACTCAATTCCAATCAACACAAGCAGCAACATGACCCTCTTGTGCATGTGCAACATCCAACTGATCATGTATTACTGTCACTTCAGAACGTATGTGAATTGCGTGCCTCTGTGAAGCCAACTTTGAAGGTGCATATCCAACCTTTGAGTCAATCTTCATATCAACGAGCTCCGCAAAAAATCAGCCCATTTGGTTTCCCACCTGTTTTTCCGATCGATTCCATCAGCCATTTGTCCTCCATTCTCAATTCTCACATACTCTCCCTTCCAATTATCGAACTGCAACACTTATACTTATTGATCTAGACCCCAACTAACACTCTCCAATTTTCTCCACAAATTTTGAACTGCATTCTCTTCCATGTGCACTAGTTCTCAGGGAGTCTAGGGAGACCTTGATCTCATGATGGGCTAGCTTGTGGGGGTGGTAGTCATGGTTGTTGTGGTGATGGTGATGGCTTGAGTTGTTTCTCATGGTGGTGGTGGTGGTGGACTGCGTGGTGGTGGTGCAGCTCCGGTGACTCGGCGCGCCCGGTCCAAGTTTGCGTTCACGCTTCAAGGGTAACAATGGACAGCCATTCCTTTGTTTGTTTTGTGCATATATGTAGTGTTTTGGGTCATAATGATGTGTGCGTCTGAGGATACATTTTAATATGTATGGAGATATATAGTTTTTTTTATGTTGTTATATAATTTTATAGATGTGCGTATATGTAGTAGTAATATATAGTTGGTTCGGGATTAATTAATATTTGGTTGGGTATATTGTAGATTAAATATTGTTAACGATATTGATAATTTTTATAGGTAAGTATAAATGTCCGATTTAGTGACATTCACTTTTTGCTATGGTCCTGGTAATGTCCGGACAATAGAGACTGGAGTTGATCTTAGTGAGTTTACATACATGGATGTGTCATTAAAAGCCCCTAAAACATGGTCTGTTGGTCAATTGAAAGATTGGTTGGCGCTAAGTTTTAGCCTTAATACTGAAACACACACTATCGGTGTTCATGCATTGTGAACCCAGTCAACAACAAACTTAAACTGGTATTTGAGGCCCATAGAGCGGGACACTCGGTGGTTGGGCTGGATACAAGGATGTGAAAAAGGGGCGTTAATCATGTTGCCCTACTAATTCTCCTCCTGAAGGAGGTCACCCCCTGAAGGAGGGGGGCGTACGAGTCTGTGCAGAGCAGTGAAGGTTATGATCTGTCAAATGTTGGAGGATTTGGTTATGAAACAGGGAAGAGTAGTCAGATAGGAGGAGGAGATGGTACTGATGGTTACGAGAGTGGCGATGCCAATGCTGACGAGCTTTACAGTCACATGAAAAACCTGATGCTCGATGAGGACACTAATAGTGATAGTGATCCTGCGGATGATTTAGATGCTTTAGATGAAGACGAGAACCCGGAAGAGGTGCCTATTCCTGCAGCATGGAATTACGACTACTCATCTGTAATGACCGTGAATGATGGCCATGATTCTGCCTGGCAGTATCACAACTTAAACCTTGAAACAAGTGCTATGTATCCCAATAAGGAAGCTCTGAAGGATCTAATCGTTCATTGGGAAATGTCTACTCAGAGAGTTTTGAGAACCAAGGTGTCTACTGATAAAGACTTGACAATGGAATGCAAGGTCATAAATTGTCGCGACAGGGTACATAGTTACCTCCCTAAAGATGACATTAATTGGGTGATGAGTGACTTAGTACATCACACATGTGTTATACAAGCATTCATCAAGACCATCGTAACCTCGCGTCCATTCTTATTGCTCTCTTACTTTACATCGTGATAGTGGAGAGCAAATCAATGGAAGCGAAGGCTATCCAGACTTAAGTCTTTCTGAAGTTCTAGTATCATATTTCGTATGGAAAGGCTTGGAGGGATAAGCACAAGGCGCTTGAGAACATATTTGGTTCGTACTTTGATGCGTATGACTCTATTGTTAGGCTTCTTTACACACTCCAGAACCAAAATTCAGGCACCTATATCGACATGCAAGACTTCTTCATGCCTGAGTTCCTGATAAGTCATAAACGTATCCTTAATTTCTGATGTTCCATGTTGTTTTCTTATTGTTTCCCACATGTTTGCTATACACTTTATGTCATTTTTATCGATTTTCCGGACTAACCTATTGACAAGATGCCATAGAGCCAGTTCCCTGTTTTCTGTTGTTTTTAGTTTCAGAAAAGTTATTCTGGAAATATTCTCGGAATTCGAAAATTCAAAGCCCGGAAGTCTTAGAATTCCCGAAGGTTCCACGGAGTCCCGAAGAGACCCGGAGAGGGGACACATGGGGCTCACACCATAGGGCGGCGCGCCCCCTGGTCGCGCCATAGGGTGGTGTGGGGCCCCTAGGCCTCCACCGCCTTTGCCATTTCGCCAATTTACCCCCCCCGAGACGTAAAACCTAAAGATATACCACTTCTTCCCGAAAAACACCTGAGGCCACCGTCATCGTCATCCCGACATGAGGAGGGTTCTGGAGCTCTCCCCGGCACCCTGCCGGGAGGGAAATTCATCACCGGAGGGGTCTACACCACCATGCCCTCCTCTAAAGTGATGGCGTGAGTAGTTCATCCCTGGACTACGGGTCCATAGCAGTAGCTATTTGGTTTTCCTCTCCACTTTGACTCATGTTTAGATCTTGTGAGCTGCCTCACATGATCGAGATCATCTTTATGTAATGCTACATGTTGTGTTTGCAGGGATCCGATGAATGAGGAATGCTATGTCTTTTTATTATCAATCTATTATGTTATCTTCATGCATATGTTATTTATGATCTTGCATACTCTCCGTTATTAGTATATGCTCTGACCAAGTAGATGCTAGTAACTCCGAGAGGGAGTATTTATGCTCGATAGTTGGTTCATGCCTCCTTTGCACATGTGCTCGAGTGACAGAAAGTGACGGATGGAGGATGTGTTGTTGCCATTAGGGAGAAAACAACAATGTTTTGTCTAAGGATGATTTTATTGTTTACATTACACACTTTCATTCGTACAATAATCTATTGCTTGCAACTTAATACCCAACGTTTGTTCGGATGATATTCGAAGGGTGGATTTTTATTCATAGATGAAGTTGGATGACGGTCTATGTATCTTGTTGTAATGCCCGCATGAATCACATAGTAATCTTTATGTCTTGCATATGCACTACGGTGCAACCTTCATTTCTGTCAATTGCCCAGCTGTAATTTGTTCAGCACACATGTTATTTATCTTTCACGGAGAGAGACACCACTAGTGAACTGTGGACCCCGGTCAATTTTCCTCATACTGACAAAACACCTCTGCTTTCATACTGCTTTCATATTGTTCCTACTATTTTCCACACCATACGTTTAGCCTCTTTGTGTTAAGCAAAACTAGTGAGATTGACAACCTCCTTGCTACGTTGGGGCAAATTGATTTGATTGTGTTGTGTAGGTTCCACGTTGCTGCTAAACCGGTAGTGCACCCTCCCACCTCTGTTGCATCAACCTTCAGAGATTGCTTGTCCTCCTACTGGTCGATTGAACCTTGGTTTCTTTTCTGAAGGAAAACTTGCTGCTGGACTCTTCACACCTTGCACTTGGGGTATCCCAACGAGCGTGTGTCCACAGTCCATCAAGCTTTTCTGGCGTCGTTGCCGGGGACTTCAAAGTCCTCAAGAAGCAATCAGTCTCCCGCCAACTTTGGCTCCAACATGTTTTCTCGCGCCGTTGCCGGGGAGGAAGAGAATTTCTGCAAGGGGAGTCTCTCACTTCCAATCTCTTTACTTTGTTTTAGTTTTTTTTATTTTATTTTGTCTTGTTTTCTTCTCTATATCAAAAACACAAAAAAAATTAGTTCTTACTCTAGCTGTAGTTATATTCCTGGTTTTAGCCTTCTTAAAATGACTACCCCTGAAAACACTAAGTTGTGTGACTTTACTAGCACCAACAACAATGATTTCATTAGCACACCTATTTCTCCACCTTCTCCTACTGCTGATTTTAATGACATAAAGTCTGCCTTGTTAAACCTTGTTATGACAGAGCAATTTTCTGGTGTTAGTACTGATGATGCTGCTGCCCACTTAGTAATTTTGTTGAACTGTGTGAGATGCAAAAATCTAAAGATGTAGATAGAGACATTATTAAACTGAAATTTGTTTACTTTCTCTTTGAGAGGAAGAGCTAAAGAATGGTTGTTATCTTTGCCTAGAAATAGTATTGATTCTTGGACTAAGTCTAAAGATGCTTTCATTGGAAAATATTATCCTCCTGCTAAGATTATATCTTTAAGAAGTAGCATTATGAATTTTAAGAAACTTGATAATGAGCATGTTGCTAAAGCTTGGGAAAGAATGAAATCATTAGTAAAGAATTGTCCCACTCATGGACTAGATACTTGGATGATTATCCAAACCTTTTTATGCAGGACTGAATTTTTCTTCAAGAAACCTTTTGGATTTAGCTGATGGAGGAACCTTTATGTCCATGACCTTGGGGAAGCAATAAATCTTCTTGATAATATGATGGTAAATTATTCTGAATGGCATACTTAGAGAGCTACAACTGGTAAAAAGGTAAATTTTATTGAAGAAACCTCCTGTTTGAGTGATAGACTTGATGCTATTATGTCTATGCTTGTGAATGGCCATGCTCCTATTGATACAAATAATGTTCATTTATCCTCTTTGGTTGCTCAAGAAGAGTATGTTGTTGTGAACTTCATTAAAAATAATGATTTCAACAACAATGCTTATAGAAATAATTTTGGTAGCAATAATTATAGGCCATATCCTCCCAATAATAGCAATTCTTATGGTAGTTCTTATGGTAATTCCTACAACAACAATAAAAGTGTACCCTCTGATCTTGAGAACATGCTTAAAAAGTTTATTGGTACACAAACTGCTTATAATAAATATGTTGAGGAAAACTTTGGCAAAATTGATGTTCTTGCTTCCAAAGTTGATAGCCTTGCTCTTGATGTTGATTTTATGAAACTAAAGTTTATTCCTCTTGATGTTAAATAAAGTAAAACTTTAAATTCTATCCAAATTCGAATTGATGATAATGTTAGGATGTTAGCTGAATTGCATGCTAGGTGGAAAAAAGAAGATGCAATAGTTAGAAAGAATAAGATAGCTAATGTTTGCACCATTACAAACACTAGTAAAACTGAAGCCTCTCATGCTAGGAAACCTTCTACTATCAATGGTAAATTAATTGGTGTTGGAAATACTCCCACTTCTGTTATTAAAACTGCAAAATTGCCTGAAACTGCTAAAAATGCTCCTGATAATAGTGCTGAAATTTTTATAAACATGGGAGATAATGGTCCCATTATCTTTTATAAAAATGATCTTGACTTTGATGATTGAAACATAACTAAAGTGATTAAATTCTTGCAAAAGCTTTCTAGTTGTCCTAATTCTAGTGCAATGAATATGGCTTTCACAAAACATATTACAAATGCTCTCATGCAAATAAGAGAGGATGGATTAAGATGTGAAGCCTCTATCTCTAGGAAGCTAGATGATGGTTGGGAACCCTTTATTAAAATTAAAGTGAATGATTTTTATTGCAATTATCTATGTGATCTTGGTGCTAGTATCTCTGTTATGCCCAAGAAACTCTATGATATTCCTTATTTACCACCATTGGAACCTTGTTATTTGGATATTCGTCTTATTGATAATGTTAGAGAAAAACTTTGCAGAGAGTTGATGATGTTCTTATCATGGTTAATTATAATTTTCTCCCCTTTGATTTTGTTGTCTTGAATATTGAATGCACTTCTTATTGTCCAATTGTTTTGGGAAGACCTTTTCTTAGAACTATTAGTGCTATTATTGATATGAATATTAAATTTCAGTTCCCACTCAAGAAAGGTATGGAACACTTTCCTAAAAATAAAATGAAGTTTCCTTTTGATTCCATTGTTCGAACAAGTTACAATTTGGATGCTTCTTCACCTGAAAATACTTGAATCCACTTTTCTGAGCCTAGGTAAAAGGCGGTAAAGAAACACACTTCTTGGGAGATAACCCATGGGTTTTTTTCTTTGTTTTTCTCTGGTTTCTTTAATTCAAGGGGTTGTATACTTCTGTAGCAACTCCTTTGTATCTTTATTTTCATGTCTTAGTAGCGCCAAGAAAGGTTTCTGGCGAGAGTTGGAGTTGGTTTTCGGATTTCTACGCAGGAAACAGATTTCTGCTATCCATCGTAAAAAATATTATAATTCACAGAAAAATCGGAATGACCTGAAATTTTTGCTTGTTCCTCGGCTAATTCCGCAACTTTTCGTTCTTTAGGTTTTTCGATCTGAGCAACGTAAGTGCCTCGAAAAAATCCGTCTTTACATACTGTTCTGGTTTTGACAGATTCTGCCATTTTTCTGGCATTTACTCTTTTACGATGTCAAGTGGATTTCTTTGCTTCACGAAACATCAGTGGATGTAGCTAATGTTTAAAAGTATCAATAGAACTTTTGCCACACAAAACCAATGGATTTTTAATTGTTGCACTAACCCTCTAATGCGAATTACTCTTTGAGTGTGGTGTGAAGGAAGTTTTGAAGGGTCAAGAGAAGAGAGTGATATATGTGATAAAGAAGATTGCAAGGTAAATTCTTGGGGATGCCCCGTGGTTCATCCAAGAATATTTTTAGAATACTCGAGCATCTAAGCTTGGGCATGCCCAAGGCATCCCTTCTTCATCAACCATCTATAAGGTCACTTCTAGTGAAACTATATTTTTATTCGTTCACATCATATGAAGTTTACTTGGAGCGTATGTTTGTTTTTCTTTGGTTTTATTTTGTTTTCCTTTCTAAAATAATATCATTTGAACCTAGCATCCTTGTTTGGGAGAGAGACACGCTTCGCTTTTTCGTTTGAATACCTGCTATGCTAGTATTCTTAGTTTTTCATCTATTTGGTGCGAAAATTCTTGTTTAGCTCTCGTTTTAATTGCACCTCTTGACCAGAGCTGTTAGTTTTAGTAGTGTTATGAGAGTACTCTCATTTTTTCTTGCTGTAGCATTTATAGATTTTTTTGTTAAAGCATGTCTTATATGGTTCTTGTTGGGAAAAGAAACTGCTGCTTGAAGTAGAATTTTTAACGATGCAAGTAGAAGCTTGTATAGACTGTGGCTAGACTTTTTCACATTATGCTAGATGTTATTTTAGTTATAAAGCCTTATGGTTATTTAGTAGCATGATTATCCTCAAATATCATAGAGTGTTTAAGGTTCCACTTAAAGAATCATGAGTTGTTCTTTTCATATTGAAGCGTAAATTTATGGTATTCTCCTTTGAATATTTTATTCGGTTGACTTGGCGCATGCTCACACCATGCTTATGACTATGAAACCGTCACTTATATCCTCCATGATCATTTAGTTTTTGAACTCGTGGTACCACTTATGGTTTGATTAATGATGTTTATGTCGCTATGCATGATTATGGCTCCTATGCTGTCTTGATTTGTCGCTCCCAGTCTTTTGCTAGCCTCCACTTGTACTGAGTATGAGCTCTACTCGTGCAATCCAACTCCCAAAAGCCAAAGTTTTCCCATCGTTTCCACCATACCTACCTACATGTGGTATTTAGCTACCACTCCAAGTAAATTGCTCATGTGTTACCTTTAAAACCTTCATAATTACTCCTGGTTTGTGTTCCTATTTTTGCTCATGAGGACGTAAATAGAGAACCTTTATTTCACTTGTTGATTGGATTTCACACCCTGGACTAGTGGCTTCATCCTATTATCCAATTGATAGAAGAGCAGGAAGCGGGGTGCCCAGCCCCAAATTAATAACACAAATTCTCTTCACTATTTTTCCCCCTGATTTATCAGTCAAAGCATAATTGTGTAAACAAAAGAGAAAGAGGGATGACCTTCTACACCAGTTGCGTCCTTCATATGGGAGCGCTCTTGTGAAGTCTAGTTGGCTTGTGACGTACTGTATTGTCTGTTTATCATTCATTGACATTAGCATACACCTCCTAAATATAGACACTCCTCCACGGTATGTGATTGTTGGTAGGCACCCGAGGATTCGGTTAGCCATGGTTGGTGTAAGATGTATGGGAGGAGTGTCAATACTTTTATACCTCTGTGTAATAAAATAAAATATCTAGCACATGAGTGATACCTTCTTCCCACTGCGAAGGGCCATTCTTTCACTTTTGTGTTGAGTCTCCATCTTCTAACTTTATGCACAGTTGAGAGAGCATAGTTGCCATTCTGAGTTTAATGTGCATTTGTCCCAAAAACATTATTAATTGATTCATGATGTGTTATTGCTTGTTCTCTAATTATTTGTTCTAGTCTTCCTCATGAACTTTGAAGGTGTCCTGGCATTTATGTTTTGCCCCACTCTTAAGGACTAGCGAAATATCATTTTTCCATGCTTTCCCTATACTCGAAACAAACGTATAACTTTCAATGCATTGTTATCATGATCTTTTATTTGTGTTACTTCTCATCATGCAAGATGATTGTTATGCTTTACTATTAAAGTTTTATTTATCATGTTTGTGTTAAAGTTCTATGATCTCATCTTACATATACTTTTACATTATTGATGATCAAGTTTATGTTGGTAGGATGTCACCTCAAAAATTATGTGTTTTTATCGTTTACCTACTCGAGGACGAGTAGGAACTAAGCTTGGGGATGTTGATACGTCATAAACGTATCCTTAATTTCGGATGTTCCATGTTGTTTTATTATTTTTCCCACATGTTTGCTATACACTTTATGTCATTTTTATCAATTTTCCAGACTAACCTATTGACAAGATGTCGCAGAGCCAGTTCCTTGTTTTCTGCTGTTTTTAGTTTCAGAAAAGTTGTTCTGGAAAGTTTCTCGGAATTGGAAAATTCGAAGCCCAGAAGTCTTAGAATTCCCGAAGGTTCCACGGTCCCCAAGAGAGCCAGAGAGGACCACAGGGGGCCCACACCGTAGGGCGGCACGCCCCTGGCCACGCCATGGGGTGGTGTGGGCCCCACAGGCCTCCACCGCCTTTTCCCTTTCGCCTATTTATTCCCCCCCGAGATGTAAAATTTAAAGATATACCACTTCGTCCCGAAAAACACCCGAGGCCGCCGTCATCGTCATCTCGAGATCGAGAGGGTTCTGGAGCTCTCCCCGGCACCCTGCCGGGAAGGGAATTCATCACCGGAGGGGCTACACCACCATGCCCTCCTCCAAAGTGATGTCTGAGTAGTTCATCCCTGGACTAGGGTCCATAGTAGTAGCTATATGGTTGTTCTCTCCACTTTGTACCTCATGTTTAGATCTCGTGAGCTACCTCACATGATCGAGATCATCTTTATGTAATGCTACATGTTGTGTTTGTTGGGATCCGATGAATGAGGAATGCTATGTATTTTTATTATCAATCTATCATGTTATCTTCATGCATATGTTATTTATGATCTTGCATGCTCTACGTTATTAGTAGATGCTCTGGCCAAGTAGATGCGAGTAACTCCAAGAAGGAGTATTCATGCTCGATAGTGGGTTAATGCGTCCTTTGCATGTGTGCTCGAGTGACAGAAACATGACGGATGGAGGATTTGTTGTTGTCATTAGGGAGAAAACAAAAATGCTTTGTCTAAGGATGATTTTATTGTTCACATTACACACTATGATTAATGCAATTATCTGTTGCTTGCAACTTAATACCCAACATTGTTCGGATGGTATTCGGAGGGTGTATTTTTAGTCATAGATGCAGTTCGATGACGGTCTATGTATCTTGTTGTTATGCGCGCATGAATCACATAGTAATCTTTATGTCTTTCATATGCACGACGGTGCAGCCTTCATTTCTGTGAATTGCCCAGCTGTAATTTGTTCACCACACATGTTATTTATCTTTCACGGAGAGACACCACTAGTGAACTGTGGACCCGATCCATTTTGCTCATACTGATAAAACACCTACTGCTTTTATATTGTTCCTACTGTTTTCCACATCATACGTTTAACCTCCTTGTGTTCAGCAAAACCGGTGAGATTGACAACCTCACTGCTTCGTTGGGGCAAAGTGATTTGATTGTGTTGTGTAGGTTCCACGGTTCTGCTGAACCAGTAGTGCGTCCTGCCACCTCAACTGCATCAACCTTTAGAGATTATTTGTCCTCCTACTGGTCGATTCAACCTTGGTTTCTTTTCTGAGGGAAAACTTGCTGCCGCACTCTTCACACCTTGCGTTCGGGGTCTCCCAACGAGCATGTGTCCACACTCCATCTGTTCCTAACTCTAAGGGTGTTGCATCCGCTGTTCTTCTCTTTTGGTGTATGCATCGAAGCTCTCCGCCATTGTTGCCCGGTCATATGCGTCGATGGGACTTTCCTGATAGGCAAGTACGAGGGGCAGATAATGACCGCCAACGGTACAGACGACAACAATCAGGTCGTGCCGCTAGCATTTGCTTGTGGATAGAGAAAATATTGACAGTTGGACATGGTTCTTCAGACAACTCAAAATAGCAGTTGTGCAGGACACGACAAATGTGTGCATCCTTCATGACAGGCATGCAGGTATACTCAGTGCGATAAAGACACTAATAAACCCAGTGCCTGATAAACCAACTCCCTAGCAGGACTTGCAGAGCCGTTGGTGGATGCGCCACTTGGGTGCTAATTTCTTCTTGTAGTTCAGAAATAAGAACCTTATGGATTTATTCAAAAACACTCTGCAAACAGAAGCAAGAATGGAAGTACAATCTGATACGTGCCAGACTTAATGTGTGCACTGAGAGACATGTTGATGACAGGAAGAAAGCACGAGCATCAGTGGTAGCGACACATGCAGCGGCAGTAGCTGCAAATTTAGCAACAGAAACAACGGTCGTGGAGGATGAACCTGTTGGGCTATGTGACTTGTCAGGATTTGACCCGCCTGGTACTAGGCGAAGGCTTGGGAGGACGATTAAAACATTTGAGCAGTTGATAGAACATGAGCCTATAGAGAGGTGGTCGTTGCTGCACGATTCATATGGAGCAAGGTATGGTGACATTACTACCAACCTCGCTGAAACATATAATTTTGTGCTAAGAGGAAATTGGGCTTTGACACTTACAGCTATCGTAGAGGGTATTTTATGTGGTACGGTGTAGAGAAATACATGAAAGAGCTCAACTCCATATATTGCACTACCCAAACACACATTAGTGTGAAAAGGTTATGAAGTACATGAATGAGCTATGATACTTCCGCTTCCAGACAGTACGCGGTAATACACCTTATTTTTACGGAAAGCATTTTCATGATACATAATATCTCGTACTTATTTACTAAAAATAGAAAAAAATTAGGCTAACATGACACTTGTCGTTCATGACGAGGTCGCTCACTTTGGACGCTCAGCTGATTCAGCTCGTGACCTGGGCGACGCGCCTAGAGGGTAAGCTACGAGCTATCTACCAGACTCTCACGTGCACCCGCATGTCTGACGTATTTCTTCGGCAGGTACCACACCGCCCCCGTGTCCCTCCACGCAACAACAACCACGTCGGTCCACACAGCAGCGACATCAGCCCCGTCCACGTCTATCCCCGCAGCCGTTACCCAAGCCATCACCGTAACCGTCTCCCAGGCCATCACCGCATCCGCCACCTAGTCCACCCCGCCTAACCAGACAGGCAGTTTGGCGTGGCAGCACCAGCAGCCGACACCCAGGCCACCCCCACCTAACCAGGCGGGCAGTTAAGAGTGGCAGCAACAGCAGGGTCCCACGTCGGCAACATGATTCAGCCACAGGGCCCCGCGTCGGGCTACCCTTTCCAGCCACACCCACAACAGCCACAAAGTATTTATATTCACATACTCTTCTTTTCAATATTGATTGGGACTAAGTATTTATTCAGTTCTTATATTCTCAACTTCAAGAGTCTATGGAGGTCAGACGTCTATATCTAGACAAGATATAGCTATGGACGGGTCCTCTTGGGACACTGAGCACGATGGTGGCTACTGCCAAGAAGATCCCATGTCGAAGCGCTTCGACTGGTTCGACATATTTGCCAATCCTCTACCAGGCCCCACCCCGGATACACAGTACAAGCATGACGGGCCTTGATTCTGATGCATCAACTTCGGTATCCCGGTAGGTTAGGCTGGAGGCCTCATGCTGCTGAGCCACCGCCTCCGCCTCGCCTAGACAAACATCGTCGTTGATGCTTTTCTCTATCACCAGAGACATGACTATCTAGTTATGTATGAGACATATATCTATTCTATGTACGAGACATATGTTTATATGAGTTTGTGACAAACATATTATTATTATTATTGCAAGGAAAAAATTAATTTAACATTCAACTCACATCAGGACACAATTACAATTTGAAATAATACAAGATGCATAGTGATAACTAATTATACTCGATGGCTTCACTTCGCTCTCCCACGTGTTCGTGATGGAGGCATGAAGTCATCATCACTATTTTTGTCAGTGACAGCTTTCGATGCACCTACATCTTACACTTAGTGGTAAACATGCCTCGACTTGGAGGCATAAAGGCATCGTCACTGTTCTCATCAACAACTGCCTTCGATGCCCAACTCCCTTACACTTGGGTCTGACGTTACCTCGTTTACGAGGCATAAAGTCATCGTCATTGTTCTCGTCAGCAACGACCTTTGATGCGTCGACACTCTTCCCCTTTGATGCGCTGACACTCTTCTCCTTCGATGTGCCACCACTCTTCCCCTTCGATGTGCCGTCACTCTTCCCATTTGATGCTCCACCACTCTTCCCTGTTGATATTGTCCTCAAGATCCACTCAATGTGGATGTTGGACTCCGGATACCTGCTAGGACATGGCCCAAACAGTATGCGTATCCAACCATAGTGCATGATCTCTTTGTTCAGGAATTCTACGTTGGCGGGCCAGTGCTGCACATTGAGAATAAAAGAGAACATAAATTAGAACGATGACACTTCATTCGAACATTATCTAAACTCGTAAATCAATTACCTTAACGTGAAGTGCATAGGACACAAGAGAAAAATATATATTATCGGACTCAGTTGAGATAGACAAGCCCCGAGCCCCGCCTCAATTATTTTTAGCTCAACTACTCTGGATCACTTATGACGCCACCTCAATAGTTCTTCCCAAATTTCTTCAGTGGAATTATGCGGGAGATTATATTTGGTTAAATACTTTTCCCAGAACAACTGCGTGGTCCTACTTATTCATTAGTTCCATAAAACTAACCGTGACTCTACCCTCCCTCCTATTGGCCACAGACCCTTTTGCCGTGTGATATATAATACACCATGACCTATATGGGTGGAGACCACCACTCTAATGTAACCCAGAAGTTCACTACACACCACACACACATCCATCACAAAGTGCGTTGGGGTTTATATAGGCTCCCTCTGGAGGCAAAAGGGCAGGAGACGGTGGCGGGAAACGTTGCCGGGAAAAAAAGGGCGGATGAAAGTCGGCAGGAGAAATAGGGAGGGAGGTAGAAAAATGTGTTGGCCACTAGTCGGGCCTGGCACGCCCGATTAGTGCCTGCCGGGCTTGGCACGCCTGACTAGTTCGCTCTGTGCTCGACTGGCCAATGTCGATGGGGCCTCGCCACTAGTCGGGCCACACGTTCCCGACAATGGCTAATCGGGCTTGGCCCGCCCAACAAGAACCAATCGGGTTCACCAACCCGACGCCATATTATTTTTGAAATTTGTCTATTTGCGTATTATTTTCGGAACTAAATAAAAACATATTATTTAAAAAAAATAGCCAGAGAGCTAAACCTCCACTGCCTTCGGTGAAGAAGAAGCATATGACATGGTCCGACGGGGTGGTCCACTCGATTCAGTTGAAAAATCAGGGGACCACCTGTCGAAAACAATAATTTTCAGCACATTTTTTTTGGATAAAGCCTTAACGTAACCTCACACTCACTTAAGACGGAGATGACTGTTTTATTGTCCAAGTCGGCCAGTGGCTATTTTTGCACAAAGTAATATACCACGAGAGCTATTTTGAGGAAAGACGTCGCACATGAGCGATTGCCGGAGAGAAATGTCGCACATAAGATATTGGTCCGTCCTCGAGAATCATCGCACATAAGCTATTGGCCCGTCCTCTTCATCCTCTCATCCGCCAGTTTTTTTTTAGAAATGGAGGTTCTGCCCCCAGACTCTGCATCAAAATGATGCACACAGCCGTTTTTTATTAAATGATAAAACAAGAGCCACCATGCCTTACAAGTAGATACATCAATCAACTAAACCTGAAGCCACCAGCCTAGCGACATCTCGCTACCTACAAAACTGATGAAGGGGGTGGCCAAACACAGGACCGATGCCCTGAGAACCCACCAACGCACATCATCCAAATATCGAAGGCAACTCCAAGCCGCCCGACAGCGAGGAAGGGGCACAACCAGTCCATCATACTGCAGCACACACCGACGTACACGCTCCAGAAATTGCCGCCGCCATCTTCCGCTCACTGTCTTCAGGAAAGGGATCAAAGTATACTCCATGTCAGACCTGTCGCCGATGCCACCATGACACCAGGAAGCACCCCCGCTGAAAGGAGATGTCGCCTAGAAGGGGGGGGTGAATAGGCGTTTAAAAATAATTATGGTTAAGGCTTGAATAAATGCGGAATAAAACTAGCGTTTAATTTATCAAGCTAAAACCTAAACAAACTAGGTTCACCTATGTGCTCCAACAACTTATGCTAAACAATTCAAGAAACTATGTGATAGCAAGATATGTTACTTCAAGCTCGATGGCTACCACAAAGTAAATTGCATAAGTAAAGAGATCGGGGATAGAAATAACCGAGAGACGAGGAGACGATGATTTATCCCGAAGTTCAGTTCCCAATGGAAGCTAATCTCCGTTGGAGAGGTGTGGAGTCACAATGACTCCAAGCGCCCAATGGCTCACCTTATTCTCCTCGTGCCTCCACCAATGCGGAGTGCCACGATCCACTATGGGACCTTTGAGGGCGGTCACTAATCCCGTACAAGGTTGGGGAAATCTCCACAACTCAATTGGAGGCTCCCAACAATATCCCGCGAGCCACCAAAACTTCGAGATAGCAACAAGGTCCGGAGCTACCAAAACTCCGAGACAACAACAACCGTCTAGGGCATTCCAAGTACCCAAGAGGACAAGCTCAAGGGCACTCCAAGAACCCAAGAGTAACAAGCTTCTCAACCTTTCACTCGAACAAATCCTCGTAGAGAACTCAAACCGATGCAACCTATGAAATGGCAAGAACACAAGAAGTGCTCAAATCCTTCACTCTCAAATCCCACCAAAGCAACAAATGCTATGGGGGGAGAATAGAGGAAGAACAAGGAAGAACTCAACAAATGAATCCACAAGATCTAGATCCAAAGACTTTCCCCTCACTAAGAGGAGAGATGGATTGGTGGAATAGTAGATATAGATCTCCTCTCTATTTTCCCACTAATTGGAGGTAATAACCATGGAGGAATAGAGAGAAAGCAAACTCCAAAAGGTCAACAATGGTGGGGGAAAACTTGCTCAAAAGGTAGGGAACCAATGGGGAAGAAGGCCCCTTTTATAGGCCCCCAAAATCAGCCCGTTGGGGGCATTCTGCGTGTCCCCGACCTGCCAGGCTGGCCAGGCCGGAGTGGGGGGAGGCTGGGGCCGGGGCACTGCCCGAGCAGCCCGGCCTGGAGCCCGGCCAGGCCGGCCTTCCTGTTTTGAGCAAATCACCTTCATTAAAAGCGTGATATCTTTTGTATCCGGACTTCGTTTTCGATGATCTTGGGCTCGTTGAAATCGAAAGAACGAGCACTACAAGATTATGCAAAGAAACATCATAGTACATCTTTGAAGTATAAAACCAAATGATGAAAGGTTTGACCTCTCTATAAAGGAACAATCGGTTAAACCTCCAATATCAAAAACACAATAAGTTTTTCATGCGAAACCCGTTTTTGATGAACTCGAGCTTGTATTGAAGCACATGCCAAACTCTAAAACCAAACATGGAGAAAACACAAATAAGAACCAAGAAATATTATGCCAAGTATGCAAAGGTTTGAGCTCTCTCCGAGTGATGCGATCAAGTTGCTAATATGGGAGCCCCTCTTGATAGTACGGTTATCTATCCTATAACCCGGTCTCCCTCCTAATGCTATGAGACCGGTAAAATAGAAAACTATCAAGATCATACCTTTGCCTTGAGCATTCCACTTGAGCTAGATGATGAAGATCTTGACCTCCTCAAGATGGAACACCTTTCTTGATTTCGCTTTGCTTGGTGAAGACACAAAGATGCTCCCCCATATGCAACTATGGGAGAGGCTCTTTTAAGTACATCTTTTATTGAACATTATCTCCAAAGGAGTGGCAAGCTTCAAGAATGTAATCTCTTCGATATGCTCCCCTTGAACTTGCACATCTCGAACTTGATGACGACCACAACTTGACGTCATCCATCATGGACTATATGAAATCTTCCTTTTGATACAAGCCCATGGAAAGATACCTAACCCCACATAGATATACCACAGGCACATATAATGGGTTAGAACTCAAAGCTATATGAACAATTACTCACGATACCATGATACCACATGTACATCTTCTTGCTTTGTGAGTTGATCAATATTAACCATCGCTTAGCACTTTGCCTTGATCAACCTTTTATCTTTTCTTCTCTCTTCATGTATTGAAGATAAAGATGAATGTTCACACAATATTCTTCTTCAAGACATAGTTGCAATATGCTCAACTCTCTCATGACCAAACTTGGGTTATTCATATGGATAGCACCTTGGTCACCACTTGATTATCTTGAATCCAACACATGGACATCAAGCATTGCCTATGAACAAACTCTACAAGTATAGCTAAATGCAACCATTAGTCCATAGTGATTGTCATCAATTACCAAAACCACACATGGGGGAACCATGCTCTTTCAATCTCCCCCAGTTTGGTAATTGATGACAAACTCTTTTACGAGGGTTTATATAATGAATTTTACCAACCATGCAAATAAACAAGCAGGATGCATGAGCATGAAAGACAAATGCTTAAGAACAAAACCAAGGTATAAAACGAGAATTCCTTAAACCCTCTAAACTTTCTTCCCCATTGGCATCCATTTCCAAAATGGGATCATAGAAATTTTAGATGGCTAATATAGTAAGGGTTCCTCCGTAGGATATGCACTTCTCATAATATGAGTGAAATCAAATACACTTACCCAATGATGAATAATGGGAGGAACTATACCGAGGATCCAAAGATTGCAAATAATATGGTGTACAAATATAATATTCTCCTAAAGAGAAGGAAACAATCAAAAAGATCCAACAAACCAAACGAACAAGGTATATTGTGGTTTGAGAAAATGAGTGTTTTTAAAGAAAATAGAGGAGCTCCCCAATATTTGTGCATGATTTAGAAATATTGCATTTTGAATGCAAAGTGCACAAAAATGGAATCATAACTCCCCCACTATTGTTCAAAACTCAAAGAAAGTGCAAGTGGTCATAAAAGAAAACAAGGCATATCACTTGGAGCAAGAGGTGGTTGAGCCATAAGAGAAGTTACCAATAAAAGGATGGACACCGAACCATTAGGATACCAATAAGACATGTAATTCTTATCATGTGTATAAGTTTCTAAGTAGACCACAATCATGATGATGTACATCCATAAATAAACATGTACACGCAATATAGTTACAAAGAGAAAGAGCGAGATATCCAATTTGAAGACATAAATACGACAATAAGATCTTTGCTTGAAAGCATAGCACATAGCTAATTTTTTTCTTAGATGATATGAATAACCTTCCAACAAAAACACATCAAAGACATCACAAACATCAATAAGGGAAAAAGAGATAGTTGGGACATTTTGATAAAAGCAACAAGTATCACAAGGAGTAAATATGTTTCATGCCATGATACAACCTACAAAAGGTTGAAATGTTAGAGTATATGCATGAGCTAGATACTTGTTACCGAGGTAGCATAGGTGATGTTGTAATATATAAGAATTCAGCCATCATCATAGCTTTACTCAAATAAGCATGTAGTGATAACACCTTCTTTGTGAATGAGGCAAGCACCCAATGCATATAAAATGTACCTAAAACATATTTAAGTACAAAAATGGTCCCCAAACTCATTGGGTCCAAAGTAGTTAGACAAACTACAATATATAGGATTCAATCCACATGAATATAGGAATATAGAAATCAAATTGAATATCATGAACATCTTAGCCATTTAGGATTTATGGATATTATTCTAGATAAATATTGGATCAAGGAAGATAAACATGCCATAACATATACATTAGTAATTATGCATGCAATCACTTTCAAGAACCAAAAGCAATGTAATTTGGAAAAATTGCCTAGTAAACCAAGATATGCACACAAAGGTCCCCCCGGCCTAGGGGGCCGGCCAGGCCGGCCAAGAGCAGCCAGGGGCGGAGCCAAACCCACCCCGGCCTGGGGCCGGCGTGGGTCGCGCAGAGGCCGGATGGCCTTTCCCACCCCGGCCTGGCAGGCCGGCCAGGCCGGCGTGGAGCCGTGGCTGGGGCAGGCCACTCGCCCGAGTAGCCCGGCCTGGGGGTCGGCCTGGGGCCGGCGTGGGGAGCAGCCGGGGCCGGGCACACACCCGAGCCCCCCGGCCTGGAGCCCGGCCTGGGGCCGGCGTGGAGCGGGGGCGAGGCCGGCGCACAGCCTAGGCCCGGCCAGGCCGGCCTGGGAGGCCGACACCCACTTCTTTCTCTCCTTTTCTTCTTCTCTTTTCACCATTCTTTCCTTAACCTTTTCTCCATTTTTTGCTTTTCATTGTATGAGGTCTACGGGGAGATATGGTTGCACTTTTATCCATGATATTTTCTGAGTAAACTTAGGGAACACGTTAGTCCTTCCATATGTTGTGATCAAACACTCAAAATAGGATTTAGGAACATGCCAATCAACTCATGATTGATAAGATACCAATTAGAAAACATACCATGTAAAAATAAAATACCAAAGGAAATACTTATCACTTGGTGGATACTAATAAAAATGCATCAAGGAGTAAAATATTGAGATCCCAATAGACATCAAATGAACCATGTCAAATTCCAAGAGATGTCAATTGAAGCAAATATCTACGATTGAGATATCAAACTCCAATTAAATACCAATTGAGGGCATCAAAGCAAAACAAATGAGCATAGAAGATGTCTATGTAAAATATGATCAAAGACTTATCTCATTCAAAATAATAGAATGGAAAACAAGGAATGAGATAACCAAGCCCTCTACACTTTTTATGATGGCACAAAGTAATAAAAAATAAAAGTTGTGCCTTCCACAAACACACAAGATATTGATTAAAATACCAATTTAAAAAGATCTAATATCAATTGATGATAACTAGTGTTCAAAAAGAATCTATGATAGCTCTCCCATGATCTATGCATGATTTTTGAATTTTGCACACAAATGGGATCATCACTCTTCGCATGCATACAATAGAAACTTTCATTAAGTGGCAAGAGATCCAATTGAAAATATAGTGTTCTAAAGGAAGTAATATAGCTCTCCCATGACTTGTGCTTTATATAGATGTTTGCATTTTAATACAAAAGCACTATAAAGGGATCCTCGCTTTTCTTACAACCATTACACTAGAATTTTGTTTGATTATAACACATAGATATTCAAGAGTCAAGGAAGACAATGTGAGTTCATACAAAACAATTTCTCGTCGATAATACGAATGGAAGAAAAGCATAATGTAAATATGATCAATAACTTCTACCACAAATATGGTTGTCACTTGTCCAAGGACAAGGAGGGTATGGTGTTAATTTTAGGTGGTATATTGCAAAAATATTCATGATCATGTTCAAACACAAAAGTTTATGGAAAAGGATATGAGTTATTTACCATGCTTCAACTAGTAAAATTATCATGCAAAGCAATTGTTAATATATCTTGAAGCAACCGGCTTCCAAAATAATAAATACTAGTGCACATTTGAGGAACACCGCACGAAGAAACTCTCTCAAATTCAAGAAACCAAAATATGAGATACAAAAACTCATTCAAGAAAGTATGGAATATCAATTCTAAGTGGCATTACCTCACATGTTCACATTTTATAGGATTGTAATATGCACATAGCTTATTACTCCCCCATAATGTGATAATCCATTTCTTTTCAACAAGAGGCAAGTGAAATCAAATAAGAGATAATTAATGAACATTGTAAAGTTTGAATTTATCATGAGAATGAAAATACCACATGGAGACAATATAATCTTGTTACGTTAATAATAAGTGATATACCTCATGTACACACATTTTAGGATTGTGAGGTGGCAAAGCACATCACTCCCCCAAAATGAGATAGTTCATTAATCTCTCAAAAGATGCAACTAAATTAATCATAAATTGCAATAAAGGCTCAACACAAAACAAACAAGTACATGGAGTACTAACCAACAAACACATACTAGATTACTCAAGATAGGTAATTAGTAAGCACACCATATACAAACACATGCTAGATACAAAACTAACACATGCAAGGGGCAAGGAACTTTCAATGTATATAATTTAAATACAAGTTACCGCAAGGAGACACATTGGATATGAGATAGATATATGATGATACAAATGAATTGGCTTGAGTAAATATGATTGATGAAGATCCCTTAATTCTTCATACGATAGCCATATCTCCAATGCCCTCCAACAACACCTATTGATCAAGTTTTAGCTTGTTGGTCCCCAACCAAGTTGGGTCCTAAGAGGTTAGTCACAATAGGCTTGGCAACCCAAATGGTTTGTTTCTTGACACCACTTTGAGTGCCAACATATTTGGCAAACACATTTCCGACCTTATCCTTCCGAAGGGAATAAACATCATCAATAATGATAGGTTTGGATAAGGTACCATTAGTGCATGAGGAAGCGAAGTGGCCCTTTTCACGACATAAGTAGCAACGTCGGCTTCCTCCTTTATTCTTAGTTGATTTCTCAACTTGAGGAGTTCTAACTTGATTCTCCTTGGGAAGAGGCCTTTTTTCATCTTGAGGTTGAGAATGAGATTGAACTTGTGGCCGCTTCCCTTGTTGCTTCTCACTAAGTGGCTTCTTCTTTAATGGGCAAGACCTAACATGGTGCCCTTCAACCTTGCACTTGAAGCAAACAATCTTGGACGAATTCTTGACTTGTTCTTGGCCCTTGTTATTCTTGATTCTATGATTCTTCTTGATATTGGACTTCTTGTTATTATTGGAGTTGAATCCAAGTCCACTCTTGTCATTTGGTAATCTTTGCACACTCAACATGTTGTCAAGTGCGGACTTCCCATGACGCTTTTCCAAGTCTTTCTTCAAAGAAGCGACTTGGACCTTGAGCTCTGTTATTTCATCTACATGGTTAGTAGAAACACAAGTAATAGAGGAAGTAGATGATTCATTGTTAGAGCAACAAGGCATGGAAAGCAATTCATCACAAGATGTAGAGATATTATGAGTGAATGAATTAATAGGACTAGCACGAGGAAAAATAGAATTTTGAGTAGAGTTTGTGCTAATGTACACATGAGGCTCACAAGATATCACCTTTGTAGTAATAGCCTCATGAGCTAACTTTAGCTTATCATGTGAGACTAAAAGATCCTCATGAGAGCCTAAGAGCTTTTCATGACTTTCTTCCAATTTCCCATAATTAGTAGTTAGCAACTCAAGTTGAGCCCTTAGCTCAACATTCTCCTTTAATGTAGATGCTTCACAAGAAATAGAGTTAGTAGCACAAGCATCATTATTAATAGAAATAGGAGAAGGAAACTTGGCAAGCCCTTTTGAATATGAAGCTTTAAGTTGAGTATGTGCGACTTTTTGCTCATCATTTTTAGTTTTAATACAATTAACCACCTCAAGATTTCTATCATGAGAGTCCTTTACTTTTGATAACTCTAGAGTAAAAGTCTCTTCAAGAGATTCATTGGTGGTTTGTTCTTCTACAAGAGCTTCCTCTAGTTTTGCAATTTCATTGGAATAATCACGCTCGCGGCTATAACACGCGTCAATGCATGCCTCCAAATCCTTAATGGTGATATTGCGCCTATCAAATGCTCTAATGATTTCTAGGAAATTGGCACAAGCATCTTTAACCTCATAAAGGATATTGTGAATCATTTTACCTTTCTCCATTAACGAATCATTGTCATTATCATCGTCATCATCATCATCATCATAATCATCATCACCATCATAATCATCATCATCATCACTAGATACATTGGTGTTCAAAGTAGGAGCTACCTTTGAACCTTTAGCCATAAGGCAAAAGTGAGATATGGTAGATGATGATGAACCATTACTTTAAGCGCCACTTAAATCCAAATTTGTTCCATGGAATGTTGAGTTTCTTCTACATGGTTAGTAACACAAGTACTAGAGGAAATACAACCGTTTTTACTATGGAAACAAGATGTATCAAGCATATAATTATAAGATTTAGTCAAGGAATTTCTACATGATATGCATGGACTATCAACACGAGCATGTAAATCATTTTGGGTGCTAGATGTGTTTAAGTCCATAGACAAAGTATTGCAATAAGATAGAGATGAAGAATAGTCAACAATAAGCTTACTATCAAGATTGAAATTTTTGTCACTACTCACCATATCATTATGTTGTGCCTTGCCACATGTTGGTGAAATAGAATAAGTTGAGAGCTCATCACGCCGGGAGGTGGAGGGAGAGTAATCATCCCCACAACTTTTGGACACATCATATTTATCTTGAAGCTTGGTCCATATCTCATGAGCTTTCCAAGATGGCCTAATTGACTCAAGAACTACAATGCTCAAATATTTGAAAAACACATTAGTAGCTTGAGTATTGAGATATAAGTTTTTCTCATCCTCTAAAGAGCAATCAATACCCGTTGGAGTAGAAAAACCCATGTCTACAATTTTCTCTATATTTGGACCCATATCCTTAAAAATACTAAGCATGCTAATTTTCCAAGTATTATAATTTGTGCCATCGAATATAAAAGTGTCATTATGCACTAATCACCTAGCCGGCATCTTTACTCTCTAGGTTGTGAAACCCTATGAAGAGAGACCCGTCTCTGATACCAATTGAAAGGACACGGATGTCGCCTAGAGGGGGGGTGAATAGGCGTTTAAAAATAATTATGGTTAAGGCTTGAATAAATGCGGAATAAAACAAGCGTTTAATTTATCAAGCTAAAACCTAAACAAACTAGATTCACCTATGTGCACCAACAACTTATGCTAAACAATTCAAGCAACTATGTGATAGCAAGATATGTTACTTCAAGCTCGATGGCTATCACAAAGTAAATTGTATAAGTAAAGAGATCGGGTATAGAAATAACCGAGAGACGAGGAGACGATGATTTATCCCGAAGTTCACTTCCCAATGGAAGCTAATCTCCGTTGGAGAGGTGTGGAGTCACAATGACTCCAAGCGCCCAATGGCTCACCTTATTCTCCTCGTGCCTCCACCAATGCGGAGGGCCACGATCCACTATGGGACCTTTGAGGGCGGTTACCGATCCCGTACAAGGTTGGGGCAATCTCCACAACTCAATTGGAGGCTCCCAACAATATCCCGCGAGCCACCAAAACTCCGAGATAGCAACAAGGTCCGGAGCTACCAAAACTCCGAGACAACAACAACCGTCTAGGGCACTCCAAGTACCCAAGAGGACAAGCTCAAGGGCACTCCAAGAACCCAAGAGTAACAAGCTTCTCAACCTTTCACTCGAACAAATCCTCGTAGAGAACTCAAACCGATGCAACCTATGTAATGGCAAGAACACAAGAAGTGCTCAAATCCTTCACTCTCAAATCCCACCAAAGCAACAAATGCTATGGGGGGGGGGGGGGGGAGAAGAGAGGAAGAACAAGGAAGAACTCAACAAATGAATCCACAAGATCTAGATCCAAAGACTTCCCCCTCACTAAGAGGAGAGATGGATTGGTGGAATAGTAGATCTATATCTCCTATCTCTTTTCCCACTAATTGGAGGCAAGAATCATGGAGGAATAGAGAGAAAGCAAGCTCCAAAAGAACAACAATGGTGGGGGAAAACTTGCTCAAAAGGTAGGGAACCAATGGGGAAGAAGGCCCCTTTTATAGGCCCCCAAAATCAGCCCGTTGGGGGCATTCTGCGCGTCCCCGGCCTGCCATGCCGGCCAGGCCGGAGTGGGGGGAGGCTGGGGCCGGGGCACTGCCCGAGCAGGCCGCCTTCCTGTTTTCAGAAAATCACCTTCATTAAAAGTGCGATATCTTTTGCATCCGGACTCCGTTTTTGATGATCTTGGGCTCGTTGAAATCGCAAGAACGAGCACTGCAAGATTATGCAAAGAAAAATCATAGTCCATCATTGGAGTATAAAACCAAATGATAAAAGGTTTGACCTCTCTATAAAGGAACAATCGGTTAAACCTCCAATATCAAAAACACAATAAGTTTTTCATGCGAAACCCGTTTTTGATGAACTCGAGCTTGTATTGAAGCACATGACAAACTCTAAAAGCAAACATGGAGAAAACAAAAATAAGAACCAAGAAAGATTATGCCAAGTATGCAAAGGTTTGAGCTCTCTCCGAGTGATGCGATCAAGTTGCTAATATGGGAGCCCCTCTTGATAGTACGGTTATCTATCGTATAACCCGGTCTCCCTCCTAATGCTATGAGACCGGTAAAATAGAAAACTATCAAGATCATACCTTTGCTTTGAGCATTCCACTTGAGCTAGATGATGAAGATCTTGACCTCCTCAAGATGGAACACCTTTCTTGATTTCGCTTTGCTTGGTGAAGACACAAAGATGCTCCCCCATATGCAACTACGGGAGAGGCTCTTTTAAGTACATCTTTTATTGAACATTATCTCCAAAGGAGTGGCAAGCTTCAAGAATGTAATCTCTTCGATATGCTCCCCTTGAACTTGCACATCTCGAACTTGATGACGACCACAACTTGACGTCATCCATCATGGACTATATGAAATCTTACTTTTGATACAAGCCCATGGAAATATACCTAACCCCACATAGATATACCACACGCACATATAATGGGTTAGAACACAAAGCTATATGAACAATTACTTACGATACCATGATACCACATGGTACATCTTCTTTCTTTGTGAGTTGATCAATATTAACCATCGCTTAGCACTTTGCCTTGATCAACCTTTTATCTTTTCTTCTCTCTTCATAATAATGATGTCTTGAAGATAAAGATGAATGTTCACACAATATTCTTCTTCAAGACATATTTGCAATATGCTCAACTCTCTCATGACCAAACTTGGGATATTCATATGGATAGAACCTTGGTCACCACTTGATTATCTTGAATCCAACACATGGACATCAAGCATTGCCTATGGACAAACTCTACAAGTATAGCTAAATGCAACCATTAGTCCATAGTGATTGTCATAAATTACCAAAACCACACATGGGGGAACCATGCTCTTTCACCCGCCCTGCGCTCGTCCATCATCCCACATCCAACACCGAATCCCGTGACACCATGCCGCCGAGAACCGCCATCGTCGATGTAGTAGATAAACACCGCTTCCTCTCTAAGCTAATGCTCCAAAATGATGCCCTCAGGAGGGAGAGCGACACCTGCGGCGTCACCATCATCCAATCCGGGAAGCCCATATTTAGGGTTACCCCCGGAGCAGGCCGTAGCGAGGTAACATGTCGAAGTAGTCGTTGCCGCGTAAACCACCGTGCTGCATCCACCACCGTACTCCTCCTTTAGTCCCTTCGACTGATGCACTCCTCCAAGGATGATGCCCCCAAGGGGGTAACGACGTAGAAGCGCCGCCATCATCCGATCCACAGATCAAGGGTTTCCCCCGGAGATGACCGGACGAAGTGTGGGCTTCCTCGATGATGCCTTCACGAAGGAGACGACATGCAATATGCCGCCATCATCAGTGCCGAGCAAATGATCGGCACCTAGGTTTTCACCCGGAATCCATCGACCTTCATCCACGCCATGTGCACAAGATCGACCTCCTTTAGGTTCCACCGCCAACGAGGACGCGCCGGAGAGTGCCGGAGAAAACCCACGAAGGGCGCTGCCAACACTCAGCTCTGAGCACCACCCCTGCCTGCGGATTCCCGCCGCCACACCCCAGATGCCGCGTCGGTGCCGGCGCCCAATGGCCAGCGATCGCCAGAGGCCGCCCCTCCGAAGAAACCTCCGCCTCCGCCTCGGATCCGCCGCCTCGAAGATGCCCCGCCGCTGCCTCGAAGAAGCTCCGCCGCCTCGAAGATGCCCCGCCGCCGCCGTCACGGGCGCCGCCCAGGCTTAGCCCGGTAAGGCCTCGGGCGACGACGAGGAGGGTGCTGGAGAGAGGGGGCGGCTAGGGCTGGCAGCGGCGTGCTCCCCCGAGCCGCCTGGAGGGCGGCGGCGCGAGGGTCGTGAGGGTTAGGGTTAGGGTTAGGGTCGTGAACTGAAGACTCGGATGGCCTCTCATCCGCCAGTTGGTAGACTAGAGGCGAACGGAGGGGACATGGGCCCGTGTCCCATGATGAAGTTCGTGGGCACGCATCCGACGGCGAACTGGGCATCACGGGACGGAGTGCTGCAAGGCAGCGCCTGATGCTTGGCGGCGGAGCTACCAAAACCTAGCCGCATGTAGGAGAGCAGGATGAGGGGTAATCTGGTCGAGGACTCGAGGTCTTTTATCATGCAAAAAAAATAGTAGAATTTCATGGCCCACCTGTCAGAGCCGACTTTTTTCAAGAGGAGGAGAGGACGGACGATGAAGCGGAACGTAAATGCTACGGGTATATAGAGATTTCTTCGATAGCCATTCCTTCAGCATCCGACCGTTATATATCGGGTCTAATCGGGCCAAGCCCAACTCTTTTAATGAACACGACCCACGGTGCGACGGGCAACACACTACAGTAGTACGATCACAGATACAACCGTCGTTGTTAAAAAATACCTCTAGTTAGTACACAAGCACGCGCTTCTGACTACAGAAACACGATGTGGCTAGTCAGTACACAACACCCTGTCACAACACCCATTTAATGTTAAACTCAGTAAATAGTTAGAAAGACCAAAGAGTCATATGACATGTTGCACTGAAACACGGGATACTGTCACCAACCATAGCATCACATTCTAGTCCTAAAACTCTTACACCATGTTGCAACAACATGATTCGAGAAGAGAAGCGAGCTTGACGAAGCACCCATATGAAGGAATCCACTGCAAAAAAATTACATAATACCAACGTTATTGTCTTGACTCATTCATTATGGGGTTTCGGCATATAAAAGATGAGTATATTTATGCCTGAAATTATCTCTTCATGTGCCAACGGACTAAGTTACAGAAATGATATTTCAAGCTATTGTAACATGAAAACACACAAAGAAAAACAATTATTAGACTAATCTGTAAAACTTAGACCAGGTCGGCAAACCCAAACTTAACGGCGCATCCCACAGGTACGGTATATTCCATAGGGCAACAAAATACTAATAAGGTAGCAAATTTGCACAGAACATTTGAGACACTATATTATCTGCGAAATCAAAGAATTGGTAGATTTGTTTCCATGTGTAACTTATTATACATTAAATAGTTCACGAAGAACAAATTCAAACGCAAGCCAATAGATTAAAATAATAATAAGAGAACAAATAAGTTTACAGGCACGGAATATGTCATAAGGCTAACACAACAAATTTGCACAGAACCTTAGAGATACTTCCTATATTATTTACCGAATCAAAGCATTTGTATATTTTTTTTTCTGAAGTGTAACATATTTTCTATTAAAGATTTGACGAAGAACAAATTCAGACACAATAAGTCAAGCCAGAAAAATATTAATGAGTCAACAATTCAGTAAAAGTAACAAACAACTCCCTCATGTTTTTAAAAATTTCCTAGAGTGATGTGTCCATTCAAAATTGCCGTTCGTGTACACAAAAACATTGGATTTTTTTATCAAAGGTTCCATGCCATTACACTATGAATACATTTTTTGTAACATGTAAACAGAAAAGTTAATGATCACAGAAACCTGTTATATAGGCTACAGTTATGAACTTAGGTAGCAACATATTCCATACCTAGTCATCAATCATCACTCTCACTATCAGGGTCAAATGGAAATCCACAGCCTCGATGACCCTTGTCATAGCGGTCACTATCGGGTTGTCTATTGGGATGTCTCAGAGGAATTCCAAGCTTCTCGCATCCATAGCAATCACCTTTAAGAATAATTCAAAAGTAATTGATGACATAAACTTAACAGAGGACATAAAGAAATCATAAATAGTGATAGTGTAAACAGATAAGTACCATTTCCACTAGGCTGAAGTGGGCAGCAGATGTACTTTGTTCCATTCTCTGTGGGTTTGACTTCAGCAAAGTATTGCTGGTAGGTCCACGGCTTTGAACGAGACGGTCTTGTCCTCATCGTAAAATTATAGTGATGGTAGGATTTTGATAAGGTTGTGCCATATATGAGACACTGGAAGTCAAGCCTCACAAAATCATACTCAAAATACTGAAACATCAATCATTTTATTAGAAGAATTCTGAAATCAAACATAGGGTAATGAAAAGTTGATGGTTTACTAAAAGGTAAAGATCCATATAACAAAAGTTCTTCATTCGAATTTGAGAGTGAACATTAGACATACTTTATCGTGATCAGTTGTTGATAGATAGGATTCGAATGCTTGAAGAACCTCTTTTCGCATCAATTTCATTCCATTCTTGATTGTTTCTTCCTTCTCGGTAATTCTTTCAAAGCAATAGCGTGCTTTTAAAATATCCGGGTCAGTAGTTGTTGGTGCCAAATCTTCTATAACAGTATCCATCCAGCTTTTCTCCACAGGTTGTTTAGCAGGCTTGGTATCCCTGCATCACCACATAGTATAATTAGTAGAAAACACTTACATATCATTGGTCGGTAATGCACACATAAAGTTTGAATTGAATGTAAAATAAAAAGGCAACCAACTGACGCAGGTTATTGCAGAGGCTGGGGGCAGACCTCCATTTCTAAAAAAAAAAAAAACTGACGCAGGTTATTTTATATATCAATACACAACCGAGAAGTTCATCTATTTGTACTAGACACATAATTCTTTAAATGGATAGCCTATAACATAGTTTAAGGCATTATCATCTAATTTCAGGGTCTTGTTTCGCAGTTAAAAGAAATTAATTCCCAATATGTAACTAATTTGATGTATGTAGTCATTCATATTCTGATATCCCCTATGGACCAAAGAAAAAATCCGATGTCCTAATTTTTCCTATAGGGGAGGTCCTACCAAATCAATCTAACAAACTTAGTCAATGCACGTGGGTTTCTTCTACATGGCTTGATCAGAGAAAAACATATTCCAGACTTTATCTCCCAAGACAAATAATTGCTCCTTAATCTTGAGCCATCATGGTAAACTGGGCCTTCGGTGCTACACTATAACAATACCACTGAAACCACACAGTCAAAATGCCCCCTGTTTGCCAAATGTAATTGGTGTTTCTTTTCTTAATTGGGTATGTTTGCTGTACTACAGGTGACGCCAACCTCATATTAAATTGATGAGGCTTATTAGCAATCAAAAAAGTTTCTTTTACTAAAGTGCAAAACACACTCTAAAATGAGTACATACTTCACAGTGCATTCTACCCTAGATATAGCAAAACGTACAAACTAATGTTGCTTACTAGCTTGGCATCACATTATGCTATTGAACATATAAAATATATATATTGTGTAACATGATAAAACTGAAAATCATGTAGAGAATAACCGAATGAGAAATAAAAACGTCATAATTGTGCTCCAAACGTTTTTGTTTTCTGTTACCACAAGGTGTGATTGTACAAAAATCCTATGCAGTTCCATGTTTTCCACCACTTTGAGCATAATGGCAAACGGTAGGATTATGAGTTCAATAGATGCTGTGCAAATGCCTACGCAGAGCATTCGTGTATGCACGAGCTGGTTGAACACACGTGAGACACCTGCATTAGGCCAGTAAGGGACAATAGTGGTGAAAAGAGGGGGTTTCATTTTCTTACACAAGTCAGAATTTTTGAGTGGCTATGGTCCTAACAGTCCTATGCTCTCCTAGAATATGTTCCACAAGTCTAATCCAACCAACGGAAAATAAATAATGATGCGACATTCAAAAGAAAAGAATATTAGACATTTAACAGGATGCTGAATTAAGAAGAAATCCCTTACATTTGAGCATGGTTCGCCATCTTCCTTAATGTTGACCTCACGGATCGTAAGACTTCATCAGGTTTCAGCTGAGACCTGAAATGGTCCTTCAAATAATTAGCGATATCTCTTACTCCCATGAGATGTTATTAGACGGATTAGAGAGGAAAAATGTTTATATCGACGATCTCCTACTTCTAAGTCATAGATACATCACAAATGATGCCAACTTAGATGTATCACATATGCTTGTAAAAGAATGATATAAAAAAGGATTTTTAAATTTGTTGTAGAACCACGGAAAAAATAACACGGAATCCCTCACAAGACCTAACGTTGCTCCATGCAGTTGGCATGGACAGGGGTCATGAGCATGGGACTATGATACACCACTATCCTCAAAATGCCTAGAAATGCTAAGTTTGAAAAAAAAAAGGCAAATATATGCAGAATTAGGCATGCCAATAAATTTAAATCTGTAATTTAGCAATATTACTACAAACAAGCTGTATAGAAGACTACAACTACTCTCATAAAAACAAGTTGTATCACATGACCAGCAAACAACATGAAAACAAATACTAAAAATTTCTGGTACAATGTAGAACAGATGTGAAAGGCAAGTCCTCTTACAGATATAGCTTGAGTGCGCGACCTCTCTCTCGTTCTTCTTTCATCCAGTCCTCCTCATCACTATAGTCCTCCTCGTCACTAAGTGGTGGACTCGAAGGTGCCTCATCAGCAGGTGCCGGAGTAATGGAAGCCTCAACAGCAGGTGCCAGAGAAAAGGAAACATCAGCAGCACGTGGCGGCGGAGTACTATAGAAAGCTCGATGGCGCTCAAGGGCGGCAAGAGCTTCACCTAGGCTTTGAAAAGGCCCCTCAATGGTAGGAGGATCCACATCACACATGCGACAAATATTAGGATGATGCACATCAAAGAGGCCACCTTTCAAGGTTAAATAGTACTTCCAATCGGACCTGGCAGAACATAAATTAAATAAAGGAAACGACAGCATGAACCTAAGATCAATCGATCAGAAATTCAGAATAGAACATGAAGGACATGACAGTAAAAAACAGGAAATGAAATGAAATCTGCTTCAGAGAAGAACAGAAAATTAAACCGAGGGGAACACATGTCAATAGAGCAAATTCCTTAAATTCCTCTAAATATGAAGCACTTGCAGGAATTTTTAGGGTGTGCTGTTTTTTTTGTTTTTTGCACGGGATAGATATACACCATCTACTTGGAGATGCTTCTACATGGTAGAAGATAGTAGTACGACGAGATGAATCGACCAATGCTAGACGGAGGAACGGTAAGGAGTATTAGAAACGACAATTAGTTGGGACAAGAGGCTAGAACTTACGGGGTCGGGATCTCCATGGTACGTTTGCTGCCGGAATCGACGCCTATGGATCGTGTGCCTATGGCTGTGTGGATTTATAGAGGGGTTAGGAGATTGGAAAGCGGACTCAACGTCGCTGACTCGGCCTTTTTTTCTTTCGAGAAAAGACTATATTCTTTCTTTATTTTAATACCGTCCTTACACAGCAAGTCACAAGTCCGGAGGAGTATCAAAATCTATATCCTATCTCTACTTGGAGTATAATAGGGCCTAAGGTGACCGTCGTACGTCCCTTTGCGTTTTTTCATTTTAGCCCTTCTAAAATTTCATAATCTACCCGCGGTGTGAAAATTAGGCCCTTTTGCATTGTACACCCTGAATCCTATCCATACGACTGGCTATCGAGCTTAGCGGCGCGGAGCATGGTGCGATGTGGGCAGCGCCGGCTGCCGACGGAGAGGAGCCGCGCGTGCTCGCGGAACAGAGCGCCGGAAGTTCCTCGCTGAGAAGGGGCAAGAGGAGGTTGGGGGAAGACGACGCCTGATGCACTACATCACTAGAGTGTTCCGCCGGCGCTGGGAGCCCGACCGACGCGCTGGGTTGTCCGCCAGCGCGGAATCGTGCGGTGGAGATGGGCGTCCTGCTGGCAGCGCGCGGTGAAGTTGCGAGGCCTCCAGGCGTACGTCGCGCGGTGGAGTTGGGGTTCCCGGCGGCGCGCTGCTACTACGAAGGCGCTGGCTTGGTGTCGTATCCTGCACACCCTCATGGCTAGATGCGTGATTGATGACCCGGATGCTGCGACGGCAACCCCACTAAATTCCATGGTTGACCACTCATCCTAACTTTCTTGCTGGTACTTCCGTTTTCCCATCAAGAGAAGTGTGTTTCTTTCAGTTGCTGATGCACTACGAACAAATATTATACTGGTAACTGACATTTGTAGTTGTGCTTGCTAAGAAATTTACCCAAAAAGTCTATCAAGTTATGTCCTATAAATCTGAGCTAATATTGCAAACTGGTGATACATTGCCACCATTTTGGTAAATTCTGAAGAGTAAATGAGGGGCAACCATGGGAACCAGACTTCTCTGTGTTAGTCTACACCTTGTATGGTTTCAGCGCCAAGAGCATGTTGGAGGCAACAGGTTAACTGCAACCTTGTAAATTTTGTCCAAGACAAACATCCCCACCTGACTGAGGAAAATGCAGCTACTTTCAGAATTAATAGTAGTAAGAGGTTGTCTTACTATAGGGAGGCCAATAACTGAAAATGATTTCACCAATTAATTCTGAATGTCTGTATCTTTTTTGTATTGCTATCGGATCAATTTAATCAGTTTGGGATATCCTTTTGGAAGCCTTGTAAGATTGACTAATTTTCTAACCAATGCCAAGACGTATGATTGAGTGAAATAAAAATTTCAGTTGTTCACACCATCTGATCCGATGTTCATTTTTGGTATTGTAATTAATCTACCAAGGATAAAACCCAACCAAATTGTTGATACCGTATTAGGGTTATATGTAGTTCTCCATCTATATTTATAATTATCCTTTTGCATGTCATTTTCCTGGCCAGTAGCTTGATATAGGGCTGTACTTAGTACAGATTGGCGCACTAAGTTGGCAATGCTTTAGTCTGATTTTGTATTTGGTTAGATGTTTTCTTACCAAGTGTTGTATTGCAGTCTCTTGGTCTTTTATTGAAGCTCACCACACCGCCATGGTTCTCAGCGCCGACACGGTCCGCTTCTGTTGCCCCCGGTACGAAGTGCCGGCCTCCCCGAGCTCCTGATGGTGGCATTGCGATGATGCACTGGTGGAAGGATTATAGCGGGTGCTCGACGGTGTGCCCATATGATGGTAAGTGTTGCCCCGTATGGTGCTTGATGGAGGAGGGCAGTGCCATGGTGCACTGGTGGAAGGATTGGTGCCCTGAAGTTCAATCACGGGTTCGCTCGGTTTGGTCGGTTTGGTCGGGTCAGGCATCGCTGCATCGTCTGTTGGATTTCTAGGTTTGGTTCTAAATAGTTATACTCACATATAGAAAGAAACCCGTAGCAATCGCACGGGTCTATCTGCTAGTACCTAATATTAAAATTTCTTGCAAAATTTTCGTCCGACATAAAAACAAGACAGTTTTATCCTCCCACCAAATACTCCCTCCATCCCGTTTTACTTGTCGCACACAGAGAACTAGCGTAGTACAAATCTTGCATGCAAGATACAAATCACGACAACTAAAACAGGACATAGGTAGTACATACTACTACACTTTGGCCACAGAACGGTTAACCCCTCAAAACATCACATATCAACCTGCAATCGTCCCCGCACTCCACGGCAACCAAACGCTCGAGCGGCCCCCTCCAGCGGCGGCGTCAGTCCTCGCCGTCCCAACGCTCCCACATCCTGCTCTGTGGCGCTTCCCTTCCTTGCTCCGATCCGCTCTCTCTCTCTATATATATCCCCATACGAAAAAAAAAACATTGCCGCATGCCTGCCTCTGCTTCCTCCTACACCCTGCACAACAGCGAATGATGACCGATTCAGTCAACCGCAACCATGGAGCGAATCTGTTTCACCAGCTCGTCGGTGACGCGGTGAAGGAGCTCCTACGATCTGTGACGAACACCTTCCTGTGATGCACCACGTCGATTCGCTGCTACGCTGGTGAGGTCGGCCAGCGCCGCCAGATCTCGGACTGAGCAGGCGAGCACCTCCCATTGTCGATTCGATCTTGTATGACGCCGCCTTCATCGTGCATCGCCACCGTCCACAACAAGCCCTCCAGCCCGGTTTCCCTCTCACCTTTGTCTTCTCTCCCCAGGAACAAATGAGATCCACCAAGCAGAAGACATGTTCTCACGAGAGGGGACGAAGGCCATGGAGATGTCTGTGCTCAGGTCCTGCAGCTACCCTCCCCTGCCCCCAAACTCCCATGCACGTCGCCCAGCTTGGGGCGGCCCGGACTACTTTGACCCCGCCTCGGCTGCTTTAGCCACACGCAGAGGTCCGGCGACTGCCCTCCCCTGACCCTACACGTTGCCCAGCTTAGGCCGAGTCGGTCCATTGTCGTCATTGCCTTCGCGTTGTTAGAGGTATGCCCTAGAGACGATAATATTTAGTTATTATTCTATCTCCAAGTTCAGAATTAAGTTTATGTCATCATGCTACAACCGCTATAGCACTTGAAAAGTGAGTTTTCAAAGGTAAATCTTTGTATGAGTGTGAAGACATAAACAAACAAGAGTTCATAATCTTGTCTCTAAGATTAGCTTATGTTTTATGAGATGATCATATTTTGCTGATCATGGATTTGGATGAAAGTCTATCAAAACATAAGAGTTCATTGTTAGGGTAACAATAGTACTGAACCGACCGAAATGTATGTTGTTGCTAAAATAAACCAAACAATCATGAATATATTTTAGCAAATACATATGAAGTTGTTATTGAATATAATCCTATACTATGAGAATATCTAGTGACTGCACAATCGAAAGTTATACTTTGGATATCATCAACCGTCTTGCCGTAACTGGGGATCATAATAGTGATATCTGGGTATGACCTAGAAAGTGTAATAGAACTGGGATTGTTCAAGATTAGTATTTAACTACTCTAGACGATAGAGAGATACACCCTGTGGACCCTCTTAGTATCACCGATGATATATCGTATGGCCAGACACAGTGTGATTTATCACAAGGTCATCGGGGATATGGATGAGAAAATAGAACGACATCGGTAAACAAGTTTTATGTGCTATGATCAAAGAGTTTGATCAGACCAGATGACATAGTCTCACATCGTAATATCGCTGGCATCGTTAAAAGTTAATGGAATAAGTGCGATGAGTAACTTATAAGGTTATCCCGTTCTTTAGAAAGACAGAACAGCCATCATGGACGCCCACGGTCCAGCTGTTGGTCATTGTTCGGTAAGTTCCCAAACTTGTATGTGTGTTATCGAGTCTTTACGGGTCACATGCTTAAGAAGTGTCAACCTTTATTTGGGAGAATTAATATGTTTTTTTGCAAGTTAATACGTTCTCATTCATAAATAAATATCCGGTTACAAGACACGTAAACACCGACATTACAGTACTGAAAGGATAGTATAATCCTATGCAAAAGACCAGCGCCTGTCCATCTCCTTCGGCACCACCAAAGTGACCACCAAGAGAGAAGACAAATCACCTCTTCATCTGAGCTTGACGCGGCTCCATCGCTGATCTGCAGCTTTACGGACCTCCAAAATAGTTAGCCAGAAGCAAAACCATTGTCGTTGAACGAATCAGACCGGGGCAACGTGTCCCCGAACACGCCATCGAACTCCAGAATTGACATCCCCGCACGACTACAATGTCGAAGGAAGAAACCAGAACTGCCAGCTTCCATCCACAAACCCAGCACAAGATGCACCATCTTCCAGCTATTAACTGCGCAGGCAGCCGTCTGCGCGTACTCTCGGATGACAAATCCTCCCTGTTCCACTATGACGCCGGAGACAACGCCGCAGCAACGGGGACAGAACAGAAGGAGAGACACACCTGATGGGATCGCCGCCACCGCCTCGCCGATACCATCCATGAACCCTAACACCACCGATCTGAAAGATCGGCGAACACACGATGCCATCAACTCCGAGACGCCGTCTTGAAGGACGCCGCCAGTGTGGGAGTGGAGTTGAGACATATTTATTTATCGAAGCACCGCTCCCACCACCCCAACGACGCTCCACAACCTACAAAACCAAACCCTAACTACAGAACGGAGGAACGAGGTCCCCCCTCCCTCCTGCCGCCGGAGCGGCAATCGGAGAGAGAGGGGACCAACGCCGTGGCCGGTGGAGATCGGGGGTAGAAGGTCCTCTACCTAGTCGCCAAGCTCCTGGCGGCGGCTAGGTTAGGAGAATTAATATGTTATTATTGGTTTTATTAATGTTCGACGTTGTTACGATGTCACAGAAACAAGTCCGGTGTCAATTAGAGTGGTTTGGGAGAAGTTACTGTAAGAGAGAAATTATGCCGGTGTTAGGAAGAATTTATATGAGAGATAACGGAGGACATGAGATGACTTGTGATGTTAGAAATGTGTTTCTAACATTTTTAGATAATATCGATGATTTTATCTATATGGGTCAAGTGGTTTCGGAGGAGTTTCGGGGACTTCTCATCTAAGAAAGAAGTGTCGGGAAGGGGCAAATTTCCCCTAATGGCCAAACCCTATTTTAAGGGGATGCTAGGTGGGCCCAGTGGATTCACAAGTTGGTACTCATCATCCCGATATTTTCCCTGTTTTTACTGGAGAGAATAAGAGAAAAAAGAAAAAGGGAAAAGGAAAATTGTAAGGGAGAGACGAGGTGGAGTTGGACTCCACCCCCAATCCGAGTTGGGCTAGGGGAGGATGGTGCGGGCACCTCCTCCTAGCACAACTAGGACTCCTCCCTCTCCCCTTTGGCAAGTCTCTCCTCTCTCCCACTATATAAAGCACCCAAAGTCTCAAAGCAAAACACACAATTGGCTCTCAAGCCTCTCTCTCTCTCTCTCTCTCTAGTAGAATTAGAGGGTCTAATTGGTGCTTATAATTAGTGCCCCTCTGATTGAATTAGAGCTACTTCTAATTGGGTTTTGATGTGTTCTCTCTCAATTAGACCTGGCTCTAATTCTAGTTTTCTCTCATGTGTTGAGAACTTCCAGTTTCATAATTAGCTCTAATCACAGTTGATTAGAGCTATCAATTAGAAATGCCGAAAGGTTGTGTCTCTTTGTTGGTGCCGAGTCCTAGATGGTGGAGCGCTGACGGATTGACACGAGCGTACGCGTGCACATCATAAGAGGAATTACACGTGTGATCCTTGACGAGAAAATACTTAGCGTCATCCTTGTAACTAGGCCAAGTTGTGAGGATCTATGATTGTTCAGATCTCTTCTAGTACTACATCGAATCCGCTGCCCGGTGAGTCGTGATCCACATCCTCACATGTATAGGCATGCCTCGTTATCTGCATAGTGATCTTGGCGGACTATGTCGGGAAAAATATTAAATTCTGCAGTGTAGAGTAGAAGTGGTACCAGAGCGTACTATGCGTCGATACGATTGTATCTGGAGCACAATTTTGTGCGGATATTGCATAAGCTTGTGCAAGTATATTAGAAATCTCTCTAATATTCAATTTCTTTCGTTGCTTCCCAGTAAGCCATGTTTGCTTTGTTTCCACCGGCATGAGATGACATTTTATAAACTTCTGGAAATTTTAGGACCCTCGAGTTTCCCCTAGTATATATCGCTTAATCCGAACAAGTGCTGCAGTAGCTTTGGGTCACATCATAGTTGGTCTCATGTAACGGCATGGTGGAAGGGGCATGTGGACTAAATCCACACGGGGGTCATGGTTGTGAATAAGTTCAGATTGGGGCTCAAAACATTTTCATAATGTCGTTAATCTGGAAATGAGATTTAACATACATAGAATTGCGTAGGTGATGACGATAGTGATCGTACAACCAACAACCACACTAAAACTTGCAAAAAAAAGTTATAGGCGTCTAACTTGTTTTTTCAAAGTGTGTGTGTGGTTTTATATAGCTATTGTGTTACTGTGTTTTGACATGATGGCCAATGCCAAAGGATTGTCATTGTTCGACATACACAATCATGCGTTCATCGCGAATCTTGGAGGAAGTACATGGTAGGAGAAAGTGGTCGTTTCTTCATCATGGGAAAACTTGAAGCAATTTTCACCGAAGCGGAATTTCCTTGGATTTTCTGATATTGTGAGAATAATGGAGATAGAGGATCCTCGTTGAAGATGCGTCAAGCATCCCTGAAGAACAAAGGCTATACCGAATAACAAGAATCATAAATTGTCCATGATGTTTATCCTTTGTTCATTTCACCTTGATTGTGCGGTAGTCGTTTATTAGGGTGATTCCCCACTTAAAAATATCAAGATAGTTCGTGTTCTCCCAATTGCAGCACCATAAAACTAGCATGGGTATGCGTTCATCACTTAGATACAAGGGCCGACGTGCCTCTACTTGTCGGGAGGAGGGTTATAGTTTGCTCACTTGTTACAAGGTGCATTATATATGGCGGTGTCAGTTAGTTGTCTTGTCGTTGAGGCATGAATGTCATGAGATCGGAACACACACATCAGAAGATGAGCGAGAATCGCATGGGTGATTGGTATGGTGTCCTACTCTTTAGGTTATGGTTGGTTGAGGTGTATAGATCCTTCTAATCATAATCTATGCAGATCTCATTGCACTGAAAATGGATCTTGAGGAATATCAATTTCGGTGGGAGTATTTCTTAATTTCAATTTTATTGAATTAAGTAGTACAAATTAATTTTGAACTATAAGTGTCTAAATAAACTTATTTTATTGTAGATATGGATTCTGTTGAAAACATGTCTGAGTGGGTTGTTGGGGTTAAACCATTTAACTAAGGAAAGCGTGAACTTATGTGATTGGGTTCACGATCTAAGAGCTGCTCTTAGAAATATTCGGATAGAGCATGTGCTGGACACCTAAGTCACGACACGTTCTGGAGAATATTCTCCATTGGGATATGAGGATTATCAAGTTTATGTGATCATGATGGATAGGCTGAGTTCTGAGTTGGGTGATTGTTACCCACACTATGGCCCCTTTCGACTAATGGAAGCTTTAAAGACTCGGTTCTCTATGCAACTATGTCATGGTCATCACAAACTTAATGTTGAACTATTAAGGTGCAAACTCAATTGCCTTTGGCCTTTGAGAGAGCACAAGGACAATTTCATAGGGATACTACAAAATCTTAACAATATTGGTTTTCCAATTCCAGAAAGGCTAGCGGTTGACACACTCCTTGTCGAGACATCGTAGTAAGGTTCATGTACGGGGGTGCCATAAGCCTACTGGTAGAACCGCGGGGGACGTGGAAGAACTGTAAAGGAGAAAACTGAGTTTACCCAGGTTCGGTACGTCGCAACTAGGCGGCGTTCCTACTCCTGCAATCTCACTAAATTAGAGCTGAAGCTTGAAGTATACATAGTACAATTGTGAGTATGGTTTCGCTAACTCGGCGAGGATGAACTTCTCGGTGAGTTGGCTTCTAGCTAACTTGGGAACTTATATTTTCCTTGATCCCTTCCAACTTTATATAGATAGCTAGACTAGGGCTTACAAGAAGGAAACCTAGAAGAGTACGGAAAGTATCTAACTTGGAAAGTAAGGAATTTGGCTTCTCCTGCAAGTCGCACCATGTTGGGCCGTGGTCCGGGTTCTTCTAGAATCCGGCTTCCTGCGCATCAGCTTACTGGGCCGCCCAATGGACTCCGTTCCATTTCCTGTGGGCCACCCTGATAATCCAGCCTCCAGCCAATGCCGGATATACCCCTAATTGGCATATCCGCCTTCCCTCGTGGATTTGTATTCTTTTCACAAATGTTGGTGTTTTCGCTTGGTTCTTCTTCCAACAAAAACCTTTTAATGCCAAACTCGGATTTACTGAAATCTGGCATTTCTTCCACGAATCTTCACGGAGAAGGAAACTGTGATGCAAGCGGTGAAACCTTGCCCACGTCACGAACGTCTGGGTTCAATCAAAAGCATGAACCCATATCTCTGACAGATTCACGCGCTAGAAACAAGGAGATAGCAATAATCACCCTGCCCCCTCGTTTCCTGGATTTTCAGGCAATACACGCGTCGAGCATCCAACGGCTAAAAGATCAGTTGGAGCTAATCTTAATGCATCTTGGCTATAAATAGCCGCCTCGAGGCCTCCGGCTCACCTTCCGCATCTTCTTCCTCCTCGAGTCCCCAGAGCCCAGAGCACTACCACTCCCAGCCTCGAGCGAAAGAACACAGAGAAACAAGAGCCCGAGCCCCGAACCTCACCGGAGACTACCATCGGTGGTGTTTGCTCACAGTTGCGCCACCCAAAAATCACCACCGGGAGCCCTCCATGCGCCTCCAAGATCGCCAACATCGACGCCACCATCGAGGACCTTATCCAGGACCTCGACCCCGTCGTCGTAACCTCTCCGAGCTCCTCTACAAACGCACCAGAGGTTCTCGCGAGCGCACCGGCGGACGGGGGTCTCCATCCGGCCGCCCGAACCATACTGTCGCCCTCGGCTACTTCTCCTCCTCCCTTCCCCGATACTGAGGAGGGGGAAACTTCAACTCGCGACGGCGAAAACATGGCGAACATCATCACTTCCGAAGGCGAGGAAGAAGATGAGGGAGACGTCGGAAACTGGATCCACTGCAACATGGCCCCGACTCTTCTCAACGCCATGTAGAAGGACGGGTTCATAGTCAAGGACAAATGGCGGCTGGACGAGGACAACACTGAGCCTTCTCCGAAAGACGGAGAACAGGTTGTTCTAGCTTCCCATATCAATCGAGGTATGGGTTTTCCACCATCCATGTTTTTCGTCCAAGTCGTCAACCACTATAACGTCCAACCCCACAACCTACCTCCCAACTCGATACTATACATAGCCGAGTTCCAGGCCCTTATTGAGGGTTACTTAGGGATAGAACCCCGTTTATAATTTTTCCAATGTTGTTTCAACATGAAACGTAACACCTCCGAAGGTGTTCTTCCGACCTGGGGGGCCATCTCCTTCAACCTTTGTAGGTTTAGGGAGGAGGGGTTTCCGAAAATCAAAACTTCCGAGTCCATCAAATCTATACGGGCTCTTTCTTCTATCACTCGGATATTCCCTATCCTGGAAAGATACGGGAATTCCGCCTTTCATCAATTCCGCGGCCATGCCTCAAGATAATTGGGCGTTGGACGTGGTCTAGGTTCTACCACCAGACCTGATGAGAATCAAAAGACGAATCGCGAAACTTGTCTCCTCCTCTCCTCCTGTGACCGGCATGGATATAGTTCTATGCTGGCTCTGAAGGAGGATTCAACCTCTTTCTCACCATGGCGGCCGGCTCCTTTGCGAATAAACGGGCCCCCCAGGACACAATGAGGGTGACAAAGTCCGCTTTTTCGAAAAAGGAATTCAAGAAGCGCGTGAACCAGCTTGTGGATACTCGCGATCAATACGAGGAAAGCCTTCAAATGTACAACATGCAGAACTCCGCACCCAAGGTATGCTTTCAATTTCTGCCTTTTGGGTAACTTTTCAAACTTTGTCTTTTCTCGAATGTTTTGATACTAATTTGGGTTTTATTTCTTTTTCAGCTTATGGATCTTCCAGAAGATAAACTTTCCACTGATATTGAGCTAGCAGAGCTCAAAGCTCGCTTTCAGTCAGCTGGAGGGCGGAAGCGCAAGAAGATCTCTTCCAGCCAGGAAGTAATCGATCTTGACGGACTACCCGTTGCCACTTCTAGGTAAGACCCAGAAATTTACATTCGTATGAATTTTCTTGCTTCTCTTCTTTCTCAGATTTTTTATCTCGGTTTTTCCTTCTTCTTCTTTTTTCTAGCCTTGCGCTTGTCCCTTTGAAGGGGAAGGCAGGAAGAAGATGAAAGTTGTTGCTCTTAGGGGGCCAAAGCCATCCCCCACAACTGTCCCAGACACTCTAGTCGCAGTTGGAGAAGAGAACTTGGCTGCTCGGGAAGAATACCCCTTACATACCAGCCAGCCTGTTGCATCCGACACGGATGTGCGCGAAAGGGCGGCTCTTGATGAAGGCGGACCCTCAGCGCTTCCAGAGGCTGAGCAAATGCCAACTTTTGATACAAATTTCAAGGTAAAACAAGAGGCCTACTTTGATGAACTTGGATACATTCATCCGTGGGAAAAGAAGTATTTTCCCGAGCTCCATTGATACGTCCATGGCCAAAAGGCGGATTATTAGTCTGGAATAATTACATCTTCTCATCTCGGCAGGTTCTCCAAGACGGAATCCACCATATGGGGATTACCTTCTCGGAATACGCCAAGGAGTTCATGGAGCTTCTAGGCGGTTTGCAAAAAATGATCCAAGTAATATCTCTAGCCCCCAAGTATCAATACAAAAGCACACTTTTTTGTGTTAATACTTTTCCTTTTGCCTGCCTGTTTTTATCTAACAAATCTTTTCCTTTCTATGCTTTTCAGCAAACTGCCGAAAACATAAATGTGGAAGTTTTCGAGAAGCTAACCATCAAGAACCAAGAAGTGAAATCCCTTCTTGGTATTCTTAATGAGAAGGACTCGGAAATGACCGAGATCCAGAAGCAACTGAAGGAGACTGCCGGTAAGCATGCTTTGTCAATCCTTGATTCTGATTCTAAATTTTTCTAAGGACATTTTCGAGTTTTAATCAATCGTCTATTTTTCTTCTTAGCCTCTTTGGCCAAGGGAAAGCAAATTGTTGAGGATTCGGGCAACACCGAAACTCTCCAGAAAGAAAACTCGGAGCTTTACAAAATGGCTGTAAAGCTTCAAAAGGATCTGGAGGCGAGCCAGCTGGCCTTGGGGTTGTTCGAGTCTCGGGCTTCCTCACAAGCTGAGAAAGACCGGAGGACCATCCAGGACCTCGAGAATGCCCTGAATCAACGCCTTGAAGAAGGAATTTAAATGGACAAAATTCTTGGTAAGTTTCTGTATTTTACCAAGTTTTCTTTCACTGCATAATGCATTCTTTTTCCTCCTTATGTTCGTCTAATCTTTTTTGATTTTCTTTAACAGAAGGGAATCCTCTGATCACTCGGATTGATCAAATCCGGGCTTTCGGGACATTCGTCACCGAGATGAAAAATGTCGGGATGCTACTTATTAACAAGTGCATGCCGGACAGAGTTGGCAAATTCTCGGAAACCAGCAAGCTCCCGGAGGCTATTGCGGAGGTGGCAATCCAGCGCGAGTCCTGGCTCCAGTCCGCCACCCGTGGTGGTGTTCGCATGGCCCTTGGGCTTATGCGGATGCATTACACCACCGCCAAGTCCTGGCGCATCGCCACCGGTGTTCCGCAGGGATACACTGAAGCACAAAGGGCGGAAATCTTCGAGTCTATCAAAAGCCACAAAATCTGCCAACACCTGGGATTTTATTACCGTCCGAAGTTGGTACTTAATGCCGAACGCAGCAAGTTCAATGCTCCATTTGGCTGCTCTGCCTGTTGCATCCGTATTTTTTATAATATCACCTAGTGGTGCTTTGCATACAACTATTATGGAATGTCCTTGGAAATAATGACAGAGTTTTCGGGATGCAAAAAATACGCCATATGCCAGCCTTTTATAATGTGGATACCTTTGTTCTGACTCGGAGAATACCTCGCTGACGTAATACACCGGATGTTGATCTGGAATACTTTGCTCGCCTTTCCGTCTTTCCATGATTATCACTGTGATAATAACCCTGTTAGTTGCTGTAAGATATAGTAACATGGGTTCTTCGTCTTTTGGGGATGCCAAAATCAGAGCTTTCATCAAAGTTTGTTTCAACTGGGTTAATGCTTTGTCCGCCTCTTTTGTCCATTCAAATTTGTCGGATTTCTTCAACAAATTGTATATTGGCAGAGCTTTGTCACCAAGTCGGCTTATAAACCTGCTTACGGCGGCTGCAGAACCCGTCATTCTTTGGACATCTTTTATACATTTAGGTCTTGTGATGTTTAAGATTGCTTTACTCTTTTCTGGGTTTACCTCTATTCCTCTGTGAGAAACGATAAAACCCTGAAGCTTTCCTGAGGGAACCCCGAATACGCACTTTAATGGATTCAACTTCATTCTATAAGTGCGGAGATTTTCTAAGGTTTCTCGTAGATCTTCAAGGAGTGTATATTTTTCCTTGGAAACGACGGCAATATCAACCACATAAACATGGACGTTTTTGCCGATTTGACTATGCAAGCATCTTTGCATGCAACGCTGGTATGTTGCACCGGCATTCTTCAGGCCAAAAGTCATGGTTATGTAATAGTATGTTTCATAGGGAGTTATGAAAGAAGTTTTTATTTGATCTTCTTCTTTCATGCGTATTTGATGATACCCGGAATAAGCATCCAAAAAGCATAAAAGCTCAGAGCCAGCAGTGGCATCTATTATTTGATCGATTCGCGGTGACGCGAACTTATCTTTTAGGCACAATTTGTTCAAACCGGTGTAATCTATACACATCCTAAGAATAATCTATCCTTCTTCGGGACTAATACTGGGTTTGTAGACCAATTAGTATGTATAACCTCCCGGATAAAGTCAGCTGCTAAAAGCCGGATAATTTCCTTGCCAATAGCCTTCCGCCTTATTCCATCAAAACGACGGAGACCTTGTTTGACGGGTTTTGATCCTAGAATAACCTTCAGTTGGTGCTCAGCAAGTTCCCTGGGAACACCTGGCATATCAGCAGGACACCAGGCGAAAATGCCCCAGTTCTCACGTAGGAACTTGATGAGCACGCTTTCCTATTTGTCAGCCATTCCTGTTCCCACTACGAAAAACTTTGTCGGATCTTTTGGGTCCAAGATGATCTGCTTTGTATTCTCCTAGGCTTTGAAACTGTATGCTGGCTTCCAACTTTCTTTTCCTGCCGGCATTTCTGTCGGCGATACTTCTTTAGCAAGCTCTTTTAGCTCTTCCTTCTGAATCACTTGTTCGGCACAAAGGGCGTTTCCTTTCTTCAGCTTGTTCGCCAATTTGAAGTCGCCAGATATGTTGATTACTCCTCCTTTTGGCCCTGTCGTTTTCAGCTTGTTATAGATATAGCATGACCTTGCCATGAATTTGGTGAAAGCTGGACGTTCGAGTATTGCGTGGTACACACTTTCGAACGGCACTACATCGAATGAGATCATCTCCTGACGGAAGTGTTCTCTCTTTCCAAAGGTTACTTCTAGGGAAATTTCTCCTAGAGAATATGCTAGTCTACTAGGAACAATGTCGTGAAAACGTATATTGTTGTGTTTGAGCTGGGTCTCGGAGAGGTCTAACTGCTTCAATGTACTTATGTACATGATATTGATACTGGATCCTCCATCCATCAACACTCTTTTGAGCCTAATGTTTTGAACAATAGGACTTACGACCAAAGCATGCGTTCTGGGTTCTAGGATGTTTCCGGGATGATCAGACTGATCCCAGGTAATTGGCGTATTTGAATACTTCAATTACTTTGGGGTTGGAGGTACAACCGCATTGATTTCTCGAAGTGTTCATTTTGCTTGTTTGGCTGAGGGAGTTGCCAAGAAAGTTAGGTTGCATTCTCCTTCAACTCTCGGGACTTTAGGTTCGCCTTTCCACTGCTGCTCCTGGATTTTATCATCAGTGTCAGACTCGCTTTCTTCTTTGTCAGCTTCTGGCTTTTACTTGTTGCACTCCCTTTTGGAATTATTTCCTATATTCCCAGATCTTGCAGTTTCTTTCATGTGCTTATTAAGCCGGCATTGCGTGTTGGTGTGGTTAGGCTTCATGAATTGCGAATGGTGGACACAGTGTTCCGACTTAATCTTTTCCCATTCTTCTTTAGAATAGGAGATGGGTTATGTGCTTTTGCCCTTCCATCTGCTGCAATTATCCTTTCCAAAGGTTAAATTTACTTCCTTGGGGTTTGGCTGTGCCTCTGGAGTGGCCTTCTTTTCAGAATGAGAAGCCTTTTTGGCTTGAACCAAAGCATCAATGTTTCCGCCTCTCGCCATGATATCATCTTCAACCGCTGCGTGCTGTTTCGAACCAACCATGAACGGTACGAGGCCAGGTTTCGGGCCGTTGATGAAAGAATGCATCGCTTGTACATCACTTACTGCAGAGCAACTATTCTTCATTGCATTCCATCTGGAGATAATGTCGACGTACGACTCATCCTCATATTGCACGCAACGGTCCAGCTGGTTGATGCTCTTAGGGCGTTTATACGTATGCCGGAAGTGTTGAGCGAATACTCTAGCCATATCTTCCCAGCTGTCTACTGTTCTTGACGGAAGCCTGTTGATCCAATCTCTGTCCCCATCCAGCAACATTAGGGGAAGGAACTTCACAGCCTCTAAATCTGTCCCTTTGTTGATTTGGATGGCAGTATAGTAATCTGAAACCATGTATCCGGTTTTGTACTTCCGGTATACCTTTGATAAGTTGGACCGACTTTGGCAAAGCCAGAATGTAGACCGATTCTCCGGATCCTATCAGTGAAGCATTTTGGTCGGAAGTATAAATCGTCTCTTTCCGCCTTATCGATGTGCACGGAATACCTTCCAGCTGAATGGACAGAAGGGGATCTGCTCCTTTCTGGTCCATTGTTGCATGAGTGCGCTCTTCTGGGATTATGCCTATTTCTTCCGGCGTCTTGTCCTTTGGAATAAGGTGGATTTCTGCTCCTTGTCCTTTCTTTGTTCCTTGGAGGAGTTCGGGACCTCTCACGCCTGTGAGGATTGTGGTATCTTCTGTCTTTATCACCTAGGTGTCTCGGAGGCGGCATTACTTTTCCGTTTTTCCGGTTTTGATCCTCCCGTTCCTTGTTGTCATGGGGATTATTTTCGCCTTTAGGCAGGTGGGATCCTGTTCTGGACACTGCATCCTTGTTATCCGTGATTTACTTGTCCTTCTTAGGATCTCCCTTCTTTTCCTTAGAATCGCCTGAATCTCCAGGATCGCCAGGTTCAGGTGCTCCAGCGACGCACGTGGCAGTTTTACATAAGGCAAAATCATCATGTAGCTTGCCTGAACGTGTTTCTCCTCGTTGTTGCTGTTGTAATGCTTTTCCTAAGAAATAATACACCCCCTATAGCTTTTCGTCATTGGAGTACAGATCACCATTAAGGATGGCGAATGCGTCTTTTGCGTTTTCGGCTGCGGTTTTGTAGATGCGTTCGCCCTTAGAATTGGTGTTGTTAATATGCCTTTGCCAAGCTGGGTTTTCAAACCTCTTTCTTGCTGGCAGTTCATCCGGCTTTGAAATTCCGGGTAACCGCGTAGGTTTAATTCCAGATCTATTCCTTCTTTCATACTCCTCTATTTCTTCTTGCTGCAATTTAATGTCAGCCTAGGTTTTGAGGAGGTTTTTCCGAGTTTGGAATAGATGTTGTTGTTGCTGCATTAAAGCTTGTCTCCTGGCTTCCAGCACTTCTAGGGGCTCGGTTCGTGCAACTGGGGTTTGAATCAGATCAATCTCTTCATGTTCTGATATTTGGGGAACAGGGATTTCAGCCTTTTTCTTCTCCACAGGCTTGACACCGCTGCCTCCTCCTACGTCTAGACTTTGGTCGGCAATGTTTACCAATTTCTCCCTAATGGCAACAACACATCCTCCATCTGCCACGTTTGTGTCACTCGAGCCAAGATGCAAAGGAGGCATGCACCCACTATCGAGCGTAAATACTCCCTCTTGCAGTTACTAGCATCTACTTGGCCAGAGCATCTACTAATAACAGAGAGCATGTAAGATCATAAATAACATATGCATGAAGATAACATGATAGATTGATAATCAGAAGACATAGCATTCAACATTCATCAGATCCCAGCAAACACAACATGTAGCATTACATAAAGATGATCTTGATCATGATAGGAAGCTCACAAGATCTAAAAATGAGGTACAAACTAGAGAGAACAACCATCTAGCTACTGCGACGGACCCGCAGTCTAGGGATGAACTACTCACGCATCACTTCGGAGGAGGGCATGGTGGTGTAGACCCCTCCGGTGATGAATTCCCCTCCCGGCATGGTGCCGGGGAGAGCTCCAGAACCCTCCCGATCTCGGGATGACGATGACGGCGGCCTCGGGTGTTTTTCGGGACGAAGTGGAATATATTTAGGGTTTACGTCTCGGGGGGATTAAATAGGCGAAAGGGCGAATGCGGTGGAGGCCTAGGGGCCCCACACCACCACCCCCCCTCCGGCGCGGCCAAGTGGGGGCGCCGCCCTATGGTGTGGGCCCCCTGAGGACCCCCTCCGGGTCTCTTCGGGACTCCGTGAACCTTCGGAAATTCTAAGACTTCCGGGCTTCGAATTTTCCAATTCCGAGAATATTTCCAGAACAACTTTTCTGAAACTAAAACAGAAGAAAACAGGGAACTGGCTTCATGGCATCTTGTCAATAGGTTAGTCCATAAATCGATAAAAATGACATAAAGTGTATAGAAAACATGTGGGAAATAATAAGAAAACAACATGGAACATCAAAAATTAAGGATACATTTATGACATATCAACATCCGCAAGCTTAGTTCCTACTCGTCCTCGAGTAGGTAAACAATAAAAAAACAATAATTTCTGAGGTGACATGCTACCAACATAAACTTGATCATCTATAATGTAAAAGCATAAGTAAGCTGAGGTCATAGAACTTAAACACAAGCATGATAAATAGAACTTTAATAACAAAGCAAAGCAATCACCTTGAATCATGAGAAATAACTCAAATAAAAGATCATGAATAACAATGCAACAAAAGGTATACATTTGTTTCAAGTATAGAGAGAACATGTCAAAGTGATATTTCGCTAGTCCTTAAGAGTGGGGAAAAACATAAATGCTAGGACACCTTCAAAGTTCATGAGGAAGACTAGAACAAATAATTAGAGAACAAGCAATAACACATCATGAATCAATTAATAATGTTTATGGGACAAATGCACATAAAACTCAGAATGGCAACTAAGCTCTCTCAAACATGCATAAAGTTAGAAGATGGAGACTTAACATAAAAGTAAAATAAAGTCCCTTCGCAGAGGGAAGCATGGATCACTCATGTGCTAGAGCTTTTATTTTATTAAACAGAGGTATAAAAAGTTTGACACTCCTCCCAACCATATTTTACAAACCATGGCTAACCAAATCCTCGGGTGCCTGCCAATAATCACATACCGTGGAGGAGTGTCTATATTTTAAGAGAGGCGTATGCTTATTCAACGAATGGTAAACAAAAAATACAATACGTCACAAGCAAACTAGACTTCACAACAGCGGCTCCCATAGAAGAACGCATCTGGGTTGAAGATCATCCCTCTTTCTCTTTTGTTTACACAATTATGCTTTGACTGATAAATCAGGGGCAAAAATTGTGAAGAGAATATGTGTTATTAATTTGGGGCTGGGCACCCCGCTGCCAGCTCTTCTATCATTGGATAAGCAGATGAAGCCACTAGTCCAGGGTGTGAAAGTCCAATCAACAAGTGAGATAAAGAGTCTCTATTTACGTCCTCATGAGCTAAAATAGGATCACAAAACAGGAGTAATTTTGAAAGTTTTAAAGGTAACACATGAGCAATTTACTTTGGAGTGGCGGTTAAATACCACATGTAGGTAGGTATGGTGGACACAATGGGAAAACTTTGGTTTTTGGGAGTTGGATGCACGATTAGATCTTATACTCAGTACAGGTGGAGGCTAGTAAAAGGCTGGGAGCGAAAAATCGAGAGAGCATAAGACCATAATCATGCATGGTGACATTGTCACACCCAGTTTTTTGAACCTTGTACTGTAGTTTAAGGAGACAAAAATGTGGGCTAACAATTTTTTTTACAACAACATGTTTGTTTGAACCAACAGGTGTATGTGGCAACGATCACATATGCAATGCAAAGAAAGTTAACTTTGAAAACCTAACTGAATTTTTCTGAACTTTTCTGAAAGAGTTGTTTTACAAAAGTTTGACAGTTGTTTTCTATTGGATTTTCTTCAATTTTGGAAATGCCATTTTTCATCTCTTATGTTTGAACTCCACATTGGATACTTTGGTTTGCTTCTAGAAGGTTTGGGGTGTGGGTTTTTCAAGTAAGAAAAGTAGAGGGCAGAGGGGGAGGGACAGGACATGGGCGCACGGTGCAATGGCCACTGTGGCCATGTCGTGCCTCTTCCACCCCTCAAAGGCCTCCTAGTCGTTGCCCTTAGCCTTCCTGACACCACCCCTTACATGCTGCACGTCGTGAGCATGCCCAGAGCCTGAGCCCTTGCCAGAATCGACGCCACCGAGAGCGCCCCCATGCCACTGCCCACGATGTCGTGGCTATGAGCCCAACCCCGCTCCCCCACTGCACCACTGTGCCCCCACACACCCACACACTCACCTCGAGCAGAAGAATCGAGCCCGTGAGCTCTCTACAAGCCTCACGAGCTCGAAGTTTGCCGCCGGCCACCAAGAGCCACCCGAGGTGGTGCAGCCCTAACCAGCCCCTCCCACCCATTTCTTTCGCCTCCGTCGAGTACCCCGTAGCTCGTAGCGCCTCACTGACATTGTCTCGTGGTCGTTTGCTTGCAGGGAAAGCATCACCATCGTCGTCGCGGCCTCTCTGCGTCTGCGCCATCGACTAGAGCCGCGCCGACCGTCGTTTCCCACGCCCTCGACAGCCCCGAGCCCCTGCTACCTCCCTGACCCCATGCCTCGACGCTGCAAGCCCCACGTTGAGCACCACGGCCGTCGTCGTTTTCCCGTCGTCGTGGATGAGAGAGGAGAGAGTGTGAGGAGGGAGACGAGCCCCGGGCCGTTGATCAGCAGATCAATGGTACCCATTGAACGCCCATGTTTCCCGCGCCCGCGCGCGCTTAGTTGCGCTGGGCCGCTTTGGCCATTAGCTGGGTCACACGCTCAGAGAAACCAGCCCACCCTGTGTTTTATTTTGTTTTTAAAATTTAACAGGAAGTTGATGTTTACTTTAGTTTGTTAAAAATATATTTTGCGCAAATTAAATTCTAGAAAAAAATTTGCTAGTAGATTACCTTTTTCTTGAACACCTCCAGGTGGTAGATCCTTGATTGCTTGTTTGTTTTTGTAATAGTAATTAAAATGCCACAAACTGTCTGTGAGACCTTTTTGTGCATAACTTTTTGGATCTATATCCAAATATTGAAAATCAAATTGATTTGGGTATCCCTTGAGTAGATCTATCAATAGGACTCGACCTTGCATCAAGGGGAGTTACCAAATGGAAATGCCATCCATTCTGGTAAAAGACCAGTAGGCTTTTCTAGGATTTTTTTAGAGAGAGTTTAAAAATAATTTTTGTTGTGAATCAAATTGGATTAGTTTGTGTGTGGCTAGATCTATGTAATCGTATCTTGGCATAATTTTTGGACCCCTAGAATATTTTTGGAATGCATTTCTAGATAGAGCACATTTTCTGTTTTCATTAAATCTTGTGTGTTTGTTTGTAATTAAATGTTTGCTTGTTGGAAAATTGTTTCCTAGCATGTGTAGATGAGTTTATCCTTGTTATTAGGTTGTTTTATTGCAGTACAAATACATTAGGAAGTGTGTGCATGTTTGGAAAATAAATAGAAATAGAAGTAGTCTAGTAGTGTTTTCTAGTATTTATTTTTGAATAGATTGTGTGAGCAAATCTTTGTATGTTTGTTTTATCTAAGTTTTGATGTTGTTGTGTTGAGTCCAGTACCATTTTGGTACTGATTTTGTGATGGTATCACCTCTGTTATCTTGCACTTTACTTTATAGAAAAGCATGTGTAGCATTTGTTTGCTTGTTTTGCTTCCTTGTTTTCACTAGTATGAGTAGCTTTGTATTGTTTATTTGGGTAGATTTTTTTTTTCAAGTAGGACTAGAGGATTTGTGACCTATTAAATGCTTTGGTATATTAGTGGGCCTATAACCCGCTGGTCCCATCGCATTTTGGTTAGGGATACAAATCCCCTACCCTACACTTGTTTGTTAGCAGTATAATGTTATATGTGTGTTTGGTATTTTCCATCAAGGAAAATAGATTGTTGCTCTACTTGTTTGATTGAAGTATTAGTAATGATTTGTGACTCCTAGTATGTCTAGTGTGCTACATTTGTTGATATAATGTTCCCTTGGGGATATCGTGTTAAGAAGTGTTTGACTATTCTTTGAGTATTTTTTTACTGTTGTTTGCAAATAGAGATAGTTTCCTAGTATTGATAAATTGTGTGGATAGAAATTCCTTGAGTGTTTAGATTTTAGAAAGTGTTTGTTTGAGCATGTATTGATTGCATACCTAGTGGTTGTATAGCATGTCACTTTGATGCTTGTAATTTGATTGATTAGAAAAGCATGATTTACTAGAATTGGTTGATTCTTGCTAAGTAGTTTTTTTCATGAAGTTATTTTAGTATACTTGCTTACTAGCATATGTAATGTGTATGTGTTGTTAGTAGAGTATTTATATTCATGTGTTGCTTGTTTAGGAATATGCAAATCCTTGTAGTGTTGTTTGCTTCTCTAGTATCGTATTAGTGTTACCACTAGATATTATGAGTTTGCTCTATTATGATTGCCTTTCTATTTTAGGAGTGTATGATTATCCTAGCATGTTTAGCATGTTTTCATTTCTGTTATTGTGGCATAGATATTTTAGTGTCTAGTTGTGATTGGTTGTAGAACACAATCGTTTCTTATAGCATGCTTGTGTAGCAACCTTTCTTATTGGTATGCTATTAGTGAGCTCTTGTTATTATGTTACTTTCTATTTTTGTTATCTCTTAGGATTATTGTTTTTAGAGTGTGTATTATGACTTGTTACAATTGATTGAGCCACTGGTTTGTTTGGGTATATTTATGATTGAGTGATTCCGTAGCTTTTGTGTAGACATAAGCATAGTCACTAACTAGTTTATTCATTTGTGGTTAGTTTTCTTTGCTAATTGGAATTGTCTGAGTTGATACTTTAGTATAAGTATTGTACTAGTGTTACTGATTGTGTTTAGTAGTATCTTGTTATCTATGAATTAGGTTAGTGGTAAACTTGTTTGGTGATGATTGCTTGTGTTGTTGTTAATACCCACTTCCATGGGTATTGCTTTGGACAATTGTTGTTACTTTGGTAGTCTCACCCTTGTGACCACAAGCTATAATTTTAGCTTCATAAATATCTTGGTATGAGAGTGGTACACCCACTCAACCTATCATATTTAGGATGTGGAATATGGTTTCTCAACCGTATGTTTTTCTGGCGATAGTTTTGTATCCTGAGAGTTTGTGAGGTAGTTTTCTCAATAGATTTTTGGGTTATTGCGCTAGTATAAGTTTACTTGATGTATGTGTTGCTTTTTTTATTTTATTGCCTTCATTGGTTCTGAGTTTTTGTCTTTTATTCTGTTTACTGCGTTAGAAAGCGAAGAAGAAGAAGGAGTTGTAGAGCTGTTTGTCAATTTCAAGCTACTTCAAGGCCAGGAACACAAAGAGTTTTAAGGTAAGCCATCCTATTGCTTTCTACTACACTTATCATTATTTATCATGCATGTTTTACTTTTGAAAGTTTTACAAAACTTTGATTACCAAAAATATTTTTGAGTGACTACTACTACTAGTAATATTATATAAGTTATTATTATGCCAGTAGTTGATACTTGGTGTCCCAAGCCCATAGCCACCAGATGGTATCTATTACAACCAAAATTATAGTCCCTTAGTGGACACCCTAAAAATAGGTTTTTTGCAAAACAAAGGCCTTATGGAAAAACATGTGGAAAGGCGAGGGCTTATCCACAGGAGAAGTGTGAAGTGGTCATTTTTGGGAAAAGGTGTTTTCAAAAATGACACATAACCTAGTCTTCGCCGGACAACCTTTATCATACTGGCACTCTACCGCAACATGGGCACGGTGCTTAATTTGAAACTTGTTTTTTTAGTGTGGGTTCTATATCAATTTTCTATAAGGGGACGGACTCCCTCGAACCGAATTGTCACCAAGTTATGAAACGTGTGACACACATAGTGAGGGATTAAGTTCTCCTCCGGGTGCGACAGTTGGGTCTCCTGTCATGGCAAGGTGGGACCTGATGCCGGGGAGCACAAACCCAACTGGAAAGATAGTCATATTCTAGCTTGAACATAGTGGATGGATAGGATCAGTTATCTGATATTCGCATACTGTTGTTACAGTCTGTGGTTGTTCACGGCGGATTTTATGGATCTTGTGGAATGTGTACACCTCTGCAGAGTCAAACTATTCTGAATAGCCGCGTCCTCGGATATGGACAGTTGAATGGCCATGTAGCTAGCATTGTGTCAATGTTTTCAAAAAGGAGTTTTGAAAAGAAGATGTAACTTGTGAAGTACTAAAAAGGAGGAACTTTGTACCAGTGAGGTACGGATGATGAAAAGCCGAAAGTTGTTTGACAAAAAGTTTTGCAAAGAAAATCTTTCTTTTCTAAACAAAAACTGGAAGTTGTTTCCAAGAACTTTTGCAAAGAGAAAACTTTCTTTTTAACAAAATTTTACAAAACCTCTTGTACATGTGATATCTACAAGATAAAGAAAACTATATTATTTTCTTTTGAAGTATCTTCTTCAACAAAGATACAGAGATTTTCAAAATCAACTATGATGTATCCTTCATATATCATGGGTAGTGAACCTTATGTATATCCCACCTACCCCACCATATAAGCATACTTGCATTCTATAAGCTACATGACGGGTGTCTTGCTGAGTACATTCAAACGTACTCATATTGGTTTCGTCCCTGGTATTTACTTGCCAGACTTCAAGAAGGTGTCTCGGGAGGAGATCTACCAGGAGGAGTACTAAACTGATGGCCTTGCGAACTAGGATCGTCTCCCGGTCAGCATCCTGTAGGTTAAGGCGTGACTTGGGCTCTACTACGTTTGTGTGTTTTAGTCTTCCGCTCCGTGTGTTGTGTGTTCTCCCTGCGTGGAAGTTGTGTAGACTTAGTCATGTGGCCATGTCTCTGTTGTAAGGCTTTCTGTAATCGTGTAATGGATATTGTATTTCTATGCCAAGTTGATATGTTGTTGACGACTGGTGTGATCTAGGATCGTGAATGTATGCATATCGGAGGTGTCCTTGAACAGTGGTTCTGGGGGACCTTACAGAGTTGGTATCAGAGCTATTCTGACCTTAGGAGACCTTAGTTAGCATGTGAAAGATCATCGTCCGTTTTGGTAATTATATGACAACATAATTGTTGGATCTAATGTTTGTTCAAATGATGAAAATGCCCAGGTTATTAGGTTCACTATATCTATGGGGCTAATGCTTAATATATTCGAAAAGTGCTAAGAGAAAGGATCCCAGGAAGCCAAAATATGCAGGGGCGGAAGCTCCGGTGAATCCACCGGAGGCTCCGGTAAATCCACCGGAGGCTCCGGTGAATCCACCGGAGGCTCAGCCCGCTGCTGCCACTCAGCCTGTGTGCAAAAAGGATCCGGTGTGCATCCGGTGGTCCCTCCGCTAAAATACCCTTCTGTTGGAAAGTGGCGGAGGTTCCACCGGAGGCTCCGGTGGACATCCGGTGGCCCCCTGGCGCTAGGGCAAATGGCCTCCGGTGAAGGGTCCGGTGCTAGCTCCGCTCAGCACCCCTTCTGTTGGAAAGTGGCGGAGGTTCCACCGGAGCCTCCGGTGCGGGTCCGGTGGGCGGAACCTCCGCTCAAGCCACCGGAGCCTCCGGCCTCTTCAGCAGCGCAAAAAGGATAAGGCACTGCGCAACTGCGCAGTGCAAAGAAGACCCACCGGAGCCTCCGGTGAAACCACCGGAGCCTCCGGTGCACTGGACTGCAAACGGCTACTTCGTGGCCAAGAGTATAAATACCCCTTCACCTACCTCATAAATGCCAAGCTTTTCCCACTCTCTCTCCTAGCCATTAATGAAAGCTTCAACCTCTTAGATCTCCCTCTCCGTCCACCCAATCACTCCCAAACTTGGTGGAGAGCTAGAGGAGACCTAGATCCACACTTCCACCAAAGGAATTTCAAATCCATCCACCACAACCTAGTAGATCTAGAATCCTACTTGAGGCCTAGAAACCTTAGTAGATCTCGTGCTTGTAGTTTCCACCTTGTTGCAAGAAGCTACGGATTGCTTGAGAGCCTCCATCCTTGTGGAGTGACCTCAAGCCCTTGTAAAGGTTTGGTCAACGCCTTCAAGTCGACCTCATAGTGGAAACGAGCATCTCCCTCACCGGAGAAGCTCAAGGAGAACAAGGTGTGCACAACCGTGCTATTGAGGAGTGCCTAGGTGGCTCCCCACCTCTCCAACGTAGACGTACTTCTCTTTGAGAAGGAACTACGGTGAAACATATCCTTGTCTCCTTGTTTACACTTGTTGTTTGCTTTACTACCTTACGCTTTACTTCCGTTGCGCATACTACTCTCTTCACATAGGTTGTTCACTTAGTTGCACATCTAGAGAATCGTATCTTATCTTACTAAGCCCCTTAAAAGGAAAAGAAAAGAAAAATTGGTAGTCAACCTATTCACCCCCCCTCTAGTTGACCATAGTGCACTTTCAATTGGTATCAGAGCCTCGGCTCTTACTAAGGGCTTAACCGCCTAAGAGTACAATGGTCGATGAAAATACCCCCGGTAGTTCTAGTGCGGAAATCTCCAAGATGTCCGACAGTATATCTAACCTACAAGACTCGGTTGGAATCCTCCAAGCCGAAATGTCTAAGGTTAGCTCTACTGTCAGTACGGAGGTTTCTAGCATCAAGAAAATGATGGAGGTATTGATGGGGAGAACCAAGGAGTCCGAGGAAGCACCTCTCACTACCAACGATGTTAGCTCGGATGAAGAATCCATTCCGGACATTGATGAAATGGAAGCTAACATCGTTTTAGCTAAGGCGAAAGCCAAAGCAAAAGCCGATAAAAAGGCTAAGAGTAGTGGGAACTCCAAGGGCTCCAAGTCTCAATCGGCTAACGGTTCGGGGTCTAACTCTAAAGTTCCACCACCTCCCAATTATGATTCTATCCACCCTATTGCTACAATACCACACATGGTTAATGTTGGAAATCCTCCCATGCTTAACACTAACGAATTCTCATCATGGAAGTTCGATATGGAGTCTCATATTTCAGGTTGTTGCACCGCTTTATGGAGAAGCGTCGTTCATGGATTCCACCCTCATGATCCAAACAACTTGACCCCAAGAGAGGACGTGGAATTCCAACTCAACAAGACCGCTATTGTGACTATCCAAAAGGCTCTCCCAAGAGAACATCTTGAGCACATTCGCGGCTTGAAGACCGCCAAGGAAGCATGGGATAAACTTGACTCCTTGTTCCAAGGAAATGCTAGCATTCAATCATCAAAATATGATGTGGCTCTCGACAAGTCCGAAAACTTCGTCATGCTTGAAGACGAGAGTCCCGAGGAGCTATATAGAAGAGTTGTCACTCTTGGCAATCAACTAAGAGATTTTGGGAAAGAGGAAATCTCCGATGAATGGATCAAGAGGAAGTTCGTCAAGGCCATAACTCCATTTGAGAAGAACCTCTCCACTAGCATTCGAACAAGATCCGACTACAACTCCCTTAACTCCATTGGAGTGCTAAGTGAGTTCATTGTCATATCCCTATCTCACAAAAGTGCGGATGATGCTCTTGCTCGCTCTAGAGGACATGGAAATTCTCCCAACCTTGCCTTGAAGTCTAGAGCAATGGCCAAGATTGAAGAAGTTGAGGATGATGATGATGATGATGAGGACTATGAGGATACATACAAGGGTGCCCATAAATGTATTGCTCTTGCCATGCAAGGGTATTGGAAGAGATGGGAGGCTCACAAAGCCGGTGCCCCAAGACCTTCAAGGAACAAGATCTTTAGGAAGAAAGGGGAACGGCCAAGGACATGTTATAATTGTGGAAGTGCAAACCACTTTGTCAAGGAGTGTCCCTTTGAGCCAAGAGAAGAGAATGAAGGGAAGCTTGTTCGCAAGGACAAGAACAAAGCTCCACAACACAAGAACCTCGCTAGAAGGGTTCCAAGGGCTCTATATGTTCAAGAAGGCCCCACATTGGAGACATACTACTCCGGAGATGAAGGAGAAGATGAAGTCGTAGGTGTTGCCCACGTCGCCATAGCTACCACTTCCTCTTCATCGGTCTCTCTATTTGAATCTCCCAATGAGAAGACATCGATCCGACCTACATGTCTCATGGCAAAATCCACCGCGGTAATAACTTCCACCTCCAAGTCTATTAACACTACCTCTCCCTCTTTATTGGATTGTGTTGAAAACATTGGTGAAGATGAGGAGGCCAAGAACCTAGGGTCTTGGTTGAATAGTCTTGAAGGTGAAACTAAAGAAAAAGTAAAAACTCTCCTAAGGCAACTTGATGATGCCAACTCTCTCATTGATGAGAAAGAGGAAATCATCATGACCTTGGAGAATCATGGTGGTACCAATGAGAATCATGATGGTGAACTAATTAAGGCTCTCGAAAAGGAGAGATCCATGAGAGCCTCTCTTGAAGAAAGACTATCTAGCTTACAAGACTCTTATGCTATTAGTGTCTCTAAGCTTAGGAAAGACAATGAAAAATCTCTTGCCAAACTTAAGAAAGAACATGCTAAATCTCTTGTTTTGCTTAAAGAATTTGAAGAGGAAGAGTTGAAGCTAGGAATAGCTCATGAAAAACTTGACAAGGAACATGACAAACTAAAAGAAGAGTTTAAATCTCTTAAGGAAATTCATGACAAACTTGCCAAGTCTCGAATTAAGCTTCTAGCTCAACAATCAAATAAGCATGTTGCATCTTCATCAAATAGTGTTGTTATTGCACCTACCTCTTCCTCTACGACTAACAATGTAGGGAAGGAAAGAATTCTCAACGATGCAATAAGCTCTCAAGGTGCCAAGAAAGGTAAAGAGGGACTTGGGTTCATTTCCAAGTCAAAGAAGACATCCAAGAATGTCACCTCTCCCCCTCAAAATGTTGTTTTTGTAAAAGAGGGTGAGGTGACCAAAGAAAAGGAGACCAACGCCATTATGGGTGGTGATACCTCTAGGGGGAGCATCACTCATAATGATTTCGCCGGAAAATATAATCCATCTTATGTTCTTATGAAATCTAGGGATGGACATGTTTATGCTAAATACGTTGGTACTTCTTATGGTGATGATTATCATTGGACTATTTGGGTTCCTAAGACCCTTGTTACTAACAAAAGAGGACCCATTGAAGGATGGGTACCTAAATCAAGAAATTGATCTCTTGTAGGGAAATGCTTCCGGGTCTAACAAATGGACAGTGGATAGTGGTGCATCCCAACATATGACCGGAAGCCTTGACGCAATAAGCAATCTTGAACCTCCTCTACCTCATCTCAATTGCGTCACTATTGGTGATAAGTCCGAGCTTAAGGTATTGGGACGAGGCAAGGTAGCAATCTCGAATGATTTATCAATTGAGAATGTTCTCCTTGTTGAGTCCCTTGGCTATAATTTGATGTCCGTTCTTCAACTTGCAAATTGTGGTTTCACCTCGTTCTTTAATAAAGAGAGTGTGATTGTCACTTGGGAGACATCTCTTAAAGTAGCCTTTGTTGGGTTTGTCGAGAACGGCATGTATGTAGTGGACTTCTCTAAAGAAGACACGTGTGCCGCGACATGCCTAATGGCTAAAGTTGATGTGGGATGGCTTTGGCATCGCCGACTAGCCCACACCAATATGAGAATGTTGCATGATCTCCAAAGTGGCAATCACGTTCTAGGACTAACCAAAGCTAAATTTGCTAAAGATCGTGTGTGTAGCTCTTGCACCTTTGGGAAGCAACATGGAGAACAACACCCAACCAAGACATCTATCTCCACTACAAGAATTCTCGAGCTCATTCACTTAGATCTCTTTGGTCCACTATCCTATGATAGTCTCGGAGGAAAGAAGTATTGTTTGGTAATTGTGGATGACTATTCAAGATATTGTTGGGTGTATTTCTTCAAGAGGAAAAGTGAAACTCAAAGTAGAGTCATCGAGTTCATCACTCTAGTCGAGCGCCAACACAATGCTACCATATTGGCTATCCGGAGTGACAATGGCTCGGAGTTCAAGAACTACACCGTTGAGGGTTTTCTTAGTGAAGAGGGCATTGCTCATCAATACTCCACTCCTTATACCCCTCAACAAAATGGTGTTGCGGAGAGAAAGAACCGGACTTTGATGGATGCGGCTAGAACTATGATTGCGGAGTTCTCTTCTCCCTATAACTTTTGGGCCGAAGCCGTCTCCACCGCATGTCACGCCACCAACCGGTTATATCTTCGCAAGATCTTGAACAAGACCCCCTATGAGATTCTCACGGGTAAGAAACCGGATGTATCTTAC